>OX392513.1:7151713-7849213 GCA_947623375.1 Apotomis capreana | reverse complement strand
GTATTAAATGTGTATTAAAGTACAATCTCCATTTAAAGAAAAAAACCGTTGCGATACGTAAACGACAGAAAAATGTAAACATAAACGGTGGTACAGGGGCGAGGGATGTGACAAAGTCAAAACCGTGACTCAACATTTGAATGAATCATTCATTCATTCGATCACTGCAGTTCGTTTAATAGTTAGTGTATTATTAGATACTTGCGACCCTCCCGGCTTCGCACGGGTGCAAAACTGATAAATTATGCATGTATTATACATATTATAAACCTTCCACTTGAATCACTCTATCTATTAAGAAAAACTGCATCAAAATCCGTTGCGTAGTTCTAAAGATCTAAGCATACATAGGGACAGACAGACAAACAGGCAGACAGCAAAAAGCGACTTTGTTTTATACTATGTAGTGATTGAATTTAATAATAGGTATAGATGTATGCTATTTTTAAATCTTGTAAGGTGAATTAGAAATATTACCTTTCTCTAGACATACATGAAATAATTGTTTGCTAAAAGTATATCTAGGTAAAAGGAACATTCAATGCTGGGCTATGAGTATATGCGTTATACATATACTATTATTTATAGACTTTATTTCATATTCTTTCCATCTTCACTGCTGCCTCCTTATTTCCGTATTCTTCTTTTCTTTTATAGAATGAGAAATGAGGATATGCCGCAGAAGAACCAAGGTAACCGGCATAGCTCACAGGACTGCACGATTGAAGTGGCAATGACGAAGCCATGTAGCCCGGAGAATTGATGGCCGTTAGGTCAGCAAAGTGCTAGAGTGGCGACCACGTATAGGAAAGCGCAGCGTAGCGATCGTTGTGATGATTCTTGGGGAGGCCTATGTTCAGCAGTGGACGTCTGTGACTGATAGATAGATGAATCTATTTACTTACTTAATTATAACTTTATTTTATTTTATTTTATATGTGGTAATTCTAATTAAATTAATAACAATTTGTTTTATTGTTTTCTCTTTACTTATTATTTACTCATACCTTTAAATCACTTTGTATGTGGTTTCATATAATCACCTTAATTTTTAGATAGGCGTACGTTCTTTTCCTGAAGGTTATATTCACTGACCTCTTAACTACAAGCACGTTGGACTAAATATTCCATAGGGAATGACAGTTGTTTTCAGTGCCCATTCAAAGCATCCTGCGTGAACGTCTACTAAAATTGTCATTTCAGGCAAACGGTTCTTTGATCTGTGACGATCTGTGAATCTCTAATATTAGATCCATGGACGCTCACACAACTTGCACATAGCTATCGGCTCCAAAATGGTGAAAATGAAGTGGTTTCATTTTAGCAACAACAATATGAAGTCGAGTGTACTTGTTTTAGAAGTCCGTGATTGTTTAAGCCCGGAACAACCGCGGGCGACAGTTTTATTTCACAGTTTAGTTATGCGAGAGTGATAAGGACACAATAAATATAGACAGATATACCTACATAGAAACAAATATATTTATTGGATAACATCTTCAATATACAGAATTTACAGTTTTCAAATTTCACAATAAATAGTACCTATAAGACAATTCAGTTCATTCATTAAAATCATTTGACTTATTCTTCATATGTGTCCCATCACTATGTTTTTCTTATGTATGCTGCACAGTTACGTGAAAAGAGTATCTGTGTGCATGTCATTTTTGATGTGTTGAATTTTGCTGTAGTGTGCGTTTATCGCAACAGCAAAATTTGTGTCTGTTGAGTTATTCGTCTTTTGGTGGTGTGCTGTACGTGTTTACCTCGCCCCCCGCTAAAATTGGCGAAAAAATTTGTTCGAAGAGTTTACGTTATGACATCTCCATTTGTCTATGCTCTAAGCTCTACACGCACCGATATTGTAATTAGCTAGAATGTCTTATACATACAATTCGTGTTACTATGTATTTATTTCATTTCCCTAATGGTGGCATCTTATTAGCTTTTCGCATCAATTATGTAAACTCATGTCTGAATTGGCTTCCTACGAGACAGGCTGCGCCTAGTGTAGGGGCCAGTGTAACCTCAAATTGTTAAGTTTTAGGTGCATGTTATTGTCATTTAGTTGTTATGTGGAAATTAGTTTTTTGTATAACATTAATATTATGATAGTCGTGTACAATAAAGAAAATTTGAATTTGATTTGAATTTTGAAATTTGTATAACAGTAGCAATAATATGTTATAAATTATAATTACTTTAAGTAATTTTTGAAGTTTATTTTTGTTTTGTTATAGTTTTTTGATTTCAGTAAAATTTGTATTTTTGTTATAATCTTCATTATAAAAATATAATATAAAAAATAAATATGTAAAAATAATCTAAATAAGTTTTTTACTAATGCTACAATCTGCATGTATATTATACACTTATACAGCTTGCAGATGTATAAGAGTTGACGCTTTCTATTTAAATGCTAGGATCCAGTATTGTAATCAGCATAAGTCGACTAACATAATGTTGGTTATTATTATCATTTAGCTTTTTTTATAAATATATTATACTATTATCCAATATCGTAATCAGCATAAGTCGACTAGAGTTTAGTCGTTTTCAAAGAATTGTGATTCGAAAGCAGATTATAAAATATTTATTTTACAGAAAATGACCAACAAGATTGTTTTTTAAAAAAACCTAGGAAAAAACCAATTAATTTGCGTGAACAATGCTTTATACATTGCATTATATAATATTTTACCAATTTGCATCATTTGATTTTTAAGAAAACGTTATAAAAACCCAATAAAAAAATAAATAATCTTAAAACAGCTATATCTCAAAATCGAATTTTAATTATTGGTCTCATTTTGCATAACTATGGTCACTTAATGCTATGCTCCAAATAAAAGTTTCTATTAAGTAGTTTATTTTTTAATAAAGTTTATATTAATAAATTTATATGAATTATCGCCATACTAACATATACAACAGACACTCCTATACCTTTGCAGTTCATTCACAGTCGTAAAAATTGGTATTTCCCAATTCGTCAGTTCTCTATAAAGGTGTTACGCAAATTAGGTTTCTGACTGTGGTGGGCCATGCGACGAGCGACGAATCCACGCCTACAAAGTCACTTACCTGCCCTTTGGGCAACGTTTAGTGGTAGATATACCGAGTTTGGCCTGCAACAAGAGCAATAAATTAGAACAAAGATTGTACTTTTTAAACTTTGAACGAAGCAGTTGGCGCAGTTTGTAGTGCACCTGCCTACTGAGCCCACGGCCCTGGGTTTGAATTCCGATAAGAGCAAATATTTGTGTGATGAACTTATATGTTGGATGGCTTTCCTACATAAAAAAAATATTTAATTTGTTATAAATAAATAACATCTTAAAACTTTTTTTTTAACGTGTCAAAACAAATGTTGTTAAGTTTGAAAAGTTAAATTTAAGTTTTAATTTATTGGTCCTGTTACAGGTAACACCCGGTCTGTACGGAGAACTGGGCCTCAATTCAATTCACCTCAACCTTCAACTGACATGTATCCGCCGAGATAGTGATATGTGCTATTCGACTTCATAATCATTGAGATGATTCTCTATCATTAGATCTCATGGCTGGCCGTGGCAAAATGCAGATTTTCATGAAATACCTATCACCGATGCCAAAAAACTATCACAACGCAGTCTACATGATGTTCCTCTTAAATCTAGCTCCTCTATAACTCGTAGCCTTTTAAACGATTGACAAACCTACACGACGCAATAACCCTAACGTCAAACGTTTATTTGCGATGAACTGTTCAATGGCAAGGCATTTCATCAAACTGAGTCTGACCCGATTCTTCGCTTCGCCATACCGACTAGCGAGCGTGGCCGCTGCCCGCTACTACCCGCATAAAATAAAATTGGATTTTTAAAGTAGCTGAGCGGATATTTTGAATTGGCTGGAAGAGGTGGGTTAAAATAAATGGGTTTTCAATGTAACAAAACGGGCGATTTCGTAACAAGCCGACGGTTCCGTCCATTTGAGTGGGTATTTAAGGCATATACGTATATAATAATAAGGTTGTTTTTTACAATACCTGATTGACAAAATAAACAGAAATGTAAGCATTTGACAACAAAGTAAAATTGTAGCTAATAGTCCTAATGGTAGGTAGTCCTTTCATTAGATATCCCACATGATAAGAATCAGAACAAGAACTATCAAAATCCCGTACAGAAAATTTATGACGTTATAACTCCCTCCTGCACTAAAAATGAAGATGACTCTCCTTCTTAAAATTTTCTTAGGGTTCATAAGGTTCATCCTGGCAAAGGAGAACTCTTGATGTCATGCCGTGCCTCTCATCAAATACCGTGTATTTAAGCGAACAGCAGCCACTATCCAGTCAAGGAATGACACAGAAGATGCAGATTGCTTGACGATTGTGATAATATCAAAAACTTGTTCAAGTTCCTATTTTATAAGTAAATATATTAAAAATTTTGGCATCTAGGAATTTAATTACAGAAGAAGACAAAGGAGGTCCCATTTTTGGGTTTTATTGTTAAGAACTCGCAAACTTCTTTTTAGGGTTCCGTACCCAAAGGGTAAAAACGGGACCCTATTACTGAGACTTCGCTGTCCGTCCGTCCGTCCGTCCGTCCGTCTGTCACCAGGCTGTATCTCAAGAACGGTGATAGCTAGACAGTTGAAATTTTCACAGATGATGTATTTCTATTGCCGCTATAACAACAAATACTAAAAATAAAATAAAATAAATATTTAAGGGGGGCTCCCATACAACAAACGGGTTGGTTGCGTTAACTTTGCACCTCATTTGTATGGGGCGCTATACATACCAGGTGCAAACTTAACTTAACCACTTAAGGATGAAAAGTGTTTGTACGGAACCCTCGGTGCGTGAGTCCGACTCGCACTTGCCCAATTTTTTCTTCTTCATAATTAACATCTTTCCTGACTTGAACCGGCATCTCTCGCCACATACATATTACAATTTACTGAAAATGTTTAATCTCTTGTTAACTTACTTCAATTTAAACATTTCTCAGCGCATCTCCTTGCAATACTTTCCAACATCTGTACAAAATGTAGGTAAATCCTGAACAGATTCGTAAAGATCTCTAATAATATAGCTACTCGTAGCAAATGAGTCCTCTCATATGAGCAGGTAATAAATATACTTTATTTATTTATTTATTAAGGATTTTCTTTAAATCCATCCGTCTACGTCTTTTTTTTTATTTTATCTTGTATTTAAATTTAATATTTTATCAACTTTAACTCCCTGCAATCAGTTACGACATGTGTATCAAACGTACAGAAATCCAGAACAGGTTCGTCAAGATCCCGAAAACAAAAACATTAATGTTACACGCGTCCTCTCGTATTTAAACAGGCAACACTTCAAATATACTTTCAAATATTGTTCATTAAAGAACTTCTATGAATGCATAAATAAAATACTCATCTTTGTTGTCCTTCAACATCGTCTTCTTTTTAAATTTACCTTTAATTTTCTTGTTAACTTACTTCGACTCCCTACAATCCTTCACAACATCTGTATAAAACGTACAAAAGTCCCAAACAGATTCGTCAAGATCCTCGAAAACAGAAACAATAATGTAACAAGCCCGATAAAGTTCTCTGTATGAGCAGGGCGGAGTGACCCCGATCGCTCTGCGTCAGCTCAATATGACGCGTCCAATAATGCGGTCGGAGCGGTCCTACACGATTAAATTTTCAACATTACCTCACGCAGGCCACTATAAGTTCCTGTGTGTAAAATGCATACTGAATTATTCGGAAAAAAGGACGTTAGGGTAAAATAATTAAATTATACACCTTGGGCGGTAAAAACGTGTCTCGGTCCCAGGACGTCACATGACTCGAAAGGCGACAGACACACACAAGTGAAAGTGTATTAAGTGATTTGAAGTTTTAATGTCAGGACAGCGTGGTTTGAAGTTTTTATGGTGAATTGAAAAATGTTCAGCAATATTGTCGCTTGCATTAACAATCATGACGGTACGGGTAAGATAATGTCGTTATTTAATCGGCGATGTACATGCATATTCGATATACATCTTATTACAAGGGCCTTCAGCAACGCTCACAATTGGCGGTACATTAGCATAACGAGCGGCGTCCCGGCGGGTTCTAATGAATGGCCTTGCAATTGAAACAATAGTGGATTAGCGCCAACTCCCTTATCTGCTTATGCAAATCAGACAGGCTTGCGGCGAGTTCGAATCCACTGGTTCTTTCAAGACGCAACGAATCCTCGTAAAAGACTTAAATGGAACATTTAGCTATTTAGAAGTTAATGTCGAGTTTTACATTAAAATTCAAACAGGACTGGCTATTGGTGAACTTTGAACAGTCAGTTTAACTAACCGGAAAATTATGTCTGAAGCAGGGAAAAACTAACAAAACACTCCAGGCAGGTGGCGTGAAAAATGTCTCCCTAGTGCAAATTTGGTTACTTTGTCAAAAAGTGCTCTTGCGAAATCAACGGGTATTGCCGTGTCTCGGACACGGGCTGCATTTATTACGGACAGAATGTCAACATAATTATTATTCCAATGAATTCCCACCAAACGCCTCCCGACTGGACGGTATCGTAGCGAAGCAAACATAAAGTTAATCACGTCCTGCTCACCAAACATTTATTGCGTCGTCCCTTTTGCCGTAAAGTTGGAGCTGAGCTTCAAAACACTAAGGCTTAGTGTCATTAAAACATAGAAGCGTCTTTCTCGTTTGTTTATGGTAATCGAGTTGACAAGTTGTGAGGCTTTGATTATGTGGAAGCGGACCCACGTTTATTTTAGGTGGAACCTTTCACAAAATTGGGCTTCCACGATACTTTTTCTAGAGGCAATATCGTAAAATTAGCTTGTCTAGGCGTGTCTTATTTCTGATTCTGACAGCAATTTGAGGTCGATCTACTGATCTCTCAGCACCAGTGCGGTCGCCTTCTAATTGACATCATGGTATCACATGCATTAACCGCAACTGTTTAGGCGAAGCCTTGACCCCAAATGGAAATGGAAAACATGGACTCTATAAAGTTCGATAAATATATGACAGTTGAGGTTAAGCGTCACCAATATTATAACCAATGTTATTTATTTATTACGCAGCGTGGGAAGGCCCCCAACAAGGTGGAGCGATGACTTGGTTAGGATCGCGGGCAGAAATAGGATGAGGGTGGCGCAAGACCGATCGTTGTAGAGAACTCTGGAACTCATTCTCTACTAGTCAAACTTAGGGCAAAGCAGAAAAAATCTAGTGTAAGCTATCCGTACTTCAGGAACCACAGGATTAAGGAATAACTCAACTTCTATTTAAAAGGTTTATTCTACACCAGCATGAGTATTACATCGAAGACCAGTAACGAATGAATTCAGTTTTTAAATCACCATGAAATACCAAAGACAACTAATGTTGCCATCGTAAAAATACATTAATAACATTATAATTCACGTTTTAAAGTAACTAGTTTATATTTATTATTTTATAGAAAAGGTACAGACACACAAACAGAAAGTAATTAGTATTAATTTCATGAAATAATGTTAAATATATGATGATTACGTTTTATATATGACTTTGATTTCTACCCTTTCTATAAATATTGATTTTCATTCACACTACCCACATTTGCTAACACTAGGCTAAGTTATTTTGTGTAAGTCAGTTTGTAGTATAATTTACTAGCTGTGCCCCGCGGTGTTATCCGCTCATCCCACGGGAACACTAAATTTATTCGGGATGAAAAGTATCCTATGTCCTTTCCCGGGTCTCAAACTATGTCCATACCAAATTTCATCTAAATCGGTTCAGCGGTTTAAGCGTGAAGAGGTAACAGACAGACAGACAGACAGACAGACAGACAGACAGACACACTTTCGCATTTAAAATATTAGTATGGATTTTACGTGTTGCATGCTCAACATGCGTCTTATGAGGGACCCAAAGTCACAACATGATTACGGTCCACCTCCAAAACAAACGTAACCAAATCTATATGATGGCACTTTCAAGGTAGGTATATGACAAAAGTATGACTTCACGCGAATAAAATGTCTACGAAATGCAAATTCAATGAAATGAAACATAACGATTTCTTACATTCCTGTCGTAAATCGACGCACTAGCATCCCGTAGGCTGAAACATCGTAACCCACAAACGAAATCTTCACCGAGTTAGTTTGCAATGCAAATGCTAATTTGTATTCCATTGTTTCAATTCAAAGCTAATAGATTACTCGGGAATTCCCGATCATAAATTTCGAACGTTGTGACAGAAAAATGTACGTTGAATAAAATACGCGAGACATTATCGGTTAGACGCTGCGGGAGTGTGACAGCCAGTATGTTTTTATTATTTTGCGCAATAAAATTCGTTTAAAACTTGGAGATGGTTCAAAGCGTTCAGTAGGAGAGGCGTGCCAGCGAAATCTTAATCATTGTTAGCGTTATTGCTCGACGAATCAGAATGTAGGTAGTTCGCTTTGTAATGGCTTCACTTCAGTTGGAAGTTTTGGCGTATTTTACATGGTGCGCTTATTAAATTTCTCCGGAGATAGCCGTTTCTTCGCTATCTACGTCACATCCAGCTGCATTATTTTAAAACTGAGGAAAGTTGTTAAATGGAACGATGTTTTCAATTGTTTTATTAAGGGATATTATTAAATGCACATCTGTATAATTTTTCAGCACACTAGGTAACTCCACTAATTAACTGAATACATACCAGAAAAACTAATGCTGTGCAAAAAAACAAACATGTCCTACAAAAAAAACTTAAGCATCATACAAAACGAGATGACCTTTTTAACCGAATTCACACCAAAAATATGGTTCGTACATCGGATATATTTGAAAGTTTCACCAAAACTACTGACTTGCACACTAATTATTCTCGCACTGCACACTAAGATCCAACTCGGCCGGGTTAGGTTAGGTTAGTTTTTTTTTTATATATCCAGTAAAACAGTTTTGCAAATAACTTTAAATAGTATATTGAATTCGCATTATTTAGTGTGCAAGTCAGTATTTTTGGTGAAACTTTCAAATATTTTGATCGAAAAAAGGGAATATACAGATATCGATTTAAATACATGCCTTTTAATAATACCTACCTTCATACCTTACGCACAACAAGGGTTTTTTGGTTTGAAAGACTTAGGATACGTTTGTGCATATGTCGTATCGTATTTATTCTTAAAATATTTGTGAAATAATACCAATTACCGAGTTCGGTGTTAAGCTGAGGCGAAACGTAAATTATGAAATGACCAAAGCCCGAAATTACGGCTATTACATAAAATGTTAATTAAACTTGTGCGATAATCCCCGGTTAACGAAATCGTGTATTTTTATAGGATAAATTTCAGGACGGGTACATAACATAGAAATAATTGTATTTATTTTATTTATTTAAACTTTATTGCACATCTCAGAACAAAAGTCAGTACAAATGGCGAACTTATTGCCAAATGGCATTCTAGCAGTCAACCATTGGGACAAACAGAGATTATTAATAAATAATAAAGTAACAGACAAATCAAAAAATTCTAAAATATTGTAAGTATACTCGTATAAGATAACGCGAAAACCTATACACACTCATATAGGTATCTAAATATTGTATCTATAATTAATAATTTCATTGTTGTTCCTTCAAAATCTAATCATAATTTGTTTATAGATAAATATTAAGTTTGCAACAACGCATAATTATATTTGTTTCTTTTAATTAAGTACACAAAATATCAATTTAGGTATTGTATTTACAACGATTTGACGAATTACAGAAATTGATACTCAATTAACACGCGTACAGTACAATAACTCATTCGGTAAGTATATTATGTTTTGTATGAAACACGCAATGAAGGTTTATCAAGTAACACTGAATTCACATATACTTCACGTTGTAATCCGACAAAACACGCAAACCCCGCATGTGTAAACACATTTCTGTACCGTTACCATGAGTTAACGTAATCGTACTCGCTCGCGACTGCGCCATGGTGAAATGTAGTTCTACAAAGTAACCGCTAGGCGCTGTACTATTCTCCATACAAATCTTTTTTTTCACGAGCACACCCAGGAACTTACTACATAATTCTACGTGAAAATGTTTAAGGGTCCCGTAAGTCGAGGATCGTCGTAGATAGGGAACGAACGTCAAACAAATGTCACAGAGAATCCCCATACGGGTACAGTTGTGAAAAAAAAAACAATATGTAATGCAATGGCGGAAACTGGTGTTGGATGGGCGTTGGATCTTGGATGAGGCATGGTTTGGGACTCTCGCAACCAAGCGTGCCAAAAGACATCAGGCCAGTCTGCCAAGCCTGTGGTCGCGTGTGTCGTTCTCGTATTGGCTTGCATAGCCATGAAAAGCGTTGTTCTTCATGACACTGTTTTGTATAGTCTGTAAATGACAAGGGTACAGAAATGTAACTCGCTAGCGACAGCCTTAACGATTTGAACTACGATTCTCCATGACGCTCTCGCGAGCGAGTACGGTCACGTTAAGGGGCTCCCCGCTCTCAATGACCTTCGATCTGTTGCGATAGATTTTCCCATATTATAAATAGCTAATCATAATAACATAGTTTTTCCACAACAAAATACCGTATCAAGTACCTTTCACATGTCACTGTGACTTTGAGATACAGGCCGTCAAAGTTTACGATTTTTTCGGGGAAAAAGTTGTGGAAACGGTTTTTTGCGTTTTTCTCGAAAAGTATTGAGAAAAATAGAAAAAGCTTCACAACAAATTTTGTGGAATATGGTTTAGAACAATAAAATGTAAGATATTTTCTACATATACACCGGGGATAAAAGTAGAAACGAGATTAGTGTATTTTTGGTCCTTCACCGAATATTTTTTTATAAAATACGCAGTCGTTAAATCAAAATTCGGGTCACTACAAAGTGTTAAGCATAGACCATACTACAATATATATTAAATAGGACATTATAACTATATAATCCACAAACTAGATACGATGTAAAAATCATCAAATTGGCTGATTTCTGTACGGAGCCCCTTAACTCTCACACTCGCTCAGTGCTGCTGACATGTTCGCTGAGATAATGTAATTATGTGGATGCCATGTTTCTATGATGCTAAGTGAATGCAATGTAGGTACATGGAGTTTAACAGCAATTTATAAAAAGCCGGCCAAGTGCGAGTCTGACTTGCGCACCAAGGGTTCCGTACAAATCCTTGCCCAAACTCAACTGGCCGGGTTAAGTTCAGTTTGCACCTGGTATGTATGGATACAAATGAGGTGCAAAGTTAACACAACTGATCACGTTTGTTGTATGGGAGCCCCCTGAAATATTTATTTTATTCTTTTTTTTTGTATTGGTTGTAATAGCAGCAACAGAAATACATCAAATGTGAAAATTTCAACTGTCTTATTATCACGGCTAATGAGATACAGCCAGGTGACAGACGGATAGACAGACAGACAGATAAACAGACTGATGGACAACGGAGCCTTAGTAATAGGGTACTTTTTAGGGTTCCGTAGCCAAATGGCAAAAAACGGAACCCTTATAGATTCGTCATGTCTGTCTGTCCGTCTGTCCGTCCGTATGTCACAGCCATTTTTTTAGTTTCCGAAACTATAAGAGCTATACTGTTGAAACTTGGTAGGTAGATGTATTCTGTAAACCGCATTAAGATTTTGATGCAAAAATAAAAAAAATATAATAAATATTGGGGGCTCCCCATACTTAGAACTGAAACTCAAAATTTTTTTTTTCATCAAAGACATACGTGTGGGGTATCTATGGATAGGTCTTCAAAAATGATATCGAGGTTTCTAAAATATTTTTTTTCTAAACCAAATAGTTTGCGTGACAGACGCTTCCAAAGTGGAAAAAAAGTTGGTCCCCCCCCTCTAACTTCTAAAATAAGAAAATGAAAAATCTAAAAAAAACATATGATGTACATTACTATAAAAAATTGGGCAAGTGCGAGTCCGACTCGCGCATGTAGGGTTCCGTACCTATACATATTTATATATATATATAATCTAAAACAAGTTTGTTGTATGGGAGCCCCCTTAAATATTTATTTTATTTTATTTTTAGTATTTGTTGTTATAGCGGCAATAGAAATACATCATCTGTGAAAATTTCAACTGTCTAGCTATCACCGTTCTTGAGATACAGCCTGATGACAGACGGACGGACGGACGGATGGACGGACGGACGGACGGACGGACGGACGGACGGACGGACGGACAGCGAAGTCTCAGTAATAGGGTCCCGTTTTTACCCTTTGGGTACGGAACCCTAATAAAAACTACCAACGAAAATTGATTTGAACGAGATCTACTAAGTAGTTTTTTTTTAATACCTAACTTTGCACCTAATTTATATGGGGCGCTATACATAGGTACCAGGTGCAAACTTAACTTAACCACTTAGGGATGGAAAGTGTTTGTACGGAACCCTCGGTGCGCGAGTCCGACTCGCACTTGGCCGGTTTTTTACCCTTTGGGACAAAATTTGAAAATATAAAACCCATAAACGCGTTTAGCGACGCAGTTGGCGAAGGGGTAGTGCTGTTGCCTACTGAGCTGGCGGCCCTGGGTTTGAATACCGGCAAGAGCAAATAGTTGTATGATGAACTCGAATAAACTTTTTTTCGGCATAAAGATATGCAATGAAGTAGACAAATACAAAATCGATTTTCATTTCTGTTCAGGGTCATCATTAATGTTTGGTGTGTATTTGAGTATTGATTTATCTGCGAGGTGCCCGCTACTTCGACCACGTATGTTTCATTATCTACCGTAGTTGGGTAACAATTATCCTTTAACCATCTTTGAATGGTTTTATCCCTGGTACCAAAATGTTTCTATGGCACTAATGGCAAAGAACAAAAAATACCTACTCGGAAAATAAAAGTTTCTAAAAATGAAATGTAGTTGAATTGAAACATACGAGCAATAACGTCAACATAAAATCATACAACTAAACTGCTATCTTTATACAACGCTATTATGTGCGATGACCGAATAAAACTTACAGCCATATAAAAAGGTGCGTTCTGTTTTATTAGCCCATAAATTAAGGTCAACATTATATTCTGGGTTAGGTGTTATTATGTTGTTCGAACACAAATCTGAAAGACATATTTTGGCTTATATTTTCAAACTGACTGTACTGTAAGTTAGAAATAAGAATTTTCAAGAGGAATAAGTTTAATTTAAATTAATTTAGATACTAAAAAATAAACTGATCTTAAAAATAAAGGTGTCCAGATGGGCCTAAAGTGTAAGAACAGTTCACATGTGCCAGAAAGCACAGGATTATGCGATCGACGACACAAACGCGATTCTACCTATGCGTGATTCTACACAATATGGGTTCAACACAACTGCAGTTTACTACATTCGTGATCATTTACATGTGTGACAGTCGCTGAAACCGAAGAGAATAGTTCTGTTTTTTTTTTGTTTAAGGCTCCTTATCTGTATAATTATATATTATATTAAACAACAAACATATATATTTTTGTTTCAAAAACTACTAGAATATGACAAAATACACCCAGAAAACTGTTTTTTTTTTAACTTATTTTCGACAGCACGCAATGAAAGCATGAAAAAGCTATGTTACTTTCTAGAACTCAAAGAAAAGTATTATTCACTTCAAAAAGTTGGTTGCAATTATCAATATATTTATAATATATATTTTTTTAAAGAAATAAGGTTAAAGATACACGAAGCTTTAAACTAAAGCATAGCACCTATCATTTAACATAAATGTAACTATTATTTTCGATATTCCCCAGTAAGTGATTTGCAAGTAAAATGTCATATTGGATGCACGGGCGTCGAATATGTCGGTATTTCCATTTATTTTTTGCCGCGTGCGAATATTGTATCGGCAAAATATCCACTGTTATAATTTCAAAGACCGTTCTGGCATATTGCGAGCTGTGAATGACCGTAGGAATGCGGACCCGGTTTTTTAGGTGTGTGAATGAATTTTATGTTGAAATTGATTGCTGCAACGATAAAGGTATATATAGTACATTACTGCAGACGCCGGAAAAGAAGGGCTTTCCGGGTGAGTAGGTATAGACATAGATACGAAGCCGGAAAGCCCTTTTCACGACTAAGATATGTATAGGCCTTTTCTCAAACATATGCAATGAAGTAGAAAAATACACCACTAAAAATATATAATTAAGCTGTTTAGCCTGTTTATGAACACAGAAGTCATACTTTAAAAACATTACTTCCCGGCCTAGGCCTTAAATTTAGTATGAAATTCCTTTACAGGTCTCACGAGTTGTTCCGCCCGAAACGTGATACTTCGAAGCCTGTTATAACGCACGTTATGACGATATTTCATTGCATGCTTGAGAAAAATTCGTTACAATAGGTGTTTCGAATAGAAGAGGGTATATGATAGGGCTTCTGCTAAGACATGACTTTTTCTTGAAAAATATCATACAAAGAAAAATCGAGGGAAAGTGAGGTAGAGGAAGGCCAAGACAAAATTACTTTGAGAAAATTAAAGAAATGTCTTACCAAAAAGTGAAGGAGAAAGCCCAAGAAACGGTTGGCAATTGCTACACCGACAAGAGGGCAGCTCTTAAATTGAAGAAGGCGTTTCGAAATGATTCCCGCTTTCTTGACCAGATCATTGGTTCATCATGTTAGACGGCTCCTACGTTGAGTCGTTCGATTCGTGGTCGCCACTAAAGCATCCTTCTTCCCAACTGTCGTTGGCTGCAGAGCCGACGGACCCAGGACTACTCCGAAGATCAAACATACTGCAGCTTCCCGATAGATGTGTGAGCGATACGAGGTTCGATTTTCGGACATCAGAGTTATCCTCCAGCCTGCGTGTACCACTTTTCTTAGTTATTTCGGCGACCTTGTTCCTATTGCAGATATCCTCATTTCTGATTTGCACTAATTGAAAAATTCTACAATTACATATTGTAGGATGTGGCGTATAGACATCTTTATATAATATAGAGTCCCCGCCACCTGCCCGCTGCCGCCATTACTATAACAGACGTCAACGAAAGCGGGCAGGTTGTGGTCCATAGTAAAGTCCTGAAACTCTAGACGTCACAGTGCGTCTTACAAAAACAACAATCTAAATAAAATGTAACGTAACTTTATTGTGTTACCAGCGTCTAATAGACGTATTCTTCTAAAAAAAACAACATAAATCCACTTCGTTTCAGTCAAATTGGCAAGAATCACGCCCAAGGAAGAAAAATAGTCAGATCTGTACGCGTGTCGGCTTAGTAGATTATCTTGGCTTTGGCCAAGGGCCAAATTCTACATTTCATATGACATATGTCTTATATATCGCTAATATACATACGCTTACTATAAAGAAAAGTACTTATTATGCGGTATTGCTTTAACTTTCACGAATATACTATAATACCTAATGGATACTTAACCCGCTATTACTTTCTACATAATAATTTAAAAAAAGGTATAAACTCTCGGAAAAATTGCCAGGGACATTCTGACAGGTTTTGTTTTGAGCTCATTGGAGATCTTCATCAGGGACATTCGCCGCCCACTCCGTTTTTATAATTATTAAAGATGTCTCACGATAATTGTGTTATTTAATTGTTTCATGTAACAGATAACATAAAAAAACCCTGCACCATACAAATGTTCCTGTTTAGTCCTATGGTTGACTGGTAGATAGCGCCTTAGGCATTGAGTCCGCCATTTGTACTTTTACTTGTGCATTTTGTGCAATAAAGTTTAAATACCTAAATAAATAAAATAAATTTAAATTAAGAAATGATTCATCGTATCTCTTTTAAAATAGCAACTTTATTTAATATCCCTTGATAATACTCAAAGCAAAAGCAACTCGAATGGTAAAAATAAAAATATATTATCAAGATGTTACGCAATCGGAGATATATTTTTATGTCATAGGGGGCAATGAGCAAATGGATCGTCTGATAGAAAGCGATTTCTGTCGCCCATAGACAACTGCAATACCAGAGGAGTGGTGATTTCAGGTGGGAGTATGCTCTTTTCTTGAAGGTTGTATCGGAATGCATCGTCGAATTTGGGCTCAGGCTGTGTAATGCCGGCAGCGGTCCAACTGGCACAGCCTGTACTGAACTGGCGAACTATTCATTAGAACAAAGGATTTGCCATTGTGATCTGGAGTTTTAGTTAGTGATTTAGTATCCCTCGTTCATAACTGAATGCTTGAATGATTTAATCGTAACTGTGAAAATATCTGATATATCACTTAATATTTATGTACGTATGACTTGCTAGCATAATAGTTCTAGTTCACAATTTAACGTTTGATATTGACATTTATCAAATTTAATTATTATTTATTCTTTAGCGATATGCGCTATATAGGACCTATGGAGCAAAAGCTCAGAGAGCGATGCTTGGGACAACCCTTGGAAACCGCATTCCAAACACAGAGATCAGACAGAAAACCCATGTAACCGAGATCGCTAGGAAAGCCGCTACTATAAAATGGAGATGGGCGGGGCATATTATAGGCGAGAAGATCGACGCTGGTCTCCAAAGCTACTGGAGTGGCAACCACGAATGGGAAAAAGAAGCGTCGGCCCCCCGTTAGATGGAGAGACGACATAGTCAAGGTTGCGGGAAGGGAGTGGATGCAGTGGTTAGATACGGGATGATGATGATGATGCGCTATATGACTTTTAATGTAATAACAGTGACATATTATTATACACAATTTACTAAAATCATTGAGTTCAAAAATATACTTATATCGAATCTATTTCGCTTTAGATATCGAAATGATAACAATATAAAAACTGCCTAATAACGATGGTGTTATATTTTAATAAACTTTTCTCAAATATGCAATGAAATATTCATATTATAATACCTACATATAGATATGGAAATATCGCGTTTCGGGTGTGGCGGGAGGGGCAAGACGAGGGGCGCATGTAATGATATTTCATTCAACATATCAGACGCCTGACCGGGAAAGCGACCTTCTTTTGTTCACCATGGCATCAGCTATTTAATAAAAAAAACACGACCGTAATGACATTCTGCCACTACGCCCATAAAAAAAATAAGCGACGTTTGCAATTTTAATTAAATAAAATCAATTACAATAATTAAAACAAATGTAGGGGCGTTTGAAAAACCTTGTATAATTGCATAAACTCGTACCCATTAAAAAAAGTTTTGACAATCGGTGCTGGTTAAATTATTATTTTTTCATGTTGTGATTAGATTTCATTGTTTGTTGTTATTTTATTTCATTGCATATTTGAGAAATGCACTATACATACCTCGGTGTGGAAAGGGATTGCCAGCCTCGTAAATAGCCTACTTCGCATCCCCATTTTCCCGTCCTCTGTAGCCAACAACTGTAAAAATGATTACCGAAAATTTTACAAAATATGTAAAATAACTCCCGTCACTAAAATAAAAATACCTCCTGGCTATTAACAACTATATATGACAGTCGGAAGCATTAACCTGTACAGAACTACCCACGAACATGGGACGAGGTCGGTGTCCGCGGGTAAGTTTAATGCGCCTTAGGATTAAAAACTATAACGGAAACAGGACACTAAGAAAACCCCTGCTTTATATTCTCAATAGCTTACCCAAGGACGTCCTTCTTCAGAAAAATAAACATGTATGTTACTCGTATATAATAATAATAAAAAATGAAAATAATAACAAAACATCCTGTATATCACTTCGAAATCTACTTTATTAAAATGTACTACTACACAGTAGCAGCATTGATAATGGGTAAACTGTACAGAAATTCTATACCACCTGGTCTCGTATTCATTCCTCGTGTGTACATAGTTATCTCTATTTGAGTATGCTCACTCAACCCTCGAGCATGTAAAAATAAATCTGAGTGAAGACAACAATTTTCGAGATTCGTATTTGAGTTTACGTACACCGCTTAACGTGGCCACGAGACTCACGAGTCACGAGTTGACTTTGTTAATTTCGTCAACTTTACTCACTTATCCATTAATTTCAAATTTACAGACTAAGTTTTATCTCAGTGAAATGTTTTTTTTTTTTGAGAAGTCAATTGATCCTGCTTTTATTGGGATCAAAATGTTTAAAAATGAAAACATTTATTTCAGGCAACTGTAGTCCAATAGATACATACCTCAAAACTTACACACATATCTAATACAAAATAATAAAAACTACTAAATTGGGTCACATTTTTCAACAGTCGAGGCCGTCCACGGAAACGTTTATATTATGGACCTAACTACGTTTAGAGTGTTCTAAAGAGTCATAGATTAGGTACCGATAATTTTGAAGCGCTGAAAACGCTCCATTCAAAGGGCTACGATACTGTGACGTCATTGGCAAGTAAAGGTATCAATATTTGTATGGAAATACTACTAATCTGCCATTTTGACTGTGAAGGAGTGCGTATATATATGGTTTTCATACGATTATTGTTTTGTTGATTAAAAATAATCTTCAAATTCGCTTTCCTTTGAAGCCTTATATTTCACAGTTGCTTTAATATTTTTTATTTATTTTTTATTTCATGACAGGAAGTAAGTATTTTTATTCATGTAACTACAGTAGGTATGCTGTAGAATACAACATCAGTCACTATCCCTATTCCAACATACAGACTTAGGTATTATCACAGCGACCGTTCGAAATTTTTTTCTTCTAAATTCTCCCGGTTCCTGCCACCTGTCTCAGGTATTTCGATTTTATCAATAGAAAAGGTTTAAGTTTGAATTTCCTCGCTGTCAAGTAAGGGGTGTCGGAGCACAATCGAAAATTTCTTATTCAGTTATTTCTTGAGAAGTGTTTGGGATTTCCTTTTGGGTGGGAAGTTTTAAGCCAGCAGTAAATTATTCCTTCGACAGGTGAGGCCGTAAAGGCAAGATTTACGCCCACGGGTACAGCGGGCGAGGCTCCCTTTTGATAAGATGTATTACCTACCGAATTACGTTGTCTATAAGTATTCATCGGGGAGGCATTGTTTGACCTTCTCTCGCAAAGTTTAGCGATGCAACTTAACGAAACGCTTGTGCAATAAATAAGGAAGTTTGGATAGGTGCATTGCTGGAAAACAGGTACTTTCCCGAAGAGGTTGGTAAAGTATTATTTGCGATACAATATCCACTCCGGGAAATGTTTTTTTATTGCAGGGGTCGTTGGATAACAACGGGAGTTTAGTAAGTTTACTCGAATTGCGTGAATCTTTCTGAACGGAACGGTTAGAACGGAAATATGAAAATGAATTCGATAAGAATATTTATCTGGAAAATGTTTGAGGATGAAAATATGTGCTAACTCTACAGGTCTATAGTTTAATATTTTTTTTCAGTTTTTATAAATGGAATAATAGGTATATTCATATAATCCGCATCCGACAGAGAGACAAAACATCAAAAAGAGAGATTTACAAAGCTATCCCAATAGATAAAACAGTGTTGATGTAAAATACAATTGAGTTTATAAGACCCGTTAAGTACCTACTTAAAAATTAAATGTATTTATTACTGTAAAAAAGGTTCAAATCTAGAATTATTAAACTTTTCCCGCGTATCACACAAGCTGCATAAGAGCTTATACAATAATTATAGACCCCGTCGCAAAAAAAATGCTAGAATCGGTTGAGAAATGCGACCTGCAGGCGAGATCAGCCAGACATCCCAGCCGTCAAATCACCCCCGTGGTTAGGCACTGGGTGGACTCTTGTCTCGCACTATGTTTATGACTTGTACATAATTGTATATTATAATATGTACTCTTAATTGCGGCGAAATATTTTTCTTTCTTTCTTTTTTTCTTTCTTCTTACGGAATTTGGACATATGTGTGAAGTAAGAACCGCTCTTTCAATAAGAAATAAAGTATCGTAAAATATTATAATATATCATTTAGCTTTTACAGGTTTACTTAAATAACATAATTTAACTACTTCAAGAATCTTGAATCAAGATAGGCGAGATTGCGAGTTGCGGGAAGCACTTGCTTTATCTTAAATTCGTTTCCTATCTCTTAATGGCGTCTGTGATTGGACTTAGCATTTCCGATCATTATTTGTTTGTATCAAACAGTTGTAGCTAACGTCACAAGCAACTGAATATAACTCTTTCTGCATCTTTTATTGTTTATACAACGGGAAGTGCTCCGAGGAATTGTTCTGATTGATCCCTGCCGCAACTTTCTGCCATCGTTCTACGCGACAATTCTTTCATCCTCACCACTTAGATAGTATGACTCGCACGACTATATTGTGGAATGAACTTTCGCTTGCGGTATTTCCGGAATGACCTTCAAATCTTCAAGAAAATGACGTACTCCTACCTGGAAGGCCGGCAACGCACTGGTGACTCCTCTGGTGTTGCAGGTGTCTATGGGTGACGGTAATCGGTTTCCATCAGGTGATCCGTTTGCTTGTTTGCCCCCTATGACATTAAAAAAAACCTCTATTAAAAATAAAACACCCCCGACACACGTAGCTTGTCATCATGCGACCCTCGTTCAATGAGTGATATAGAAAATGCTAGTAAAACTGACCATAACTACAACATTTGGAATTCTTAGCTTCAATATTGGCTGAGATATTGTCACGTGTTCCAATTAAAGCTGAATATCTTGGAAACTACTCGTCCTATTTCCACCAAGCATAGCTAAGAACCATTATCATCATCATCATGGGTCATGGATGTTATCTGTATGAGTATTTATATATTATTTATATCGTCGTCTAGGACCCATAGTACAAGCTTTGCTTAGTTTGGGGTTTGTGTAAGATTGTGCCTTAATATCTATTATTATTATTCATTATTATGTCGATGGACAAGGCTTTCGATTAAAAAGAACCACACTCAAATTGGTCCATCCTCATAGCGATATGTGACGCACGCCAAGAGCCGCCGCACGCGGTTGCCGCCCTATTAGTTTCCACTCCTCGCTGATCGCTGCTAAGACCGAAGTCAATGCAGGGTTTTGTTTTTCCCCATAACAAAGCGCACAAATCACTATATAGTATAAAACAAAGTCAATTCCTGCTGTCTGTCACCATTAAGCTTAGATCTTTAAAACTACGCAACGGATATTGATGCGTTTTTTTTTATAGATAAAGTGATTCAAGAGGAAGGTTTATATATGTACTCGTATAATACACGCATAATTTATCAGCATTGCACCCGTGAGAAGCCGGGCCGGGACGCTAGTTATAAATATTTGACCCATTTCTCCTACAGCCGCATATAGTTTACATAAAGAGATGTGGCGCTTTGTGAACACACGGAATAAAGGAAAATGCGTCAACCAACAGCGTTACATCGTTGACTTTTATGGAAGCCTTTGTGAAGCCTAATTATACGTAAACAGTTAATTATTTTATGCATTTTCGTATATTATCCGCAACTTCATCCGCGTATTTTTTTTGTTTACTAGCATCATCATTATTATTTAAATTCTACTCTTATCGGTGCAGTTCTCTACAGTCCGTTCTACTTAATACCAGTTCTTTCACTTCTTGATACGACGCAACGTCTACCCTTTTCTTTATCTGGTCCAAATAACTAAACCTCGGCCTTCCTCTTCTCCTTCCCTCAATTTTGCACTTCACTTCATTATTAATTTTCTCTCTTTGAGTTTCTAGGGTATGTAGTATATGTCTCTTCTCTACCCTTTCCAATACTTCCTCATTGGTGACTTTTCTGTCCAGCTTATTCCCTTCATTTTTTACCTTGTTTACTATAGTAGGGTAAAAAATATATAATGTGTTTGAATTTCCAGTTATCCCTGGAAGAACCGGGTCTCCGTTTCAGCGTGGCCGAACATTCTTTCGTATGTCCTGGGGGCTTATGATGGTTGCGTTTATCACGTGATAGACGAGTGGCAAAGCATCTGTCACTTACGCTCGCATTTTATCAAAACTTGATAAAATTGATTTATCGCGTGATAAGAGCAACCATCATAGGCCTGCTAGTATCCATATTCTTATCGAACCTGCTTATAAAATTTCACGCTGATGCGACCTGTAGCCGAGTACAGCTGGAACACTGGACATCCGAATATCCAGAATTTCAATGAAAATAAATTTTGGCCAAGCTAAACTGCAGACGCTTCGCTCGCTCATTCAATATATTGCACACTAAAAGTTCAAGCTTAGTGAAGGACTAAATACAGTACAAGATTGCCCCATTTTGTTTGTCACACGGATCAGAAATAAAACTGCCGTTTATTCAACACAAAACTCAAACCAAACAATACTTAGTTTAGAAGGCAAACCGCGAGGCCATTAATAAACGCATTAAAGATCCCAACAATCCATAAATTGTGATTTTCCAAAAAGCAATCCCTCATCAGCTTAAGACCAAGCATAGTCGCTGGGCGCGCATAGAAACAAATGAAGGGCTATGGGGGAAAACTGGCTATGTATTTCTTTTCACCGTATATTTTTTTATCTAAGACACCAAGATTACCCAGTTCATCATTATGATTATCTAAAATGGGGTAAAACTCGTTGAGATCAATTTTTTTAATAGGTACATTTTTACGAATGTGATCACACTAAATATTATAAAGGCGAAAATTTGTGAGTGTGTTTATGTGTATGTTTGTTACTTCGTCACGCTCAAATGGCTGGACAAATTGTAATAAATTTTGGTACGAAGGTAGCTGACACCTTGGATTGAAACATAGGCTACTTTTTATTCCGAAAAAAATTGTGTTCCCGTGGGATGAGTGGATAACACCGCGCGGCGCAGCCAGTAACAGCCATAAGCTTATTCTTATTACACAATTGTCTACTGTAAAACTTAAAAATATGATTTAGCCGGTTCTGTCCGAGCCCTTCTAATGGAAACAAGGATCCAAGCGAAACATCTGTGACACTTTAATTTGTTTGTCTCCATTGTTATGCGAAATTAATATTCCAATTTATTCCATTTCTGTATTGGAGAGGAAAATCAATATTTGATGGGATCTTTATCGCGCAGTCTTAAGCGCTGTGCCTATTTGTGAGACAATTGAAACTTTATGCTTCGGCAATTATTTATAACAAATGTTTTGTTTCATATACCTACATAAATGTATGTTTAATATATGTTTTGTTTTGTTTCATATCAGGCTATCCAGCCATTTTCGTAAGTGCCGCAGTTTATTAGACGCTGCTTAAGTCATATGTTACAGTTACAGATGTAAAAGGTCAATGATGGTGATGATGATTTATTTGATATTCTTCAGATTAAACGATGGTTCTGCTACTTTTTTTTACGTCTACCAGGGGCATAAGCAACTAATATGTCATGCCATTGTTTATTAATTTTTATCTTTCATTTTCAAATTTTCGTATTCATCTCATTTCTAGATACCTACTCAAAAGTTAACTTGAAGAGATCAATTAAAGAAATGAGTGCGCCTTTACTTATTATTTAATATAAAGTATTTACATACATACGACACGTACTTACATACATACTCGTACTTAACCAACATTAAATTCTCATTCCGATAAATAAGGTTATTATAATAACTTTTTTATACTCGCGTACTTTACTCTGTCAATTATTATTACACACACAAAATCGCAATAACGCACTGTTTAATCCTGTACCAACTACCAAAATTCTATACTCTATGGTACCCGCTACAGAACTTTAAAATTCAAGACATCTCTCTACTTAGCTCTAATAATTTCAAAAGGAGAACATCAGCATATTTGATTTAAAAAAAGCACGCTACTGTTTACTGATTGGTTGAAATTACTTGTCAAAAAATTATCCAATCACGAGGCACCCACCATGACCATCGCGATCATGTTTTTTTTTAATAGGTCAGTTTTAGTTGAACGAAAAAGGTTACATAAAAAAAATCATACGGAATTACTATTAAAGTAAAAAATGTGTTTCCGCGTTTTGCTCGTATAAAAAGTAGGTATTGTATGCAATAGTTACACAATTAGGTCTTAAAATCTCGTACCTTACTTAGGCCACTCGGCAAGCCTCGTGATCGTGACCTAAAGGCGGTACTCGACTTTAAGAACCTTCATTGTGCAACGATTGCATAAAATACTATTTTGCCATGGAAAAAGTTAAGTAACTAACCGTATTATCTACCGCACTTAGGTGTGCTAGATAGAGGCTCCGTCGTCACTGTTATCAGATCGAGATTGTAAGAAATAGGGTTCTGCTATAACATTTCATGCCCCTTCAACCTTTAGTAGTAAACTCAATATAAAATCTAAAGAAGAATCTGAGCCTCAGTTTAACGTTTGACACTGATATCTATCCGAGATATCGATAATATATTTCTATTTTGGCGATATGTGCTGTTCGACCGTTATCTTTATAATTATTTATCATATATATTATCAGTACACTTGCTTTCCCATAATATTATGTGTCACCTGAGGCTATTGCGACTATGAGGCAAATGCGACTTTTGATGATATTTAACACTGCAACACTTTATTTAACACTGCTCTCTATTTGATATTAATAGTTGGCACTCTAGGTAGTAAGGGTATGGGTATGGGTGATCTTTAACTGTTGTGATTTAAAATATTATCATCAAAAGTCGCATTTGCCTCATAGTCGCAATAGCCCCAGGGTGACCTTACCAACTTTATTCAGATAGGCGTACCAATCGCCAGTGCTTAAGGTAATCGTATTTAATTTGACAATGGTAAAGAATAACTTTATTAGTCTAATTACCTAGCTTTTGAAAATATCACATTATTTATTATGTGTGCTTCCTAATTTGTTGAAACGGTTGCGCCATAGAAAATTTCCATCCCATTCAGTTCCTAAAATTAAGTAAAGATTGGTGAAATTTTGGAGAAGGAAGTAGACGAAAATAAAACCTTGGTTTGTGTGAAAAAATAAACAGGTAATTCCTTTTAAAAATCACTCAGTTGGATAAGTTAACATCACGTGGAAAAACATTCAGTACGTTTAAGATAATCGCGAACATACAGACAGTGCAGAGTGACGCAGCGGGGTATTTTTTTATTTAAAGTGTAGTGATACTTCACTACATCATTTAGAACGCTAACTTGTTAACGTCACTTAAATGCGTAATGTAAATGAGAATGCGAAGGTATCGCAACTTAATTTTCTCAAACATGCAATGAAATGCCGTCATAACGTGCGTTAGAACAGGCTTCGAAGTGTCACGTTTCGGGCGGAACAATTCGAGAGAACTGTAAAGGAATTTCATACAAAATTGAAGGCCTAGGCCGGGAAGTAATTTTTTTTAAAACATGGCGTCTGTGTTCATGGACGGGCTAAACAGCTGAATTATGTTTTTTTTGAGTGGTGTATTTTTTTATTTATGCATATGTTTGAGAAAAGCCACTATACATATAGTAGAGTTGTTAGTCCGCTGTTTTCTAACATAATTGTGCGCATCGGGTTACAAGCATGAAATTTCTACCACAGATAGAGTGTTCCACGGTGATTATTTTCAGATGTAGAGGGAAGTCAGATTCGTCCCCTGTGAGGCGGGAGAGCGGAGTGAATACGGCCAAGTATCCCTCTTTTCTTTCTTTATTGCTGGTCAGTTAAGTCTACCAGGACGTGTTTGGTATCGTTTCCGTGTAAAACAAATATCAGAAATTCATTTTTTATGTTATTTTTGTATAGTTCTATATAAAAATATGGGTGTAATGGCCGAAAAGGTAAAAATCACAACAAGTTTTTTTATTCAGTGAGGTAAATTAGTTCAATTTCGTGAACATTTTCAAATTATTATTATTATTTCAAAAAGTTAATTTAATCTGGTTTCTAAAAATATATTAATGTTGGGCACTTCTCATACAAACAGTAGCTGAAAATATATCTTTACGTCGGCGTAACCAACGTAAATCTCCGAACGCATCCTATTTCGCTTCATTAAATACATTAAATAATGATTATTAACATGCGTTTACATATAATATTTACTATATACGTCCTAGAAAAACAAATTAATGTAATTAAAATATTTTTTTTTTTTGCTAATGTATCACGAGCACGCAGGCTAATCTCAACATCAACAATTTATTTAAGTTACTCTTTGTATGAAGAGTGCCCAATATGTATATATTTGTAGAAACTAGATTAAATTTTCTATTTTGAAATATTTTTCTTAGTTGTAAATATTTAGGAAATATAACTAATTTATCTCCCTGAATAAAAAAAACTTGTTGTGATATTTACAATTTCAGAAATACAACCATATTTTTATATGGTTCTATGAATAAATAACATGAAAAATTAATTCTTGATATCTGTTTTACACTAAAACGATACGACACAAGTCCTACTAGCGTTACCTGATCAGTAATATAAAAAGAAAAAGAGGACTCCTTTGTCCTATTCACCCCGCTTTCCCGCCGCACAGGGGACGAATCTGACTTCCTTCTACATCTGAAAATAATCACCGCAGAATACTCTATCTGTGGTAGAAATTTGGTGGTTGTATCCCGATGTACACAATTTCGCGACTTAGCAAAATGTACTAGAACACGCAGGCTAGGCTTAACATCAACATTTTTTTCAAGGTACTTTTTGTATGAGATGTGCCCAATATGTATACATTTTTAAAAACAACATTAAATTTGCTGTTTAGTTATATTTTTTTAAATTGTAAATATTCAGAATAGATAACTAATTTATCGTTCTGAATAAAAAAAACTTGTTGTGATTTTTACCTTTTCGGCAATAAACCCAAATTTTTATATGAAACTATTCTTAAATAACATGAAAAATTAATAGCTGATATCTATTTTACACGAAAACGATGTCGCATAAGCCCTAATAGCCTTAACTGATCAGTAATAAAAAAAAGAAAAAGCTCCTCTTCACCCCGCTCTCCCACCACACAGGGGACGAATCTGACTTCCCTCCACATCTGAAAATAATCACCGTGGAACGTTCTATGTGTGGTAGAAATTTCATGCTTGTAACCCGATGCGCACAATTTCGCGGCTTAGCAACTCTACTAATATGCCTTAGCCGTGAAAAGGGCCTGCCGGCTTCGTATCACTATCCGCTATCTATACCTACTCGGCCGGCAAGCCCTTATTTCCCGGCGTCTGCAGTGATGTACTATTAAAATTGGAGTACTGTAGGGATGTGGGCCGGTCATAAAGAAGTATTTGGTTTAAATAAAGATTCTGTCACTGTCAGGTAAACGATATAATAAAATACTTGAGGATTCTTCTGCAAGTCGCCACCAAGCAAATATCTATACAACAATGTATTTCGGTCATAATATAGACATGATGTGTAATATACTTAAATTACCAAGTAATGAGTTTCCCTGAGCCTCCACCCCCACAGTACCTACCTTATTCAGTCAAAAGTAATTTAGATTGATTATGATTACCTACTATATTCATTCGTAGAAAAAATTTTCGTCGAATGTTTTATTTTGCAGAAAAATCATTTCGTAGAAAGCCATTTTTCTTTGCAACCGTCAACTATTTGAGATTGTTATAAAACAACCCTTTTTTTTTTTTTTTTTTTTTAACCCGGAGAAATGCATTGCATTGCATACCACTACGTAACATGAGACCCTCGGGGGTAGAGTCAAATATTACGCATTGGTGATGTGGGGCTCTCTAATCCGCGAAGGACTAGCCTACCCACTAAAACTCTGGGATGCTGCCAACCCGTGCCGTAGTGGTGATGCCATGGGATCGCGAACATTCACCATGACACCACCGGCACTTTCGCCCTAGGGCGAACCCTCACCGAAAGACACACTGTAGCATAGCAGTGTGCCTTACCCTCACCACTTTCCCAAGCCCCCAGGAAGCGGGGACCGCCACCGACACACGGTGCTTCGGTCCCACCCTCCTTGCTGAGGGAGGACAAACGCCCCTACCCCTCAGCCGGCCATGGGAGGACAAACGCCCCTACCCCACGACACACTCCCCATGCCAAGGGAGGACAAACGCCCCTACCCCTCGGCCTGCCACGGGAGGACAGAAGCCCCTACCCCGTGGGTCCCTCAACGCTGACGGGGGCGCAATTCAGCACAAACACCGAAGTGCCCACCCGAGTCATGCTCCGCCAGCCTCCTCCTCGGTCTCCTCCACCCGGCGGAGGTGAAGTCCATCACAAACACCGAAGTGCCCACCCGAGTCATGCTCCGCCGGTCTCCTTCTCGGTCTCCCTCGCCCGCTGGCCCGTAGGCCCCCTCCCTGGTGTCTCTTGGCTTCCCCGCGCCCAACCGCAGGTACTGAGCCCCCCCACCACGACAAGGTGGACACCCTCGGGGGGGGGTTATAAAACAAACCTAACTTAACCTAACCTAATCAATAGGATGATATTTGCAAGAATTATAAAAATGTATGAGTACAGAAGGATAAAAATTCTACGAAACGATTTTTCGGCGAAATGATACATTCGACGAAAAAAAAATTTACGAATCAAAGGGCTCCCTTGCCGGATATGTCATACCTAACATGTGCACAAATAATAGTCTAATTATTTTAAGAAATGTGTACTTCGTATTATTATTTTTGATAACATTTTCTATAAGACGTCTAAGAGCCTCTTACAATGGCTCAAGTAATAGAGCAAAGAAAGTGACTTGTATTCTTGGAAACACTTACGACGAAATGAAATGAAGTGAAAAAAAGCAAATAAAAGGACTTGTATTCTTGGAAACGCCCACGACGTATCAAAGGATCCCACTTTTAGGGTTCCGTACCGAAAGGATAAAAACGGGACCTATTACTAAGATTCCGCTGTCCATCCGTTTGTCAACGGGTTCTCGTGAACCGTGATAGCCTAGGCAGTTGAAATTTTCACTGATGATGTAAGTATTTCTGTTGCCGTTATAACTAAAGACAGAATATAATAAAAATTTATCTGGGGTTCCCATTCAAAAAACGTGATTTTTTTTACCGTATTTTGCTCGATATTGTCCCCAGGCTATATCTGTATCTCATGTCATGCAGCTCGACTGTGAAATTTTCACAGATGATGTATTTATTTCTACACATAGACAGAAAATGAAAAAAAAATTGGTATTTAATAGTACGGAACCCTCGGTGTGTGAGTCTGACTTGCACTCGGCCGGTTTTACTCTATCGAGACAAAACTAATTATACCCGTAGGTATTTTAGCTGATCCTAAATTAGAACCTAGAAGAAGAAAATATCGCTAAAGACTGCTGTCCATTTATTTACGGCCTCTATTAGAAAATTTTACCGTGGGAAAAGGTATCCATCCATTACTATCGGGATGACAACTGACGTTATATTCTTAGTTATATACTAGATGACCCGGTGAACTTCGTATCACTTACCTTTTAATATAAACCATATGTATTTCAGAGTCGGTAACTTTATAATGGCATAATCAGTAGTCTAAGTATCGGCTCCATAGTATGCGAAAAGAGTGAGCAAATCACGCACGTGTGCGTGCATGTGTACATGTCCAGCATAATGTTCATAATTATTTTGCATGTCACATTATATTAGATTATAGACACTTATGTTAACAAATAAGGTACCAGCCTTCTTTTTTTCGGTCTGTATCGACTGCGCCACATTACTAAACGTAATAGTAGTATAGTAACCTGGCAACACTGACTGTCAGTGTCACTGTCACCGAACTTTCCAATAAAATATAATTGATATTTCACAACTATTTTTCAAAACTTATAATTGATTTTTAACAATGCATTGTCTCTTTTGTAAAAAGTGGATAGAACGGCAGAACAACAAAAGTACCTGTCCTAGTTGCACAAATAAATTGTTGAGATACGACGAATGTTTCACAATAACCACTGATACGCTCAAGTTTTCAATCAAGTGCGGTCACAATTTGAACCGAATAATACGAATTAATAGGGCTAATCATTGAGGTATTATTTATAATAGAGCCACAGACCCGAACAAAATTGTCGAAAAAAGTGGCACTGCTGTCATGTTCAAGTAGATGCCAATAACGCTTATTTATAATTTACAACAACATAATTACTTCGTACAAAATAACTCTTTACTCAAATGTTTAAGTGTCAAATTGGCTTACGTACTTATTACCACAAATATTTTTCGTGTAAATTAACTTTTTTAGCGTATTCTGACTCATGTCTCTTGTCAAACTTGGTACATGGCACGAATGGAGCAGATTTTAATAGTTTTACATACTAAAAATATTTTCATTATTATTTTATTTAGGTATTAAAATATATTTGTAGTTTGAACTAAATAAACTCGTAAATTGTTAATAACAAATTAAGTTACGTTTTTATTTAACAACTGCATAAAAGGGTCCCGACACTGCATGGAAGGGATCAGTAATAATGACATTATTATTTCTCAACTCATCTTGTTCTAGTAGGTATGTGAAATGAGAGTAAGGCAAATGCAAAATATTAACATTTTTAACCCTTTAAAGTTGGATGGCGTGGCGTGAAAGTCGGTAGCGTAGTATGCACGGCAGCACACATTGTCTTTAGGTGTTCTTGGCGTTCAAAGGTTTAAACTGACAGTGTCTAACTAACAATGACAACAGAGCAATTTTTTTATTAATGTAACCTGTAGGATCTGCTTGTAAAAGGCATATGTTCATAACACTGGCTCACTCGCCGCCGCACACATAGCAATGTCATGCGTCCACTCTTGCCCTCGGCTCGCGTGTAACTAAACGCAGCATCCCATGTGACGTGCGCCCGAGACAGTGTATATCTATTTATGTATAGATACCTACTACCACAAACACTACATAAACATTTTATTTATTTATTTATTTATTTAATGCACAGGCAGCTTATTATTATTTTACGCTTCTTTTGTATACATTGTCATTTTTTTACGTTTTTATTGAGATATTAAAGCTGTGTTGAGTGAAAGACTTCAACGCTTCTTTTGATTAAACATAAAAAAACTGGTCAAGTGCGAGTCGGACTCTCGCACCGAGGGTTCCTTACAAACACTTTCCATCCTTAAGTGGTTAAATTAAGTTTGCACCTGGTATGTATAGCGCTCGGTACAAATGAGGTGCAAAGTTAACGCAACCAATCCCGTTTGTTGTATGGGAGCCGCCCTTAAATATTTATTTTATTTTATTTTATTTTTGGTATTTGTTGTTATAGCGGCAATAGAAATACATCGTCTGTGAAAATTTCAACTGTCTAGCTATCACCGTTCTTGAGATACAGCCTGGTGACAGACGGACGGACGGACGGACAGCGAAGTCTCAGTAATAGGGTCCCGTTTTTACCCTTTGGGTACGGAACCCTAAAAAACATATATGATTATGCCGAACGAACACACGAGAGACGAATTATTTGGCTGAAATTATTCTTGACGTCTGTCTCTTACTAAACGTGACCTCAATTTTTCACGTTGTTTAGCATCGCGTGGGATACTTTAATAAAAAAAAAATAGGATAATTATTTATTGCACTCCTTTATTAATTAATAAAATATAAAACTATAGCGACTCCTTAGATTTTTGTGCTGTGATGAGGTGCATTTTGTAGGGACAAAGTTAATAATTCTAATCTAAAATATGCTATGATTTTACATAGGATTCGTTAATTAATCAATAGAATCTGCGTGAAAAAGAATATTCCGACCTTTTTCTTTATTTTATAGCTGTTATTTCTGCAATTTTTCACTGAAAATTAAGTCATTTTTGAGACCCGTCACGTGTCATGGTCTAAACGAGACTGATCGCCCAACTAATGCGATATGTGATTTTGCATTAGTTGGGAGGGTGCCATTTTTTCCGTCTGATTGTTTGTCCATGTAATTATTACGTCAATGGGGCTAATGAACAAAAAAGATTGAAACTACAACTGTTATTAAAACCGAAATTCGTCTCAACAATGCCATCATCATCATCTGAATAATTTTCAGAACTTAATAAGAACATTGAATAGTCACCCTATGTTGTACAACTAAAAAAAATAAGCTTCGCTCGCTCGGCTCGCGGGCTGTTGTGGTCGCAGTTCTAACCTAACCTAACCCAACCAGGTCGGTTTTGGCGGTTTGTCGGCTGCTGCCGCAGCACGGTAGCTTCGCTCAGTCAGCTCGCGGGCTGTTATGGTCACAGTTCTAACCTAACCTAACCCAACCAGGTCGGTTTTAGCGGTTTGTCGGCTGCTGCCTCAGCACGGTAGCTTCGCTCGCTCAGCTCGCGGGCTGTTGTGGTCACAGTTCTAACCTAACCTAACCCAACCAGGTCGGTTTTGGCGGTTTGTCGGCTGCTGCCGCAGCGCGGTAGCTTCGCTCGCTCGGCTCGCGCGCTGTTGTGGTCACAGTTCTAACCTAACCTAACCCAACCAGGTCGGTTTTGGCGGTTTGTCGGCTGCTGCCGCAGCACGGTAGCTTCGCTCGCTCAGCTTGCGGGCTGTTGTGGTCACAGTTCTAACCTAACCTAACCCAACCAGGTCGGTTTTGGCGGTTTGTCGGCTGCTGCCGCAGCACGGTAGCTTCGCTCGCTCAGCTCGCGGGCTGTTGTGGTCACAGTTCTAACCTAACCTAACCCAACCAGGTCGGTTTTGGCGGTTTGTCGGCTGCTGCCGCAGCACGGTAGCTTCGCTCGCTCGGCTCGCGCGCTGTTGTGGTCACAGTTCTAACCTAACCTAACCCAACCAGGTCGGTTTTGGCGGTTTGTCGGCTGCTGCCGCAGCACGGTAGCTTCGCTCGTTCGGCTCGCGGGCTGTTGTTGTGGTCGCAGTTCTAACCTAACCTAACCCAACCAGGTCGGTTTTGGTGGTTTGTCGGCTGCTGCCGCAGCACGGTAGCTTCGCTCGTTCGGCTCGCGGGCTGTTGTTCATTGTGGTCGCAGTTCTTATGTAATGCCGAAAATATCACTGGGTAAATGAAAAAATAGGTATTAAACAAAAGACGTCGCAATTCAGATGGCAAGTGAATGGGGCGAGAAAAGTTAAAAGGTGAACTGAAAATTTGTTCAAATGTATGCAGTGCCAAAAGTATCATAGGGTAAATGAAAAATGGGCTACGAAAAAAAATACGTAACAACTCATAGGGCAAGTGAATGTGACGGGAAAAGTTTTTCGGACAAACGATACTTCTACTAAATGTAAAATGGTGAAAAGAAAAATGTACGAATCCTGACATCGGAGAAACGATAATAATTCGAATAGTTTTCGGGCAAATGAAATTCGGTCAATGGTTTTTAGTGTTTGAGATAGGTTACCAGATGACACCCATATCGATTTTAAAGAGAAAACAATGTCCGTCATCTTGGATTTCAAAATGGATGTCATTTTCGTAATTGGAACCCCGAGGAACCTTGGAGATGACACTCATATCAATTTTTAAGAAAAAATCATGTCCGCCATCTTGGATTTCAAAATGAATGTCATTTTCGTAATCGGCACCCCGAGGAACCTTGGAGATGACACCCATATTGATTTTAGGAAAAAATAATGTCCGCCATCGTGGATTTCAAAATGGATGTCATTTTCGTAATCGGAACCCCGAGGAACCTTGGAGATGACACCCATATCGATTTTAAAGAAAAAATAATGTCCGTCACCTTGGATTTCAAAATGGATGTCATTTTCGTAATCGGAACCCCGAGGAACCTTGGAGATGACACCCATATTTTCGTAATTGGAACCCCGAGGAACCTTGGAGATGACACTCATATCAATTTTTAAGAAAAAATCATGTCCGCCATCTTGGATTTCAAAATGAATGTCATTTTCGTAATCGGCACCCCGAGGAACCTTGGAGATGACACCCATATTGATTTTAGGAAAAAATAATGTCCGCCATCGTGGATTTCAAAATGGATGTCATTTTCGTAATCGGAACCCCGAGGAACCTTGGAGATGACACCCATATCGATTTTAAAGAAAAAATAATGTCCGTCATCTTGGATTTCAAAATGGATGTCATTTTCGTAATCGGAACCCCGAGGAACCTTGGAGATGACACCCATATTGATTTTAGGAAAAAATAATGTCCGCCATCTTGGATTTCAAAATAGATGTCATTTTCGTAATCGGAACCCCGAGGAACCTTGGAGATGACACCCATATCGATGTTAAGAAAAAATAATGTCCGCCATCTTGGATTTCAAAATGGATGTCATTTTCATAATTGGAACCCCGAGGAACCTTGGAGATGATTCATCGGCCATCTTTGTTCATGTTCATTTCATCTCATGTTTTAATAATTTAATTTTTGTTTTTATTCATGGTTTTATTCTTTATAAAGTGAATATTATTATAAACTGACATTGGCAAAAGCCTCGAGCTGCCATTCCTTGATTTTTTAACCTTGGAGATGACACCCATGTCGATTTTTAAGAAAAAATAATGTGCGCCATCTTGGATTTCAAAATGGATGTCATTTTCGCACATTTGATCGACTTCGACGACTACAGTCCGATCAAAAAGAGTAGAAATAAAAACTGGCAATACTGTAGTGTCGTCCCCTTTTTCTTAGATCGATTAGAAAGGAACGATTACAGTATTGCCACTTTTTAATTTCTACTCTTTTTGGTCGGACTGTATGTTAGGTCGTTTTCTCCTCGGCATGGTTAACAGTTTCAGTTTTTTTTTTTTATTTGTCATTTTTCGTTTATTCTTATACTGATTTAGATCGTGTAAACCAAACTTTACTCTTTCAAGTATATTTCTGAACGCACCGAATACAACAACCATGTGTCATTATAGTATTGTCAATATTTTGCATGTTTAAAATATAAATACGCGATAATCTGACTATTATGCATATATGTTGTCGATTCCAAACCCTTATTTAATCTAGATCTACATGTAATTATTCCAAAAATACCGAACCGACGGGACAAACGTCATATGTTTGACGGGTAAGAACAGTTTGTATTTGTATGGGAAAAGAAAATTGTCGTTTTTACTATTTTCCTCTCATTTTTTCCATATTTTCCCACCGTTTAAACCTTCCCTGGACTTTCACGAATATTTCAAGACCAAAATTAGTCAAATCGGTTCAGCCGTTCTCGAGTTTTAGCGGGAGTAACGAACAGCAATTCATTTTTATTTATATAGATAAGAATACATTTTTAGCTCAATATGTCAAGAAACAAAGGAAAAAAATCAAATAAATAATAATATTTGTTTAAATATGTGACTTCAACATTTTCATTCATTTTTTTTAATATGGAAACATGTCAGAGTTATATAAGTCAGCAAAAATTCTCTAATAAACCAATCGCTGATAAACCACTGAGGGATGAAGCCGGAAATTTGCAAGTCACCTTAGAACAAGAACTGGATAGATGGTCATTGCATCAACACATTGCTCGTAGATAGATATTTATATAAATAACTAAATAACACACGTTGACAGATAAATACCGACCCAGGAACAAATATTCAAGTTCATCACACAAATATTTGCCCTTGCCGGGATTCGAATCCAGCCGCCAACTGCATCGTCGAATTGTGCTTGGTTTTAATAAACATTTTCCGAGTTTTGTAATATGTAAGTAGATAAGAAGTATGCACGACTAGATGGATAGCTGCTAGTTTGAAGCTGCAAAATCCAATACTGCCCTAAGTAAATATTAAGGTTGGAATATAATTCATGCTTTTCGATATTTCTACATAAATTTCATGTAACGAATTATCAAGGGCCTGCTGAAACTATCATAGCAAAGTGAAAGGTTTGGGTCAAAGTTAAGCGCGGGAGAATTTCAACCAATTTTGATACAAACTATATCTATCTATCTATCTATCAGCCACAGACGTCCACTGCTGAACATAGGCCTCCCCCATGACTCGCCACAAAGTGCGATCCTGTGCAGACCGCATCCAATGATTTCCCGCTACCCTCACGAGGTCATCCGTCCATCTAGTCGGGGGCCGACCCACGCTGCGCTTTCCTATACGTGGTCGCCACTCTAGGACTTTGCTGTCCCAACGGCCGTCCGTTCTCCGGGCTACATGGCCTGCCCATTGCCACTTCAACCGGTACAAAGTATAATGTAGCGCAAAATTACTGCTTTAATAAAATTACATTTATTAAATGTCCGTGGGTTGTATTGTTTCGAAATTTATCATCATCTCCATAGGTATACGGTAACGTTGAGCAAACTTTTTTTTTTGTTTTTTGAGCCATTTTTTTTTTGTTATTCAACCCACCTTTTTTCAGGTTTTGAGTAGGTATTTTAGGAATTTTCTAATCAGAATGACGAGCTCTTTCGATCTAATTAGGAGAAAAAAAGTATCCCAGAATATCTAAAATCTAAAAAGTGGGATATAAAACATCAAAAAATTACGCTTTTAACTTTGTCTCCTGATATCTAGGTTTCTAGGCTTAGACGCAGTCGGGCGGGGACTCGATGGATGCTGTCTTGTCCTGCTATAGAGAAGGCCTATATTCAGCGGCGGAAGCCTTTGGCTGATAGATAGACAGGCTCAGAACACTATTTTTTATGTCATAGGGGGCAAACGAGCAAACGGATCGCCTGATGGGAAGCGATTACCGTCGGCCATAGACACCTGGCAACACCAGAGGAGTCACAAGTGCGTTGCCGGCTTTTCAGATGGGAGTACACTCATTTCTTGAAGGTTTGAAGGTCGTACAGGAAATTAAAATATACTTATTCTACCATGGCTTTCATGACTGGCAAGCGTGGTAATGTTGGCAACATCGAAACACCCAAAATTCGAATTATTGAGTAAAATATTTAAAAATAAAACACCGACAAAATGGCGTGTGTAAGGAACGCAATTTTCAACATAAACTTATTAAAAACCTCCCGTTTTAATCATTAAAATAACTTCCAGCTGAAGCCGCACGAGTTCCCTCAATTATTAATATACTTCATACGAAGCACGTAACACTATTTTAAGTAGAACAAATTGTTTTACCTAAAGGCAGAATCGCGTGCCATCGCCAATTTGCATGGAACGTATCAAAACGCTGATGCTTTATAAAAATACGCTTTCGTGAATGTTTTTATTCTGTATGCAAATAGGTTTAATCAATGGAAGCGCTGTCTGTGTGGCGCTTAATAGCGGCAATATCTTGACCCAATTGGTACAAGCGTACGGACCAAAAAGTTGGAAGAAATTTAGGCGTTGCCATACAAAACGAGTAAATGGGAAAAAATCTGTTGTGCAACAAAAATTAGGATACAATAATAAGCAATAATGAGCATAGCACCGGCCAGCATGGCAGTGTCAACTGAAATGGTACCGTTGGTTTCTTGTCAATTGCCATTGCGACTTGGGCTCCCCTTTTTGCTTACCATCAGGCGTGATCAGGTGAAGTGGAGCCACTGAGTTGTGCCTTTATAAAACTTTATAAAAAAAGGAACCTTATAATAGAAGTAGTCGTCCCACAACGAAAACGTTGATGCATTTTCTTATTGATGAGATTAAGGTGGTACATTTTTTAGTCTTGGCCCATTATTACATAATCACGCTAGTAACCTACGCACCAGTAGGAAATAGTACACTTTCACAAGAGGACCTATTTACAGAAAAAAGTTCATTACTTCATTAACATCAACTACACAATATAAAAGTAAATAGCATTCGCGCCATTGTTATAATTAACTGCAACTGAAACATAAGTTAATACTAAAGCCGAGTGCTTAAGCTCTTGTCATTACTTACACGTCTCGCTTTAATATTCAGTGAGTTCCACATTGTGGTGACCTCATTCCGTTGGCATTCTTGAGAAAAGATAGTTCATTTAATAAATGGCCGCCGACGCCCCTCATCAGTCGACTTTGTGCCGGAGATATTGTAAGGAAATATGGTTTTTATTGGGTATTTAGCCATTGTCTTGTGTGTGGTAAGGGATTACTAAGCGACACTCATAAATGTTTACTTTATTAGGCAGATTAGGTATACAGGCTGGCCAAAAAATAAGTTCCGTGTTTTCGGGGCCCTGAACAGCCTGCCCTTCAAAGGTTGCCCACTTCATACTCTAATATTTTCCGCAGTGATAAAAACAAATACAATTCTACTCCGGTGTTGTAGGTTTACACCGGAGCAGTATCATCTCCACTCCAACGTTACGACTGTTTATAGTAATAATGACAAGGGACTGATAAGATCATGGAGGTCGGAGGTGGTTGTGGGAACTCTGTAATAAGACAACGCAACCCTATCAAGCGTTTACTTTAATTCGTCTTGAGCGAGTGGCTATAAAAGATTATTTCAAGAATATGATTGGTGCTGATTAAGATATTTTGATAGAATATATAATGTATATTTCCTTAGGCAGTATCAAAAAACATAACTTTTACGACTCTTATATTATGTACTAACAAACTTTAATTCAGTACTTGGTACGAAACACAGACTGCTTCTCGCATATTTTTAATCGTCCATTTAGTGTCCGTCTGGGATATTTATTTCTAAATCTACCTACCTAATCAATGCTTTCATCATCACCCCTTCCGTCTGATTTGCTGGTTTTGTGGAAAGTGTACCTAATGTACTCGTATTGTACGTAAAGCAGTGTACGGACGAACGATCAGAAACATGGCGCAGACATCGAAAACGAAATCGCATCAGTAGGATAGGAATCGTCCTGTTGAGTTTAATGGTCGTTAGCGATACGCACGTGGGAACAAAATGTTCGATTAATGTTTTTGTTCGTTCACCCGTACACGGCTTTACATGTTTTAACCCCTTTTTTTGATAAAATCAAGTTCCAAAAAATAAGTGACAAGTTCGTTCTCCTTCATAGGTATTTTATGATAAAAAAAACGTAAATTTCTGATTCTCAAGTTGTAGGTAATTTAAAGGTTTTGGTTTTTCCGACAGATGCCTTCAGGAACTTTGAATTTAACCCCTGTAATATACGTTTACACAGTCACATACTTAAAAAAACAAACAACACTTTTACCCGCTTAAGTATAGCGGTGAAGTTGGCGAGTTAACGCACGAAAGACCAAGAAAGGTACCGGCAAAGTTACAGCTCTCTTTGTTTTGTTTTCTTTCCAAAGGAAACTAGGAATGGAGATTAATTTATTACGTCTTGGGGAAACATGGAAACCGGTAGAAAGTAGAAGGCTCTCTATTAAGTGGAACAGGCGGGGAGAGAAACGATTAATTATGATTTCTTCTAATGCTCGCGGATGTGGCCGGTCCGCGACATCCGATGTTATTACGTGGCTTGATGGAGACTTATTGCTATGGCGTTTATTCACTCCTTTGTTCAAAGTGAAGTACAACTGAACGATTTTCTTAGTAATTGCGTTTAAAATGACTCTCACTTTATTTACAGACTAGAAGGTGAAACTTCGTCCGCGAAATAGTAGTTTATGCAATGAGAGATCCTAAAACACGAGTGTTGTTTTATGAAACAAGCCAAAGGCGAGTTTCATAATAAGATTACATGAGTTTTTTAAGGCCTAATTATTTAAAGTTCAAGGTATTTATCTGTATACATATAATTATTATTTAAGAGCTTATAGAGTGTCCTGCTGCCTGCGCAAAGGCTTCTCTCTCATTCTTCCCCGTACCGCGGTCTTGAGTAATCTCCCACCAGTTTCCAAACTTCAAGCAATTCGTAATTTCCTTCGAGGTCTACCATGACGCCCGATGCTGCATATAATATAAGAAACTGTTTTATTTTCTTAACTAAAATTTAATTTTTAACTGACTTCCAATTCGGACCCCCATTTTCGAGTATGTATTATGTGCAGTAAAAGAAAATGGAACGTGTACCTCTCCATCAAACCCTTATTATCACTGTGATAATGGCAAAAAGGCACTGTCAGCATCTAAAGCTGTCAATTTTAGTATTCAATTGACACAAACTAGTAGTAAAATTGACAGCTTTTGATGCTAACAGTACATATTTATTTAAATTTCCTGGGCTATACATTTTCGAAGGTGATTTATAGGCACAATGAAACAAGCACATGAGGATGATGCAACATATATTTCGCGACTGACACATGACAGCTGGCGGTGCTGTATCTACCCTCTTATATCTATACATAACACCTCACCACTTAACTAACACTTACATATATACTTATGCTAATTAGTTACACATCGCACATTTAAGTGAGCGCTAAATCATACACATGCATAACATTATACCTATGGAAATTAATGCGCCTTATATAGTTACTATTCTAGTCAAAGTCGAACCCATAGCGTTTAACAGGCGGTATCTTACGCTTGGGTCGACTTTCGCACAACAACTCGGGCGAGGACCCTAGATTCTGTCGCGGTACTTCCTCATCTAAAGCTGAAGCCTTATCTGACGCAGGAAGGTCACACATGGTCGACCCAGTAGGTACTCTAGTTTGCTCTGACCCCTCATTAGGAATTATGCCGGATGCCACTTCTACATTACTGTCGGCCATGATGGCCTGCTCTCCCGGAATTACCGAACCAGTTGATACATCGCCACTTGTCGATACCGGAATAATTAACGAAGCCCTAGACTTTCGCTTTATTTGGTCAATATGACGATGGCCCTCGTTGCCTACGCGGTCCCTAACTCTGTAGTTTGTTGATCCTACCCGTTCAACGACTTGGCCAGGCGTCCAGTTGCCCACACGTCCCCGGCTGTAATCCCTGAAATACACTTCCTCTCCTACCCCGATATCTCGGTTGCTTCCTCCCGCGGCCATTACCTGAGACTCCTGTTTATGTTCTACTCGTTTCGACCTATCTGGCTTAATAGCATCCAGCCGTGTTCTCAGAGACCTGCCTTGTAAAACCCTAGCGGGGCTTTCCCCGGTAGTTGAGTGCTCCGTCGTTCTATATGTCAATAAAAACCGATCCAGAGCAGTTTCCACATCAACACCGTCGGTTAGGGCCTTCTTAATAACCGTTTTGCACAGACGAACGGCAACTTCTGCGGCGCCATTGGACGAAGGATGGTATGGGGCAGTTAAGCACTGTTCAATGTGATTCGAACTCAGAAACAACTTGAACGCATCGCTCGTAAATGGAGGTCCGTTATCGGAAACTATCTGAACGGGTAATCCGAATTGAGAGAAAAGATGACGGAATTTAATAATGACGTCAGAGGCCGTGGTTTTTTTCATGTTAAAAATTTCTATCCATTTCGATGTCGAGTCTACTACCACCAAAAATTTCATCCCCGATATAGGCCCCAAAAAATCCACATGTAAACGACTCCATGGTTTAATACAATATGGCCAAGGACGAGGCGCCTGAGCCGGCGGCGCGGTGGCATGCGCGGCGCAAGTCGCGCATGCGCGGCATACGCTTTCTATGGCCTCGTCAATGCCGGCCCACCACACGTAACTACGGGCCAGGCTCTTCATCTTTACCATACCCATGTGAGTTTCATGTAACTCTTTCAGCACACGGTCTCTGCACTTTTCAGGTACTATCACGCGATGCCCCCACATTAAACAGCCCAATTCCGAGTAAATTTCCGCTTTCCTATTGAAATAAGGCTGTAGTTGCCGAATTTCATTTTCAACTGGCCAACCATCCCGTGCATAACAGACAATTCTACTCAAAATCGGATCTTTCGCAGTTTCACGCTTAAGAATATTGTAATCTAATAAAAACGCGTCGCGAGCAAAATGCAGGTATGTTTGTTCAGGATTAGAAATTTTCTTGAAGGGCAAAGGCAACCGAGACAGGCCGTCCGCCCCGTTGTCTTCCGAACGTACGTATTCTATATCATAGTCATACGCTGATAATATGATAGCCCATCTCTGCAATCTGCTTGCGGCCATAGACGGCACCCCAACCTTTGGACCGAAAATGGTAATTAGGGCTTTGTGATCAGTACGTAGCAAAAAACGCCTTCCGTATAGGTACTGATGATGTTTTTTAACTGCAAAAATGATAGCAAGCGCTTCCCGCTGTATTTGGCTGTATTGACGCTCAGCTGGCGTTAGCGCGCGGGACGCGTACGCGACCGGCCTCTCCCCGCCCGCTCGGCCCGCGCCTCCGCCCCGTTCCGGCTGCGACAATATACACCCTATTCCGACTGATGACGCATCACAAGTTAAAATCAGCTGCTCATTTTGATCGTAATGCTTCAATATCTCTGCGCTCGTTAACAATGATTTAACCTCGTTAAATACCGTTTTACACTTACGCGACCATTCCCATCGCGAACCCTTTTTTAATAACGTATGTAATGGTGATAAAAGGGTACTTAAATTCCTCACAAACCTACCGTAAAAATTAACAAGGCCTAGAAATGATCGTAGCTCTGAAACCCCGCTTGGTTCCGGTATTTCTCGTATCGCTCTAATCTTTTCCGGATCCGTACGAATACCTCTTTTATCCACAATATGACCCAAATACGAAACTGAAGCCGCAAAAAATACACATTTATTTTTATTCAGTTTTAACCCATTGACTTTCAAGGCTTTGAACACTGCTTCTAAAGACGCAATGTGGGATTGCCTGTCCTTCCCGGTTACCAGAAGGTCATCACAGAACACGGATACATTTGGAATGTCTCTCATTAAATTGGTCATAATCCTCGTGAATATTCCCGAACTTGAAGATAACCCGTAAACTAATCTTTTGAAACGAAATAAACCACGATGCGTGTTTATAACAGTGTACGCCTTTGAGGCTTCGTCTAGCTCGATTTGATTGTAAGCGGATGACAAGTCTATTTTCGTAAAGTGTTCTCCTCCACTAAGGTTCGCAAACAGATCCTCAACTTTTGGCAACGGGTACCTATCTACTAACAAAGCGGGATTTAGAGTGACCTTAAAATCCGCGCACACCCTTAACTTGCCACAGGGTTTCCTAACGGGGACCAGTGGTGTGGCCCATTCTGAAAATTCAACTGGTTCGATAATACCGGTATTTAGCATGTTGTCCAGCTCGGCATCCACTTGGTCACGCAGTGAGTAGGGCAGCGGGCGCGCTCGGCAGTACACGGGCACGGCGTCGGCGCGCACGTGCAGGGTCGCGCGCCCGCCCGTGTACCGCCCCAGCGTCCCGTCGAACAAACTAGAATATCTGTCAACAAGTGCACACACGTTTGAATCGATATCTAAGTTCTTGACACCGGTTATAGGTTGCCCTACACTGACACTATTCGTTTGAAAGATGGGCAATTGAATTGATAATTCGGCCAGCCATTGCCGGCCTAGCAAAGAAGTAGTGCCCCCTTCAATTACATACAAATCCAATATCTTTTCAACATTATGATGTTTAACATTAGTACGCAAAAACCCTAATGGTTTCACAACACTTCCATCATAAAATCTAAGCGTTATGGTGCACATTTGCAAGGGTAAATGCCCGAACAGTTTTTTATAAGTCACATTGCTGATACATGAACACGCGCTGCCAGTGTCCACTTCCATAGGTATCTCTCTGTTATCGATACTGATAAGGATGCTCACCGCAGGATAGTTCCTTAAGGACATCTGATAAATCGGTTCCTCCTCCGAAGATGCGTCATGCTGCTCGTCATCCACATCCGACGGTAACAAGGACGTATCGTCTGTCACAAAGTGAGTAGGTTGTCCTTGGCGTCGTCCGCGCCCGCGGGTCCCGGAGCGCCCACCGCCTCGACCGCCGGCTGCACTGGTGTTTTTCGGTGTCGGCCAACTTCCCCGCAGCCCCTCGCCCGACCTTCGCAAACGAGGGCACATCCGTCGTAAATGGCCCACCATCCTGCACTCGCTACATTGATAGGTGGTGAATTTGCAACCGGCGGCAACATGATCGCGGCCGCCACAAGCGGCACACTGCTCCGCTCCACGCGCGCCTCCAGCACCACTGTATAAGGCGTTGACTCCTTCCTGCGCCTGACACTGCCCGCGGTTCCCGCCCCCATCGACTGATGCGGCGTCTTTCTCTGCGGTCTCCAGCGCGGTCGCGAGACTCACGGCTCTGGCGTAAGTGAGACTGTGTTCCGCAAAAAGTCTTTGCCGGATAACATCACTGTTGACCCCGCATACCAGTTGGTCGCGCAAATTTTCCTCAAGTGTTGTCCCGAAATCGCAGTGGCGTGACAGCCGCTTCAGCTCGGCCATATACGTAGCCACGCTTTCGCCGGTCAGCTGACGTCGTTGCCGGAACCGGTACCGCTCGGCCATTATCGACGGTGTTGGTTGCAAATGATCCCCGACGATCTTAACCACATCTTCGAACTTGCACTCAGATACACTTTTCGGACTCGTAAGGTTAACTATAAGTTCGTAAGTTTGATCACCAACTAACGAAATCAACGTTGGTAGATGCAATTCCGGCTTAATGGCATTAGCAGTAAAGTACATTTTCACTCGCTCGCAGTACGACAACCAGTTACCGTTAGCCGCGTCGAATTCTTTAATTTTGCCAATAGACATTTTAGACTGTTTATAACACTGTTTACGATTTCACGCGAACTTTACTTATACTTCTTTAAATAACTCCCGTTTTTCCCGTCGTCGCCAATGATTTATAGGCACAATGAAACAAGCACATGAGGATGATGCAACATATATTTCGCGACTGACACATGACAGCTGGCGGTGCTGTATCTACCCTCTTATATCTATACATAACAGAAGGGTGTGTCGGCCTCCGACTAGATGGATGGATGAACTCGTGAGGGTAGTGGGGAATCAATAGATGCGGGTCTCCACGGGGTCGCACTTCGTGGCGAGTCATGGGGGAGGCCTTGGATTCAGCAGTGGACGTCTGTGGCTGATAGATAGACATTTACGAAACTAATCATCCCACGACTTAAGAAACTTTTGCATTTCGAAGTCGGTTAACAAAAAGAGAAATCTAACAAATTATTATCTAATAGCAAACATCCCTTCATCCCACTTAGTTAATTCGACCCCATATTCCCGTAGTTCTGTGAGACGTCGTTGTCATTTCATATAATTACTTTTTTCGTCGGTGCTCAGAAGATTAATGTTAATTTTCTATTTGCTTAATGTAGCGGTTGGTTTGCTATTAATTAGGAGATGCTTTTAAAATAGCCTGAATTAAGGCGAGGTCAAGAAGCTGGGAAAATAGGTTGAGGTTGTAAGTAGCTCGGTGCTTCAGCGCTTTTAATCAAGAAAAGGGGTTGCTTTTAAACGCTTCGTTTATTATCGCAACGAAAACGGGACTTATCATATTAATTGGCTAGCTTGCGTTAGTAATTATCGTTCGACTGCTTTGTCGCTGTCGTGGTGTACCATATTAGTTGGCTAGCTTGCGTTAGTAATTATTGTTCGACTGCTTTGTCGCTGACGTGGCGTATCGACTCTTCTTTGACTGACCGACTGAAAAAAGGTGGAGGTGCTCAGTTCGTCGGAATGTTTGTATTTATGTTGCGAAAATTGACAAAATTTCGGTTAGCGTTTCGGGATTATCCAAGAAGCACACAGGTCGCATAAGCGCTTATGCAAATTCAATTAGCTGTACAAGGGCTGTATAAGATTATGTAGCCTTCATGCTACTTGATTATTTGAGCGTTATAGCCATCTCATAATATTAACGAACTATGTAAGAATGTGGTGAAATTTAAAGAAAGAAGGAAAGATAGAAATAAAATACATGACTGTATTGGCACAAAATAATAAATTCATTCGGTTTGCTTGCAGAAGTTGCGGTTTTTAAAATCAGTGTCAAAACTATGTTCATTGTTTTTATCAAATGGCTAATATCGCGGACAGAATAATACGATGACACGGAATAAAAATCGCACTTTAAATCGCATAGATTCATTATTTTTAGTAGGTACAGTCGAGTTCGTTTACGTCTACACACTTACGAGAACAAAAATATCTGAACACGACCCTATTGTCAGGAGCATAAAGTCGTGTTCAGATGTTTTTGTTCTCGTAAGTGTGTAGATGTAAATGAACTCGACTGTACACTAGCAAGATATCCACGGATTTCACGGGTTAGGTATTCTTTAACCGACTACTTAGACGCAAAAAAGAGCATTATTCAGTAGACTAAGTTACGTCTCCAATTCTCACCTAAAGTTCACTTTCCATGACAAAATCAAAGGGAGATGCGAGGTGAAAATAATAATTGTGAGAATTTAGGAAGAATATACCAGAAGGAGAGTAATTGGATGATTAAAAATGTACTGCGAGATAAGCAGTCTGTTTCGTGCAGGGTACTGAGATAATGCTTGTTAGTAGATATACGAGTTGTAGTTATGTTTCATGATAACTATGTGTTACAAGAGGTATACCGGTGCCAAATCATTCTTAAAATGAAGATAATTGACCGAGCGAGCGAGGCGTCGTCATTTCAGCCTCGCCGAAAATTATTTGTATGAGCTCACATTTCTCTACCGATTCTCATAAAATTTTATTAAAAGGTTTGATAGGTAGGTAAGTACATCATTTTTCACTCTTATCTGTGATGCGAATGACGTTTTTAGTTTTAAGTTTTCTTTACTGGATTGGTGACGTATTAAGGGTGAAAATGGCGGACAGCGTTTTAAGCTTTTAAAAATACGGAATAAAAGTTTTATTACGGAATAAATCTTCTACTTTATGAACTACTGAAAAATATATATTTAGGGTTTCTATGTCAAATACTACACGAAATAAACATTAGTTAAATACAATTAAACATGAGTCAACTCGGATATTGATACTTTTCACGACGGGAAAAAAGACAGTTCGCTAATGAAATGTCTTAAACGCGGACGAAGCCGCGTAAAATGTCAAAATTAAAATTAAAGAAGTAAATGTGACAGAATCGGAATTGTCGACTGCATACCTAACTGCCACTCCAGGTAACAAGTGCCTAAAAGCTTACGTAGTTACGTCATTTTTCTTTCGGCTTCCTCCGCCGTTCGAGGGACCTTGATCGCGGGCAACCGCCGACCTTTCCATGGTCGCCTTAAACACAGATAGACGGAATTTAAGAGGAATAATGCGGTGGATAAGACTTTTTGTGCCTAGAACTTAGTCTGCTCAATACTAGTCATTATCTACATAAGAAATATGCGTTTCATTAGCTTGCATATTTGGCGAAACGATAATTGCGTGTTTTAATAGTTGTTTGAACTAGTTCAATATTCTAAGCAATGACATCATACACTTGCCATAGTGACACTTAGTTACCTCAATAAAAATGAGTTCAATGTTAATATTCCTGGGTAGTTAATATTACAAGTTTAGTGTCACTATGGCAATATTATAATTTTTAGGGTTCCGTACCTCAATCGGAAAAAACGGAACCCTTATAGGATCACTTTGTTGTCCGTCCGTCCGTCTGTCTGTCAAGACCCTTTATCTCGAGAACGCGTGAAGATATCGAATTGAAATTAACATTATATTGTACTCAAGTCTACGGTCCCTTGAAGCTGTGCAAAAATCAAACTTCTACGTTAACGTGAAAAAAAGATACGGTCGTTTATGTAGCATAAAACGTACATTTCGACACTCTCAAGGGAATCAAAATGATAGGGTACTTCGCGATGACCTAGAACTATGGAATTTGGCAAGTAATGTCGTCACATACTACAAATACTTATAAAAATCTAAAACTAGGTATACATCCATCCATACTATACTATACTATATACTATGTACTATATAATATTATAAATGCGAAAGTGTGTCTGTCTGTCTGTTTGTCTGTTACCTCTTCACGCTTAAACCGCTGAACCGATTTAGATGAAATTTGGTATATAGATAGTTTCGGTCCCGGGGAAGGACATAGGATACTTTTCATCCCGAATAAATGTAGTGTTCCCGTGGGATGAGCGGGTAACACCGCGGGGCACAGCTAGTTTGTATTAAAATCGTAAAAAAATGTAGTCCTTTTCAAACATCCTATTTGGAGAACTCGGTTGCGTTAAGTTTGCACCACGTTTGTATGCGGCGCGATACATTTCAGCTGCAAACTTAACTCAACCAGGCCAATTAAGATGGGATATGTGAAAGTTTGTACGGAACTCTCGGTGCGCGAGTCAGACTCAGAGTTCTTTATCATAATCATATTTATGTCAAATCAACTTGGAAATCGTTCTATTGGCCATCGCTGAAATGGTTGTCACTGTCATAATCTGGCCCCCAGACTTGTATGAAAAAAATCATTATCATAGTCACAGAACATTAATTTATTTATCAAGACGCACGACGCTCACTCACTCGCCCGGGCTCGCTATCTACTTAAATCAGTCGAGAGTAAGTTTAAAGCTGTAAGCATGTTAAGAAATCATAAAAAATAACAATTTTACGGTTTATAATTATAAAACACTAAAATCTAAATCTAAACTAAGATTACAAAAAGATATTCATATTCATGAAACTAAGACCCCTCGGTAGTGTGCCCAATGACGCAGGCAGCATTCCCACGCTGTATGGGTACGGAAATCGTTTGAAAATCTTCGTCAAAAACGGATCAGTTCAACAGTAAGTTTGTAGGTTTTTTTATGTGTTTGTCCCCGTTTACTGCAAGACAACTTTCTTTGTTTGAAATTTGAAAGGGTTTTCTAGTTGGTTCAATTGTAACTCGAACAGTAAAGTTGTGCTTTGAAGGCATCATTTCGCTTCATTGGCTATGGTATTTGTTTGTTTATTTATTTAAACTTTATTGCACAAAACAAAAGTCAGACCAAATGGCGAACTTAATGCCTAATGGCATTCTCTACCAGTCAACCATAGGTACTTATACAGGGTGGAACAGATCGAGGGACTTTTAAGCAAACAAGGAATTCTTCAGACTGAGTACTTCATTTTTTACCAATGAACTATGTAAATATTTCTATCCATTTTTGAGATACAGTTTTTTAAACATTAGTATAAAAATCTGCACATGTCAACCCTAGCATCTTTTGAACATCGCTTAACATAAAGACAGCTAATTTTCTTTGTGTCATTATTTATATAAAAACAGCTGTCATTTAAAATGTAAATAAAACCTTTGAATTAGTAGAGTTGTCACTGATATTTAAATATTTAATTTTGATGACTTTTTCATTTTTAAATCCAGCTTTACAATTATAATAGGCCGATTGTAGATCACTCAGATGACACTATCGTGTCAGCCCAGTTTAGAAATGTTCCACCCTGTATATGTTAGATAGTGATTATTGACTGTCTCGTGAAATCGCGAATTTTATAGGCTTGCTGTAGTTCTTTGTTTGCGTCTGTAGGTACTTCATTCCTTCAGGCAATACACGACAAATCCCCTACCTAGATGTATTATTTTTCATTTATTATTTCTTGCTCTCTCTGTTTTGTAACTGTACCTATTCTGTAGGTAAATGTATTTCTTAGTATAAGTTGTGGCAATAAACAATTTTCTGATTCTGATTCAAAAGTACCTGATATATAGAAAACATACTTCATGCAGCATAAAATGAACAACCGGTTTCTTAAATCACACCACCTAAAGGTATATGGAACAAAATGCCAACTTGTATATGAATGTACAAAGCTGTCGCATTAAATATGGCCTTAGTTTTTACTTGTCCAATTAAAAAAGTAATTATTCTAAGTCAAGAAAAAAATACAGTCGGAAATCGACAAGGCATCAGGATAGAGAGGGCTTCTGATATATGTGTTACACGCGGAACCGTATAGCTCCCTGTTCTTAGCACCGGCGGTCCCAAGATCCCGTACTACACGGACACGTCTAGTGATGGGTCGCGGTAAGTTACCTGTTACCAGAAACATTCTGTTTGGAAATATTACTAGTAACTTTCCAATCTTACCAGTAAGATTCCGAAAAGGTGGTAAGATACGAGACGAATGAAATACACTTAAGTTACTGGTTATTTGCGGAGTTCAATAAGCCTTATGCAAATAACATTATCATCTTTTGTCTCTTTCACCCAAAGTTCTTATCTTGCATAGGGCAATCGGCTTGCAATCTAAATTCATATTTTTAACTGTCCGTCCCGGGCGTGAGCTGTGCTCATCCCGCATGATCTAACTCACTCTTCCGTCTTACCATACCGGTTTTAAGTTAAACTCCTTCGCGATTCAAGCAATATAGGTATAACCTCTTCTTCGCTCTTCTTACTCGCTTCCTCATGACTGAAGGGTCATGACCATTTGAGGCCGTTATCCGTTGCACCGAAGTTCCACTACACACGGTTTTTCGCCTTCCGAATTGACGCCTGTAGAGTTTCCTGATAGGCTTCTTTCACGGCATCGGTCCATCGGATCGGTGATCTCCCACGGGCCCTTTTTCCTCACGTGGCCAACTACAATGAACTTTTCCAAACTATCTGGCTCGCATCTAGACGTCTACGTGACCGAAGTACTGCAGGATCCGCTGAAGGCAAATGATCGATAAGCGGCACTTCATCTTTAATTCGGCCAGGATGGACGCATTTGTGCGACGTGCCGTCCAAGATATTCCTAGCATTTTTCGCCAGCATCATATTTCGAATGCGTCAATGCCTTCCGAATGCATGCTTTAAGGGTTCAGGTTTCTGAAGCGTATAGAAATATAGAAAAGATCAGGGTTCTCATCAGCGTGGTTTTAGTTTTTCTGCTGATACCTCCGTTCCTCCAGATCTTCTTTTAGCCCCTTCACCGCCACCGTTGCTATCTGGGCTCTTCTCACAGTCACCATCCACAGCAACCAAAGTCCAAATTAAATTTAGTCCACGGTATCGAGGTCGGATAGTTCTGCCGTTCGGTGCAACATGCCTGCCCGATCTACAAACATGAGTTTTGTTCTAGCCCGATTAATATGTAGACCAACTCCACGCTCACTTTTTGGACCCTTTGTAAAAGCTCAGCTAGTTCCGTTTCACTAGAGCCTATTAGTGGTAGTCGGTGGATATTTGGTAGTATCATCTGCAGACCGTAAATTATTAATGAGGTGTCCTCCGATTCATACGCCTCCATACCAATCCTCCAAAACTATTCTCATGATGTTTACGCTTCGAAACTGAACAGTTGTGGTGAGAGAATATTTATTTATTTATTTAGGTGATCTGGTATACCCATCTCTCTCATGACTGCGAACATCTTCTTCTATCTGATGCAGTCAAAGGCCTTCGCATAGTCAATAAAGCATGGGCCCATCGGCACGCTAAACTCCCTAGCCTTCTCGATGAGCTGCCTGATGTTCAATATCTGTTCGCGTGTTCTCTACCTCTGACAAAACCTGTGCCTATTCCTTTGCAATCTACCCGATAAAGCTTTCAAGCCTTTTATTGAGTATATGCAGAAAGATTACTCGCATGGGATGATGATAGGTATAAACGCATCCAAATATCCGATCCCTGGATCTGTGACTGTGAGTGAAAAATATAATGCGTCACAATAAAACCAAAACACTACTAATAATAAGAAAAGTTACACGTGTAACTTTTGCATATGTGGTGCATAACTTTGAAACTGCTTACAAGTTTGCGTATCATATCATATCATATTTAAGAACATATCATTATTTATTTATCCATGTAAGTATCCATTTTTTTTTCGGACCTAGCAAACTTGATCTGGAACGACTAAAAAAGGTGTGTGTAGATTTACGAGGCGGTAATATTTCTAGTAACATTGGTAAGATACCTGGTAACATTGGGTAAGTTACTGGTAAGATTGGTAATTTACTTTCTGGAGAGAGCCGTGCATTTCTCTTCACTACGAATGATATCTATACTGTCCATTTTCAATATTACGCAAAACAAAACCTTGAATTTTAATTAAAATCCTGAATCTTACCGTATATTTCCAATTTTTAGTAATATTACTAGTAGCATTACTGGGAAAATACTCACTTTGGTAGTATTACCACCGGTAGCGACCCATCACTAGACACGTCAAAGATACGTAGCCGTGTCTACGTTCGGCTACGGATCGGCGGATCTCGGCTCCGCTCGGGTAATGAATGAAAGCTTGTCAAACCGACAACGTCATGGACGGATCGGATCCGCGTGTAATCAGGAAACTTAAGAAACGCATGCTCCGTGTAACACGGAGCTACGTATCTTAATTACACGGAGCCTAATTACACGTTCCGAACGGTCTGGATCTCCGTTGCCGGGTAACACGGTACACGAAACACAGATACGACTGCGAACCCTAAATTAGAGAGGTAGTCATTTGTTTAGAATTTCAAATTGTTTGAAACTACTGTATAGCGTTATTTTCGTCAACTAAGTACCTACAGTTGTTTTCCTCACTTGAGGTCAACGCAATGTTTTCGTATTCAGATTTGCAATAGCCTTAGAAATATAGTGTATCATACTTAATATACACTGTACTTAAAAACCTGTCGTAAGTGAGTAACTTACGTAATCTGGGCAAGGTACGCGAGGATATTACAGCGTATAGTGCAACAGGGAAATTGACTTGCCTTGACAAATCAGAAGTTATGAGTTTCGTAGTAGAGTTAACTCTATATATTATGGCATTAAAGTCAATGACGTAGTTACAGAGGCAAACAGACTATATCAATAGTCAAAAAAATATTAAATATATATCAGACATATCCCAGGTTCCGTACCCAAAGGGTAAAGAAACGGGACCCTATAAGTAAGACTCCACTGTCCGTATGTCCGTATGTCTGTCACCAGGCTGTATCTCATAAACCGTGATAGCTAGACAGTTGAATTTTTCACAGATTATGTATTTTCGTTGCCGCTATAACAAAAAATACTAAAAACTGAGTGGCTCCCATACAACAAACGTGATCAGTTGCGTTAACTTACAGTTTACACCTCATGGTGCAAAGTTAGCTTAACCCAGGCAGTTAAGATGGAATAAGTGTACGGAACCCTCGGTGCTCGAGTCCGACTCGCACTTGGCCGGTTTTTATATTTGCACTAACAATACTTTAACCAGATTGTTTTTTTTTCTCTTAACTTTAATATGATTATTTTTATGGACATTTTGCTATGGCGGTAAAGAACTTTTTGGCATCGATTTTATATAAGTAATGCGCTGTAAGCAAGGTACTTACATGCAAGGTCAACGACCACGTGCTGACTAAGAATGTAAGTAGATTGCATTGCCTTGTTCCGTTCTCGTACCAGCAACCTGCCGATAGGTACTTATAACAATTTAAACTTACACGATTTTCACACAAACAAAACGGGACTTAAAAATAAAAAAACCGGCCAAGTGCGAGTCTGACTCGCGCACCGAGGGTTCCTTACAAACATTTCCCATCTTAACTGGCCGGGTTAAGCTTGCACCTGGTATGTAATATGGCGCGATAACCTAACCCAACCAATCACATACTTAAATGCCTATTCTTTTTTATTTTATTCTGTTTTAGTAAGTATTTTTTGGTATAGCGGCAACAGAAATACATCATTTGTGAAAATTTAAACAGTCTAGCTATCACAGTTCTTGAGATACAGCCTGGTGACAGACGGACGGACAGCGGAGGCTAGTAATAGGGTCCCGTTTTACCCTTTGAGTAAGGAACCCTAAAAAGTGTATTTTTTGACAGGCTTAGAGTTGTCTGGATTAATCCGATTAACGCATGAATTCCATAACATATAGTCGCCACATTGCTAACACTAAATCAGTAAAAACTGCTGTTCCGAAACCAATAGCCAGTTCCCTACATGTCATAAATAATGTTAACCTACATAACTTTATGTGGTTTAACTTTTGAAATCGACAGACAAGTATTGACTGTTCAGAATTTGGTTCAAACGGCAGTAGACATTCCTAAACACATTGAGAAAAAATAATATATACCTAATTTGAAGTGGGAATGGTTGATTTTACTCGAATAATGCATTCATTGTATATTATACGTAATGATAGTCAGGATTTTTTTTGTTCAGAAAAGTGCAGCCACCATAAATAATCATAAAATAAATAAATTAAAATCATTATTGTGCAAAAGTGCGTTACATAGAGGATTACAATTATTCGTTAAGTACAGTAAACAAATGGAAGCTTTCGCACCCTTAACTAGTGTCATCATTACTGTGCTGTAGTTAGTTATACTCCAGGGTTAAAGTATTCAGCTTTGTGTACAGTAACAGTTGATAGATCCTTGTCTATTGAGAAAAACGAGGTTCACAGAATGAAGTAGGTATCAGTCGTAGAAAGCTACAGTATATGTATTCATTGATTTGTTATTTTATAACACAACAACGGATCGACGTATTGCGTATACGAGTACATATATGAAAATCGGCTTTCTATGGAGAGAGTTCATGATTTCAAGAAAAATCTTAATAGTGTGATGCAGGATCGTCTTTTGTTTTGTATGGGCGCACGGCGCCATGACAGCCTTGCGCCATCTGTTGAAACGGTTGGACAAATTTTAACCATTTTTGGTACAGGGATAGCTGGTTATCCAAAAATGGTTATAGGAGAAGTATACCTATTTTAAATAGAGTAGTTGAACTGAGTTCTGTGTTGTCAGCTCCAATCGAGTCTTCACTGCAGCAGAAAAGTGGGTAGCTACATTAGCGAGTGCTGCTTTGTTCGCGTAAAAAGCCGAAACATACTACGAATTTCATGTAAAGATACGACATTTTACCGCTATGCGGCAGAGCGGGTAAAGGTAATTTGTTACGCGTAGTCGCGTCCGGTTAGCCGCTGAATTTCTTTCGACGAAGCCATTCCGCGGGTAAAATTGTATATTTTACTTCCAAAAGATTCGCCTTGAATTTACTATTTCTTTATTTTTCAACTTTTCATCATACTTTCATATCTATCAAAAAACAATATACAGCTGCAAAAAAAATTGAATAGAGTTCGTGTTGTCAGCTACGATCGAGTCTTCACTTCAGCAGAAAACTGTGTAGCGAGACTAGTGACCAGGTAATAAATAGTATCTACATTGTTGTAGAGGTTGGGAAGTAAGCAATAGACGGCCGAATAGGTTAATATAATAAAACAATCGATAACACGAGTTCATTTATTGGAATTTCGGCCGAGACTAAACATAGTGCTTTTGACGCCTAATGCGAGGAAGACATTCCGTATGTCCCGACAGTCTTTTTTTTACTCAAATGAGCCCGTAGTTGCCAGTATTACAAGTATAATCTGCATTATGCTAGGCTGCCTGGCTGTGGTAGCGAGTAGAAGATATGAGGATGTATGAGAGGCAGGCAGTCTAATAGTGAACGTGAGGCTGGAAGTTCACACTGACGTAACATGCCGCAGCTGCCGAGTTGGTTTCGACGAAGTCGCTCCACGACGTTAAAGTGAATCCTCCTTGGCTTGCAACTTGCAAAGAATTGTTCTCTGTTGAGAAAACGGGTTTAAAGTTTAATGAAATATTTTATTAGTTAGATGAGACGTAGAAAACTAGTTGATAATTCAACAAAGGTAAAACAAACAATTCAAATTCAAATTATTTATTGCTCAAATTGTGGTACATAAAGGTCATGCATAAAAAGTTTCAGAACAGCACAATTTGCCCACATGTGGCGTGCAAAAAATGTGTGAATCAGCTAGGCTAGATTCATAATCCATATTACATTATTTTATTTTTGGTTATAATTATCATTAAATATTAACATGTTCCTTTGACAACCAAATTATTATTCTACTTAATTAAACATCATTTTATACAATTATACTATAAGTAACAATTTGATAGGTCGCAAATATTAATCGGTAATATCATTAAAGGTATCAGCTTTATTCGTCCCATTCGCTTTTCGTTTAATTCTTATTTCGTCTCATTCTGCATTCGTAGCTCATTCTTGTTTCGTCGTGTTCGCTGTCTGTCCCTATCTTTCTAAGTCCAAATCAGTAACTTGTCTCATTCTTATTAAGTCTTATTCGTTGTTCGTCACCGTCTTCCTTGGACTCATTCTTCATTCTTCCTTTTAGATTTTCGTCTCATTCACTTATTTGCCTCAATTTTTCCGGAACGTTCGATGCTAGTCACATTTGTTATTAGTCTCTTTCGTCTTTAGTCCAATTCTAAGTTCGTTACTTTCGTTTTTCGTCACCACCGATATTTTCTATTTTAGCGAATAAAACGTGTGGGTGTCCCTTGTTTTGTCGACAAACTTTTCATCGAATTTCATTTCATCGAAAACGTTTCAAGTAACATTTAATTCACGAATTATTGTTTGGTGGAATTTTATTTCATGACCAGATCATTCCAATTTTTATTATTTTATAGAATAACTGTTCAGGGAATATTATTTGGTTAATGATTCATTTTGTATGAATTTTAAATGGCAGAATAACAAAACAACGAATTTCATTGGTTCGAAATTTTATTACATTACAAAATATTTCTATATCGAGTGGTCGAGAAATCCTAACATTTCCTATTTCGCCTTAAGGCCGGTCCGACTTGGCTTAGGTTAGGTACGACGACGAGCAAAGCGAGAGCATCAGAATTCATAATCATCCAAATTCATAAATTACAAAATTGGAACGAGCGAGCGAGCGAAGCGAGCGAGCAAAACCTTTCAGAGCAGATCCGACGTGGCCGGGTTAGGTTAGAAGGTCAGGCGGGAGCGAAGCGTAGCGAGCTTCCGCCTGGCCTTCGAGGTTATTTTTTTTTGCGTACCGAAAAAAGTTTTGCTTGTATTCATACTGATCTATTCATACAACTTGTTTATACTAATATTTGTTTTCATATATTTTCTTACACTACTAATCTAACTCATAATCTTCAGAATTCATAACCATCCGAATTCATAAATTATAAAATTTGAACGAGCGAGCGAGCGAAGCGAGCGAGCAAAACCTTTCAGAACAGAACCGACGTGGCCGGGTTAGGTTAGAAGGTCAGGCGGGAGCGAAGCGTAGCGAGCTCCCGCCTGGCCTTCGAGGCTATTTTTTTTTTGCGTACCGAAAAAAGTTTTGCTTGTATTCATACTGATCTATTCATACAACTTGTTCATACTAATTTTTGTTTTCATATATTTTCTTACACTACTAATCTAACTCATAATCTTCAGAATTCATAATCATCCGAATTCATAAATTACAAAATTTGAACGAGCGAGCGAAGCGAGCGAGCAAAACCTTTCAGAACAGAACCGACGTGGCCGGGTTAGGTTAGAAGGTCAGGCGGGAGCGAAGCGTAGCGAGCTCCCGCCTGGCCTTCGAGATTATTTTTTTTTTGCGTACCGAAAAAAGGTTTGCTTGTATTCATACTGATCACCAACCTTTGTATGCCAACTATCTTAAATTTAAATAATAATCCTTGTAATAATTTATATGTTAATTAAAAATACTTGAAACAATAAACCACAAAACGTTTTCCATGACATAATACAACTATGTAATGAATCATCCGACAAGTAAAAATACACGATTTAAAATTACTTGTAATGATCATTCTACGAACTGAATTGTCGACGAAATGAAAATACATGAAACGTTGACTTTGAAATGAAATTCGGCGAAGTGAGTGTCGACAATTTGATGATAAACCCGTGTATCTTACGAGATGAATAGCAAACGTACCCAAAAAAGAACAAGACGATTTGCCAGTAACGCCAAAATAAGAGAGAGACGAATAACGAATGTGACTAAAGATAATGTGTGAATGATACTAAAATCGTAAGGGACAAACAACAACATAGTCCTAGGAAGATCGTGACGAAAAACGAATAAGACTTAATAAGAATGAGATAAGTTATAGAATTGGACTTAGGAAGATAGGAACAGATGGCGAACACGACGAATAAAGAATGAGTGACGAATGCAGAATGAGACGAAATAAGAGTTGAACGAAAAGCGAATGGGACGAATAAAGCTGATATACCTCATTAAAATATTCCTCAATAGTATAAGCTTTACTGATTAAGAAGCTCTTTAGACATTTTTTAAATACAATTGTAGTATTTAGCTCCATAACAGCTTTCGGCAGTTTATTAAAAAAAAAAACCCGGTTTTCTTGCGTCACACCGTAAGTATATCCGTTTAAAGACGATCACTTCCAGACAACCTTTGGTTGGTTGGAAATTCGAAATCATTGTGTAACATACTTGACAAGACTATTTAATCGAATATCATACCTACTCATCGCTAAGGTGTAAAAACCTTTCAAATAAACAATGCAAAGATCGACACACAAAGCATAAGAAAAAATTCGTCAGGTCTACGTGGAGCGAGGGTAACGAAGTGGCTAACGCGCTGGACCGGTAATCCAGAGGTACCGGGTTTGATTCCCGGTCCCTTCCACCAGGTAGCTCCTTTTTCAATTTTTTTTTAAGCTTTGATCTTTGTATTCATGGTTTAAATAAAAATTGTGGATCTCTCGCTTGCTCGTTCACCGCTGTAATGTGGTGCGGTAAGATGTGAATATTAACGTATTCACATAGAGGTCGCTTATATTCCAGAACTTATTTTTGAAAAAATAATAATTTGCTTTCGACTTTTGTATGGACATACATTATGCAAGTTATATATTTGTAGTCGAATTCCAAATAACCAAATTCTAAACATAACTACCTATTTATTCTTATTAAAACAAATTTAAAAATACAAAGTTATCATACGTACTGTGGTTAAGGAAATTTCCGTTTCACGTTTTAATTTCTTGGAAAAACCTTTAACAGAGTAACTTTTTGTTATTTTTGTTGTAACAGAATTTGATATGAAGCAATATATAAATTCTTTATGTGCTCCAGTAACCCGCGATTAACTAACCTAGAACAAAGCACTATTAATAATTACACACCGAGCCATCAACGTACTAAGCAGTTTTACGCAAACCTGACAAGACGCCATGTGGGAACTCGCATTAATTTGTACAATTCATTCACAAAGGCATTTGCAAAAGAAGTAGCTATTGCAATTATTTTCATAACAAATGGTTATAAAAAGAAGTTGTAGTTAAACTGCATCAAAAAACACCATACCAAATTATTTTTAAAACACTTTAAAAGTCAATCGTCAGATAAAAAGACCAGTAAAGGTATTTCGTTTTAAATAATGACGCTCTTGAATAAATAGATCAACCAGTTGACATTTACCGGAGGCCGTTTTTTCCCTATGAGACGACACGTGGTGATCCTCGCCTTAATGTCACTTCCCTGATGTCCATGCATGCATCCGATGCGGGGGCGCCGTACGCGAGATTTTCGCGGTCGCGCCCGTAGGCCCTTCCAATACGCGTCAAGGCCTTCGCTGCTCGTATAAAACGAGTTCACCCGCCCGCAACGACATACTAAGTTACTTTCACGCGGGCAGTGCACATTTTGAACGCAAAATGTACAGGCTCGTTATATTCGCCTTTGTGCTCGCGATCGCGACATGCCAGGAGCAAGGCAGACGCGTCCCCAAATACGCGGGTGACCCGAAGACGGCGGCCATCGTCCAGGAAGCCCGCTACCTCAGCGGAAATGGAGCCTTCGGAGCGGCATACCAGCAAGAAGATGGAATTGACTTCAAAGAAGAAACCGACGCCGACGGCAATAGGAGAGGCAGCTACTCATACATCGACCCCAGCGGTCAGAGGAAGACAGTGAACTACGTCGCCGGCAAGAACGGCTTCCAAGCCACCGGAGACCACATTCCTACCGCACCTCTACCTGTCGCACCCACGCCAGCCTACCAGCCCGACCCGAGGTACAACCCTCCGGATTACAAAGCGCCCCAATACAGTGCCCCCCAGCAGTACACCGCTCCCGCTCCCCAGCGCAACTACGGTGGCAAGCCCAATGAGGATGATGGACAATACCACCCAGAGTTGTACGAACAAGAAAACTACGTAGCGCCCCAGCCTCAGTACCAAGCTCAGCCTCAATACAAGCAGCAGCAGTATCAGGCTCCAGCTCAGCCCCAATACCAGCCGAACAACATCTATCCTGGTGTCCAACAGGCTCAGTACAGCGGTCTGAACACGCAAACTTACCAGCCAGCGCAGCAGCAATACCAGTCAGCGCAGCAGCAATACCAGCCTGCTCCTCAAGCCAGACCACAACAGTACTACGATGAGACGACGCCGCAGCCCAGCCGATTCTTCCCTCCTGGCAAGTTCAGCCTGAACAGAGCGCCTGACGGCTACACCTACTCCTTCCACAAAGTATAAATCTAAATTATATAAAGGGGCTCAGGCGATTTGTAAAGCCCGAGACACGTAAAAAGCATGCATCAATTAGCAATTCGCCGAGTCATCGGAGGGCCCGCACTCGGTCGCTTCGAAAGCATTTCTTAATTGTTGTCTGCTGTGATATTGTGTGTTAATGGACAGGTATAAATATGTTGATGGTTGTTGTTACTTGTGGAGGGTCTGATTGGAAAGCGCGTCAGTTGTTTAATGCTGAACTTGTAAATAAACGTTTTTCTTAAGTAGAACTGATTTTTCTTACCCTACGAGTAAATAAAATGACATAACCTCCGTTACCTTATCAATCCCCATTCATGTTCGTATTAAAATGGTACTTAAAACATTACTCTCTTTTAGATATATCCGAAATACAGAAATAACCTAGGATATAGAAATGATAACATATTCATTTTTTTTCTCGAAATGTACTAGCAGATTCTTCTAATCTTACTGATTCCGAGACAAAATGGTGCTAAACTCGATAACTAAAAAAAATCGGAAGCGTCTTTTTTTGTCCGACGGAACTGTCATATTTGAAAATTAGTCGTGAATCAGTCGGAGACGCGTTTTAGTAAAACCATTGAACAATTGATTTCAACGACCTCCTTCGTCCTCGCACTTCCAAAAAGGCGAGTTCACGAAGTTTAATTAAATTTGGAACGTTGCACACCGAAATGTTACCTGATAATTGCACGAGTTAACTTCCTGATACCCAAGGTTCGGTGGGTGTGACTGCGTCCGCATAGCTAGCACAAATTGCCGCAAGCACGCGCCAACTCTATTCCAAAATCACCAGCAATATAGCCTCCATATCGCTTGCTTCCATCTCTCTCTCACCTGAAGGTAACGTGTAAGGCAAAACAGTATCGTAGCCTTAAGGTTTTCTGTCGACGGGGCAACTAGATTACCTTACTTAACACAAGGATATTTTACGAACCGGTCCCGACCACGCCTAGCTTTCCATTTACCTGCATTAGGTCACGTGTACTCGCAATAAAACTCACAACAAACTATTGTAATTATTGTGCTACCAGAAGGTCCACAGATAAAATAACTGAGATATGCTATCACCATTGTCCGCTCCTGTTTTAACCTCGCGTTTTGGTTTCATGTCCCCGGTACAAGGATACCCTTGTGATGTTTGCGTAAGTTTGCATAGGTATCGTTACATTATGACCACGTTTTAGACTTTTCATAGCTTGACAAGACACGAGGCAACTTAATACAAAAAGAAATACAAATAAATATCCGACAACATAGTCCCAAATTAAGCTCAAGAAGGCTTGTGTTATGGGTAGTACACGACGATATACATACTTATATTGATAAATATATACTTAAATACATAGAACAACCATGGCCTAAGCACAAATATTCGAGTTAATCACACAAATATTTGCCCTGGCCGGAATTCGAACCCGGGTCCGCCGGCTCAATAGGAAGCTGCTTTACCACTGCGCCAACCGCGTCGTCAAAAACAATAAGTGCGGATATATAAGAAATAAACAAGAACAATTGTTTGAGAACCTTTCTTGACTCTGATTGAAAAGTAATCTAACATAGAATCTACGCTTGATGCAAAAGTTCACATTGTTTTGTTTTGCAACGTTACTACAGTTATTGATTTGTAAATCAGTAAGAAAATAGATGATGCAATTCCGGTATTGTTCGTTTCGACATGTGATTGTAGCTGTGTGTAACTTCGGATTTAACGGTAATTGATCGATTAGTACAATAGCCGCTTACCTAATCTGACTTATACATTTTTGAAGTGCCATGTTTGAATGGGAAAAAAATGGGCGAATTGGATTCGGACTAACGCGCGAAGATTAGAGATTCATACCATGATATTTTTCTCCTTTTTGTGTCTGTTATAGTGCCTGTAGTTATTAGGTACTATGCACACTCTTTGCTACTTTCGAATTTCAAACGTCTATCTTTTAGCATTCAACAGTTAGAAAAAACAGAAAACGTAAAAAAATACGATTGAGGAATTAGGTTCCTTTTTATTTTTTTGTTTTGTATTGGTTGTTTGATGCAGCGGCCTTACTAATACACATTATGAAATTTTCAAGCCTACCCATTACGGTCGGAAAGATACAGCCCTTTGACCGATAGTAAAATAGGGTTCCCGTTAGTGGGTAACCCTAAAAAAGTTATATATTTTATTCTCACGGTTTAATTTTACTATACATTTTTCCCTATATGCCTTTATTTCCCAATTGTTCAACATCCCAAGGCATGCTTCTTTATTTTATTTATTATTATTGTGTAGAACTGACAGGTCAACCGTTAGGTTCGGTTGGGTTTGTTTAGGGCCAAGCCATACTTTTGAAGCCAAGGTGGTAAACTCAGGGCTTAGGGGTTTGCCTTTTCCAGGGATCTGATAACTTTTTATAGCGAAAGCGTTATGAGCATGTGAGTCTTGGCCGCCATTTTTACATGAAATGTTTTTGGTGGGATCTCATTTCTTTTTGTGAGATGCTCTAGTTTTTTTTTATTTTTTTTGGGCTGTAGCGTTTCTAAGTAAGTAGTAATAATTGTGTATTCAAGAAATAAGTAAGTACTTACGTTTAGCCCCATATATACATGTATACACTTTGATACCCCATTATGGAGAACCCATAAAAACTATCATCCCCTCATTAAAAGGGTGGGGGGTGATTTTTTAAAAATCCTCGAATGTGTATTTCATTTATAACTTGATACCATAAATCAGACCTCTAGTATCAAAATTGCGAGTCTCATACAAACTTCCATCCCATAGTTTAAGGGGTTGGGGGGGTAAAAGTTCCAAGTTTTAGAATTATTTTATTGTTTGTGTACTAATACTAGCTTACTTACCAAATTTCAGCTTTCTTTCAGAGGTTTTGATACGTCAGTGTATGAGTGGCAAAATCGGCGTATTTAGGTACCAATAAAAGCTAAAGTATAAAAAAGCTAGATCTTAATTTAGTACATTTTATAAGTTCTCTAACTGCATCTTAACCTGTAAATTTGGGTGTTCTGGTGTTAACTGGGACGAAGTTATGAGGGTTTGAAAATTGGACGAAACGGTTCGAGAAAAGGTAGGTAGTGCCCCACTTCTTTTTTGTTCGTCTTGGCGGGGGCACTACCGTGCCCCCAGATTTGTCCATTCATTAATAACTCTCTATAAACAATCAGTGTCCATTGTATTGGTTATATTATAACACAACTTCGTGGTATATTCAGTACAATGAGGGATCATTGTATTTAATATAACAAGTCAAAGTGTAGGTGTGATGTAATTATTTCTAGAAGGCTCATGTCTTGTGATAACCTACAAATATAAAATTAATTTTAAGTATGTTGAACACAAACACTGGAAAACACAAGTACATAGGTACAGGTAGATAATACTATTGTATTGTAAGTACTATTGTATTGGAATTACACAAAAAAATGTTAACCGTTAAGAAATGTCTATTCAAGTAAAATATAGCAAAGACAGCATTATTCCTTTGAGAATTATCTTTGAAAGTTGAAAGACACTCGAGTCGGTAGCCTAAGGATGGACAAATGATAGATAACAACAATCAAGAAAGGTTCGTGTAAAAACCCACTTTCACATTATTGTAGTAACATTTCAAAAGGAATACTGTGTAAATAATGTTCATAATAATAAATACCAAGATTATTTTATGTAATAGATTTCAAGATCAAAGTAAAAAGAAAATTAAATTGGGTTAATTCGTAATCACACAAATAATGGAACTTAGTATCGCTCAAAAATTCTGTACCCTTACCATGAGTTTACAGTGACTGTACTCGTACCCGATTTGTATGGAGAATTGTAGTTTTACAAAGTAACCAATAGGGGGCTGTACTATTCTCCATACAAATTCTTCACGCTGTCGACGTTAACTCATGGTAGGGGTTGCTCAAATGGAGACACGACAACGTCACTCGAAACTGCTCAAATGAGAATTAACAAGGCCATAACCATAACACACATAATACAGTTAGATTATACATAAATTCTTAATTAAACTAACGCATAATTAGGTGTATATACCGTGACTATTAGAGTATAATTATTATACTAATTAGCTACCTACTGTTTTGCTTAATATATACCTACATAATTATAATGCGACAGCTCGCTACGTCATTTTGACCTGGATTGTACTGGAATAAATTACTTTTGCGTCAGCCTATGCCGTAAGTTGGATTTTCTGCCCGCTAAGCGGGAAGAAAATCTCACTTCTTGGTCAAGACAAGACGTAAAACTTTAGACGACACACGGACGATAATTAGTAAAGCCCCAGATCGCGTATTTATGGACCTCACCTTCGGTTCGGCCAATTAAACGTATCTGATTTGAAAATGGATGTCATTATAGTCCTAAATTTGCCCGCATTTTACGATTTTAATAAAAAATCGGTCTCATTCTTTTAAGGCATACGAAGCTGGTGATTCGAATCGTTATAGTATACTATTTTCTCGAGTACGATAAAACCAACAAATATTTCGCAGGAAAGACGTTGGACAATTTCTAGTAACACAATGTCTTTTTTCACTTCTCCAGCTCAAACATTTTAGAACTGTGAAGCGGGGCTAGCCGTAGGAGCTAGTGGTAATTTTAGCCCCTAGTTTTTAAATGCACCACATCGCTGGCATCGCCCGCCGCCGCCATGTATGTGGCAGGAAGCAGACCCGCGGCCCCGTGCGGGCGGCGGGGGTGCTGGCTTACGGTGGGCATTTATATAACCAGGTCTAGGGAAAATAACGAGCCCAGGGCGCCACCATGGCTAAGGTAATTTAAAAGTACTTTTATTTCCTCGCAATCGAAGTGAAAAGCACAGTGTTTAACACGTGGCGCTCGCTTCCCCGGCTCATCCAAATAATCACTTCGTGTCACAACGGCTTATTTTAGTCCTTTGACAAACAATCTTCTATTTTCAAAAAATCTTTTAAATATTGACCGAACCAAAAACTCACGTACGTTCGATTCTTGCAATAATCAGTCTTTGTCACAGAGCTATCTGGTCTCAGGAAAAATCTCGGCTGCCTGTGCCCACTTTGTATGCATTGTGCATCCCCGATGCATTCGGCTGCAGGACGTGCAGTATGCACCAAACATACGCCAATTGGCGAGACTAGAGACTTTGATTTTTGTTTTGGTCGCTTTCAATTGAATTCTAGCGGAGTATATTATAACTGATCAGTGAGCATCAGATCTCACATCACATTTTTTGCTGTATACTTATATACAAAGATTCACACCCATTTTTAGGGTTCCGTAGCCAAATGGCAAAAAACGGAACCCTTATAGATTCGTCATGTCTGTCTGTCCGTCTGTCCGTCCGTATGTCACAGCCATTTTTTTCCGAAACTATAAGAGCTATACGGTTGAAACTTGGTAGGTAGATGTATTCTGCGAACCGCATTAAGATTTTGATGCAAAAATAAAGAAATAATAATAAATATTGGGGGCTCCCCATACTTAGAACTAAAACTCAAAAAATTCTTTTTCATCAAAAACATACGTGTGGGGTATCTATGGATAGGTCTTCAAAAATGATATCGAGGTTTCTAAAATAATTTTTTTCTAAACCGAATAGTATGCGTGACAGACGCTTCCAAAGTGGAAAAAAGTTGGTCCCCCCCCCCCCCCCTCTAACTTCTAAAATAAGAAAATTAAAAATCTAAAAAAAACATATGATGTACATTACTATAAAAACTACCAACGAAAATTGCTTTGAACGAGATCTAGTAAGTAGTTTTTTTTTATACTTAACTTTGCACCTAATTTATATGGGGCGCTATACATACCAGGTGCAAACTTAACTTAACCACTTAGGGATGGAAAGTGTTTGTACGCAACCCTCGGTGCGCGAGTCCGACTCGACATGGCCGGTTTTTTTCTGGTCTGATCATGTTAAAGTCGTTTACGTATAGCTAAAAATTAGTTTGAGTTGTTTCAAATTAATATTAATGTTACGTGCGATAATAAAGTTACGTGTATTAAAATTAAGATGCTAAATTATAATATATATTTTTATAAATTTTAAGTATTGAAAACTACAAACATTGTTATTTTTTTTTTGACGATCTGGCAGATTGTCAAAACGTTTGTGTTTTATTTAATGGCTGCACGCTATGATGTTTTATAGCATTATTGGATAAAAAAAACGTGCAATGCAATTATTTCCAATATAAAACATCAATTTCAAATAGCAGTAATCCATTATCTGACACACGACACGACTAAGAGAAGTTTTCACAAACATTAATCTATTCTACACTCCGTAAGAAAATCTAATTTATCCTTACAGTACCTATACCGCAGTAACTCTTACGACCTACCCATACCTATACCCGGTATATATCAAGACGGTATCGTGTGTCCGGTAAGGGGCATGCATTTCCCGCCATCCCTAGGGACTGGCGCGGTTTTCCACCAGAATAGTAATGTACCCGAGATGTTAGTGTTTAGATCGATAAAAAGATGAATTTATCGTTGCTTTTCTCTACTTTAATATTAGATTGGACTTTTAGTCCACTGGGATGTTTAGTTGAATGTTGTGTTTTGTTTTGAACTATAAAGAATATGCTGTTGTTATGCTATGTACCTAAAAATAAAATTGTAAGCAGATTTTTGGGTCCCAAAATTAGTAATACAGAATTTAATCAATTAAATGTTTTTGATTGATGATGCGCAGTGTTATCCGCTACACCCACTTGAATACTAATTCCGGATAAAAAGTAGCCTATGTGTTAATCTAGGGAGTAATTATACCAAAATTCATCAAAATTGGTCCGGCCGTTTGAGTGGGAAGAAGTAACAAACATACACATGAACACACAAACACACTCACAAACTTTCGACTTTATAATATTATAGTGTGATTGGTTCAGCTGTTTGAGCGTGAAGAAGTAACAAACATACACATAGACACACAAATACACTCACAAACTTTCGCCTTTATAATATTAGTGTGTTAAGTTCCTATCCAGAGATTCTTTTACCAACTTCAATAAAAGAGGAGGGTCTCAATTCGTCAGTATCTTTGTTTCGAATGTTGTCAAATGTAATACGCGTTTTGCTAAGTTTATGAAGTTTTGTGTGTGTTGAACCAATCTAACCAGTAGAACCTAATGTCTTAAATCTAGTAAGTAAAGAAAAGACAGAAATAACCAAATTTTTCGAAACGGTTACATTGCGTTAAATTACATTATATAAAATATAGGACACCAGTACAATACCGATGCAAAGTCAGTCTGTTGGAATAAATAATTATCGCTTTTCTAAAATACGAATGAGTAAGTAAGTTAACTCACAATAACGGCAATAAAAGTCTGCAAAAGGCATTTACAATCATTAAAATAAATTCGGAGAAAAGTTATTAATTAAAGGAAAGAAGGTATTCTTTGTAAACCTCTTTGCTCAATTAAACGGGAACTCAAGGTCCTTTGTCAACGTCTCATTCTTTAATTGACGCAGTATACGTAGGCAGGTATTTTCATTTTTCCTTCGGTACAATTCTTTTTCGGAACTAAGCTGTCGCATTGTTAACAGAAAGCCTACGCTCCTGATTAAAACAGAAAAGAAACCAAATTTATTTCGAATATATCTATCATTAGCGACAGCGAACTATTTGTGCAATGGTGGCCATATTTATTTTTACTTTCCTACCCTATTGGAGATATCGCAATGCCTTGCTTTGAAGACCTATTAAGAAAAATAACTTTAAAGCTGTCATCGTTGGCAGTTACCACTTAGCATTGGCTTATTAGTTTATCGGCATTTACTTCGTTTTATTTCACTATATTACTCTAGGAGGAGCATTTAAATTCTGATTTCCGCTCATAATTATTGCAAGAACTTCGTTGGAATTCTGGAACGTTCTTCGCTTCGGCTTCGATTGATTTGCTAACTTGATTTTATTTGCTTTTAAACTCGGCACGGGAGCGTCTTGACCCACAAATTGATTTATTCCTTGGCAAAGATATGAATTGACTTAACAATAGTTATTAACGAAGGCTTTTTAAAAGCGATTTGCTACTTGAATAGATTCTGGATTAATTTGCAAAAATTCTAAAGTACCTACTTGGCTTTTATTGCTGAGCGTTTGTACTTGAACCTATTTTATTGCATTTTCAAGCGTTTGCGTTTGTTGAAAAAGTCAATTTTAAAGAAGTTTAATTATAACTACGATGATATTCTAAGGTAGCGTAGTCAACTGTGTTTCGCTTTATCTAACCAAATTAAGGTTCATGCCTTTGAATTTGATTAATTTGAATGCATTTAACAGAGAAGGATAAAGTCTGATTCAAGACAGGAAGAGGTTGAAAGAAGAGGGGTGTTATAATATAAGTATAAGTTTAACATGTGCATCTGTCTGTTTGTCTGTGGCATAGAAACGCGATTCTTTTATTTCTCTGGTATTGTAGTCTCCAAAATCTCAGCCAATTGTCTAGCAAAGAATTCAAAATTGTGTAGTTGTGTTCAATTTTAGTAGCATTTTCTAACTATATATCACTCTGAGGTTCACATAATGATAAGCGACTTGTGGCGAGGGTCTATTGCAATTTTAATATAAGATATTTTCTAGTTATACGACGATTTGGATGGTAGAAATAAATAATGATTTTGCGGCTCAAATTCTCTTAAGTCTTGTAACAAGCTACATTTATGTTACTAACATCCACGTAAAACAAAACTCATAACATTTCTCAACAAAATATTGCATTGTAGCATGCACGTGAAATAACAAATGTTATTTCTCGTTTTATAATATTTTCCAATGCCACATTGTCGAGTTAGTAATGGAGTGGCAACCGGAAATGCAATTGTCGTTTAACATGGCGTAGAGTAAGTGTAGTGTCGATGATAGAAAATATGCAATAGGCATGTGAAGTTTAAATAATATCCGCTTAATACAGTGAATCCTAATTTCAACACTGGATAAATTCGACTGTAATCTTATAAAAACTTTCGTGAGACATAATAAATTTATTAAGCGGTTTAAACCCACGTGAAATTGTTAGGAACAACCCGATAAACACAAAGCAGCGTGTTTCAAAGTTGCCGAGCGCGCTGGTGTATTAGCTGTCCCTGATGAAGACCTCCGTTCGAGTTCGAAACATGTCGGGCCGTTTCTGACAATTTCACGTGAGTGTAAATCGCTTAATCTTATACCTTTAAACGAGAAATTCTTATATTTTTATTTATATGTATATAAATTTATTTCTGTGATCTCGGAAACGGCTCTAACGATTTCGCTGAAATTTGGTATATGGGGGGTTATCGGGGGTGTTTACTCGATCTAGATTAGTCTTATGTTTTGGAAAACGCGTGTTTTTGAGTTTTCATGCGTTTTTCTTGCCAAGCAGAATATGGTCGCCAATTTCGTCCTGCCAGCCACTGCTGGCAGGACGAAATTGGCGACCATATTCTGCTACCTGCTGACCATATTACTTGAAATTTGCGAAATATTTACAGTGTGGTTATTTTTTTAACAAATGTTTGACAGTTCTGCGTTGATGTTTGTAGTGATGTAGCAAAGACATATTTATTGTTTGCCAAATCTAACGATTATGAATGGTTGATCGAATCGATTTTATCGACGAACTTTTTTCCGAACCTGCATATATTTTTCATTTATTTTGTGTAAATCATTTTTTTTTTGCTACGAGCCATCGGACTCACTGGATCTTTCTATGTAAAATAGTAATTTTTTTATCGTTTTTCTTCAGGTTATGAATTTATCGATTTAATCGATTTCTCACAACACCGTGATACGGAAAAATATAACATGAACTCAATTGTATCATTAAGACAGTACAAAACGTTTATAGACACTAGAAAAAATCACTATGACATTGCTTGTTTTTTTTTTTATGAAATTCAATAAGTCGTGCAGATTACGCTATTTGGGTCCTGTGATGTGTCAAAAATGTCAGATTTGTCTATGTCAGTGACATTCACTGTCTATCAGGACGCTGCGTCAGTTACCAAAAATTTGTCGTTGCCAGTTAAATAAATTAGTAATACCACTAAATACCAGTATATAGCGTGTGCTGAAAAACACCCTGTTAGGCTGTAAATGTAGCTAGAAACCAGTCAATAATGAAACAGAAGAACTTTTCTCGAACTATGTTAGTTACTGGGCAACGTTTAGCAGTCGTAACCCGGAGTCAAGTTTAGTGGCAGTAAACGCGAGGCCGTAAAGGCTGCATAACTGCCTAACTTCATTATGGGGCACTCGGCAGGACCGTTTTGTTCATAAATTGTTACAAGCGTACATGTACAACTACAGAAGGGCTACTCCGAATACGGAGATCGAAATTCAAAGTTATCGTGCCCCCTCTCGATCTCCTGTCAAACGATATTTAAATGAGCAGGACGCCACGATACGAACTTTAAATTTCAAACATCGGTGTAACCCTCCAGAACTCGATGCGATATTAAATCGACGAGTATATGTCTTACATGCCCTTTCCGATTTGTTGAAACAGCTGGGCTAGTACATCTAGCCGCGACTTCGCTTGTTACACATCTGACTGAAAAACTGGCCAAGTGCGAGTCTGATTTGCGCACCGAGGGTTCCGAAAAAATACTTAATTTGGCCGGGTTAAGGTAAGTTTGCACCTGGTATGTATGGCGCCGGATGCAAAGGAGGTGCGATATTATCGCCACCGATCACGTTTGTTGTATATGGGAGACCCCTTAAATATTAATTTTATTATGTTTTTTTAGAATTTGTTGTTATAGCGGCAACAGAAATAAAGATAAAGATAAAGAAATTTATTCCATAACAATCTTACAATTGTGTCGGAAATAATAATAATAATAAATTATCAAAGCATTACAATCAATTATCAAAATATTACATTCTAATGTCACAATTAAATTAAATACATCATCTGTGAAAATTTTAACTATCTTATCACGGTTCATGAGATACAGCCTGCTGACGGACGGACAGATAGACAGGCGGACGGACAGCGAAGTCTTAGTAATAGGGTCCCGTTTTTACCCTTACGGCTATTTGTCGTGCAATAAAAAGTCCTGTATTACCGTTGAGCTAAAAGTACAGGCAACATAGCATTGTGAGGCAAATCGCAAGGAGTTGTATGGACTTGTTGGTTTTTCCCGTGTTTGTTTGACGATTCCAATGTAATGTTTCTATACTTATAAATCTCAATAAGGATTTTACGTCACACAGATTTAAGAGAATGATACGAACCTTAGATCGAGTCGTAGACCTACATCAAAATTATTTAGCTTTAATATAATCGTATCGTGTTGATGCGGCATAAATGCCCTCCATCCTAAGGTAACTGAAATAGGGCAGGGTTGCCAGGAAACAGGCAGGTGAAGTTTAAGTGACCAGCTCGCATGGGAAAATTATGTTTGGAAACTGTGTCATGACTCTTGAGTCTATTTTGACGGGACGTTCTCCCCTGTGTTTAGATACAATAATACTAATACTAAATTGAAACTTTGCAGGACACAGTGCTATTTTTAAATCATTTTAATATCAAACAATATTCTTAAATTCGACGTTTCTAATGACATGTGGCCGAGATGTTATCAATATACAGGGTGTAACCGACAGCGTATCGAAAACGAAAACCGTAGTTTAAGACCATAATCACGAACTGAAAACGAGTGTTCATTTTCTCGGAAAACTCAAGGATAAGATTTTCCAAAATAAATTATAAAACTCGACGCGCAATGTATTGCGTCCAATTCTCTCGGGTGCAGACGCGCGGGGAGGGGAGCACGCGGCACGCATCGACCGGTCCAAGCGATCCCCACTCCACTCACGCGTCAGCGCAAAACATACCGTTACGCCAATGCGCATCGAATGACATGAATGAATGCAACCATAAAAACAACGCAACCACAGATCACAACTAGTGTACTACCTAACACCAATAACAACTGACAGATAAATTAAAACAGTCTAACAAGATTATTTTCATTCAAGCAAGTAAAGCAAATAAAATGTACGGGTAGGTAAACATTAATGCGGGTTGGTAATTAAAACAGCGCGAGCGCACTGGCCTGGCGGATCAATGAACTCCACGCGCTCTGTGTTGAACCGTAAAGCTTACATAATACTGTTTGTGATACATTGCGTGTTTTGCGGAAAATGCAATTTTCATGCGATTTTTCATGAAAAATTGTTACCGGTAGAGTTCGGAAACGTAAAGAAAAAATGAAAACTCGCGAAGGAAATTTGTGAATTTTCTCAAAGAAATTTCCACGATTTTCCAGCCCAGAATAATGGTCTGAAGCCATGGTTTAAGTTTTCGGTACACCGTCGGTTACACCCTGTATATGGGTAAGGCCGCGAAAAGTTACCAATTTGGACGTTTCAAATTTACCCAGCTGATAAAAAAAATTGGTGTTTTTGTAATCAGCTGTTTTAAAAATATTTTTATCATATGTAGATATAGGAATTCTCATGGTCGCAAGTAAGATAATTAATATAAACCCCTTTATAAAAATACTAAAAATATATTTCCGTCCAAAACGTAACGAAAGTTGGTTAAATTTTTCGACCACGAGTACTAGAAGCTCTGTTATTTTTATGATATTTCAACATTCATGGGCATACTTTTGTTTTAAACTAAAATTTATGATATAAGGATAGTTCTACTGATTACGGAATAATGATAATATAATCATTTTAATTTTTTATCTTACATTATTTTAATGGATCAACATTCCAGACTTATGTTACAATACTTTCGTGACGCTTTATGTAGCTTGTTATTAAATGTTTTTTGGCGAAAATACGTTTACGTGCACTGGCAACTCATATTCTAGTAGGGCAATTGAGCAAGTCCAAATCCGTCAGTTTGTCAACAAACGCAATTTAAAGTAGACACAGTCATAGTTTCGTGAAAGTACCTACCCCCAAAGTGTCGTGTGTGTGATTTTAAAGGTAAGGAGTGAGGTTGTATTTAATCAGTTTTTTTTTGTACAATAGCGTAACGGTTTTCAAGCAAGTGACACGTATTATTGTATTAAAAATGTCTTTATTTCACCATGGAAATCCACTTTTTTTTCAAAAATACGTTACACTTTCGTTACGAATATGTTACATTTTTGCAAAATGGGACGTATTTTCTACGTAACATAACGAATAAATGTTGTAAAGGGAAGTGCACACAGATTATACTAACTTAAATGGGTTTTATTAGATTTTTAATGACCCGGAAAAATACAAAGTCGAACAAAACTGCTGTACAATAATAAAATAAACAAAAACAACATCTTAATAAAAAAAACTGTTTTAAGAAGAAAATAATTTATTTTCGACCTCAAGTCACAGTAGAATCATTGATTCTAAAGCTGTTTTATTGTTATACGGTCGTCTTGTTACTAGTATTGGGTACCAGCAGTGAACAAATAGTAATTACTGCCACCTGGTACAAAATGAGAGGCTTTAAAACACTAGAACGGTTTGGGTTTCATTAGTTCCATCACACGCGTGTGTCATTATATTGATTTTAATGTGCCATGAAAATTTTGTTTACAGGCAATATAAAGCTAATAATTTTATAACTTGATTTTTTTCTTAGCTACGTTATTTATTCATTTCCATATTTAATGGGAATATTTTCCTGTATGATCTAAGCTTTATAACGACTTATGTTACGTTTTATGATAACATAACGTATATCTTTTTATGTTACTTCTATGTCACATTGGTAACTTTCCGCGGCCTTACCCATATATGTCAATTCAAAAATTGGCATTAAATAATGTTTACCACATTTAAGAAAAACTAACACGGGATAGTTATTAAGTTAACTCATTTTCTTATCTTTTCCGTCGGTCCGTGTTTCCTTAATTTTTCTTTTATGAAATTTGGCCCAGCAGAAAGTAAGTAACTGTTAACTCTTTATTTAATCGGTAGCTAAATTTTTTTTTTACCGACCATTATATTATATAATTTTTGTATTTTTTATTGAATTAGAATTCTTTGATATGAATTTATTCACGGGCGCTTAAAATTATGGTATTGGTTGTACGAAACGGCGTTTAAAGCGCGATTAAAAAAATGCCTTAAAGAGCAAAAAATCTACACAGTTGATGATTTTTTAATGTTAATGAAATATTTATAAAATTGTTGACCTGTAATTGAATAATTATCAATAAATAAGTTTATGAGTTTGTTAATGAGTTTAAATTTATGATAATACTTACACTGAAAAGAATTTTGCAATACTTAAGCATTGTCAAATTAAAGGCTATGGAAAATCCTTTAATTCCTAAGGAAAATCCGTTATTTTCATTAGGAAGAAAATGTAGATCCAAACTGTTTGGTTCGATTATACATATTATGACAGTAATTTTGCTCTGTACACAATCCTCTATAACTCTAACAGCTCTAAATTCCCATATTATCCTAAAGCCCTTTAACAGCAGCTTTGCTTGAAACGATAAAAACTTAACTAATTCCCGAGTAACCACAAAAAAGTCGGGACAAACTCTTAAACTGCATTATTGCGCGCAATAAAAACAGGACACAGATGGAAGTGTTTTTTTCGTACGATAAGGCACGTGCTCGAGGATTTATGTCCTATCCGTGAAGGGCCGTGCCGTCACCCTGGTCATCCCGACTACCACCAACATATTTGTTCAGGCGGACAAATGTAGAACTAAGTACCTACACTGTATGAGTAATACGCAAATACGCGTTTATCCTAGCGAAGCTACCAAGTGAATAGATAAGCTGGCAAATACGAGGTACTCTTGAAAGCCTACCAACACCAGTATCACTGAATGTAAATTTTCATTTTGAAGCTTGAATTTCAAATTCTCGCTGACTAGGCCCACAGATAATAATACCACATATGCTTTTTTTTAAGAACAAGTATAGTGCATAACGTTTATGCATCGTATTTTGTTGGAAAAATATCGTTTTAGCTTTAGCATGCTTTTTATTAACTTCGGTGAAAAATTTGATGTAGAAATATAATAAATAAGGCTATCCCAACAAAATAGAATGGCAAAAGAGTATGCACTACTTTTGTATCTTTTACTGTGCCAGGGTAAGGCCGCCAAAAAAGGAATATTTCGTCAGTAGCAACATGTGCTGTTAGTTTAAAAAAAAATGCTTCATATTATTTATTTCCAATGTTTATTTTGGAAAAAGCAATATCTGTTTTATTTGTTTCAATGTAGAGGAATCCGTTAAATTGTCTGTTAATTTTTTTTTTGTATTTTAATAATGTGTGATCACAACGTCCCCAGTACAAAAAAAAAGTGTGCAAAATGATCTCCTGCCTATTTGCAATGTTTTTTTGTGTTTTGTATTATTCATCGGGCGTTTCAATAGGTTTTCCGTATGTCACTTAATCATGGAAGAGTTTTACAACCTTAGCAACGAAATGGCACGTTAAAATAATACTTATTTCATTAAAACACATTATGTCATCGTATTGTACGCTATTATGTAACACTTTTTATGTAACCATAATTATTATTGAAATTTAGCAATTATATAGAAGAATCCAAATGTATTCAATGGCAACTATCTTCTACTTAGTCTGTGCACCGCCGCTATTTTGCCGGCCATATTAAGTCGTGTGCCGCCTATTCAAAGGGAACGATCGTGTTTGCGGACTTTTTAAAAACACATTGTTTGGTGATTTTAAAGGTAACTGTGCATTATATTGTTCAAAGGTGAAATTGCATAGTAATATTAATGTTAGATTAGTGCTAAGAGGCTGTGTGCGTGGTTTTTCCTTCGTTGCAGTGTCATGTAATTGGGATTTTAATGTCGAAATAGAGCGCTTTTATGTGACTTTTATGTAACGTATGTAACGATATGAATCGGTTTTCTATGTAACGTTACATAAAAGTGGTATAAAGGCCAGCTCACTATTGTATTATAAATTGACATTAAACAACAAGAGTTAAACTGAATAATATAAAAAAATAAACAATTTCGAAATGAACAATTTCGTTTCATTGTAGATTTGCCTTTTCATAGCTTTTCTGATACTTATATGTAACTCTGTTACATACACTTTTATGTTACTTTTATGTGGCATAAGGCCAATTTTACGACCTTGCCCGCCAATGAAATTATACAACATTTGTTTTTTGCACGGTTTTTTTTACCGTGTGCTTGATCAAATCTTGCTTCTTTCAAAATTGCATAATTTTAGGTAACATTTATTTAATTCTCGTATCTTTGAATCTTATCGGCGCAGAAAATTAATATTTGTAAATATTAAATCAGTAACAATTTCATAGTTAACAACCTCATCGTGTTCATAAGAAATACGTAGTTTTATTTGTAATCTCATCATCATAAAATGTCCGGTTTACCGGAGATACGAAACCATAAGAATATTTAAGAAGCTACGAATATTTTGTCCTGTAACAAAACAACAATACCTGATATCGAAACCACGCGAGGTGTCAGCGGAGATCGCTCACCGTAGGTTACGATCCATCCGGCTGCGGGCAAGAGCCGGGTTATGCGGAAATTAGCACCCGTCTAGTGGGTTACCCTTTATGGGTTTTGTTTGTTATAACTTTGGCTTTGAATAACTAGATAAGACCTAAACCAGATATGTTATTTCATAACATTACGATATCTCCGGCGGCTTGGTCACGCCCGCCGCGGTGCGAGGTCGCCTCATTTATTCCTCTGCTCCGCGGTCTGACTGGCAGTACTGACCGTTTCATATCTTTACAGAATAAAATCTATGATAATGATGACGAATATTATTACTATGACTAGGGCTCCAATTTTGTATGAAATTTCTTTACAGTTCTCTTGAGTTGTGTTGTCATTTCGTTGCATGTTTGAGAAAAAGTCATATTTACAAAAGATTACAACGAGAAGTGATGCGATGACGAAGAAAACCCGTCGGTTAGAGCGGTTACCTTCCGGCGCATCCGGGTCGGGCGGATTCACTCTGGATTATACGGAAATTAGCACTTCACTGGAAACAGCGTTTTAGCATTTTCACTGCGTTTTCTTTATAAATAAATAAATATTAATAAATAGGAGAATTTTGCTGACTTCAGCTATGTGCTCTTTTCACATTAACTCTCAATTTGGCAAAGAACACTAAAATTCCATAATTCGAGCCTCATTGGGGTTCGACAGTTCAAATGGTCGAAATACAAAAAGAGGTTCAAATAAAAAAAAAATGGTTGCCTGTAAAGTCGGTTTTACGGGCGAAGGAAGATTTTACGTGACAACGTCTTATTCTCGGTAGAATATTTATTGATATGAATATTATTAAATTGCACAATAGGAACAATGAATGAAAATAAGAATTGCACAAATTTTAACTATAGAAATATATTTTGTTCCTCTTCCCTCTTCCCTCTTCCCTCTTCCCTCTTCCCTCTTCCCTCTTCCCTCTTTCCTCTTTCCTCTTTCCTCTTTCCTCTTTCCTCTTTCCTCTTTCCTCTTTCCTCTTCCCTCTTCCCTCTTCCCTCTTCCTCCCTCTTCCCTCTTGTTACAGTAATGCTCGATGAATGAAAATAAGAATTGCACAAATTTTAACTATAGAAATATATTTTGTCTCTCTCTCTCATCAGACGTGAGCGGGCGTTACATTTTTTCATGAGTGACTCCGAGCCGCAACCTAATTTAAGACGTTATCACGTCAAAATTTAAGTCCGCCATCTTGGATCTCAAAATCACAAAATGGACGTCATTTTCGTATCCGGAACCCCGAGGAACCTCTGAGATGACACCCATATCGATTTATAAGAAAAAATTATGTCCGCCATCTTGGATTTCAAAATCGAAGTCATTTTCGTAATCGGAACCCCGAGGAAACTTGGAGATGACACCCATATCGATTTTTAAGAAAAAATAATGTCCACCATCTTGGATTTCAAAATGGATGTCATTTTCGTAATCGGAACCCCGAGGAACCTCGGAGATGACACCCATATCGATTTTTAAGAAAAAATAATGTCCGCCATCTTGGATTTCAAAATGGATGTCATTTTCGTAATCGGAACCCCGAGGAACCTTGTAGATGACACCCATATCGATTTTTAAGAAAAAATAATGTCCGCCATCTTGGATTTCAAAATGGATGTCATTTTCGTAATCGGAACCCCGAGGAACCTCGGAGATGACACCCATATCGATTTTTAAGAAAAAATAATGTCCGCCATCTTGGATTTCAAAATGGATGTCATTTTCGTAATCGGAACCCCGAGGAACCTTGGAGATGACACCCATATCGATTTTTAAGAAAAAAGAATGACCGCCATCTTGGATTTAAAAATGGATGTCATTTTCGTAATCGGAACCCCGAGGAACCTTGGAGATGACACCCATATCGATTTTTAAGAAAAAATTATGTCCGCCATCTTGGATTTCAAAATGGATGTCATTTTCGTAATCGGAACCCCGAGGAACCTCGGAGATGACACCCATATCGATTTTTAAGAAAAATTATGTCCGCCATCTTCCCTCTTCCCTCTTCCCTCTTCCCTCTTCCCTCTTCCCTCTTCCCTCTTCCCTCTTCCCTCTTCCCTCTTCCCTCTTCCGCCCTCTTCCCTCTTGTTACAGTAATGCTCGATGAATGAAAATAAGAATTGCACAAAACTATAGAAATATATTTTGTCTCTCTCACTCATCAGACGTGAGCGGGCGTTACGTTTTTTCATGAGTGACTCCGAGCGCAACCTAAATTAAGACGTTGTCACGTCAATACAAAAAGATGTTTTGACAATTAAGGCGGGCTTTTCCTAGTAGACGCCGAACTCACTCATTTTCAGACTCGTCGTAGACGTTTAATCAGTGTTTGAAGATTATGAAAAACATATATATCATACTTAAGGATCTTCTGAATATGAAATCGTGTTCAGCAACATGATTGGAAAAATTTCGGTCGTTAGAAAACGATCCCAAAGTTACCTCTATTCGTAATATCTTTTCTATAGAATGGCTAAAATACGAACCTTTTTTACGCGTTTTTTGCGTAAATGTATAGATACTAACATTATCTAGTTGAAGTGGATGGGATTTTCTGAATAAAATTATTTATTTAATCACTAGAACTAAATATCTACTAAAACTATGAGGGCGATAGCTCGCGGTGCCATTTCAGTCGCGCTTCGGCGCTTGATGGGGATGGACCTGTGTCAATTTGTTCCGCGCGACCACGTGATCGCATTTACGAATTATTGTTCCAAAAAAATGAGAAATAAAGCAGCACAACGTAAACAAAAAGCTTTTCATATTATAAAACGAATAAAAAAGACAATGCTCGAGCAAGGAATGCCAAAAAGTAAGTTAATGATTTATTTATAATAAATTAACAGAACCGAACATAAATGTCAAAAAGTAGCACGGTTGACATGTTCAAGTATATGCTAATAACGCTTTATTCATAATTTAAAACAACATAATTACTTCCTACAAAAGAACTCATTGCTCAAAGCATTAAGTGTCAAATTGACTTACGTACTTATTACCACAAATATTTTTCATTTGAATTAAGTTTTTTAGCGTATTCTGACTTATGTCTCTTGTCAAACTTGGAACATGGATTTAGTACACAGTTAACATATATCAGTACTTTAAGTCCCTGCCTGGGGAAAAGGCATGATTATGTATGTTATGTAACCTAGATATAGGTAAGTAAAAAAAACTGTACTTTACAAATGCTCCTCAGTACTTGTTCTTTCTTAAGGCCTTTAGCAACAATCGACTCCTAGGTAAGGTATGTAGTATATTTTTACCCGACAGCGCGACGCAAAGGAGGGTAATGTGTTTAGCGCAGTCTGTTTATGTATGATAGCACCTTTGAGATTATTTCACATTTAAAAGTATCTAAAAAAACAAATAATTTTATTAATTGTATCTAGAGGCACGCCATTGCCCCCTCCAACTCGAGAAAACGCGCTTACCGGCACACCGCAATATCCTTTTCCTTTTTCCGAAGCCATTCAGACCATTTTCAAACCCCCTGTATTTCGTCGTGAACAAAGCTAGAAGCCTGAATTTTCAGTAACTAGGTGGGCATAGTATAACCTAGGCATATTCCAAGTTACATTCAATTTGAACTAGTAAGTTAAGAATTATTGCGAGTCAAAGTTCCTTAATTTTGTCACTCACTAATTCACTGACTCATTTACACACGATCATACGAATTCTAAGTTATTTCCAGCAGACATACAAGCTTGAAATTTTGAACTCTATTACTGTTTAGTGTACAGTTATGCGACCTGCATAGGAAAAATTGTATTTCCTTATGAACCCTATAAAAAATACTCGATTACAAAGTTGATTTTGCGGTTCATATAACCTTCGGTTTAGATACTAAAACCTCAGGCACAGAATTTATACATACAGAATGGACACGCACACCCCCGTGCCGAATTGAGTTACCTCACCCCGCAGGGGCAGTGAGTTGGAATCGTTTTTTCTGCGTAGATAATTTTGAAATGGTCGTGTGCACAGGCATAGGTAGAACAATAATGATGACTCGTCAAATAATGATGCTGTTGGTGATAGTAATGATGATAATGATGATGGTCGTGTTGTGGGTCATGCTTATGATGATGATAGTGGTGGTGTTGATTCAGATGGTAATGGTCATGGTGATGCTGATGACTGATGATGAATAATGACGATAATTGTGATGACAATCCTTGTGGTGATGATGGGTCATTATGGATCATGAGAGTGATCATGAGAGGAATCTAGAGACAGATCATTATGGATGCTAAGAGGGATCATGAGAAGGATCTAGGGGCACGACAGTGCCTCCGCTAAGTCATTATTTACCATGAGATCGTTATGGATTATGGATCATGAGAGTGATCAATGTGGATCTTTTTTTTTTTTTTTTTATTTATTTATTTAACTTTAAACAATAACATTTAACAATGTAATATTACTCGCCAAACTGTGACGTTTAATGGAGATCATGACGGATTTTGAGAGAGATCATTATGGATCATAAGAGGAAGTGACAAGTCTGTGCGGTTTAAATCTAGTTCACGTCCGCAACTGCAGAGTATAATAGAATAAGAAGTATTTACCGTTTTGGCTTGTCAAAAAAAGGAGGACCACTTAAAAAAAATTAGATCCCATCAAAAACATAACATGCATGCAAGTCTCGCAACCATCTACCGCAAAAAATTGTGAGATACAATATAACACCAAGTCGGTTAATTTATTTATTAAGTGACCCCCGGCCTATATTACAACATTGACATACATTTTCACAGAATTACATAACTAAAAAGATATTGCCATAACCGTTTTAGTGCCCGCATTAATAATGTAATGTATTAAACATTTTTATCTTTATAATAAAATGTAAGGACTTGGCAATCGCACACGGTAATATACTCTAGATATAATGAAAACATCTACCAAATATTATTAACGCTTTAAATGTCACGCTTAATTTATATGCGTAAATTCCTACTCATTGTTTCATCTTGGCCGTCCTTACTAAGATAAAAGATGGACCTGGCCACACAGGCAAAAGTGGACGACACAAGATAATAAAGGAAGATGAGATAGTAAAAACAGCTGAAGAAACGGGAGGAGCAGAGCTCAACACCGAACGAAATGGCCAAACTATCTAAATTGTAAACTATTAGATAAAGCTAAAAATATAATAATCACTTTAAAAGGAGATTTACTTGTGTTCGTATGTACTTACAGTGCGACACAAAAGAGTAGAAAACGGATGATAAAGGAACTACAATTTTTCATACAAAATTGTTACCATATTCAAGCACTTTACGTCAAAAATGTGACAGTTGCGAAGGAAGTGGCGCCCTCATTTATTTTCTACTCTTTTGTGTCGCACTGTATGTTGCTGTGCGATGGCCAAGTCATTACATTTATTATAAAGATAAAGATGTGTAATATTAATGCAAACACTACAACGGTCATGGTAATATGATTTTAGTTATGTAACCCGGTGAAAATGTATGTCAAAGTTGTCATATAGGCGGGGGGTCACTCTGATAGGGACTGAATAAATTAACCAACTTGGTTTTATATTGTAATCTCACAACTTTCAGCGGTAGAAGGTTGCGATGCGAGACTTGCAATTTTTTACATGTTATGTTTTTGGTGGGATACTTTTTCCGTAATTCCTCCACAGAACACAGTCGCAAGTAAAAACTATAAAAAATGAATTAAGTTAAAACAAACATTTAGTAAAACGAAAAATAATATTTAGTACTTCTATAGCAAGAATTCGCATTTCACTTTGAACATAAATTATAACCCGCTTTGCACCGGCCACTTAAAAAACTGCCGACTGATATCACTGTATTGTGACACCCCTCTACAGTGTACATTGCCATCGCAATTTCGCGTTAGCGAACTCGGCGAGCGGGGTCGGGGCGCGCGGGCGGCGCTCCGCGTCTTGCCGCGCACCTCACCCCCTCAATTCGGCCGTAGGGCCGGACAATATCGCCTTAAGGGTTAATGACAACTTGCCAGTGCCACTTGAACAGAATAGCAACAATATTGGTGAACTACATCACAGACGTAGACTACATATCCGATATGTAGCTTAAGCGATTAAAATCGATGTCAATCGAATTATTCCCTGAGAATATTTTTAATTTTTTGGAATGTTTTTTGGTTGATTCAAGTTTACTTGTTTTTGGTAAAACATATTATATATAAATATGGATAAGCGACATCACAAGCGCTAATCATTGTAATTTTTTTTAAATTGGGTTTTGAAGGCAGAAAGCCAAAAATAAAGCAAAATGTCATGACGAAATTTTACACAAATATTTTGGGAAAACCATGATAAGGAAAGATTAAAGAGCTGCAGTTTGTAGATCCTAGAGCAAGGACTATCGGGAAAATTTAATGGACTTCCAAAAACTGTACCTACCTTATAATATTAGTATTACACTGATGTACAGAAAACTCGTGGGTGAGTGCGGTTACCTTCCGGCGCATCCGGCTCGAGGCGGATTCACGCTGGATTACACGGAAATCAGCACCTCACTGGATTTTCACTGCGTTTTCTTTAACGTTCGCTATTAATCGGAAGGAGAAGGTAGGTATACAAAAGATCTTTTTCATCACATTTGCTCGTAAGATCTTATTACATGTAGGAGTATAACATACAAAACAAAACAGCAAACAGTTGTTTGACAATCATTTAATGTTTATCTTTGTCTTATGTATTCCTTGTTTCCTCCCAAATGTGATGAAAACTATTGTGTGTGTGACGGGCAGCAAGGAGATTACAAACTCAGGCCATTAAAAGCATTATTCTAATAGACCTTCGTTAGTAATCGCCTTCTCACCACCCTTATGACACAATGTACAATACGACACGTAATGTCCGCGCTGAGGCCAGCGCTGACGGACTCCACCGGTGTAATGAGTGGTGGACCCTAGGCGCGTTTAGCCCAGCAAGTTGGTTGTTAGCCTACGCCATATTGCGGATTTTTAGTGGAACTAATTTATTTTAAGGAGAGCTTACATGGACCAAAAATAAAGGAGAAGGTGACCGTCTTTTTTTATGTCATAGGGGGCAAACGAGCAAACGTATCGCCTGATGGAAAGCGATTACCGTCGCCCATAAACACCTGCAACACCAGAGGAGTCACAAGTGCTTGCCTACCCGGAGGACGAAGATAGAATGCCTCTATGCTAGTAATTTGACCGGCTATCTTACCCCCACACCGGAACACAACAATGCGAACATTGTCGTCGTGTCGTATCAGGCTGTCCAGAAGTTGCAAGAACGAGATGCATGGAAATTGCTCCACCGACAAGAGCGTAGCTTAAATGTATGATGATAATCTAGACACGCGGCAGCGTGTCCAGCCAAGTTCACCGCAGGAACTGGCGAGCAGCAGCCGTGTGTTATATTACACGAACCGTTTGGAGCCACTTTTGACCCCCCAATAACTCCAAATCTATTTAACATAAAAAAATGAAATTTGGCTTATGTATTAAGATCCTTTAGAACAAGTAGATCCCCAAATTTCATTAATATAGGTTAAATAGTTATTGAGATATTAAAGTCCAAAAAACGGTATTTTTATCACTGACTGACTGACTGACTGACTGACTGACTGACTGACTAGTAATCAAAAACCTAACCCACTTCCAGGTGACCTAGAAAGGTGAAATTTGGCATGCAGCTTAGTAATTGTGTGTGTATACATATAAAAATCGAAAACAGTGATTTTTTTGTTTTTTTATTATTATTATTATTATTGATGGTTGTTGCCTCAGAACTCTGTCATTTATAAACCGATTTGGAAAATTCTTTTTTTGTTTGAAAGATATACTAGAATAACATATACACTCACACGCACACACTTACACATACATGCACATAAAAATCCAATACGTACTAACCGTTTTGGAAAATTCTTTGTTTGTTCAAAACTTTCAAAAGATGTACTAGAATAGCACACAGAACTAATTAACAAATAATAATTAAGTAATTTACACATCATAATAATTTCTGTACAAAAAGTAATGATATCCCATCAAAAACATAAATGTAAAATGAGAGCCAAGTTCAATATCGCGTGCACTTCGCCGACAAAAGAATTGAGATCTGCAAGGGCGCCAAGTTCTTTGCCCTAAAATTTTTAGATACAAGGACATGCGACATACTCAATGCATTTATTTTACTTGAGGTGTAATTCAATATCAAGACTTGACTTGGCTAGTTTTAAAATATAAATTTATATTATAAATCAAAATCAATCAAATCATTAACCTATTTTCGTAAAGGTAAGTACGCAAGTTAGTGTACGGTTTGTTACTTATACTGTTAGCTTGATAATGAACTATGACTATGTTACTTTTATAAAATTTAGTTAGTTTGTGAAAACTAGCCAAGTCAAATCTTGATATTGAATTACACCCCAAGTAAAATAAATGCATTGAGTATGTCGCATGTCCTTGTATCTAAAAATTTTAGGGCAAAGAACTTGGCGCCCTTGCAGATCTCAATTCTTTTGTCGGCGAAGTGCACGCGATATTGAACTTGGCTCTCATTTTACATTTATGTTTTTGATGGGATTTTATTATACCGGAAACGACAGAATCATATTAACTGACGTGACGTTGAAAGTTAGAAAATTACAAAAAATTTTGGTATACTAGTAGTTTCAGATATTGTGTGTAAACTGGTGCATAAGATTAAACGCCTAGTTAAGGATAGTGGACACTTACCTGACTACTTACAATAAATACTTCTAAAACGATAGTCTTCATACAACTGACTTTCAAAAGAAGCCAGTTTTGGCTTTATGTGTGCGTACGAACCAATCATTGAATCATTTTGCTTGTCTTCGTGACAGAAGGACGCAACTAAGCCCGTGACAGGCCGTGGCTTACCAAAACTGGCTTTACTTTCAAGCGCTGACTAGGTTTCTAGGCGTATTCATTCTAAGTGTGTCCAAGGTGAAAAAATTGGGCAAGTGCGAGTCCGACTCGCGCATGAAGGGTTCCGTACCATAAAACAAGTTTGTTGTATGGGAGCCCCCCTTAAATATTTATTTTATTTTATTTTTAGTATTTGTTGTTATAGCGGCAATAGAAATACATCATCTGTGAAAATTTCAACTGTCTAGCTATCACCGTTCTTGAGATACAGCCTGGTGACAGACGGACGGACGGACGAACGGACGGACGGACATCAGCGAAGTATCTCAGTAATAGGGTCCCGTTTTTACCCTTTGGGTACGGAACCCTAACAAAAAACATGAGTTTTTTCTGAGTGCATCTCATACCTCCACCAGCTTTGCATCTAGCTCCTACAAACGTCTTCTAGTAGACTAATAAAAAAAACGTATTCCAGTAAACTGCTTACTAGTGTAACCGTCTCCAGATTCGGTCCTCAAAATGCACGTTAGTTTGTACACTAACAGATTATTTCCTTTGCAAACAGTATCGCATTACTCGGGCATGCTCGGAAGCCCTGCGGAATTACCCGCTAGTTCCGTTTACTCATTTACTTTCTTATACTTGTGATATACGGACGATGAGGATATCTAGCAAATTCTGACTGTCACTGTTACAACTTGGTTAAATAAATCGTTTTCTCAAACATGCACTGAAATGTCTTCATAACGTGATTCATTACAGGTTTCGAAGTATCATGTTTCGGACGGAACACCAGATAATATTTTATCACAGACAACCCCCACTAGACGGAGCATGTAAGGCGACCCGCGCGCACCAACGATATGGTACGCAGAACATTAAACATGGAAAATTGTAGTGTTAAGTGGTGTAGAGAGACCTCATAAACATGGACGCAACTTAACGATGGCCACCGTGTTGATACTTTAATGTTCTGCCGTACCATATCGTTGGTGCGCGCGGGTCGCCTTAAATGCTCCGTCTAGTGGGGGTTGTCTGTGTATTTTATACAAAATTTAAGGCCTAAGCCTGTCCTTTCCTTCTGCAGGAGAACAAGAAGATTCGAGGAAGAAGGCTGGTAGCGCCGCCGGCACAGTAACCGTTGGCTCCAATTGGGAATTGGGCTGAATGAACGCAATCAAGCGATCGACAGCCCGCCTGTCTCCGGCCGGGCGTCCCTACACCAAATCATCATCAAATCAAATCATCAAGGCCTAAGCCGGGAAGTAATTTTTTTGTTAAACATGGCGGCTGTGTTCATGGACAGGCTAAACAGCTGAGCTCTTTTGAGTGGAGCATTTTTTTATTTCGTTGCATATGTTTTAAAGAAGCACTATATCTACATGCCTAGCCGTGAAAAGGGTTTGCCGCCTTCGTACCACTATCCGGCCTCTCTACGGTTGGTCGTATACCGACTCACCCGGCAAGCCCTTATCTTTCCCGGCGTCTGCAGTAATGTAATATTTCATGTGAATTTTATTTATATGTTAGATTATGGATTTATTATAGTCAGTGACTAGGTACGATTTGAGCTCACTCGAGTGGGACGAAAGAGATAATTTCGTGGAATATGGTGTAAACTGAAACACACTAGCTGGAAGAATTGAACTAAGATTGTGGAGGAGAACAAGATACCCAGCCCTTTAAATAGTTCGCCACTAGAAGCAAATAAATTTATATCAACATGTAATTAGTCACGCCTATTTTTAATCAAGAGCGAAGGGCCAAGTAGCAAAAACACGATACGCTGTACAGATTAGCATCAAGTCTCGATACTACCAGTTTTCGACCTCGACCCTCAGTAATGCGGAAAGTGATTATTTTCCTCACTATTCAACAAAGCGTTGTGTACATTTTGCAACTCACGGGATCGATCGCCACTCTATTTGTAACCGACTTCAAAAAAGGAGTGGGTTCTCAGTTCGGTTGAATGTTTTTTTTTTTTTAATGTTTGTTACCTCATAACTCCGTCTTTTATGAGTCGATTTGGAAAATTCTTTTTAGGATCATGAATAGACATCTCAAGGTTGGTCCCACAAAATTTTGGTGAAGATCGGATGACGAAATCCATGAGGAATCGAAGGAATTCCTGAAATTTTATAGGCATTCATAATATTTCTAATATATTTTCTAAAACTATTTAAGTATTTGCATATGGTAGTCATCATCTTCCAATGCTGAATTGATGATGGAAGGTACAACTCCTTAACGGTTAGGAGTTAGGAGATAATTCAAACAAGATGCATGCCTTCAAGTCCTCCCTGATCACCCCGCCATAAGTATTTTATATGAATCACTAAAAAGCGAAAAAAAATTTTTTAGCAAAAAAAAGAACCAACTTCAGTGAAACTAAAAAGCCAAAAATAACCCGTTCAAGTACAGATTACATTTGACTCACCCTTTGAAGTCGGTGCCAAACCTCACGTAAACTTTAATATATAAATATAATAACTGAGTGGTTTGGGATCGATTATGTAATCTGTACTTGAACGGGTTATTTTTGGCTTTTTAGTTTCACTGAAGTCGGTTCTTTTTTTTGCTAAAAATTTTTGTTAATTCGAGTAGTGTCTCACTGCGACTGCTGTCTACTATGTTTATCTATTTATTTATTTATTTATTAGAGTTCCGTACCTAAGGGATAAAAACGGAACCCTACTAAGCCTCACAGATGATGTATTTCTGTTGCCGCTTCATCAAAAAATACTAAAAACAGAATAAAATAAAAATTTAAGTGGGGCTCCCATACAAAAAACGTGACTTATTTGCTTAATTTTGTTGATACTGTTATCAAGCTGTATCTCAAGAACCGTGATAGCTAGACAGTTGAAATTTCCACACACGATGAATTTCTGTTGCCGCTATAACAACACATATTTAGTTGTACGGAACCCTCGGTGCGCGAGCCCGACTCGCATTTGGCCAGTTTTGCAGTATTTCTTTATATCCCACGTAGCACACAGGCTGCGTAAAAGCACAATACAGATAGGTACAGAAATCAATCTACATACAAGCGCGCTCGAGCAAACGCACACATAGACATTGCTCACGAACAGGATATCTCAGACCAGTTCAGACCAGTGCGAGCGCGAGTGCCATCTGCTTGACGTGTCCTTGAGCAATGTCTATGTGTGCGTTTGCTCGAGCGCGCTGTATGTAGATTTATTTCTGTACCTATCTGTTTTGTGTTTCAGCTGTGTAAGGGATGTATAAGCTGCTGTATATTGCGACGTTTGCTCCCCAGGAAGTGGTCTTAAATTAAACAAAGTCGTCAACAATATAATTAATAATTTATTTTTAAAAGTCGTGGGTTATATGGCCGTCTGATTTTACTCCGGGGTTCGGTACTTCCCCGCTCTGATGCTGTGGCTGCAGGTCTTGGCTTGGCAGTGGGTCCGTAGCAAAACTGGAAGGCGCCGGCCGTTGGTGTCGGTGTTCAGACTTTAAAATGTAGTTGGGCGAGGGTGCGGGCAAGCTCCACGCACCGCGGCTGTCGCCGTAGTTTTTTTTATTAAAAATGTTGCACCCCAGTGGGGTGCGACACAAACACTTATAGTTTAACCGATTGGTTTTGAAAAGACTTCCAAATATGTCGGAAGGATATTACTTATTAGTAAATTATTTAAAACATTATAAATGTTCAGCGCGTAAGAGGACACTCAGCGAGGCTAGTGAACGCGACCGAACCAAATATCACGAAAGTAAGTAATGCCGCGAGTGCTTCTTCGAATGTTCTAGCTGAAGTAGACAAAGGCGCGCGCATTAGCCAATCAGTGCGCACTTCGATACAGGTGATGTGCTGATATCGCAAGCAGTTTACCGTCGCGCACACAAGTGCTATTTAGTTTAATGTATTTAAATCATTTATGTTATTGTGCTAAGTTGTGTTGTTTATTATGATGTTATTATAAATAAGTAAGAATTATTTAACGTATTTTATATTTAAGTTAACAATGTATATTTTATTTTATGTTTATTTTATATAAGTTAACAATGTTATTGTTTTCGTAATTATTTCTGTAATAATAATAATTATGTACGTACAACGGTACATTACCCCGCGCGCCACGAAAGGATTTTACCATATTAAATGTAAAATCCGTACTTTTAGTAATATTTTCGTATTTAATCTTTTAAAATTCACACTTTCATACATCACGCAAACAAAATAGCCATAGGTACTATATTTAAAGTTCCTAACGCGATCTAGCAATTCATTAAGTTACTATTATTGTAAATAGATAGTGACCCATACGAGAATTAAAAGTAATAGATATAATATTTGTGGCCCGGAGTAATTACTACCATGTATCAGTGGTGTTACGTTCATAGAACCCGATTCCCACCGGCTTGCCTATTTTAACGCGTTTACTACTAACTTTTTTTAACTGAAAGAAACAGTATAGCAAGGTATACTCCGGTTTACTTAGGAATTTGATACCACACCACTGCTACATAACTTAAAATATGATGTTTAACTCTTATTTATTTATTATTTAGAATTATTTGCTTCAAATCTTTGATATGCCATGTACCAATGTTTTTCCCTGTCATATCTTCTAATACATACACCAATGGAGACTTTTTTTCAATAACACGGCATTTTATATATTTTGGAGCCAGTTTCTTGGAAAAGTATTGATCCTTGTTGCTCAAAACATAAGCACGTTTCATTACAATGTCACCAATTTTAAATTCCATGGACTTCCGACGTAAATTGTAATGAGACGTGTTTTTGGCGTGAGCATGCCATAGTTTTGCCTAGACTGTGTCAAATATTTCAGAAAGACAACCTAGGTTTTCAGCATAGACGTCTCTAGGGAGAAATATCATTTCATCGCCAATATCGTTCTCAACGTACTGTAACCCACAATTTACCAATTCTCTGCCGAATACTAAGAATGAAGGGGTAAAGCCAGTCGCCTCATTCACCGAATTGTTAATGGCGAACTGCACCTTAGGGATAAAAATGTCCCAAGTCCTATGGTCATCCTCGACGTAAGTTGATAAACAGGTTATGATAGTACGGTTGTATCTTTCTACTGTGTTAACCTGTGGTGTATACTTTGGAGTGAAAAATACGTTAGGCACGTTGTAAGTTCTAAAGAGAGACTCCGTAACTTTACTGATAAACTGGCTACCGTTGTCTAAGTAGATCGTTTGGGCAATTCCGTGCACAAGAAAAACAGAGTCTTCTAAAAACCTACAGACAGCAATGGCAGTAGCAGCACGCAAGGGAGTTATTAAACAAAACTTACTAAAACAGCACGTGACTACCAAAATGTAACTGTTTTGTTTCCTAGTCACTGGCAGAGGGCCCATTAGGTCAATCGAAATGACTTGGAATGGTCGACTGCAATTTTTAGGTCGTCCCATTTCACCTAAAGTTTGGTGGTTCTGAGCCTTATAAGCAAGACATTTGGCACATGACCCTACATATTTGACGACGTCTTGGTACATGCCTGGCCAGAAATAACGTAGCGTAAGACGACGGTACGTTTTGAAGACGCCCAGATGACCGGCAGTAGGTTCAGCATGGTTTTCTTGCATTACCTGCTCACGAAGCTCACGCGGAATGACTTCTTTCCAAGAGAACTCAGAGACTAATTCGTGGCTGGCTTCAGGGTAAAATTTATTTTTGGTTAGCCGATAAAGTGAGTTATTCTTAATGAGAAAATTTGGATAGTCTTGTGGTTTTGTCAAACATGAATTATAAATATTTTTGTACCACGGATCAGCTGTTTTTGAGAAATGACCGGCCGTGCTTATGGCATTAACTGGACAAGCTCTCGATAGGGCATCTGGGATGACATTGTCGACGCCACGACGATGTTTGAGTTCAAAATGGAACGCAGACAACCTAACGCCCCAGCGAGCCAATCTACCGGTAGGGTTATTCAGAGAAAGGAACCATTTCAAAGCAATATGGTCTGTATAGACCGTGAAGGGTTTTCCGTTCTCCAAATAACACCTCCAATGTTCCAAAGCTACTACCACTGCAAGCGTCTCGCGCTCCGTGATGCTGTAATTCCGTTCTGCCGCTGACAACGACTTGCTCATGTAGGCAATTGGGTGCTCCTTGCCGTCTACGGTCTGGGTAAGCATCCCACCCACGCCGTAGTTACTAGCGTCGGTGTGCACCTCAAATGGCTTGTCGTAATCAGGGCAGGAAAGAACAGGAGCCGAAACCAAACACTCTTTTAGCTTCTGGAATGATGCGTCAGCTTCTGGAGACCAGACAAACGGTGGTCCACCTTTCTTATTCGAAGTCAACCTATTAAGTGGACCTGCTATAGTGCTGAAGTTGGGGACGAAACGACGGTACCATGTGGCGGTTCCAAGGAAGCGCTTAATATCCTTTCGACATTTAGGTGTCGGATAGTTGAGGATTGCTTGAACCTTGTCACCATCAGTACGAAGTCCGCAACTATCAACAACGTAGCCCAAATATTTCAGTTGACTCCGGAAGAACTGACATTTGTCCAGGTTGATAGTGAGGTTGGCCTGTTGCAACTTTTCCAACACGCGAAGCAAAAGGGAGACATGTGAATTGAAGTCGCTTGAAACTATGACTATGTCATCGAGGTACGCGAAGACTTTCAGGTCGAATTCCCTGAATAGTAAGTCAACCAGTCTCTGCTGCGTGGCAGGTGCGTTTGTCAGACCAAATGCAGTACGTTTGAACCTTAGCGTACCACGTCCTGGCACGTAAAACGCCGTCTTGTCTCGATCTTCAGGTGCTATGGGAATTTGCCAGAACGCTTTGGACAAATCAATGCTAGAGAGGTAGCGAGCGTCGCGAAGATTGTCCAATATTTCGGACACGTAAGGCAAATTGTACGCGTCGCGTTTTGTCACCGAGTTTAATTTGCGACTGTCTAAGCAAAACCGCGGTTGGCCATTCTTTTTTGTAACTATTAGGACCGGAGACGACCAAGCGCTCTCGCAGGGCTCGATTACGTCGAGACCTAGCATCTCGTCCACCTGTTCGACAAGAATGCGCTGCTTCTCCGGCGACATCCGGTAGTAACGCTGTCGAATAGGCGCAGCGTCTCCAGTATCAATTCGGTGAGTGATCAACTTCGTCTCACCTAAACCCTTACACTCGGCAGAGATGGCAGTAAACTGACTGATTATGTTATCAGCCACGGATTTTTCTGAGCTATTTAGACGGTCATAATCCTGCAAAAATGTAGTTGTGTCTGTTACGAGACTAGCGTTCGAAACTAACGTATCCGAAAAGTGAATTCCAGTTAGGTGATTCGGAAAAATATTAAATTTTTGCCAAAAGTCTATGCCCAAAACGAGATGTATATTAATGTCAGGCACAATAAAAGCTCTAATTATATGAAATGCATCTTCAAACTTAATTGGTAGGTCCATGTAACCAATACTAGTCATAGATTGTCCACCGGCAGCTGTAACGTTGACAATCTGACCTTGTTGAAGTTCCAAGCCATGCTTTTCCAAACGAAGATGGCTATTATTACCCAATATTGTTATGGCTGAACCCGAATCTAGAAGACCTAACATTGACAAATCGTAAATTTTTATGCATGCATAAGGCCGAGGGTCATTGATAGGTTGGTTCTGCAGAATTGTGTCAATTTTGTAAGAACTAAAATAGAAGTTTAAGGTTTCTAACCATTTAGCCCAATCTTTGCTATCGAACTTACTATTTTGTTGATTGTTATCACAATTCTGCAGGTCCACTAGTTTTTTGAAGAACCTGGTTTACTACAATTAGGACACTCCGGAGTCTTGACACCCTCACGTCCACAAACGAAACAAACTATTTTATCTTTATTTGCCTTGCATTGGCGCAAATTATGGGTGTTATTACGACACCGCGGGCAATAAAATGTTTTGGGACCTGAGGTCTGCATTGCATGTACATATTTATTACTATTGGCAGGTTTTTGTTCGTATTTTATGTTGTTATTAGTATAAGGTTTATTTTTGTTAAAGTTATTACTGTAATAATTCTGATTATAGCTTTGATTTGAATTGTGTGTTTTCTGTGATGAATGACCACTGTATACGAATTCTGGTGCTAAAGTATCAGATGTCCGTCTGGGAGGTTCGCGAAAACCGGAAAGTCGTGCCTGAATGCACTCGTAGTTACGGCATAGGGATCTCAAAGTGTCAATATCGGGAATATCCGTTGATGAAGCTAACGTACTCGCGTAACACGGTCTGATGTTATGCAGGAGTATCTCCAGCTGGTCTTTGTCCGATAAGGATTCAGTCAACCTCGAAAACAGCCCGGTCATTATTGACAAATAAATGGTAATGTTTTCTGATTCACCTTGAGTCCTAGCCCGTATCTCCGAGAGTAACCGATAATCATAGTCGGCCTGATCAAAATCTTTTTTAAGACGCGCAATCAACTGGTCCCAATCAGACAACTGATCCTGAAGACCACGGAACCAATGTAATGCATCACCTGTGAAAATTTCTGTGGCAAATGACAGCAGCTTAGATGAGGAGATATTCCTAGCTTTGCTGAATTCGGTTATCCGCTGAATAAAAGAGCGCACGCATGATTTACCGTCATATCGAATTTTAGTGAGCTCACTAGCCCCGCCACGGTCACACGACACATTTATATTTAAAGGCGCACCACCAGCCGATGATTGCTCAGGATTGCTATTAGCAGAAGGCGCAATTAAATTATCAACTATTTGGGTTTCCTTAAGGGATTCAAACCGTTGGAAAAGTGTTTGAAACTCAGTTACACAGGCTTCGCGAGCATGCTTCGCCGACTCGTCAGCTGCCAACCGATTTAGCCGATGGTAAAGGTGGTGTAAGTAATTTTGCACTCGTAGCATTGCATTCCTGTCTAACTGAGAGTCAAGGAGGGACTTCACCTTAGTGAGCACATCACTGATACCTTTTAAGTCTTCAGCAATACTAAAGGGGCTCTCTAATATATCCTCAGATGGAAAAAGGGGACCAAGCTTCGCAATCTGCTTCCGCAAATCCTGTACAGTTGCGGCGGGTGTCGTGCCTCTAATTTGGACCTCGTATTCCAATTCGGATTTTTGTAAAGATAAAAATTTTACGGGCAGCGCCATTATTTAAAATAATTATTATTATTCTATTCGCGACAAATTAAATTAACGAAAGCACACCAATGAATAAATCGCTGAACAAGTGTTACCTACTACTCCGTTCTGTTACACAATGCAAAAACTAAGCAACGTTGTGGTTGAAGCAAAAAATAAAAAAATGAAACAAAACAATCACAAAAATAAAAACATAAAAAGCATTGAAATTAACGTAGCTAATGTGTACACACCGGAAAAATAATACGAATATTTAAAACACAATAAATAAATTATGTTAACACTTCTGTACTCGACTGTACTTCAAACAAAGGCCAAACTAGTCTCGGAGTTCAATACAGAGTGTTCAAAATTCGACAGTTATGATAAAAATTAAAAGCAATAAGTAAATTTTGACAAAATTAATATTAATTAGTTTTTTTTTTAAAGAATTCAAGGAAAATTTATAATAGATATGTACACCTTAGTTACATGCAACCAAAAAAAAAACAAACGTTTCACAAGAAATAAAAGAAAGAAAAAACACAAAACACACAACTCCCACGGAGTGAAATCAGACCTTTTTAAGCCACGTTAGAGGGCGCCAGTGCGACGTTTGCTCCCCAGGAAGTGGTCTTAAATTAAACAAAGTCGTCAACAATATAATTAATAATTTATTTTTAAAAGTCGTGGGTTATATGGCCGTCTGATTTTACTCCGGGGTTCGGTACTTCCCCGCTCTGATGCTGTGGCTGCAGGTCTTGGCTTGGCAGTGGGTCCGTAGCAAAACTGGAAGGCGCCGGCCGTTGGTGTCGGTGTTCAGACTTTAAAATGTAGTTGGGCGAGGGTGCGGGCAAGCTCCACGCACCGCGGCTGTCGCCGTAGTTTTTTTTATTAAAAATGTTGCACCCCAGTGGGGTGCGACACAAACACTTATAGTTTAACCGATTGGTTTTGAAAAGACTTCCAAATATGTCGGAAGGATATTACTTATTAGTAAATTATTTAAAACATTATAAATGTTCAGCGCGTAAGAGGACACTCAGCGAGGCTAGTGAACGCGACCGAACCAAATATCACGAAAGTAAGTAATGCCGCGAGTGCTTCTTCGAATGTTCTAGCTGAAGTAGACAAAGGCGCGCGCATTAGCCAATCAGTGCGCACTTCGATACAGGTGATGTGCTGATATCGCAAGCAGTTTACCGTCGCGCACACAAGTGCTATTTAGTTTAATGTATTTAAATCATTTATGTTATTGTGCTAAGTTGTGTTGTTTATTATGATGTTATTATAAATAAGTAAGAATTATTTAACGTATTTTATATTTAAGTTAACAATGTATATTTTATTTTATGTTTATTTTATATAAGTTAACAATGTTATTGTTTTCGTAATTATTTCTGTAATAATAATAATTATGTACGTACAACGGTACAATATGAATACAGAATATGTGTTACTTGGGATGCTGGTTAATCTTCAAAGCCGTGTGTATCGCGTTCTCCTCGCGGGTTCGCCACACTATTTTGTTTGTTCGAGAGGGTGCCTCTCACTGCACCTGCTGTTTACTACTTTAATTGCTCCAGCCATTAATCCCCGTCGACTGGGGTTTCAGAGACGGAGTCTGCGTTCCGATATTATCAATACCGGGATTTTACCCAATTTTGGGGTTTTGGACTAGATTTTACTGTATTCGAAGTTTTACAGTGTTATAATGCTAAATTAACAAAATATCATGTTCGAATTTCAGAAGAGATAAACTAACTAACTAACTATTGTGGCGCAGTGACCCAAAGAGGATCTTGGCCTCCGAAACAAGAGAACGCCACCGGTCCCGATCCTGTGCTACATCTTGCCAGTATTTATGACGACACAGATCCGCAGGCTTGAAGCTGACACAGATCCGCCTCCACACTGTCACCAGAAGAGATAAGACCTAATACAATTGAACCGGGAATCGAACCCGGTCGCCGGTCCAATATAAAAATTGTGGTATGTAAATATTTCATAATTGTTTAGAATAGATTTATAAAATTGTGTAAAATATGTGTAAATTCGAATATAGAAAACAATCGAGCGTTAGACACGGTCATATAAGCTAATTAAACAATATCGTTGCGCAAGTATCTTTGAAACATTTTTTTTAATTAATAACTATTACAAAAGGGTGGAAAAGGTTAGATTCGTTTAGGTTCTAGGTTTTTAAGTTAATTTTAACACAATGTAAATTGTTTTTACAACATATTTTGATATAATGATTCATTTCATTATAACAATAATAAGGATAATTTTATTGAGTACGTACAACTATTTTTATTAAGTTGAGAGTGGACGAGGTTTTCAGATTGTCAACGTTTTCACATATCGATCTGATGATGGATATTGATAATAAACTCTTATATTATGATGGGATTTTTCTTTGCTCCAGAGCAGAGGCAGACCGAGAAGAAGATGGCGGGATGACTTGGATGCATTCAGTAACGAGTCATACAGCCAACAGAGACGAGTGGCGCAAGAGAGATGCCAATGCGGCCAATGGAGGCCCAGCAATGGCAACAACTATAAGCTAGAGAAAAAAAATGCGGTCTTGGAGAAATCAAAGGAACTCGTCGAATATTATAAGCACACGCGTTAGCCGTGCTTATAACGTTTCTGTGAAATTGTATACAATTATTATTTTAGAAACTTACTCTTTGAAGAACGATTTATTTTCGTTGAGTATTTTTTTTTGTTATATGCTGATTAAAATTAAAAAAAAAAACACCTTGCCGAGATGTCATCCCAAAGCTGCTAGCCTGAGCTTACAGTCTGAAAAAAAAGAGTAGAAATTAAAAAGTGGCCGTTTTCTTAGATTGATTAGAAAGCGACACTACAGTATTTATTTTATTTTATTTAGTATTGCCACTTTTCAATTTCTATATTTTTGTGTCTGTACTTTAGTAAGATCGAATGGTTCAAAAACATTTTCAGACCCCGACTGCGGCCCTGTGCGGGGTCAGCTGTCGCATTCCCAGCGTTTTTGCACCTACCCCCCATTACTTGCGTTGCTAAATTGTTTTCTTGCGGTATTTTGGACGCCTGCGCAACGCTCGTTAGAAACACGTTAATATGTCTCCGTATGGTGATTAGTGGGTTTCTTGTTACCGTTTGGATGTGAGGTTATGAGATATTCATATGATTCTCGAATACCAATGCTCACCGTTTTGAATGTTAACGCTGCTTGTTTGATGGCAAACAAGCAAGCCATATGGCACACTAAGTTTTAAATTATTCACTTCAGTTGCCACGATTATTATTATGTTGAGTTCCGATGATTTGAAGCTGTATTAAAGCTTCCGTGCTAACCGTACAAGACAAACATTTTATAATGTTAGATTCGTAGCATAGTAGGGGGTTGTGTGCCAGGTATACTTTTTTAATTCTAAATTACTACTTATAAAGGTGTACATTTATATTTATGTATGTATAAAAAAAAGAAAAGCAAAGTAACAGTAAATAATTTTATTAAGTATTACCTATTCACTAGGTTTTCCCGTGGTTTTACTCACGTAACTACAATATTTTGGCTGTTACTTGAACCGTACACTTTTCCAATGTTTCCACTGTTACTTTATAGCCAAATATTTTTTTTCGCAAAGTTTCGCAATCTATTTATTCCAGATTGTCATTTCGGCTTATTTATAGCCATATATAGGTTACTATATGCATGATAAAAAAAATCAGTTAGCATGTATTCTATTTGGCAATTTATCGTTTAAAAATTAATCACTTGGTAAGTAGTTAATACGTTTGACGAAATGATAAATTTCAAAATGAAATATATATTTTGGCATTTATCATTTCGTCAAACGTATCGTTTGGTATAGGTACCATATTCTCCCTAGAATATTACCAAACATGGCATGTTTATCATCTAATGCAGTTATATATACGGCACAAATTAATATTGATATAATTAGATTTCGTTATGTGGATAAATAACCCCAGTAGCACACAAATGCTGTATAGGAGCTTATACAACCCTTATACAACTGAAATAAGTATTATAAGGTGCCAGTGTGCTACGTAGTAATGCATTCTCTGGCGAAACATACTTAGCCGAAAAGGAAGTACACAACATTTTCAATTTATGATTACAACGCAATCAAGTAGTTCACTCGGGAAACGTGTTAAATGTGGGTCAAACCAACAACACACGTTGAAATCAGCCTCTAATCATACATTTCCGAAACTATGCTCTCACGTAAGCACGTTAAATAAAATGCCATACTAAAAAGTTTTTAAATAGGTATTCATACAACTTGCAGCAATAAAAATTCAAAACGTCGTTCTCAAAAATATCTCAATGACAAACACGTTCAGAGAGGAAAAATTATAACAGTTTTCCGCACAGGCACACAAAAATCTTATTATGTATGCGATTAAATATGACAAACAGAACTCAGGCGGGGCCAAAGCCGGCATTTCTAAAGACTTGTGTCCGAGATCTCACCATTGCTTGACGAACTTTAGAGAAGTATTTTATTGAAAATAATAATTATTATATTTTTTCAAACATGCAATGTAATGTCGATGTAGTGACCATTAGGTATTGGAAAGCGATGAAAAAGTTAACACAAATTACAAGAATAAACACGTTCGTTATGGGATTAGTGATAAGACTGAGATATTGTTTATTATTTATTTTATTTATTTATTTCATAAGTAAGTACAAACAAAATTAAATTTTTATTATAACGGCATCGTTAAACCAATTTGGTTTGTCTCGATGCTACAATGACTGCCTCGATGCTGTTTAATGGGGAACATCGTACCTAATGCCTCTTCGAATTAGACCCAGAAAAATAATTTATACCAGTTTTCCGTACTTGCTCACGTCGGCGCCATCCGGGGCACAATTAAACTTTTTGCCCTGTATTCTAGACCAGTGCATCCCCAGCACGTTCTAGAATTATGAGCCGATCGTGACGTACCGCTTTATACGAAATCTTCCTAAAAATAGCCTCTAAGTTATACCCAATAAAATCCAAGATCATACTTCCGTGTTGCTTTAGTTGCGAAAATATGACAGTTATGTTATTGTTATGTCGTTGCAGGTGTAGAGATTAAAATCATATAATGTGATTGCTGAATACGCTTGAGGCAGTTAACACGCAGTTATAGTTTTAAATGAGAGCAGACGTGTGATTTTAAGGTCAACATGCATATATACGAGGGGTCAACATTTGATTTTTTTCGTATAAAAATCCTTTATCTACACCCATATTCTTACATTACTAAGTATAACAGCTCAGATACTATAGATAAACACCTAGTTACTTTTATGCAATGGCGTTGGTAGAGGACGGGGGAGCAAAATCAGTGATGTCATTTCATACCATTACGAAATACCTATGATGCCATCTCATTCATTCCCCCGCGGGAGTTGCTGATAGTACTGAGTACTGAAGCGTATGAAACTGTGCATAATTAGGTCCTAAAGTACTTGTGTGTTCTGATTATGAAACTCGCCTTCAGCTCGTTTCAGAAAACCACACGCGCCTTTTACCACCTCTTATTAAGTATGTGACAGCATTGTATAATAGTAGTTTATTATAAATTCACACACATATGTAAAAGGCATCCGTGCATCTATTTCAATATTTAAAAAAAACTGCATAATGTACAGAAGAGTTTAAAACAGAAGAATCAAATGTGTGTTGTCTATTGGTATTATGTGTTACCTTGAAAACTTCATAAATATTCTTTGAACTGTTTCAATAAACTTGGGAGCAGTAGATGAATGAGCCTGTAAACGGGATGCTGTACGAGCCTTTAATTTTGACTAATGTTCATACTTCGGTCTTTAGCTACAGTTTCGCGGAACAAAACTTCCTAGAGTCGAAACCATTGAAGAAACATTTGAACAATATAAATGTAAAATAAACGAAAAATCAGTATTAAAGTTTTGGAAGAGACCCTATATCCCGGCTCTTGCAAGGGTCCGCTTTCTTACCGGCTTTTCTCCCTTTTTCACCAACCTGGGCACCTCTTTTGGTGGATAAGAGCTTATACATCCCTTATTGCAGCTGTGTAAAGGCTATAAGCGCGTATACAGCCTGCTTACTGCTTGCTTTCCTTGATTCCTTCAGGTTGAAGGTGGCTTGCGAGAAACGTGACCAAACCATCGCAGGCGTTCTTGGAGCTTTTCCACTACCTCACGAACCGTGAGACTGCCACAGATTCACTCGTTACAAACGCGATCAGATCCCTTCCCATTAGTTTACAGTGACCATATTCGCTAGCGACAGCGTAAACGATTTGTGTATGGAGAATTGTAGTTCAACAAAGTAACCATTAGGGGCGCTGTCCTATTCTCCATACAAATCATTTACGCTGTCACTAACGAGTGCTGTCACGTTAACTCATGGTAAGGGTAAGAACGCGTCGAACGCCGCATATCCATCACGGCAGTTTCATTTTTGTAAAGCAAAGCTATTTTTTTTAAATAAAGACTACTTCACACATTCTATGATCCAAATCAGCAGGGGATGGGAAGATATGAAGTTGAACTAAAAGTTAAGATTTAAATTGGGCTGTGGGCGACCCGCTGGGCCCCCAATTCGAGGGGATATCTGAGTAATACGCTCCATTCAATTAAGATGTAGCCCTCTAAATGCGCTGTTTACTTTTATTTCAACAGTGGATACTATGCGGTGAAACCAATACCAATAATACTTTGATTTGGATAGTCATCTAGTCATCCAAATTGATTGTATCACGCCATACCTAGCGCCATTTCCGACTTTTTTATTATTATTATCTTCTAAATTAGATAAATTTTCAGTTTGTAAATGCAAAATGCCAGGCGGTAGGAAAACACCTTAAATATTAATTAAATAGTTTCACTAGTCAATCTGTTGTTGTCCCCTAAAACTTGCCCAAAACCAAAACGGACATTTTAGTTTGGAGCAAATATTTAATGGAAATTTGCCTGATTTAGAAAATATAAAAATATAATATATACTTCTTGTCAAGAGAACTCAAGAGAAGAAAAATATTCAAACACTGCTGGACCAGTTATGGGATTGTTTACCTACGTAAAAACGACAACACGCAGATAATTCAGGTAACAAATGAACATCAAACACAACAGCTGAGCAAGGAAGGCCCCTATACCACACTTGAGCGACCGGAAACCGGCCCTACTGCAACGAGTGCGGCCCAGACTACCTCGGCTCCAGGAACCCAGCAAATGTGACTATCTTTTCTTACTGTATTAACATTAACTGCTTTCGACATCTTCACTGTTTCATGTTGCCCTAGTATAGCTGAACACAAACAATCTGAATTACACTTAAGAATAATTTTAAACTTTAACTATAATATTATAACTGTGAATGTATTATGCTCCCCTGATGCTTGTAAAGCAAGACATCCACATGCTAAATTTAACACAAAATGTTCTCACTCAGTGCCTAACTACCACGGACCATGTGGTCCTGGTACCTTGGCTCTACTAAAAATACTCCATTTGCATACACTTCTGATGACAAACATACACACACTTTCAAATGACACATACAAGAACACAAATCTCTCGCAAATTTACACAATTTTCAGTACATTAAAAAATAAAAGTCACTTTATTAAATCTACACGCACTCTTATAATTATAACGCTAACCAATTGTTTATCTCTAAAATCATACAACTATAAAAGCTTTAAACACCAACCTATGAACAGTATTATATCGCATTTCCAACAATATATACTGTTTACGATCATAATAAACCCTCACACAGGTAACACTCAATTTTTTTCTTTTACTTGTAATGGCTAATCAGCTTAGTATAATAAACGAAATTGATAGTATGGAAATAGCCCAATCTTTTGAATGTGACATTCAGGACCTTCGCAAACACATACCGCACTGTAATAATTATCTCTCAGTTATATCGCAGAATATCCGGAGTATCTATACTAACTTAAATGATTTTCAGATATCTATGTCTAAACTCGACTTCGACGCTGATATTATGATACTAACGGAATGTCGATTAAGCCCAATAAAACCAATCCCTTATATTCCCAATTATAACTCAATGGCCACCACAAACCATTTAAATCAAAATGATGGCGTTGTTGCGTATATGAAAACCAGCTTAAACTCAACCATTGATGAAATAATATTGGAACACGCATCGTGCTTACAAATTACCACACACGATACGATCATCCTAGGTATATACAGATCTCCCTCCAACATCAATGCTTTAAATTTTATAAACTCACTAAATGAACACTTAAATACAATAACCGCGAAGACCATAATTATTACCGGGGATATCAATATAAATCTAATCCCACGGACATTTGAGCAAAACTACGAATACAACAATAGACATGGTTATTTGAACATGTTGTGCGCGCATGGTGTTCTGCCTGGTCTTTACAAACCAACCAGGTTAGACAACTGTCTAGACCACATAATGTTAAAAATAAACAAGATAGACACAACCGCATATACAGCTACCCTAAACACATCTGTTACGGATCACAAAACTACGCTTTTAATTCTTAATTCAAATAACAAAACTAGCCCCAAAATTAGCCCCAAAACGATCGAAATTATAAATTACGAGAGCGCTGTAAATAACTTATTAGAAAAAAACCTTGAGGCCCTCCTTTTAAGTAACGACCCTAATTTCATAATACAGCAACTTATCCGGAAACTAAATGACTCGATAAATGAAAATAAAAAAGTCAGCAAAATTCCTCGTTCACGACGTACTCTTAAGCCATGGATCACCCCGGGTATTCTGCGATGTATTAACAACAGAAATAAAATGCAGTTAAAACTGCGTGCGGACCCGGAAAACGAGGTATTGAAGGTCACATTCAGGAGATATCGAAATTTCACGTCTAAACTAATAAAAAAACTTAAACGTAATTATGATCGTACACTATTGGAAATAACTGAGAAAAATTCAAAGGCTCTCTTGACATCAATAAAATCTATTACTAACTACAACGCTAGTAAAACTCCTAACATTGAACTGCTCAAACACAAACACGACCCCATTGAAGCTGTAAACTGCGTCAATGAATTTTTCGCTAATATCGGAAAAAAGCTAGCTGCAGACATTCCCGGCCACACCTCAACAATAGCTGACACAATTTTCAGACAACATGACACTGGTGATGTTTCGTCGTTCGTCTTACTAGAAACAGATCCCCTTGAAGTCGAAAGTACCTTAATGTCTTTAAAAACTGGTAGTGCACCAGGTGTTGATGGCGTTCCGACGAAATTCCTAAAGATGTGCAAAACAACTATAGCACCAGTGATTAGTCACCTAGCAAATCTATGTTTCGCTCAGGGTGTTTTTCCAAAGCTTTTAAAACAATCGCTGATTACGCCGGTTTATAAGAGTGGTGAGAAAACGGATCCAAATAATTACAGGCCAATCTCGGTTCTCACATCGATTTCAAAAGTAATTGAAAAACTGATTAATGACAGATTAATGAACTACTTTAATAAATACAACATACTTTCAAAATCTCAATTCGGTTTTAGGCAGGGTAAATCAACAGAAGATGCTATACTAAAACTGACATCGATAGTGAGCAAGGAAGTTGACAAGGGAAAAAAATGCCTTTCTGTTTTCCTAGACTTAAAAAAGGCCTTCGATACAGTTTCTCTCCCCACTCTTATAAAAAAGCTAGAACACTACGGCATCAGAGGAAAACCTCTAGAGTTGCTGGGTGATTACCTGCAGGATCGATGTCAGAGGGTCAGGATAGGAGATCACATAAGTACTGATGCTAAGGTTACATATGGTGTCCCTCAAGGCAGCGTACTGGGACCGACACTATTTCTGGCCTATATAAATGAACTTACTGACATGCCCATAGAAGATGGACATGTCATTTCATACGCAGACGACACGGTGGTAGTATTCACGGGTGATAAGTGGGAGTCGGTCTTTAAGGCTGCTGAGAGGGGCCTACATAGAATCAACACATGGTTAACACGTAATCTGCTTACACTTAACATAGGAAAATCAAATTACATCTGCTTCACAAAGACTATCATTGCTCAACCATCTAAAGACCTTAAATTAAAAATCCATAATTGCAATCTTCAGAATAGCAGAACCTGTCAATGTATCCCACTAGAAAAAGTCGCATCAATCAAATACTTAGGTGTTATGATTGACCAACGTCTATCATGGCATCAACATCTTGAATATATAAATACCAGAATAAGAAAATTAGTGTGGATATTCAAAATCTTACGACACATCAGCAACACTACTCTACTACAACAGATATACACTGCGTTGGCACATCCAATAATGACGTACTGCATTCCAATATGGGGCGGCGCTGATAAAACTAAGTTTCTGGTAGTGGAAAGAGCACAGAGATGTTTACTGAAAGTTATGTACTTTAAACCATATAGATATCCTACTACAGAACTCTATGTCGACTGCAAAGTGCTTAGCATGCGCAAATTGTACTTAACCTCTGCTATACTAAAGCTTCATAAATCGTTACCATTTAAGCCAGAGCTGTTACAACAGAGAAGAAAACATATAGTTGCACCCGTACCAGTCTGCAAATCAGCTTTTGTAAAGAGACAATTTGATGTTCTATCCCCGTTGTTATATAATAAGATAAATAAGGAGCTTAATATTTATAAATTAAATTATCATGTATGTAAACAGACTCTACATGACTGGTTAACTACACTGAACTATTACGAGACTGAAAATATAATGCATAAGTAGTGATTAAGATTATTTAAGAAAACATCATACAAAATAATTAAATTGTATAAATTGAAACACACACACACACACACACACACACACACACACACACACACACACACATACACACACACATTGCATGCTTTCCATGAATGTAGGCTAAGAAAAATAGGTAAATGTATAATCATACCTAATTATGTGGCTGTAATCCATTTTAACGTAGTACTATTGTTAACACTATAAATTGAAGAGCGAGGCCTCCTGATACAGGTTGAATAAACCTAATAGAAGGACTCGACCACACTCTGTATTACCACCTAAGTTTAAATGGAAATAAATAATTTATTATTATTATTATTTATTATTATTATAAGTTCCGAAAAACTCATTGGTACGGGCCGGGTTCGAACCCGCGACCTCCGGATTGGAAGTCGCATGCCCTAACCGACAAAAGCTTTATAAACTTGACATTTATTATAATAATAAACCTAAATCAATGCTGTGTTGGTTTAGTCAACCCTTTGTTGATTGAAGCTTAGCTAACTTGAAGCGTCTGATGGTCACCGGAAAAGTGGAAGGAAAGCGACCTAGAGGCCGAGACCCAAAACGCTGGTCTGACCAGATATCAGAGCAGACCAACGGACCAGTTAGCGCCGCACTACACCAGGCAGCTGACCGTAGCCGATGGAGACAAGCAATTGACAAGCTAAAGTAAGTCCATAAAAAACATCACTAAACCAAACATGTGATCACAAATGTCAAATTTAATCATTGATTTCATTAATACTTTACATTAAAACTGTCTTACACTAAAATATAAAGTCGTTTTTGGCAAAAAAATCACTTAAGTGTCGATTTTGATTTCATTGATTTCTTATCGAGTTTAGTTTAGATACTTTTATCATATTACGGACTGATGTAAATTTCAAATAATTTCCATCACCGACTGAAAGAATCACGGGAGAGCTCAGTAAAAAGTATTGTCATTTATTAATAATATGAAGCGCGGGATGGCAAGATTGCCCCAGTTTGCCGGTGCTGCACTCATCTTGCAATCGCTGTTGCATTTTATTACTTTTCCATTTCCACTGGGGTTTCAATTTCCTTTCTCATAATTAATAGCCTTTCCACGGGGTACTGGCGTTTTCCATTCCAGTGTTGCTTAGAAAAAGGGTGTATTTAGGTTAGGAGTCGCGAGTTATACGACGTTCTTGGCAAGCTGTTTGAACCGCAGAAACTTTGCCATGCAATTTGCCTTCTATCCACCAACTTATTACCTTTGGTTTTGTTTTTCGTGTAGTTCTTTAGTTTTGTTATCTATAAGGGATCAAATAGCTGACCGTTAGTTACACGATTAAGACACGAATATGCTGACAGATAATATCGGCGTTAATTCGAGTGCACTTTGAGATATCGCCAATAATAAATTGCTCCTGATTTCTATTTTATTTTATTTTTATTTTATTTATTTAAGGATTACCAACAGATAACACATCAGACTATAACATAGTAAAAGTACACAAATGACAAACAGGATGCTTATCCAATTATAGGTAACCACGGCTAACATTTGGGTTCTTTAAAGAATAAAATTGCTATTATTGTATTAAGCGGTTTACACTCACGTGAAATTGTCAGGAACGGCCCGACATGTTTCGAACTCGTATGGAGCCCTTCATCAGGGACGGTTGCCCGTACACCGCCGCGGCACACTCGTCACTGCTGATACTTTGACCGACGTTCCGCTCTGAGCGCGCGCGCCGATGGCGCGGGGGCGGGGGGTGCTTGCAAGCCCGCAACTTGTACGTCCAGCACTCCAACGTCACTTTTGTCATCAATAGACATTACGCACACTTGACTTATGGTGTCCACGGGATTGTCCAAACGCACAATATGTTTCGCCGCCGGAAGCACAGGCTTCCATGCTGGAGGTAAAGCCCAACCGCCGTCTCTATTAAAATTCGGGCGCCGTCCGATCTCGATAGCTTCGTGTACCTTACGTTGTATATAACGTTTCTCACGTACCAACACTCTTGCTTTATCGAAACGGACAAAATGAGACGCACCGGCTTCGACGACATGTTCAGCGACCGCGGAATTATTCGTGTCCAGCTTCCGTACACTGCGTATGTGCTCAGACAACCTTGCAGACACATTACGTCCCGTCTCCCCGATGTACGCCTTGCCACACTCACAGGGTATTTCATATACGCCCGGGCTACCGAACGGATCTTTATCTTTAGGTGACCGCAACAACTGCCTTACCTTAGTCAACGGACGGAACCAGGTTCTAATACTGTATCGGCGGCGTAACATGTGTCCGATGGTATCCGTCACCCCTTTAATATAAGGCAAGTACGCAGGTGCTCTTTCCACAGTCTGCGGTCGTTGCGCTACACTCGGGTTCGCTACACGCTGACTATGTCTCCACTTGTATCCATTGCTCTCCAACACTTGTCGCACATGCGTCTGCAAGGTATGATGGTAATGTGTCTGCAAGGTTGTCTGAGCACATACGCAGTGTACGGAAGCTGGACACGAATAATTCCGCGGTCGCTGAACATGTCGTCGAAGCCGGTGCGTCTCATTTTGTCCGTTTCGATAAAGCAAGAGTGTTGGTACGTGAGAAACGTTATATACAACGTAAGGTACACGAAGCTATCGAGATCGGACGGCGCCCGAATTTTAATAGAGACGGCGGTTGGGCTTTACCTCCAGCATGGAAGCCTGTGCTTCCGGCGGCGAAACATATTGTGCGTTTGGACAATCCCGTGGACACCATAAGTCAAGTGTGCGTAATGTCTATTGATGACAAAAGTGACGTTGGAGTGCTGGACGTACAAGTTGCGGGCTTGCAAGCACCCCCCGCCCCCGCGCCATCGGCGCGCGCGCTCAGAGCGGAACGTCGGTCAAAGTATCAGCAGTGACGAGTGTGCCGCGGCGGTGTACGGGCAACCGTCCCTGATGAAGGGCTCCATACGAGTTCGAAACATGTCGGGCCGTTCCTGACAATTTCACGTGAGTGTAAACCGCTTAATACAATAATAAAATATGTCTCACGAAAGTTTTAATAAAATTAATAAAATTGCTACTAAGCAGTGACTGCCATTACAGTCAATCTATGTTGAGCGTAATAGCAGGCAGTGCGGGTACATAAAAAAGAAGAAAAAGACTTACAAAAAAGAAAAAGACTTACATCTAAAAACAAATAAAAAACAATCATACAAATAACACGGATAAAAGACATAGTACAAATCCGAATTCAGAGGTTCATCACGCTCCGGAATCCAGGGAGACCAGATATGCAATGATACTTTTTCTGAAGTTTGAGTACTTGTCATGGAATATATCAATCTCCCTAGAGACCGGAACGTGATTATAAAACTTCGTCATCCTGGATAGTGGCGAGTTCCCACCCAGCTTTGTCCTTCTGAAACGTTCCTTGAACAGTTTATATGTGCCCCTGCGAGGTAGCCGTCTTGGCAAGGTAATATTAATGCTCCTTAGCAAGTCCGGGCATGATATTCCCTTACTGTTGACCACTTTATACAGGAATATCAGGTCAAGAGCCTTTCTCCTGTGATTGAGTGACAGTTGATTAAAGAATTTTAGGCGCTCTTGGTATGACCTTAAGGACCGAGATTTTTGGCAGCCATAGAAACTCAAGATTGCCAGGAATCGTCTCTGTACTCGCTCAATGCGGTTTTTGTGGACATCGTAAAAGGGAGACCAAGTTTGCGAGCAGTATTCAAGTGTGCTTCTAACAAGAGTATTAAAAAGCAATATTCTGGTGCGCGTTTGTTTGAAAAACGTGGTGTTCCTTGCCACAAAGCCTACCATTGCCGATGATTTTTTGATAATATAATCAAGATGTGTATTAAAATTAAGTTCGCTATCAATCATTACGCCTAGATCTTTCACAACTAGTACTTTTTGTAATATTTTGCCATTTATACTATATTCAGTAATCACGATGTTTTTGTTACGAGTAAACGTGATGTGGAGGCATTTACCTGTGTTTAATGCCATTTTGTTAATTTTACACCACTGAACCAGTCTATCGATATCTTTCTGGAGCATTTCTCGATCCTCATAATTTTTAACCGGTCTTATTATCTTGAGGTCGTCAGCAAAGAGGTAAGGTTCCGAATACAAGCAGCATTTGACTATATCATTAATGAAAGTTAAGAATAGCAAGGGCCCGAGGTGGGAACCCTGTGGCACCCCTGACGAGGCGACATACGTTTTTGATTGCTCGCCATTGACAGCCACAGATAGTTTGCGATCTGTTAAATAAGATTTGAGCCAGCCTAGCAATGGTTCACCTATCCCGCCTTTAGACAGTTTACCTAGGAGTATACCATGGTCCACTTTATCGAACGCTTTACTGAAATCAGTATATATTGCGTCTACTTGAACGCGTTTATCCATATAGTCCGTAAGCGTCTCGACAAAGGATACCAAATTTGTGTTCGTTGATTTGGATTTAACGAATCCGTGCTGCCGTTCCGATAGCTGATGAGAAAAATGGCTATAAATAGACGGATAAATTAATAATTCAAATAATTTTGGAATAGAAGACAAGATTGAGATCGGGCGATAATTGTTCACGTCGGATTTGGATCCACTTTTGTGAATCGGGACTATCTTTGTATCTTTCCACAAGCGAGGGAATGTTCCAGATTGAAGCGATTTATTGAAGATAAACGTTAAGGGGAACGACAGTTGCTTTGCGCATCTGCATAATAGTAATGGTGGAAAACCATCTGGCCCACAGCCCTTATTTAGGTCAAGAGATTCGAGCTTTTTCAAGGTGGCATTTTCAGAAATAACAATTTTGCATAGTGAATTTGGTAGTGCACTAGACACGCCTACATTAGATTCGAGACATCCAGGTACAATCGACGTATCCTTGTTATAAATAGATGAAAAGTTCTTAGCAAACAATTCACATACATCTTTAGCATTTTCAGCCACCGTGTCATCCAAATGCATAGTAGCCGGCAGTGAGGACTTATTTTTACGCTTTTGTTTTATAAATGTCCAGAAGTGCTTCGGATTACTTAATATGTTTTTTTCCAAATTTTTGCAATATGTGGCATAGCATAATCGAGATTGATTTTCACAACGACGTTTAAGTATGTCAAGACTAATTTTGTCAAGAGGGTTACTATATTTTTTTACTTTTTGCCTCATTTTAAATGTTTCTCTCTGCATTCTGATAAGATCACGAGAAAACCACACTGGATACTTCTTTCCCTTTGGTTTTGTAAGAGGAACATACTTTCTGATAGCGAAGTTAATTTCTGATTGTAGTTTACTAACCATGTCATCAACATCCCTACAGGCCTCCAACAAAGACTGCCAGTTCAAGCCACCAAGATATTTCGATATTTCGTCAAAATCTGCCTTATGGAAATTTGGTCTCGACTTCACATCTATAGGGTCTAATATAAATGAGGCGCAAACTTAACGAGTATAGCTTATAGATAGCAAGTTACCACCAGCCACCAAAGAAGGCCGATGATGTTCAACCGGCAACATGATCAGATCTTCAATTTTCTTCGATGAACAAATCGACAAAAACACGTTAAACTTAGGTACAAAGTTTTTATACCAGGGTTTAAAAATAAGATGGACATGCCCTATTTTTTGATACAAATAATCACAAATCACATCGCTCTGATTTTTCATCATGATTTGAAACGAAGACGAACGCGCAAACTTCTACTTAACTATTTAATACTCCGGACGCCCACAAACTGTGCAGCCAATTAAAAAAAAGCTGTCGGAATTTTCTTCGGACGACAGCATCGACTCATTCCTCGATCAAAGGCAAAGCATTGCTATTCAGCGGGAGAACGTAGCCGGCATGCCGCAGGGCCGTGATCTAAGGGACATAGGTTTTAGTTAGGTTATTTTAGAGTAGATTAAGTTAGTTTAGTTGGAATAATTATCTTGTATGTACATGAAAACATGTAAAATCCTAATATTTCCAACGGTTAAGAAATCATGCTTAAATGTTCTTGCGTAATAACAACCCTTTGGGCTTCATACGGTACAAGATACAAAATTATATTTAATAACAATATAATTCTTAATATTATTCAAAAGGACGTTCTAATTCTTATCACCCTATAAAAAACCTAATCCCATTTCGGGTAACGGCTGAAGAAAGACAATGAAATTTCACAGAAGGTACACTTATTTGAAAATTTACGACTCATAAACATGTCGTCACTTTACGGTCGTGACGCAAAACACGGAATACTTTATACATTTTTTACGACACCGTTAGTAGTCATTGCAAATGCTTTACATAAGAAAATTATAATATATACGCGTACGGAAGATTCTTTATTAAGAGTTCTGCGTGCCTTCGCGCGGGAAGCAAAGAAAGCTATGCAAGGAGGAAACTATTGGGAAGCTGAGGTGCGGTGGAAATGTGTGGGAAATGGCATATCCTGGAGCATCCTGCTAGTGAAGTTAGAGTGAAGCTGGAACGATAACTGACCGACACGATTGGCTTTTTGGGCTGTCTGTCCACAGAAGCGGACCGGAGAAAATGAACCAATCAGGATGCGTCTTCGTGTAGCTCAAAAGGAGTGCATTTAAATCTGAGAATATGATTGGTCAAATACACATCTCCGCTTCAGTATCTTTAAACAGCAGCCTTAAGATGGGAATAAACAGTACCAAAAATATTTATTTATTATAATATTTTAAAGATTAGTCGATAAAAATCTAATAAAAATAATAGTTTAGTGATGATAAATAAATGAAATTAGGTAGTTTAAAATGAACATTATTTGAAAATATGAAAAGTTGTCAATTCAAGCTGCTTTATGATTCGTTTGCCAAGTTGTAAAAGCTAAGTAAAAGACGTCGTAAAAGTCTACATGAGTGTATATTTACACTGTCCGGAACGGCAGATCAAATAATGTAAAACTGGCACAAGTGAAAAACGTCCTTAATAATTTTGCAACTGGTAACCACAGATGAACAATATGTAGCTGTGGTAACTAGTGCAAAATTTACATATTTTTTTTATCCTAGTTTCTAATGGAATCACTAGACTATAGTGATATATCAGACACTTTTCATTGTAGTCATCGAATTTAACCCTAAGTTACATTGGATGTATCAAGCAATGTTGCAACATTAATGTAAAAGAAAAGTTAATAAATTCAATATTAACGCACGATTTATAAGCTACCTACCATAGTATGCGGAAAATGGGTACGTACCAATTATGTACCCGGCATAAAGCCTCTATCCTACGTATTATATTATTATCTAAAGATTTGCTGTCATTTCACAATGCCGGCCGAGCCTACGTCAGTACGCGATCACTCTTCTTATCAAACGTGATGGCGCGGATGTTTTCACACGCCACTGCCCCTATAGACTGCCGCCAGGTAGGTATTTTAAGTGCGCGCGTTGCATGAAATACGGTATTTCTTTTGAGGCATTTTTAACAGACTTCAAATTCTTCAGGTTCTCAATTCTTCGGTATGTTTATTGTGCGCCGGTCTTATTTAAGAGCTTCCTTGACTCAATCGTCTGACCACCTTATTGAGGGTTACCCAAGCTGCATTTCTAGCTTTTGGTCACCACTCAAGCACCATTTCACCCCAAGGGTCTTGGTCTCTACGAGTAATGTATTCCGTCCATAACTACTATCACAATGTAAAATAAATAAATGTAAAAGAACATAAAAAAATAAACCGAAAAGCCTAAAATAATTCGTTTATCTATCCAAATATCATAAACCCTCCATGATGCGTTCAAGAACCGCACATTATGACCACCATAAAAATAGACTGTTTTATTAGAACAAATTTCTTATCTGTGAAAATGTTATTATTGCTAAATAATAACATCGATTTCGATAATATAATTTATTCAAATTTCGAACATCTTTGAAAAACAAAGAAATTTGATTTGACCTCTATTCTAATATCAGTCGAGATGACGTTTAGTTCGAAATGAATTGTCAATTGAGATGCATCAAATTTGACAAATGTCGCACGGAAGTAAGATATCGAACGATATGATAGTTGGGGCCAACTCTAGTTTGTCTCTGAACTAAAAAAACTATGACAGCTGCCAGAGAACTTCATTACCGCCATTACCGGGTAATATTTGTCGTAATGTGCGACTTTTGAATGCATCACGGAGGCCTATGATATGTGGCTAGATAAAGTAGTGTATGTAACTGTACATAATTAGGCATTAAAACACTCGTGTGATGTTATTATGAAACTTGCCTTCGGCACGTTTCATAAACCAACACTCGTGTTTAATACCCTTCATTATGTACAGTCACATAAACTACTATTATATACCGAATAAATTAGGATCATCTTTTGAAAGTAGTTGAAACTTCTTTATTCGTGTCTTTTTTTGGAGTCGGTTAAATTATCATTTTATTCAGTGTTTACTGGGAATAAATAATAGCATAAAACCTTGCTATCCTACGTTTATATCTAAAGATTGGCTGTCATTTCGCAATGCCGGCCGCGCTCGCGTCGGAATGCGATCGCTTTTCATAATATCAACGCGTTGGCGCGGATGTTTTCACACGCCGCCGCCCCTATAGACTGCCGCCAGGTATTTTAGGGATGCGCTGTGAATAGAATACAGAAACCCTTTCTAGGTCAGTACGTCTTACAATGGCAACGTCGGATTCTTGTCAGTGAAGTAGAATTTGGCAGGTTTGAAGATATTATCATTTGATGATAATAAACTATAGCATTGTGGTGTTACTGTTAGGGTTTATTTCTAAACTGTGCATTTTAATTTCTAAAAAGGACCATTAACTTCACTATTTGGCTGTAGGTTTATCTGCTGAGATCATTAAATTAAATTTAGTTATCAAGTTATGTTAAGGTGGGTGTCAAACTAAAAGTTTGATTTAGTTTACAAAAATAACTATTCAGAGCCCGTAGGTATGAGACAAAAATAATAATATGAATTTTTTGATCAAGAATTTCGATAATGAATAGAAAACCAACACAGAAAAAATTCGGCACAAATTGTTTCAGTTATAATAATTGTTTAATACGTATAACAGTTTCTAAATCCGACTAGGGAGTTCTGGTACCCACGCCCACTGCCAAACGTCTGGTGACTCTTGTCTATCTTATCTATCTATCTGTCAGTCTGATAAGCCGACGGAAAGTAAGAAAGACGGAATTCCAATTCTTGTAAATTAAGTAAGTATCCAGAAATAATCGGGAAAAAAAAAGTTTTTGAAAACTTTCCGCTAATTTTGCGTTTGTATGTCAATATAGCTTTTATTTATAACACAACAGATTAACTCATTAAAAATAGGTCTATCGAATATAGTGTACCTATAATTAAACTAAATCTAAAACTAAACTATGTCTAAAGATGGACCCGGTGGCATTGTACCAAGGAAGCTGGCAGCATTATCTCTCTGTTGCTATAATCAGATGCTGAGCCAGGAAGCTGCGAGCCCTTTGCTCACCAGTGGTGTTAATATAACTGAATATACTTAAATGCTTTCGCGTAAGCAATTCAGTTCACTGCCCAGTCTTCTTCAAAGTGCATAGATCACTAACCAGACAAGTTTGTCTCACCAATGACCCCATCAACACTACATAAGGGAATCGAGGGCACGCAGCCTCTTTCAGAGAAACGCGTAAGACTTCTTCAAGGTAATAAACCCAAGAAAAGCCAGAACACTGCTTATTTTATTATCTGAATGAAATTGCGTGAGATAAGTCAAGGGCGTATTTATTTTAAGCTATTCAAACCTATTCGGACAAATTATCCTCCAAGTGACCAAATGTGATGTTGGAAACGATGAAAAGATAATGGATTATAAACAAAAAAAAACACCCTTTCGAAGTTTCGTACTTCTCATAGTTTCACTGGACCGTCATGATTGTTTTCATAACAAAAACTAATAAAATAACAAGAGTGAAGTGAAACATCTCAACATATATAAACAAGTGCGAGTGGGACTCGCGCACAAAGGGTCCCGTACCATTATCTGTAAGTTTGTTGTATGGGAGCCCCCCTTAAATATTTATTTTATTTTATTTTTAGCATTTGTTCTTATAGCGGCAATAGAAATACATCATCTGTGAAAATTTCAACTGTCTAGCTATCACCGTTCGTGAGATACAGCCTGGCGACAGACGGACGGACGGACAGCGAAGTTTCAGTAATAGGGTCCCGTTTTTACCCTTTGGGTACGGAACCCTAAAAAACAAAAAAAAAAACAAAGCTGGACAGTTGGGTACCTTTCCTTGTAAGCAAAATGAGAAAGCATTTGTGTAACAAATAAATAATCGAACGCAAAGGCATGAAAGAACCTATGATGCTAAGTGAATATGATCAACTGGCAATAGTTTTTTGGAAATATAATGTAACCACTCATTTACTTTTGGCATGGATTCATAATTCATAAGGACTGGCAGTGCCAATACAAATCTGCCTTCCACTAACCGTTATAGATGGCGTCGCGTTAGTCTCGGCCCCTTCCTTCTTTAAGGGGCTTAAATTAGTTCGGTACAATCAATACAAATATGATAGATATTAGATACACAGTGCAAAATTTACCTCCTTACCGGATTTGAGTCACACCATGGCGAATGCACTACCAGCTACTTATTGTTGTTTTCGTTGAAGTTGGCGAATTTAGTAGATAATGTTCTGTTGCCATATTGATAATTGTAGTAGGTATTGTGTTTAGATGGCAATTTAAGCAGCGCTAAATTCATTGTAAACAAATGAAGATCGGGAAATTTAAACACTTTCCTAATTAAAAATTAAAGATAAGCGTCACTCCTCTAACACTCCATGAACCCTCCTAAAGTATAAACAAAACACAATCGCCACCCAAACCCAAAACTCAAACGAAAACTCGATACATTTTTTGCCGCTAAGTGTCTGGCTAATTAGTGCTGGCACAAATCTTCCACGCAAACTTTTAATGACGACGAATGGAAGTTTACACGCCTTAAGTTTCCACCACTCGCATGCTCGAATTTTCTTGGGCTCATTAAGAAGTTGACGTTCAATTTTCAGCGAAGTTGTTGCCATTATTGATAAGTTAAGTTGGTATTTAAAATTCGAGTTTTAAACTTCGGTAGCGACTTCAAAGACTGCAATAGTTGATACTCGTGTTCTTACGTTTGCATCATCTTTGTTGATTTTCGATTCTTATTTTTATTATAGGTTTTAATAGGTATTATTTTAGTAGGTAAATAGGACGACTAAACTGAGTAGTTTCTTAATTGACGTTAACATTTGTGTAAAATATTGCATTTTTTTTTTCTTTTTGTCTGTCCCTACATTGACCCTCATATCATAGTTAAGTAGTTCGGTCATTTTAATAAAGAATTAAACCATAACACCCTTTTATCTGACTCAGTCCGATGCAGTTATATTAGGTAATATATTTCTTATACCTATGCTATGGCAAAGTACCTACAAGAGTTTCTTTTATCTACTTATATTCTACAATAAGATTTTAAAATAAAGACACGCGTTGCCAAGTTCAAATTCTTATACATAAATAAATTTTAATCAAAATTGTATCCCTTTTAAAGTACGAAGAACCATGTTTATTAAGTTATATCTGATCTGGTAACTTACATAACTCGAACAGCTTGTAATCCCAAGTTACTGTGTTAAAATAATTAAATTTACAAGTTACAGAGCACCTGCCAAACTCAGCCCAAGATGCTCGAGTTGGTTTACAATTCTTGGGTCTACAAGAAAAGGGATTACGTGATTTAATATAAAAGAATATATAGCGTGAAGCCTGAGGAAGGGTGTCACTGCGATATGTAAACTTAATTAATGTTATTTTTATTAATCTTATGTCATAAGGAGCAAACGAGCAAACGGATCGCCTGATGGAAAGCGATTACCGTCGCTCATAGACACCTGCAACACCAGAGGAGTCACAAGTGCGTTGCTGGCCTTTTCAGGTGGGAGTACGCTATTTTCTTGAAGGTTTGTAAATCGTATCGGTCCGGAAATACCGCAAGCGCAGTCGTACAAGGCTGGAAATTTCTAGAACAATGCACAGTTATGTATCTTAGCCAAATTGAAATAATGAATAATGAAATAATGAACTTTTTTCTGCAAGTAGGCCACAAGGGCACTTTTACATGTCTGAGTCTACCGGCATTTCTCAAGAGGAGACCACTGTTGAGAAGAAACGCCGAAAGAAACTCAACAGTCAGTCATTTTTTCATAAAGGATAAGTACTTAACTATTACAGTAATATGAACCTAACTATACGTAGTTCTCGAAGAAAACATATTAAAAGTGTATTCTAAGATATAAATAAGCAAACGTTTAAGAATGAAATATAGAAACTACAAGAAAGTATGACGGTTTATCACAATTTATGTACGTTTGATATGCTTTCTTATTAGAACTCTGTCCCTTAAACTAGTCAGGTACAATCTAAGAAGGAGTCAGTTACTCGGTTTCTGGTTCAGGCCATGCATTTTTGTCTGTCAGATAGTCCTCTACTGTATAATATGCTTTTGACATTAGAGACTTTTTTAAATAATTTTTGAGAGATGGAAAGGCTAATTTTAAAACATGATCAGGTAACTTGTTATAAAAATGAATACATTGGCCTAAAAATTATTTATATACTTTACGAACACGAAACTTTCTAATAGCAATTTTATTTTTATTTCTAGTGTTAAAATTGTGGACATCGGATTTTTTTGTAAATGAATCTAGGTTTTTAATAACATACATAATACTCTCATAAATATATTGGGACGCTACAGTTAAGATGTTTATATCTTTGAAAATGTCTCTTAAGGAGTCACGAGAATTCAGGTTATATATAGAACGAATCGCTCTTTTTTGTAGCACAAATATAGTCTGAATATCAGCTGCTTTGCCCCAAACCAGAATACCATATGACATGACACTATGAAAATAACTATGATAAACTAAGCGAGCTGTATCTACATCACTCAATTGTGTAATTTTCCTAACAGCGTACGCCGCTGAACTTAATTTACCTGCAAGCACTGCTATATGTGGACTCCATTGCAAATGACTGTCCAATGTTATACCTAAGAATAATGCCTTATTCACCATTTCTAAACATTCACCATTTAGTAATATAGTAGAATCTACCGCCGTAACATTCGGTAAAGCAAATCTAACACATTTCGTTTTCTTGGCATTTAATAGAAGATTATTAGTAGTAAACCAGTTAAGCACTTTATCTAGTGTGCAATTAATTTCCGCATAGTCGGTTGATTTCCGGTTAACCTTGAAAATTAATGATGTATCGTCAGCAAATAGTACTATATTACAAAGATTATCTACTACAGATGGTAAATCATTTATATAAACCAAAAATAGAAATGGACCTAAAATAGAGCCCTGTGGCACTCCTAGCTTAACTATAGCTCCATTGGACTGGGTTCCATTTACATCCACTATTTGCATTCTATCACTGAGATATGAAGACATAAGGCTTAAAGCATTTGGAGACAAACCATAATGTTCTAATTTCAAAATGAGTGTTCCAGGATGTGATATAAATGGGTATACGGGGGACACGAGTGAAACAAATGCTAGTCTAATGCACACTGGTTTATTACGTATGCGGGTGGTGGGAGCAGCCACGCACACATACACAAGTATATAACAATTTTCCCCCTATTTTAGAAATATAAGTAAGGTAAGGTGGGGGAAGATTGAATGGTTTTTTGTCGAGATAGACAGTGTTGTTTTAAAACCCTTATAAAATAAAAATCTATTTATATCCCTTCAAGTGTATTAATTGGAAGGCATGGGCAAGGGTTATATTTTTGTATTCTGTTGATAAAACTCGGCTATGCCTATTCTAATATATAAAAATAATAAAATAAAATACACTTTTGTCTAAAAAATTGACGGGTCAAGATGGAATGGTGGTGGGGTAAGATTGACATAGTTTCTTAATGCTTTTAAATGCATGCAAACGGTGGCTGTTGCTCGTTATTAAATAGAGTTTCTTACGCTGAACACATACAGCTGATTTTTGCTTGAATATTCCTGATAGGTAACGAGAAAACTACAGTAGAAAAAAAAACTATTTCACTCTTACCCCGCTATATAGGAAAAAGGACAGTGATTCTCAAACTTTTAATTGGACACTTAAAAACTAAACACTTTTTTTTATATTATGAAGATCAGTTTTGAATCATAATAACGGTTTAATGATGATAAATTCTTTATTTTACCAAAAAAATTATAAAAAAAGAACCGACTACAATAAAACTAAAAATCCAAAAAGAACCCGTTCAAGTACAGGTTACATTTGACTCACCCTTTGAAGTCGGTCCCAAACCACTCAATTATTATATTTTATTTATATATTATAGTTTACATGAGGTTTGGCATCGACATTGGCACGTCGCACAAATGCTTATCGACCATTTGCCTCCAGCGAATCCTGCAGTATTTCGGTCACGTGGCTAGACGCGAGCCAGATAGTTTGGAAAAGCTCATTGTAGTTGGCCACGTGAAAGGAAAAAGGGCCCGTGGGAGATCACCAACTCGAATGACCGATGCCGTGAAAGAAGCCTGTCAGGAAAATCTACAGGCGTCAATCCGGAAGGCAGAAAACCGTGTGGAGTGGAGAGCTTTGGTGCAACACATAACGGCCTCAAATGGTCACGACCCTCAGTCATGAGGAAACGAGGAAGAAGAGAGAGAAGTTTTATTGAAGTCGGTTCCACTTTTTTTTTGCTTTTTAGTGATAAAAAAAAAATACTTATGGCGGGATAATCGGGGAGGTCTTGAAGGCATGACTCTCGTTTGAATTATCTCCTAACTCCTAACCGTTAAGGACTTGTACCTTCCATCATCAGCTCAGCATTGTAAGATGATGACTACCATATGCAAATACTTAATTAGTCTTAGAAAATATATGAAAAACAATATGAGTGCCTACAAAAATTCAGGAATTCCTTCCATTCCTCATGGATTTCGTCATCAGATTTTCACCAAAATTTTATGGGACAAACCTTGAAATGTTTATTCATGAATCTAAAAAGAATTTTTCAAATCGACTGATAAATGACGGAGTTCTGAGGTAACAAACATAAAAAAGGGGTGTTTTCTTGCAGCATGATTGATTAATTTTGTTACAAATTAAGTCGGATAGGTACATGTATAATATTAGGAAATGAAACATGAATATGTGTTCCATTTGACATACATTTAAAATCCGCGTAGCAAATTAATTCAGTCTTAGGTGCTTACATTTAAAATAACAAATACCTTGGGAACAAGACAAAATATTATTGATTATCCAGAGATCACGACACAACAAAAGTATTTGTATGAGGCAGCTTTAATTGTTGAACTGAATTAAACTCAACGCGCAAAACAAGTAGGTAGGTATCATAAAGGCAAATCTACTCGTCACTAAATAAATTAACAGATATAAAAATATAAAAGAATTATTCAAATGGAAAGTAGTGTTACTGTTCCCAAACGAAAAATTCATAGAGTTATCTTATCTTTAAAATATGTCAAAAACAACCAATTATAAATTACAGATTTATTGAACACTGAGTGGGTGCTCTTTGATCTGACGATTTCACTCAAATCGACTTAGTCACAAACTAAGAGAATATTGTTTTTACAAGCTTTTTATTAACTTGCATTGTATGTTTAATGTATGTTTGTTCGGGTGAAATCTTCCAACTCAATTTTGAAGCAGATATCGTCAACCGATTGAGCTGAAATTTTGCATACTTACTTAAGTTTGATGACAATACAATAATATGGTACCATGGGGCTGATCTGATGATGGAGCCGGAAGGTGGCCATAGGAACTATAATAGAAAAAGCAATCCTACCGAGCTTGGGCTCTTTAAAATCGTCTCAGTGAGCATTTGATGGATATCCAAAGAAAAGTACAGTCGACTATAAAAGCTTGCCACTAAAATGTCATTTTTGACAGAAACTTATTATAATTATAAATTTCAAGACTCACTATATGTTTCATTTATACTTCACAATAACTACATATTTACCTTATCATGAGGCCAATAAAAAAAATTGGTTAGTTAATAATTTTTTTATGTCCAAAGTTTGAGAATCTGTCTGTTTTTCTATGACTTTCAAAAACGGGGGAAGATTGAAGCATTACTATTTCAATGTTACCCCATTGAAATTGACTGGGGAAAGATTGAAGCTTGTCGTAAATCACAATATAAGAGTAATAGATACACCTAGCACTAGTAAATACATATAAAATCTAAAATAATACATAAATATTCAGTCAAAACTTTTATTCACACCCTATTAATCAAGTTATGAAACACGGGGTAAGATTGAAAATCGACGAACTGACCACGAAATGCTGACCTTCACAAAATAACACATAACACGCGTCTACGCACTCCGAGCGGTCTCGGGCGACTGACTGGCGGATCTTAATAAAATGGCGGTTTAATTGATGATACCAGCATTAAAAAAAATAAAAAATTTAGGGAGTAATGTGCCACTTTTTATCTTTCCCCTTTTTTCATCTTCCCCCACCTTACCTTAATTTAACTATTAACTAGTTGCTTGTTTTAGAAATATTTCTTAAAATCTATGTTTAACTTGGAACGTCTACGTAACCTGCTCTGCATGTCTGTGCTTTGCCCGGCTCCTTGATCGACATTATCTAGGGCTGACTTCAAGGTAGGTTCCGCGGTTTCACTCACCACGTCCGTAAACGATTCCGCCTCTTCGAACTCCGGGTCACTTGCGCCCAGTGTTCTTTCACCCGTGCTGTCGGAGAAGGTATCGTCTCGCGGCTCCACTGGAACCTGACTTGCCACATCGTCAACCAAAGTGCGTGAGCTGCCGAGTGATTGCAACGCCGGAACTTCTGCATTTGACGGAGACGTCGGTGAGGACGCTAGTAAGGGTGCGTGTGGCGGAGGTGATGGCGGTGACGGCAGCGGCTCCTAAATTAACCAATTTGTCTATTTCGTTCCCGACAGCGTCGCGCAACGCAAACGCAATAGGCCGCGCTTTAAAAAAAACGGGTTTTGCGCCTTCCTTAAGACGCAACTTAACTTTATATTTATTGAACAACCCTAACTTATCTGAGAATAACTCCGGAAAACGTTGCTCTAGTTCTTTGACAGACACCATTGAGTCGTTGCAGTATTTAATAGGCGTTAATTGTAACCCAAACAATGATATAAAGTCCCTACCGAGCAGAGGAACACCGCCATCACGAATAACGAACACTGTTAGTGTGTGCTTACGATTCGCAAATTCTATGGGTAAACGCAAACTTCCCACACATGTTAACCGATCACCTGAGTAGGTCATTAACCTTTTACTGGTAGGCGACAATGGCACGTCTTTGAAATGCATTTTGTATGTGACCTCTGAAATCACCGTAACTGCCGACCCGCTGTCAATTTCAAATTTTAACTTCAATCCGCTAATATTAAGTGTCTCAACCATAGGCTCACCTCGCATAGATCGTATGTGAAATACGACCTCACCGTCATCGTCGTTGTCGCCCTCGCTATCTGCGCCGGTTTCCATGTAATTAACTTTTGTACACATTCTACGCAGATGTCCTTTTACATTGCACTTTTTGCACGTATATTTCGCGAAACGACACTGTGAAGCACTATGATTTGAGTAACCGCACACTGAACACTTAGCACTACTATTTTTTATGCCGTTATTGCCGCTTTGCTTGATCTTGAACAGCTGATCGGCCGGTGCGGCAGGGAGACCGGGGCGTCTGGCGGCTGCCGCTGCGCCTACCCGCGCACACCGAGTATTCTCCGCGCATTCCACCGCCTTTGATAATGTTAACTTAGTTATATCCTGAGCGTAAAGTTTTTCTTTCTCGCTGCCCGGTACCATTCCCATTATAAAACGATCGCGCAGCGCTTCTTTGACATTTGCAAAGCTACAATGAGCTGTCAGGCCTCGCAGTCTAGCAGCAAACTGCGGAAAAGACTCGTCGTGTAGTTGCGTTGCGGAGTAAAAATTGTGCCGTTCCCCAAACCCAACACGCTTCGGCGTAAAGTGCTCGTCCAGCAAGTTGATTATGTCGTCGAATGTCACATCCTGCACCTCCTTAGGCAGAGCCAAGTGTGCTGCAAGTTCGTACGAACCCTGTGTGAGTGCGCCCAGCAAAATCGCTCGCCTTTTTTCCCCCGTCGCGTCCGTAGACGTGTTTATACTGTTCGCGATGAACCACTGAAATAACCGGCTCTTGTAAGTCTTCCAGGTTTGCGTGGTATGATCAAAGCTCGGTAAAATCCCAAAAATTGCACTTGCCATTTTGTTTCATTAATCAAACAACAATGGGGGTAGTCGTCGCCACTGATATAAATGGGTATACGGGGGACACGAGTGAAACAAATGCTAGTCTAATGCACACTGGTTTATTACGTATGCGGGTGGTGGGAGCAGCCACGCACACATACACAAGTATATAACAGGATGAACGCAGTCGAATGCCTTAGAAAGATCGCAGAAGATCCCAATCGCATCACAAGATTCCTCCCAGCTATCATAAATGTGTTTAATAAGTACAGATGCTGCATCAGTCGTGGAACGTCCCCTTGTGAAACCGAACTCTTTACTAGAGAGTAATTTATTTCTATTGAAGTGTCCTAGTAGATCTTTCAACATTAATTTTTCGAAAACTTTACTTAAAACAGGTAGTATAGATATCGGACGGAAATTAGTCAGATCACTCAAATCACCCGATTTAAAAAGAGGTATGACTTTACTAATTTTCATAAGATTTGGGAAAACTCCCTCTTCTATGCAACTATTGTAAATCAAAGCTAGGTAAGGCGCAATTGAATCTATAATATGATTAATTATTTTTACTGATGCTCCCCATAAATCCTCTGTTTTCTTTAAATTTAGTGATTTAAATGTTTTAATAACATCTACTGTATTTACTTGACTAAATTGAAACTCAACATCACATTTCTTACAATTAGCACAAAGTAAGTTATGGGCTTCGGATGCAGATGATTGTAAACATTTTGTGGTATTAACTGCAATGTTGGAAAAATAATCCTCAAATGCCGAGGCAACATCAGGATTTGACATAGTCTGCCCGTTTTCTCTGACAATGTTGACTTGGCAATTGCGAGTTTTGGATTTACCAGTTTCTCTGTTAATAACATTCCAAATAGTTTTCACTTTGTTGTCCGACATTTTGACTTTAGAACTAATATAATTTGCTTTGGCAGCTATGCACACTTGCTTAAACAATTTTGAATAGTTCTTAACATAGTTTAAAAAAACTGCGTCCTTGTTCACTTCCTTCTCTCCATACAGTTCATAAAGCCTGGTTCTGCTTCTATGAATACCTACAGTAGCCCATTCACTAAACTTTGTTTTTGTAGTCGACCCAGAAATAGTTTTCTTTTTGAAATGTGTATTGAACTGATCCATTATTATGCCAAATAAATCTTTGTAAGTACTATTTAAGTCGTTACATGAAAGAGGTAGCATGCAAAGATCATTATGAATTTCATTTTTGAATGATTCCAAACGATAACTAGTAATGGGTCTGCATGTTATAGTTTGTGGTGTTTCCTTTAAAGTGTTAGGAAAAGAAGCTTTCTGTCCTCTATGATCTGAATTAAAACACTTAAATATTTCCTTTTCTAAGTAATCGCAATCACAAAAAATATTATCTAAACAGGTTTTACTAGTTACACCTACCCGGGTAGGCTCCAGGAACATATTGACCAAATGAAAAGATTTGAACAAACTTAACAGCTTAACAGTATCACTGGTCATTTCAAGTAAATTAACATTAAAGTCTCCACAAACTATAACATGTTTTTTACCTTTACATGCAATTTTTAAAACATTTTCCATAGTTGATTCAAATGAATAAAAATCAGTAGCCGGTGGTCGGTAAACACATATAATTACATAATTCTCTAATTCTACACAAGCAATTTCTATGACTCGTTCTATTGAAAAATTAACAATATCTTCTCGTTCTTTGGATTTTAAGGAACTTTTAACAATAATAAGAGACCCACCATGAATGGAAAATGTTCTAGTAAAACAGCTCACTAATTTAAAATTAACAAAATTAAAAATCAACTGTTCTCGTCTCAGCCAATGCTCAGTAATACACATAACTTGAATATTCTTATTATCTAAGAATAAGCCTATTTCTAATTCCTTGCTGGAAAAACCCTGAATATTCTGGTGAACAATGTTAATATTCAGAGATGTTTCCGCTGTCTTACAATCTAGTTTAAATGTGACAAAGGTGTATTGCCACTGCAGACATGTTTGAGCCCACTAACTGAGGTATAAAATCTATTTGGCTCTATGTTAAAAGCTAAAAGATCCACTAGTGTAAGAATACATTTTTTAGGCATAGTTATCTTTTCAGAGGTCAATTTGAAGCGCTTGATAAATTTATTTATGTCAAAGAAATGCACCTTTTTATTGAAACATATAGCATTGTATAATATGGAGTTAAGGTGTGCTATTCTATTGTTATAGTAATATGGCATATTCTGTGAGTATGGTAGTGCACACAGTATGATTTTACCTATGCCAGATGTTTCAATGTCATTTATTGTTGATATTAATTTATCTATACAAGACTTATCTACATTATGACTACTTCCTACCATAATGACTAATGTAGTCCTGTCATCAAAGCTTCCCTTTGAAAGATATTGACAAAATTTACTCATACTTATGTTAGGATAACAGAAATTTGACACTTTTTGACTGAGTTTGTTACCTAACATTGAACCCATTCCTGAGCCAATCTGGTCTGAGTACACAACTGTTCTACTTACATGACTAGGTGATTGCACATTAAGCACAGGACGGGCGGACTCAAAAATACCAAGGGGCACCTCCTCCGCTTGATGACTGTTTATTGAGGATGCTGGTGGGATATAGCCACAGTTACAATAATTATTGTTCATTAATGAATTAAAACGCTCCTCGTTACATTTACTCTCCTTCAACAGCTGGTCAAAAGCCAGGACATGCTCCTTGATCTCTCTTTCTGAAGATCTATACATGAATGATGTCATTTCCAATTTACTCTGTAATTTACTAATTTCAGCATGCAATTTTTGTATGTCTAAATCATAATTCTCTAGTTGAATGTTACACTGCTTCACTCTATCTTTCATGACGGACAATTCTAATTTCTGTTTGAAGTAATTTTTCTTTACTGCCTGGCTTTGAATGAGTTTTTGAGTCCTTTTTATATATCTATTTATCTTAACATATCTTTTCAACTTAGTACTACTATTAAAAAATACATATTTTTTACAATTCTTGGAATTTTCAACGCCAATAATCTCTTGGTAAATATTTTGAGTGGACGGTGGATTATGCTTTACATATTCTTTCCTTAAGTAATTTAATTCGTCTATTTTCGCACCAAGTTCCTCTTCAAGGTTTTTGATGCGTTCCAATGCCACTTCATGTGTAGAGGCGCACTGGTTGAATGAGTCCACTAATAGACGCAGTCGCAGGACCTCACCCTCGGCTTCTTGTAATTTAAGATCACTATCCACCAGCTGGGATTTCAGTGATGTGTTGATGTTGATGATTTTTTGTAATTCTACTTCACTATCATCTCTTTCCTGCAGCAGTTGATCACTAAAGGCCTTAGATGCCTGCAAATCCTTGCGAGCAGCCTTCAGTTGCATCTCTAGTTGACGTGCAGTCGCCTTGCGTGAAATTATGCCAGATTTAGTGCTCATTGTCGCTCAAACGTATTCTGAAAGATAAAAAGTAACTGAGTATTTCCAATAAGTGAGAATAGGTTTTTTGTTTTTATTGTTGTTAGTTTTGAGCCGAAAAAACGGTGTGCAGTGTGTTCGTGTAGGGTAATGTCAGTGGCAAGAGTGGCTAGTCTCAACTCTGCTTCCACTAATAATCGTCAAACAGAGAGAAATCGCACGGCGCCAGTGTATTTATGTGGACGTTGCTCACGGTCGTACCAGTGAGCTATGTGAAATATATATGTAGTGTCTCAGTACAATGAGAATAATCGTGAGATAGAAATATAATTGAACAATATACTCCCCTGGTTTAAATCCAAATTCAAACGTCCGTCCGTTGACAGTTGCTTCCAAGCAGAGGTTACTGCTACGCTGTAAGCAGTTGTTTTTTTTCCAGAACTCGTTGCACCTGACTTCTTATACAAGTTTTAGAATAGAATAGAATAGAATAGATTTATTTTTGCAGTAAACATGTCCAATGCATTCAGGTCTTATTTATAAATAATGGGTAAGTTTCTATGTTTAACCATAACTGGTGTGCAAAAGTAATTACAAAAGTACATAAGTATTGCAGAAACTATACAGATTAAATCGTCTTGTTTCAATTTATTTACATTTTTAATTATAATTAATATCACTACCAGTAAAATAGTATAAATATAAAAATGCTATTTCATAATTCACTTCATGTCAAGAAATTCATTTACACTATAGAAACTTTGATTACTAATAAATTGATACAATTGTCTTTTAAATGTTCTAATATCCATAGATTTGAATTCAGTAGGCATTTTATTATATATAGTTATGCACATAATAAGGCAACTTTTTTTGTGTTTCGCTAATCTAGATTAGTCATCAGGAACTAGTCTCTCCGGGTTTCGACAGGAGCGAGGATGACTATCACTTGCCTTTTTAAATAGATAGGTATGTTGATGGACAAATTTGCACACTTCATAAATATATAATGCAGGAAGTGGTAGTAAACCAAGCTTTTTAAACAGTGGCCTGCAGGATTCGGTGGGCCTCATTCCATAAATAGCTTAATGCACTTTTTTTGTGCTACAAACGCTCGATGGCTGCTAGTGCTATTACCCCAGATTATTAAACCATACCGCAGCACTGACTCTACATATGCATGGTAACATGAAATAGCAGTTTTACAGTTTGTCACCCTGCTAATTTGCCTAAGTGCATAAACGTACCTATTAATTCTCATGGTAACTTGATCTAAATGGGCCTTCCAGTCCAAATTTTCGTCAATAATTACTCCCAGGAATTTGCTCTGCGTTACTTTACTAATGCTAGAAATATTAAGGTTAAAATTGTATTTATGATTTGTGGATCTATTGAATTGCATATATTTCGATTTGTCTAAATTGATTATTAGATTGTTAGAGTGGAGCCAGTCAATTACTTTTTCGATTGTATTATTGATGTCTTGTTCGTGTTCTGTAATTTTATTCGTGTTTATATTATTGGATGAAATAATAATAGATATGTCATCGGCAAATAAAATACAACGATGGTGTGTTATGTCAGCTAGGTCATTTACATATAATAAGAACAGAATCGGGCCCAATACACTCCCTTGTGGGACTCCGTACCTGTTGTGACGATAGCCTGAAGAGTGATTTATTATCTCATTACTTCCGTTTTTTTTAGTGACTTCAACACGTTGTTTTCGATTTGCCAGGTATGATGAAATCCACTCAAGTACTGGCCCTCTGAACCCCAAAACCTCAAGCTTCTGTAACAATAGTTCGTGAGAAACAAAATCGAAGGCCTTCGATAGATCAAAGAATAAACCTGTTGTGATCTGATTATTGTTCAAATTTGAAAGTATTTGTTTAACAAGAGAGAAAATTGCCAACGCCGTAGACTTATGCTTTTGGAAACCAAATTGTTTTTTTTTAATGATGTCATATTTTGTACAGAATTCAAGCATTCGCTTATAGATACATCTTTCGAAAAATTTTGATATGATTGGGATTAGTGTTATTGGACGGTAGTTGTTAACATCATCTTTTTCCCCTTTTTTAAATAATGGTCTCACTATTGATAATTTCAACGCGTCTGGAAAAGTTCCAGATAAGAAAGACAGATTTATTAGGTGCGTTAAGATTGCAAGGGTTTCGTCTAAACTTGTCTTAATTATATTCGTATTAATTCCATCATATCCTTCCGATTTCGTATTATTTAGTGCCAAGACTTCATTTTTAACTTCAAGTTCTGACATAGGTTTCAAAAACATTGAGTTACCGCGACCTGGCTCACCTCTGGTACACATATAAGGTTTACTGTTGGATAATACTTCAGTAGACTCAATGAAATGGTCATTAAAGGCAGCCGCTATTATTATACCGCTATTTAATCATTTAAGTGGATTAGTGATACATTTAAATGTATTACTATGCGATTACAATTAATTTATTTAATTTAAAAACAGCTGATGAAAATTTGACATTTGAAAGAATAGCCACCCTCGCGGAGCTCCTATTTCCGGTCTTAGGGAATGGTCTAGGTAACTAGCTAACCTAACCAGAGGCCGAACTACATTTTCCTAGATGGCTACAGTAGCAGTTTGACTAATTGTCGTTTAGCCATTCAATTGAATGCCGCCAGTCAATCAACGGCCATTTCATTTACTGGCTAATTTAACCAGTTGGCTGCGATATATAGACCACATCTCAGACCAATCGATTTTTTTTTTTTCTATTCTAACTTTAATAAATCGTTGGAAACGATAACCATTAAAACATTATTGTAAATATTTAATGAGCCACTTATATTTAAAAGAGTCCTCGAAACCTAGTAAGAAAATAAATTCGTAAATAATTTTCTGTTTTTTCGTACTACTCGAACTAAATCTAATAAAACGTTTTGTAGTTTCTTGACTAATGGTTGTTGTAAAGTATTTATATTTATGACAGAATAAAAACTATTTCAATTTCTTTAGTATTACTTATTCTACTTTAAAAGCATTCAAGTCCTACTCTAGACAGTATTTTCTTGTAAGTATCTTATTATGGAATTAATTTATGAAATATCTTATTATATTATTGTTGATATCTGAAATGATATCGAACATCTATTTTCTATTATACGGAGAGAGATCATTTTTCAGAAAAATCTTAACAGCGGTTGGCGCCAGCCATACAACGCCATCCATATCCATATCCATTTATTCAGTATTAGTCATACATCTATTGATAAAATGTTCTTTGTGATGAGGTTTTATGCTGTCGACTACTTTGTCTTTGATGATATTTGATGTTGCTTGTCATGTTAGTTTTACTTTATGAAGAAATAAAGAATTGTACGGACGCAAATATTGTTTGTATAATAAACTTAGGAATATGGAGACTTCCAGCTACGCAGAAGGTAAATTAGGGATTTAACAGGTTATGGGTTCCCCCATATTCCTAATTTTTTAGCGGTTTGAATAAAAAATTTAGAAAATTTTCGAAAATATATTTTTTGACAACTTCATATTTAATGTAAAAATTTATTAAAACAACAGTTTATTGTTGAAGCAGAAAGCTTCCAAAACCAAAATATGGCACAAGCAAAAATACAGAACGTGATATATCGTCTAGAAGATGGAAATAATTTTCACAATTGGAAATTTCGTTTAGAGTTGTTGTTGGAGGAGAAAGGCCTTAGCGATATATTGGCCTGTGAGGATGTTAAGGCGGATGAAAAGAAGAAGGATGCAGAAGCGAGATCACTAATTGTGCAGTGCATAGGCGATAATTTTCTAGAAATTGTGAAAGGATGCAAAAGTGCCAAACAAATGATGAACGCTTTAGAAAATATTTTCAATCGAAGAAGTGTTATGAATAAATACAATTTAAAAAAGAAATTAATCGAATTGAGATGCGAGGATAGTGAGAAATTGCAAGATTTCTTTCTGAAATTTGATAAGCTAATAAGCGATATCGATGTCATGTCTAAAATGGACGAGTCAGATAAAGTGGTACATTTACTACTCGCATTACCGGGAAAATATAACAATGTGACAACAGCTTTAGAAACGATGAACGAAAATTTAACTTTAGAAAAGACAAAAAGGGCTTTACTTGACGCGGAAATCCGACTGGATGATGTAAGTAAGACTCAAGACAACGCATTTAACATAGAATGCTGGAATTGTAATGAAAAGGGGCACAAAGCAATATTTTGCCACAAAAGTATTCATAATAGGCAGTATTACACTTTCCAACGTGGTGCTCCTGTCCGAGGTGGTGAATTATATAGAAGGGGTCGTGGCAGAATGCATGGACGCGCTCGAGGTGTGAATAGAGCACACACATCAAGGGACGATGCAATTATAGCTCATGAAGAGACTATAGAGGAAGTGGGCTGTATGATTGATGAAGAATTCAACTTGACTTGTAAGGCATCATTTAATCAATCAATTTCTTTTGTAGTCGATTCTGGTGCATCACAAAATTTTATATCTGATATTTATACACCATTTATGACAAATGTAAAAACCTTAGCACATCCTGTACAAATTAACACAGCTAATGGTGAAAAATTGATTGCATATCAAAGTGGCAGTTTACCGATTAAATGCGGTAATGTTAAGTTTGCTGTCGAAGGACTTATTGTAGCAAAGTTAGCATATAATCTTCTATCTGTACGGAAACTGCTAGAAAAACCAAATGAAATCATTTTTAGGAATGAATACGCAAAAATTTTATTTTTTAATGGGTCCATTATATGGGCATATAATAATGGCAAACTTTATATTATGCAGGGTAAAATTATAACGGAGGAAGTAGTCGCGGCTATACATTCAGCAGATGGCATGTTGTGGCACAGACGTTTAGGACACACCAGCTCTAAAACCTTACAAAGGCTACAGCTACCACTAAACAACAACGTATGTAACGCGTGTATGAAAGGTAAGGCAACACGATTACCATTCAAAAGGTTAGAGCAACCAAGGTCACGTCAAGTCTTAGAACTGTTACACAGTGATATAGCGGGCCCATCCAACATTCCAACAATTGAGGGTGAAGTCTATTTTCAAACCATAATAGATGATTTTTCACACTTTTGTGTAGTTTTCTTGCTAAAAAGGAAATCAGAGGCAGCTCAAAATATTATTACCTATATCCATCGATACGAAAACGAATTTGAGAAAAATGTTAAGAGGATCAGGTGTGATAATGGAGGTGAATACACTTGCAATAAACTCCGTCAATTTTGTGATCAGAAAGGAATAGTTTTGGAATATAGTTTACCATATTCACCAGCTAGTAATGGCGTTGCAGAGAGAATGAATCGAAGTTTGTATAACAAAGCAAGGACTATGCTTATTGAAACTATGCTGCCAAAGACTTTGTGGGGTGAAGCAGTAAAATGTGCAGCTTATCAGTTGAACCGTTGTTCGTCTGTGGCTATTAATTTCAAAACTCCTTGTGAAATTATGTATGGGACAAGAGACTTAAACAAACTTCGTGCATTTGGTGCAAAGGCGTGGGCATATATCTTACCTAAACATGATAAACTTTCGGAGAGAGCACGTGAGTGTAGGATGGTAGGATACAGCAGAACAGGATATAGTTTATGGGATCCTAGAAATAACAAAATAATTGTGTCACGAGATGTGAGATTCGATGAAAATGATATTGTTTACAAAGAAAGTGAGCAGACTGATAACGAACGAGAGTGGTTAAGAGTAAGTATTTCAGAAACAAATCCCATAAATACTGATGGGATTACTGAGCCTGAACAAGATAATGGAAATAGAGAAGAGGTCATCAATAAGAATGTTGATGAGGAAATTATAGAACCAGAAGAAATGTTTGAAGATTGTGCTGAAGAGAACATAAATGAGGGACAAGATGTTAGAAATGAGCATGTGACAAGAACAAGAAGTGGCAGAATTATTAAACCTCCAAAAAGATTGGAAGATTATGAAACACATGTCGCCTACTGTTTGTGTACGGGTGATCCAGGTTCTTACAAAGAAGCTGTTGGAAGAGGTCAAGAGTGGCAAGACGCAATAGATAAAGAATTAAATTCGCTGAAATCATTGGAAACATGGGAAGAATCAGAATTGCCGAAAGATAAAAAGGCTATAGATACCAAATGGGTATTCACTACTAAAAAGGATGGTACAAAAAAGGCCCGATTAGTGGCGAAAGGGTTTCAAGAAGAAACATTATTTAATGTGTATTCACCAGTAGCTCGTATGCCTACAATTCGTATGATGCTTAGTCAAGCTATACAAAATGACATGTACATGAAACAATTAGACGTTCCAACGGCCTTTTTAAACGGGTTCTTAAAGGAAGACGTTTATATAAAACCACCGTTAGGAGTTAAAGTTGGAAAAGGCATATATTTAAAACTAAAAAGATCTCTGTATGGGTTAAAACAAGCACCTAAATGGTGGAACGAAAGACTTCATGGCTTTTTAGTTGATAAAGGATTTTTACAATCAAAACATGATTTTTGTTTATATATTTTGGAAGATGTATTTTTATTAGTGTATGTTGATGATATCATTTTAATGTCTAAAAGTGCAACAAACCTATATAAAGCACATGAATATTTAAAATTGGAATTTAATGTGAAGGACCTTGGAGAGGTGAGTGCGTACTTAGGGTTGGATATTGTGAGAACCTCAGAATCAATCTCTATTTCTCAAGAATCAGCAATAAATAGATTGCTTGATAAATTTAACATGGCAGATTGTAAAGGGGCGGAGACACCAATGGAGGTAAATTTCACTACTGATGTCAATGAATGTATCACCTTGGATATACCATATCGTGAGCTCATAGGTTGCCTTTTATACTTAGCTACTTCAAGTAGGCCAGATATTTGCTTCGCAGTATCCTTTTTGAGTAGATTTTTGGATAAGCCAACTATGTCACTGTGGCAAGCAGCGAAACGTGTTTTGCGATATCTAAAACACACCAAATCAAAATGTTTGGTATACAAACAGGATAGCAGTTGTCCCTTGATTGCCTATACCAATGCTGACTGGGCAGGCGACAAAACAGACAGAAAAAGTATGAGTGGTTCTGTAGTCTTCTATGGCAATAATTTGTTAGCCTGGTTCTGTAAGAAACAAAACGTTGTCGCCTTATCAACAGCCGAAGCTGAATATATAGCTGCGGCTCTAGCGTGTGCAGAGTTAGTTAGTTTAAAGGGGTTGTTACAAGATTTTAACTGTCTTTCAAACTCAACGTTACTTGTAGATAATCAGAGCGCTATCAAACTGATGGAGTCAAATGAAAACAGTAAGAGGTCAAAGCATATTGATATTAAATATCATTTTATTAAAGATTTGATTAGCAAACGATTAGTAATTGTAAAGTATGTGAACACGAAAGAAAATGTTGCAGACATTTTAACAAAAGCTTTAGGAAAACAGAAACATAATTATTTTGTAGAGAAACTAGGTTTAATTGAATAGTTTATTTGTATGCCAAAAGTGTTATCATAATTATTATGAGGTTTAATGTTCATCTACGTTTTATTGTCATCTAAAACAAAAGTTTAACATTGAGGGGGAAGGAGTTAGAGTGAAGACCACTATCCTTCTTATACTGAGCGGTTAGTATTTTGTCTTGTTTGTTTTATTATTTATTTGTTTTTCAATGTTTAACTTTAGTTATAGATATAGTTATTAGTTTGTTTCTAACTTTATGATTGCGACAATTCTTATTCCGGGGTGAATTAGAATTGCGGGGGGATGATGAGGTTTTATGCTGTCGACTACTTTGTCTTTGATGATATTTGATGTTGCTTGTCATGTTAGTTTTACTTTATGAAGAAATAAAGAATTGTACGGACGCAAATATTGTTTGTATAATAAACTTAGGAATATGGAGACTTCCAGCTACGCAGAAGGTAAATTAGGGATTTAACACTTTGTCCTCTCAATACGCCAAAATGGCTGGACAGATTTTAAACAAACTAGGTAGAGAGATAGCTCTTAGTGCATATCCAAAGATGGTCATAGGATGTTTACCAAATGATGGTATTGAAAAACAATTATGCTTTATAAGACCACGCTATGACGCGGCACGTAGCCTCAGAAGCATTTTGAACGGTCCTTGACTTATGTTATGTTTTCACGAATAAATTACATTATTTTTCCAAAAGATTTGGAAAAATAATGTAATTTATTCGTGAATTGGTAAGCTCATAACAGAGCGCTTGTTGCGAATTGTGATTGAATCCAAAAATAACAATATATTCGTCTAAATTCCGTAACATAAGGGAACGAGCAGTTGAAACGCTTCTGAGCTTTAGGTACCCACCTTTTGAATTTCGGGTCGCACATAAAACTTTCCAATATCAAACCAAGCGCCTAAATCATTGTTAGTGCTAAAACACAAGCTCGTACCTCTAGAAGTGACACTTATCGGAGAGGGCGTACTTTACCCCGAACCTGACCCAAATAAAGCGCGCTATCGCGAGCTGAAGATTTGTTGGCAAAGCAATTTAGGGCCGCCCCTATCCGGGCGGTAACTTGTGTGGCTGCATCCTTGTAGAAATATACTACATACCGGCGTTTACGCTGCGATTTTCTGCAGTTTTTGAGTTCCTTCTTACTGCAGCGGTTCATGTACAAAGGGTTAGGCTTTTAAAGGTAATTTCCCGACTATATTTAACGACTCGGTGTTAAGTTTAAGTCATTGAGGATTTAAATATTGAGTTTATCATTACTTTCTTTCGGGATATATTTAATTACACATCTATATAATTTTTCAGTACACTGGGTTACTCCACTAATTACCTGAATGCATACCAGAAAAACTTATGCTGTGCAAAAAAAACAATTGATTAACTGAACATGTCCTACAAAAAAAACTTAAACATCATACAAAACCAGATGACCTTTTTAACCGAATTCACACCAAAAATATGCTTTGTACATCAGATACCGGGTGGAACGAAGCGATGTTCATTCCTGAAACTATAATGCTATGTATTTCATGTAGAATCGACCTGCAATAGTTAAATTCTTTTAATAATAAAAAAACGAAAATCGATTAAAATTGTATTTTTTAATGTATGTACAACCCTAGTTTTTTTAAACTATTATTTGACGTTTGGGAGTATTTACAATTACCTACATTTACATCCGGTGTTCGAAAGTACCGCCGTGGCGTACGATACACGCCGCTGCTCGTGCCCGCGTGTGGCGATGCACCCTCGACAAGATGTTGTGTCGGTTATTTCTTCTGCGAAGACTTTCAAAGGCCACCCTTAGCCTTTCCCTCATCTCTTCAGCCGTCTCACACTCAGTCTTGTAAACGATGTCCTTTACGGTGCCCCACAGAAAAAAATCCAAGGGTGTGAGATCTGGAGACCTAGGAGGCCAACGGTGCGGCCCATATCGGCCGATCCAGCGATCCTCAAACACATTATTCAGTGTTTCACGTACTTCGACTACTGAATGAGCTGGTGCTCCATCTTGTTGGAACCAAGTGCGTCTTCTTTCTGCCAGCGTCAACTTATCCAGATAGTCGTCGAGCTCTATCCTCAACAGAGCCATGTATCCGTGTCTGTTTAAAGTCTGAGGCAGAAATACAGGGCCTATTATTGTATCCCCGTGTATCGCCGCCCAAACATTAACAGACCAACGATACTGGTGTCCCGTATAACGGTAGGCAAACGGATTTTCTTCGGCATACACGTGTTCGTTATGCCTGTTCCACATACCGTTCCGTGTGAACAAGCTTTCATCACTCCATATTACGTGTTTGATGAAGTCTCGGTCTTCTAACACCTTTTGCAGTAGCCACCGGCAATAGGCTTCGCGAACGGGGCAATCTCTTGGTAGTAATGCCTGGACTCTTTGTATTTTGTAAGGGTGACGGCCCTCACGTTTTAGTATTCTGAGTATTTTCGTATGAGTCATACGAAAATGTCGGCCCGCTTGTCTTGAACTTGACCTCGGATAATCTTCGAAGTACTGCAGCACTCTCTCTTCCAATCTGACATCATGTTGAATAACGCGTCCTCCGCGCTGGTCATCCTGACCCGTTCGTGGCACAATAGGACGATTGTTACCAACACGGTCAAGAGCGCGTAATATCGTACTAGAGTGTGTTGGGTGAGGAGGAGGATACCTGTTCCGGTATTGGCGCAAAGTCTCTCCAGTATTGTAATCGCACTCCGCGTACAAAAGAAGCAAATTCAAATAGCCTCTAGCGTTTAATTCCGGCATTTTTGCACACAGCATACGATACAAAAAGTCAATGTAACGTCTATCAATCATGTCAACTAAAAAGTCTAAAAACAATCTTAAGGGTATTTTCAAAGGTTTTTAAACCGATAAGAAATGGCTAGGCAATTTGTAAAAAGTTTGTTTACAAAAGTTAACTGTGTTATGAAGAGGTCATTGCACTCTAAAATAGGGTTGGACACACACACTTTTTCGTATGAAAGTTTAACATGCTATAACTGGAAAACGGTGAGAGATATTAATAAAGTTTATTTGGAGAAAATAATATTCTAAGCCTGTATAATGCCACAGTTAAAGGAAATAATGTCGTTTCGTTCCACCCTGTATATTTGAAAGTTTCACCAAAAATACTGACTTGCGCACTAATTATCCTCGCACTGCACACTAAGATCCGACTCGGCCGGGTTAGGTTAGGTTAGTTTTTTTTTTTATATCCAGTAAAACAGTTTTGCAAATACCTTTAAATAGTATATTGAATTCGCATTATTTAGTGTGCATATGTATGCACACTAAATAAATAAATGTTATTTTGATCGAAAAAAGGGAATATACAGATATCGATTTAAATACATGCCCTTTCTTTCCATGATTGAAATCTCCCTACACATATATTCGCATTTTAGTGAGGAGTTCTATTTGAAGTATCTGTTGTCATTTTTATCTCTTTGAGGTGATTGAATATGTCTTTGCTAGGTTATTGAACATGATGAGTAATATTGCTAAATCCCGAATAACATATACATGCAATATAAAATATATAAAATATAATATAAAACTTTGAGCATTGAGTGATTTACCACTTAACGCACGCACTACAAATTAATTCGTGTGATATATGGCCGTGATACTTTTTTTAAATTGGGTTTCAGTGATATTGCTAAATTGGGCACTCCACAAAGACTTGGTTGTTGATTTTTTTTTACTGCATCTCCCCTCCCCGTATAGAAAGAGTTTGCTCGGCTAGACGAGATCCACTTAACCCAGCTCAGAGCTATTTTTAGGACTCTTCACTAACTACTCAATGTTAGACGGTCAAAGCAATTTCCAATATTTTGTCTTCGGGCGTCTGTTATAGGCACTAGACGATGACCTACATGCATAAAAATTGTTTATCATCATTTGCTAAACAACTTTTTACAAATAATGACTTAACAAACAACGATTCACAAACTTTTCATTTCACAAACCCGTCATTCCTTAAAATGCTCATTTTACAAATAATTACTCAACAAATATACGTTTAGTAACTTTGACGCTTTATAAACATATTGAAAGACAAAGTTTCATTTAAAAAATGTACACTTCACGAATAAATCGTTTTAAAAATCATTTATTTTGCAAAACGTTAATTGATAAACTATTGTTTCATAAAAATATTAAAAATAACTGTTTATGTAATGAAATGCAGGACTTAAAGAGGGGCCGTTTCTGGGTCTTAAATTTTTTTATTCTTTTTTTTGCTATTTTTGGGCTTAAATTTGCCGAGATATTGGGGTTCAAATATTTTTTTTTTCAATGTTGGCATTTCTAGGCTAAGTTAGATTCAGTGATGTTCCATTTTTTAAGCAATCATTTTGACGCTCCGCTATTCATGGCCATAAAACAAACCTAACCTAACCTACAGTTTTCGGCTTTTGAGCCATGTTACCTAGAAAACCTCAATATCTCGGTAAATATTAATCTGACAAAGAAAGTTTAAATAACAAAACATGCGTTCACACCATGATGATTTATTAAACGAAATGTTTACCAAACAATGCATTTTATTAACGTTGTTTTATCATTCGTTATTTTGTTAATTGACTAGAATAATAAATGAATAATTTGCTAAATAATGTTTTGTGATATGATGTTTTGTCCAATAAATAATTTGTATCATGATCTATTTGTAAAACTATATTTTATGCAACGTCTAATTTGGGAATCGTTAATTTGCCTAACGTTGTTTATAAAATGAATATTTATGAAACGTGGTTTAGCAAGTGATTGGCTACCATAAAAACAGATCCATGACCTGGGATTTGAACTCAGGACCGCCAAAGCCGGCGGTCAGTTGCACTGCCACTGAGCTGCTGTAATGTGATCCAGTGACGAGTTTCATGATAGCAAACATTTTCACATCTGTTTCAATTCACTCGCTCGCTACAAACATTTTATTATTGATTTGGCAAACCTGAAATCTGTATCTCTCCATGTGTAAATGCTCGCACGCGTTACTTTGCCTATTCCGGCCAGCAGTTTACAAAATTTTTCGCATCCTGTCGGCCGAATTGAGGCTAAATTCGACATTTCTATTAACACCCCAAGCAGCACATTAGTGAATTTTGCAGCTTATCTTATAGCTTTAAGTTCTAAATGAGTGGTTTAACAGTGTTTGATACAACTTATAGCTTTAAACACCACTCAAAACTGTATATGAGTTCATCCTATCACTTGTAGTTGCATAGGAACGTTTTTTGTTTCTACTTTATTACTTATGGTGGGATAAAGTCGATTTTGCTACTTAAAGTTGCATGCAGGTTCAAATTGTCACTCAATAAGAAGCAATAGTGCTATATAAGGCCTTAAAATCACTTATAAGCAACTTTTACATATAAGTGGGAACATACCCTTATTTGGAACTAAAAGTTCCAAATGACTAGTACAATAGCGAATTATATCACCAATAGTGGCTAAAGGGATAATTTTACGGCTCTTTTGGAACCAAAAAATATTGCAACTTTAAGGCCTAAGAAGTACCTTATTGCCACTCCAACGCATAAATAGGTGTCAGTAGGAGGTTCTTGGAACCAAAGGCAGTTATTTTCACTTATTTCGAACCACTAACGAACTAAAAGTTCTATTATTGTTCCTATTTGCGCCTTGTCAAAATATATTTAATAGTCTTGCTTGTTTAATAGTCTACAAAAGAGCAAATAATTACTATTGGTAATATCATTCACTGCTTTGCCACTCGCAAGATACAAATAAGTGATTATTAGACTTGATAGTTCCAAATAAGGAACAAATAAGTGAAAATAAACACTGTAGGATCTTTTTTAGGGTTCCGTAGTCAACTAGGAACCCTTATAGTTTCGCCATGTCCGTCTGTCCGTCTGTCCGTCCGCGGCTTAGCTCCGTGATCATAAGTGCTAGAAAGCTGAAGTTTGGTATGTGTATGTATCACGCCGACATAACGGTAAAATTAAAACTAAAAAAATAACTTTTTTTCGGGTACCTCCCATACACCTAAAGTGGGGGTGATTTTTTATTTCGTTCTAACACTAGCGTGTGGGGTGTCGTTGAATAGGTCTTTTAAAAACAATAGGGGCCTTCAAAGGTCATTTTTTGATAAAGTCAGCAGTTTTGTAAATATTCGCTCGGTAAATCCAAAAAATAGTGTCCCCCCCCTCTAACTTCTCAACCACGGGTCAAAAAATTATGGAAAAATTCATGAAAATAAGGCCCTATTAGTACTTTCAATGAAAACTATATTGAATAAAATCGGTCGAGCCGTTTTTGAGTTATCGCAAAAATTCATAATTTTCTTTTAAATGACGTAAGTGCCCCGCGGTGTTCTTATACTTCGAACGTTACACATATTAGTTAAGTGCCATACTGCATTAAAACATTTCGCTCAATCTGGTGCGTATAATCGATAACTTCTAGAAGGTAATAAGTAATTACAGTTACTTTGGCGTTTACGACCTTTTATAGAGCTTGAAATCTTTCTCGTAATTTAAATTCGATTTTATTGTCTATTGTGAAGGATGGCCAACTACGGAACCCTACACTGAGCGTGGCCCGACATGCTCTTGGACGGTTTTTGTTTCGCCATGTTTACAAATGGAAGCCTATGAAAATTGATTATTTTAACCAGAATTTTATCACACTGACGCATAATCACAGACTTTTGATAGTTGTGACGATGTTACTTTAACATTGTACGTAACCTACAATCATTAGGTCAGGTTTTTAACAGTTTTATTTCTTATCAGTATCTATTCCTTATTTAATTTAGCACTCTCTTTTTTAATATTCCTGATCAAATGAAGGGCGCGTCGAAATTTACAAAGAAAACATACTATAGTTTCACAGTAAAAAAAAATTCGCAAGAATTTCGTGCTTATTTCGATGCTTGTATAACGTAAAGTTTTAATCACTCATCAAACAGACATATAAATCCAAAATGAATATGGCAGATCACGTATTACTTCAATTTGACAGTTGCCTCGCCACTCAAAGATAATTTTGGCGACTCATTTATCACTCATTGACCGAACTGAAATGTTTTCATTCGTTCACTGCGCATAACTTTTACCCTTAGTTCTAATTGCCACTTAAGGTTATTGTGAGATCTCTTATGGACGCATAACTTTCACCCATAGTTCTAATTTCCACTTAAGGTTATTGTGAGATCTCTTATGGATTCTATTTAGCACCAAAAATAGGCTGCAATTTTTCTCCTTTTGGTTCTATACTGGTGGCATAAGGGTTCTTGCCACCTATATAGCACTTAGTCATGGTGGTAAATTTCACTTAAGCATCTAATTAGATATGATATACGAGCTATTTAGACCCAATTGTGCTACTTGGGACATGTCCACTATATCAGGTGAGAATACATTGGTTGGCACTGCACACTTAACAAGCACTTCTATGTTCTAGGAGTGACCGATAGCCCCCTGTGTAGGGGATGCCTGTCGGCCGAAGAAACAGCTACCCACGTGATCCTGGAATGCGTTGCCGTAGCTAAACAACGTGCTGAAATCCTCAAAGCACCGAGGTTACTTCAAGAAGCCTGCGGAGACACCAGGAGAATCCTGCGCTTCTGGGCGGAGTTAGGCCGGCTAGACTATTAGCTGGCAAATCTGTACGCACAACGGCCCAAGTATACACGGGCTAAGTACGGAAAACGGTGCCCATAACTATAACCATGTGTTCAATAACGGATGGACCAGTAAAGTTTCCAAAAAAACCGCGAATATTTCCGGAATTTGTGGAAACTTTCACGAGAATTTAAGACTATTTTAGTTGGGAAATTGCCTTGGGAATTTTCAGTTGACTTATGATATTTATTTATTTATCGTATGGCATTTATGTCACTGGATATAGGTAAATAATAAGCCCCTTTATTCTGAATTGGATATTGGTGGTTATTTGATAATTTGTAAATCAGTACAGTTCAGCGTGCCTTTTGGCAAGAGCCTCCTCCAGCTTCAATGCTAGAGGGTGATGGTCATTTTCTCCCTCGGTGACGAGCCGTGGTGGGAGAGGTTTTATTAATTTTAATTTAATTACAACTAATTAAATTGAAAGGTTGAAGTTAGCCTTCTCCAAGTAATCTCCAGCCATTTCCGTGAGGTTTTTGATTTCTTCTATTCCACCTGTGAATTTGGTGATCGTGTAGGGTGGGATCTTTAGTATGAGTGAGTAGAGTTTGTGAGTACTTATGATATATCCACATCACTCAAGCAGCTGTTTAGAGTGTCAAATCGAATTCGACCCTAGTTTATTTCCAAAAAAAGCATGTTCCGCAGCAGCAAACATGTTATGGCGTGTTAACAAGGTCGGAACGGTAACGTCTCGTCGCCGGAACGTGCCGGGCGCGGGTTTTTGCCCACTTTTGTTGGGACACACCTGAAAAAAGCGGGACACTGCGACCGTGTACAGTAATTCACTATACCGCCCGCAGCGGACAAGGTACAGAAAGCGTAATTTAACCCCGTTCTATGTTACCCGTGTGTGAGAAGAAACAACTGTGTCAATAGAAGGCAATCAATAGTAACACTTCTACTGTTTAGTTTTCCAAAGACACGTACTTATTTGTTTTGAGATAGGGAACTATAAATTATTACCTCCATCCGCTTTATACCTACATAGGCAGCTGCAATTTATTTAAAGTATAATAGAAAATGCGAGTTTTTTTTAATAGCAAATTATTTTTAAAGGTAAGGATCGCCTCTCATTCCTTCAAAACGTTAGAGCTTTTACTGTAAGTAGGATTAAACAAACAAAAAAGATGAAAAATTTTTTTTTTCGCCTTCTACGGGTCTCTTACGGATGCCTTGCGTAACAAGGGTGGTAAACGAGGAATTACAAACGAGTGTCTTTCAGAACACTGAGGGCACGTGTTTGTAATTCCCTCATCACCAGAGTCACGTACGACGTTTTTCATTACACCTGCTCTCTCTGATCTCTTGCTCAACCGCTCACTGCACCGCAGGTCATGCAAAGTCGTGGCAAGTCCATCTTAAGGCCTTATTGCCACTTCACACGTAGCACACGTGCTGCATAAGAGCTTATACAGCCCTTATTCAGCTTATTACAGCTGTCTGAGGAATTACCCCTGTGGCGCGGAGATAATCCCATTAGCGAGTTATACTCCCACACAAAGTCCGACTACTGGTATTGTGGGCTAACCAGCCCTGATACGGTTCAAGTCATGTCTTAAAAAAATAGCTGTCTAAGGGCTGTATTTGCGCTTATATAGACTGTGTGCTACTTGGGTTAACATCAGCTATAATCGAGGCCAAAGCCTTGACTATCGTAAATAAAATAAAAAAGTTTCCGGGATTCCATATTGCTTCTTCTACTGTCGAGCCTAGTTCACTGGAGCGGTAGCATGCAAACGCAAGTACCCAGTGGCTGAGTAATCACATTTCGTGATATCCTTTTGTTATTCCGCCGGACAAGGTAGTGGACACAAAAAACGCTGATTTATGTAGCATTATTGTCGAAATACAACGCTATCGTGTTGTAACATAGAAATGGGAGTGAAACATGAATGTTTTGAATAAATATCGTGCCACGTTTCAAGGACGGTACACGAGTAAACATTATTATATTATAAGGGTTTTGTCCGAGGGAGTTGTGTGGTAATTTAGAAACCTGTCAGTTTTAAAAATTAGTTTCATTAAGACTATACCGCAGTATTAATATGTTGCCGTGACAAACCAGCAAAATGATGCGACGCTACGCTGTTATTATCTTAGAATAGATAAAAATTGCGTATTTTATTTGCTTTTACTCGAAATCATTTGTAATTTTGAATCAGATACAAGTCCAATTTAACCAACCGTGCCGTCACATTTTTGGATGATAGTTTTATTTCTATATACATGAAATATTGGAAAATATATTCCCATACCTACCAATATTTGGAAGTCTGTAGGGTTCCGTACGCAAAGGATTCTAGGACCCTATTACGAAGCCTCCGCTCCAGGCCGCTCTGTCCGTTTGTCACAGAGCTGTTTTTTTCTTTCTGACCGCAATAACTAGAGAATTAAAAATATATAACAAAACAAAAACCTACAAAAAAAAGCATATCTGATGGTTCGGAACCCTTGGCCCGTTTTTGCATAAGGTAAGAATGTATAAAGGAGTTGAAGTAAGATAGTTACAGTTCTATTTTATACTAGCGACCCTATACTAGCGGCTCTTGAATTACTCTATCTATTAAAACGAAACCGCATCAAAATCCGTTGCGTACTTTTAAAGATCTAAGCATATTGTACAGGGACAGACAGTGGGAAGCGACTTTGTTTTGACTCAAATGTAAGTAAGGAATAAATAAATAAATATACTGTAAGTATCCATACTATTCGTAAACAGCGCCAGTTTTTGAGCACGTCTAAAGTTGCTGGAAAATTCTAATAGATAAATATTATACTCGTGTCTCATGTCACATCACAAACAACATCTTTCAGAAAGTCTTGGGAGGCTTCTGATTATTTTAACAAAGGTTGTCCGCTTTCTCTCGATAACTATAAATAATATATTATTCACGAGAAGGTCACAAATTCTTGGATTATCGCCAGTGGCCTGACGTGGATTTGTTACAAGAGTAGAAAATTCAGTGTTCACCCGCCTTAAGTCTTTCTTCGGAGCTGCGATTTCTATAGAGTCGGTATTTATTCAAGAACTTGGATTTAATGATGAAATTATGAACTTTATTCTGCAAGTAGGCCATGAAACAAGGGCACTTACATGTCTAAGTCTACTGGCATTTCGCAAGAGGAGACCGCTGAGTTAAAAAGAAACGCCAAAAGAAACTCAACAGTCAGTATTTTTTTTCGCAGAACAGGTACTTACCAAAGATTATATAGCATTTATTCCATAATGGCAATTTGAACAAATCATCTTCTCATGATTTTATCAAGAAAACTATTACTAAAATTAGCGATATACTTATTGCATTCATGCAGATCAACGTTTCATTTGTTCGCCAATAATCAATCTCTTAATCTTATCTACCAGATACCTATATTTCACAACTGTATAGGTTTCAACTTTGCATAAATTAGCAATGAATCTATGTATGGTTTGATTCTTCATTGACGATTGAAAACCATAACTATCGGGAGTTTTATTTTCGGCATGGATGAGTTACTTCCATCAGATTCTATTGCTCGCTACGTCACATAGCTTAATGACTACACTGCACTGAATAGAATAGAATATGTTTATTTGCAAGAATACTTATAACTAGTGACAGGGTGTTATTGTTGTTTATAGTAGGTACAGTATGCAATCGTAATTAAACGATATGCAAATATTGTGCTAGTTCAGAACAAGTACATGCATTTGATTTACTTATTCCTAACAAGGGTCATGCTGTTTCGTACAATCTGTAAATTCCTTAACACTAAAAAACTGCAATATAATCAGCGACTCCACAGACTTCGCTGTTCCCACTATTCGGCATAGACAGGGGTGTACATCGGGAAACTGTCGGATTACGCTGGCTGCGGCCTCAAACGGAAACTTTTATCCTTCACCGTTTTTATATTCGCAGCGACGTTATACATACTTGAGGAATTAAGCATACGACACTTTTCGTGGCAATCCGCGCATACATTTTTCAACATTGAATAAGATAAAGCTGGAGTATTTTCGTATTCCGAGACTTATTCCTCCCTTTTTTGTTAAGACCGGCGTGCGATTTTGAAATCTTATATATGTTGCTTTACGTAATCCCGCAATTCAATTCGATAATTAAATGATGACACCTGAGGCCCTGGAAAGGTAGGTAGGTTTGAAATTAGTTTAAGCATAATCGCGTCGATATGAATTAATTATAATTGTTTACGTTTAATATGCACTGCCCTAATTAACTACACAGAGATCACATTAAATCATTAACATACCACGTAACACGATAATTAAGCTGGCAATGTCACAGAAAAAATAAAAAATGGATGATTAAAAAACATTAATACCGGGTACTTTTCCAAGCGCGAACGTAAAAGAAAATAATTTTCTCTAGCAAAAAACGGTAAAAAGACTTTATAATACGCGAAGGGTCATTACACGGTTGTTGAGTTCACGGCACACGTGCAAACACAGCCTAAATGAGAGGCTCAGTAGGTATGTGTGCACTTAGCTTTATAGCGAAATTATTTTCTTTAATGTGACAGTCATTAGGATAAACAAAGCTTGAACGCCCATTTGAAAATAGGGAGTAATTTACGCAGGCTTGTTAAGGTTGGCGCACACTGGCATTAATTTGGGTCCATTCAGCCGGTGGGATTTCGCTGATCAGCGGAATGACTAATAGGTGGACGTATGCGCTTAGCGCCTGTATACAAGACAAATGCCTGACGATTATTATTGGTACAATGTGGCGTTTGCACTCAACGTTCAGGTACAATCCTATTTTGTTTATTGCTGATCAGGGACTGATAACCTTTTTCTAGAATCCTAACGGCATTTTGGAATAGATGTCATTTTTACTTTTTTAGTGTTCCGTATCCAAAAAGTGATAACGGGACTATTTAATTACTAAGCCTCCGCTGTTTGTCTGGCCGTCTGTCACAGAGCTGTATATTTTCAACCGTAACCGTAAACTTTTTTATTGTTTGACTCACATTTGGCCGGATTCTTCGTTTCCTATATGTTTCGTCTTTAAGCAAAAGGTAGCCAGATCGCGTTAACAGTTTGTTGGCATAAAAATACAAACAAAACTCGTCCTAAGGTAGGCATCAAAGTGGACCATTTTGCTCGAAAACGTCACATGTAAAGGAAACCTGAAAGGTTCCACATGCATGCATGTCTATTTTAGATCCACAAATTTCCACATTTTCACGCCGTAAAAAACAAAACGATGAAGGCAATTCACAAATAGGGAGTAATTCTCCCTTCCCTCTTTACTATGACTTCCGTACTGTTATGGTTCTTATCACAAACGACTAAGAGTTGGTACAGTTGACCAAAGAGAGAGAGTTATATAGTTTACATGTATGGCAGGGGTTACTTTTCCCCGCAGCTGACTGTACTAATGTGCGGGATCCGATCCTTCAACGTCCAAAACGGCTGTTGTACGTAATTAAAGTAGTTGACAGGTGCACGCTCGGAAAGGGGTGGATGCGTCGAAAATTACCACACAATTGAACTTACAGTAGAAACACTGAAAACATTAGGAAATGGTCATGTAATTATAATTATAAGAACTCCATGTGAGTTCTAAAGTTCTAAACACGTGGGGCCGTTCCTGACAATTTTTACGTGAGTTCAAACCGTTTTTTATTTTAATTATTAAAGATGCCTCACGATAGTTTTAATAATAATAAATGATAATGTTTTATTAAATACGTAAAAGAAGGTACATAGAAATGTGCATATAAAGAATATTTTTTAGCGGAAGATGAACTCGAATATTTATTTTGTTCCTACTGGGTCATGGATGTTTTCTTCGTATTTAGTATGTATTTATATCTATACTATGTAGGTATATCATTGGCTAGTGCCCATAACACAAGCCTACTAGAGCTTACTGTGGGATTAAATCAACGTGTGTCACTATTAAGACACAATAATAAAATCTGTGACTACGAGTATGTGTGTTTGTGCGGCTTGGCGTGCGACGTGCATGCGTGTCTTAGTAAGATGAAATAAAAACGCCTAATAGATATTGGTCCGATACAGAGATAGCTGTGTATTTAGATATGGTTATAGGATACTTTTTATTCAACTAAACTGGAGAAAAAAAAACGTTTTATCATGCACGAATGAATTTCAGGGCACCTTGTATGTAGTTGCAAATACTTTAAATAGCGACGAACACTTGAAAAAAGTCACATTAAATTAATAATTTCAACGCTAATTCCACAAACCACCACTCAGAAAAGTTGATTAATGACAATTATAAAATAACGCATCCATAAAACGGTAGTTATTGCATTTAAATAACCGTAGCATATAATTTGAAGTAAATTATTACATATTTATTCGAGCTTGACATTCATGACTTCGAACCGTGAATGAAGTGTCTTCTCGAATGGGTTTATTTTAGTCTCAACGCTTATTAAAAAAAGAATTAATAGTTTTATTGACTAGGTTCATATTTATATGACGACATACATGGTAATAGGCACTTTCGAAAATGTATGTCCTCTAATGCGTAGTTGAGAGGAGTTAACAGTCTTATTACTCGCATAAAGTTCTTAGCATGTTTTTTTGTACTTTTATCCGACTGCATCAGATGGTTAGTTATATTATTTTAAGTTTATGATGTGTATCAGTGCTGTAGCGTTCGTGGAACGCTATTAATCCTATCCGTTTTTATTTTAAGGCATTTAAGGTACTTTATTCTACTGCTCTTGAAGAAACGAAAGACAAATCTAATCCAGCTTAACATAGAATAAATAATTGGGACGTTTGACACAAAGTACGCAAGTTCATATAGTTTTTAACATTTTATATAATTTCCGAAGTGAACTAATGCCTATATTATTAAGGTTTAAAAATATATTTAAAATGGCGGAGACAGGCGTTGGGGTTAAAAACGTAAAAAATATCAGCCATATCTTGCTACAGCGGTCATACACGTCATCATGCGAAAATTTGAAAACCACCTATTATGGTTGAGCAGATACAGCCCTGTGGCAGATGGACAGACACACAGACAGACAGCGGGGGCTTAGCAATAGTACGGTCCCGTTAGCAACTTTGCGTAAACCCCTAAAATACAATAAAAAAAACAACCCTAAAATAAGTGCAATAAAAAGAATAGCTAATATATGAGGAGTGTCCTTTCAAAAAGACTTATTTCTCTATGAGAGCCATACAAAATAAGCCCTTTTGAAAAGACACTCCTCATGTGCTTTGCCATCGAAGACATCGGTAAAACTCTAACGAAAGTCATCAACCTGTTGCAGCCCACTGTCATGACCTAGGTCTCTCCAAGGGTGCGCCACTGTACACGATCCTCCGCCATTCCCTTCCAGCTGCCACCAGCCACCCTGCGAAACGCCATTCTTAAGACATAGTACTTGTAACCAGATGCCGGGATATGGAGAAAGACAATTCAAGATTTCCACATCGATTAATTCACTTATCGATGCTTTATCCGTATACTCATACTTGCCTTAAGTTATTTTAGTTGTAAAAATATAATTTTATTAATAGTCTCAGACCAACAAAAAAAGATAGACATGACAGCACGAACAATCTAACGAAGCCATTTTATACTACGCCACATTAGTACTTACACGGCTCACGCACACAAATACAATCAAAACTACGTCAACTGCTCCTCAGTACGCGGCGCGCAGCGGTGAAACTGACATGTTGAAAAATGGTCTCCTGCGTTATAAAAGGGTGTACAAAACACAGTGCATCATCCAAAAAGTCGGACGGAGTAACTTATCACGTGTAAGTATCAAAATAACATCTTAGAAACATTTTTAATAAACACTGAAAACCTCAACAGTCTGTCGAAGTGACAAAGCATGAGTGTTACCAGAGTAAGATTTCTAATTACCCCAAACGACTACGGACCTTACATGAAGTCTTCGTCAGCGCCATATATACTTACCTCTTTGATTTGTTATCTCTGTTCCAACTAATATTTGTTTATGTTTTAAACATTTAAGGTTCCCAACTAATATCAAAAGAAAGAATATTTGGATAGATTTTGTTAGAAAGAGTCGAAACGAACCAGAATGGCAACCAAATAAAAAAAGCGCCATTTGTTCGAATCATTTTGATAATAACGATTTATACACAACAAATCGAGGACTTCACCGTGTGATCAGAACCGGATATCCTAAAAGGTTTATTTTAACTAATTTTGTCCTTTTAATTAATTAAAATGTGTACAATGTACGTACAGAGCATCATGAAAGAGCAGAAATAAAATAAATAAATAATAATATTTTTTCAGTGGTAAGGTTACAATACGAACTTTTTTTACCAGTATTTTGCATGAATGTATGGATACTAACATTATCTAGGTAAATTCGCTATTTGTGGTGAGCAGAACTCAAACTTTGCTAGATGCGCTAAAGTTTTTTTTTATAAATCGTAGTCATATAGATGTATGAATATTCACAAGAGACGTATCTTGCTTGAAATAACCTTAAATCCGTCGTATTGTCCGTGGGATTGTTGCGTTGAACGTTTAACGCAACAGTGCTTTCCTACCTCCTCCACTGAACGCAACCTTGTAGGAAGTCGCATTAGAAGTTTCACTTCAAAACATAAATATACATCAATCAATTAAGTCCCAAACTAAGCTAGGTTTGTACTACGTAAGCTGTAGTTATTATCGAAGCATGTTAAATGATGTATTTTTTTACTTTTAACCCTTAATCACCTCCGTCTCACAGACTCATTGTGACAATAGGACAGAATAATAGTCTCGGAGTCAAGTGTTTCGAATACAAAAGCCCAAGATGCCTAGAATGTGCACACAAACTGTGTATTCACTGCCGCGAACAAATGGAATTGGTGGTCTGCAATTTTATTAAAATATACCCTTTATTTTAACGCAACTTATTGATTTAGCATTGTTGATTATTGAATAATTAGAAATAGATAATTACTTAGATCTTTATACAAAGTCAAACTTTTATTTGATCTCAACTTCCAAAGGATATATTATAGTTCCTACAGTAGAAATAAGGACTGCTGTCATATGTTTGCAGTAAAACTTTGTTTTGTCAATGTTTTCCAGAAATATTATTAGTTTAATAAATATTTTAATTTGTATATATTGCCATTACTATTTTAAACTAGCTGTGCCCCGCGGTGTTACCCGCTCATCCCACGGGAACACTAAAATTATTCGGGAGGAAAAGTATCCTATGTCCTTTCCCGGGTCTCAAACTATCTCCATACCAAATTTCATCTTACATACTTTCGCATTTATAATATTAGTAAGTATAGTAAGTATGGATTTCCCATCCGATCTATAAAATTAAATATAAAAGACCGACATTATGTATCCGTCCTGGGGACGGGAGATAGGTTATTTAGTTTATTGTGACTAAAGAAATAGGTAGGTAGTTAAGGGTTGAAAAATAAATATTATTTGTTTATATTTTTTTTTGCTTTTTATTTACAGAACAAAATAATCGTAACATTACAGGATTATAGGATTAAATTACATTATTTAAGTGAGGTTAAATATGTAATTATAAAAACAATAACGAAATTACAAAAATAAATTACAAATTAATTTGCAATACTCTCGCATAGTTTCAGTCACTCTCTTTCAACAGCTTCCATCCATCCGCAAACAAATCGCAGGAGTGTTGAACCGCACTAAACCAGTTAAGGGCGTTAAAGAAGAAATCATAGACAAGATAGAGAACTTTTTAGAGAACTTTTAACATATCACCCAAATAACAAGGAGCTTTTCTTTCAGGTGGCAACACTTACACGCACACACCTTTCAAAAAGTGGCTTCAATGGATTGTTCGTGCTGTCGTGTCTGCCTTTTTTTGTTGGTCTGAGTTAATAGTATAAAAATTCTATTCATTTTAAAAGGATCTTTGAAACTTCAGTCATCATCGTGCATTTAAGAATTATTCTCCAACCATGCCACTCTAAGGCATGCATGAAGCAACTGGTTGAAAAATTCAATGACTCCGCATCAGGTCCAATAGGTAGGACACCCGTGTTGGCCTGGAAAGTCATTGTAGACGCAGACATAGACAAACCCTGACAGAACCATTAAATTTTTCGCTTCGTTTTAAATACATTTTCCAATTTCCTATTATTAAAATAAACGATCATAATATTTGTTCCTGCTACTGCTACTGAATTTGAATTGGAAATAGTTGTGAATTCAAATCAACCGTAGTTTTCTCCCAATGGTCTCATATTTTGAGTTCCTGATATGGGACTCAGTGGTTTCAAACCAGTAACAAATTCAAGATAACTGTGAAAGAAATAAATTCATCCAGAGCATAATGCAACCAACCGATTTTAATTAAGATAACTCTGCACCGTGCAATCAGTTTTAAATGCATTCAGTCGTTTCAGACATGGAAATGAATTATGTGTATAAATAGCTCTTTAACCGACTTCAAAAAAGGAGGAGGTTCTCAATTCGGACTAAATTTTTTTTTATGTATGTTACTCGATATCTCCGAGAACCGTGAACCGATTTTTTTTTTTTTTTTTTAATGGAAAGGGTATAACTCCAAGTTGGTCCCGTTGGCACTAAGTCGGGATTTGATGATGGAATCTTGGAGAAATCTAGGGAACTCTTCAAATGTTATAGGGACATGTACGGCGCTTTCGGTAATTTACTGATAAAGTCAAGAATTTACATTCAGTAAATAGGATTTGGTGTAAGGAAACTGATGATGAACACCACAGATGGCCACTAGAACTTTTATATGAATCACTAAAAAGCAATAAAAAAAATAACAAAAAAAAGAACCGACTTCAGTAAAAATAAAAAGCCAAAAAAAATAACCCGTTCAATTACAGATTACATTTGACTCACCCTTCGAAGTCGATGCCAAACCTCGCGTAAACTATAATATATAAATATGATAAATATAAGAACTGAGTAGTTTGGGATCGACTTCGAAGGGTGAGTCAAATGTAATCTGTACTTGAACGGGTTATTTTTTTGGCTTTTTATTTTTACTGAAGTCGGTTCTTTTTTTGTTAATTTTTTTTTTACAAATACAGACAATGACGTATAAGTAATGTCATAGTTTATAGAAGTTTCAGTTGTGTTTAGAAGCAAATGTGAACTCGCACTAATCACTTCTCAGTGTGTAAACAGGCGATTAGGAATAATGAATAACTACATATTTTGGCTAAGCGATTCAAAAAGAATCAAGACGACGAGAAAGAAAAAGACATTTATTATTCCAAAATCAAAATTCACAGAATCTTTTATTTAGTACCAGAATGTCCAAATTGATTTGCTCTGTGTTCGTAAAACAGCATAAGCATAAATGCTTACAACAAAATCTAGTACAGTTTCTATGAAATTCAGCGAATCAAACAAGAATGGTTCTTTCAATTTCCAAGTAAACAACCACTTACCTAACTAGGTATTCAGGATAGAACACGACAAAAGAACTGGAAATGGAACAAAACCCAGTGGGTGAAATGGAACAACCCCCAGTGGGTGAACTTGCTGTGGTAAACAGAAGCGCATACAGATTGTGGTCGCGTGCTTCATGAAAATGCAGCCAGCACCACTTGGCCGCATCTTGGCTAGTTTGTAATGTTTGTGCTACTCTTATTTCGATTTAGTATGCATAACGTATTTTATAGGAATACAATACCGAGTTTAGTGGGCCGTATTTCGGGTGCTATTTGACTTTGAAAGCCAATCAGGACTGTGTATTCGAAGATTAGTAAGACTGCAACCTTACTTTTACAAAATGTACACTTATAAAATGATAGTTTACACAAATTTAACTTAGACAGAGGAAAATTGCGATCAAATCGTTTTATTTAATTAAAAACAAAAAATAAACATTCATTTGGATGAGGATGATTCCGGGGAAGCATACTTTTTATCTCGTTTCTACCCCGTATTGGAAAATGCACAATCTCTTGTCACCTCAGGTGGCAACAAATATTTTCAAAAAGTCGGCAAGTGGGCCCGCCATTTTACTAAACTAGCCACAAGTGGCAGATACCTTTACAGGTAGTTAACATAGAGTCAGCATGTGTTGCAAAATTACAGCCTTTTTAGGGTTCCGTAGCCAAATGGCAAAAAACGGAACCCTTATAGATTCGTCATGTCTGTCTGTCCGTCTGTCCGTCTGTCCGTCTGTCCGTCTGTCTGTCCGTCCGTATGTCACAGCCATTTTTTTCCGAAACTATAAGAGCTATACTGTTGAAACTTGGTAAGTAGATGTATTCTGTGAACCGCATTAAGATTTTGATGCAAAAATAGAAAAAAAATAATAAATATTGGGGGCTCCCCATACTTAGAACTGAAACTCAAAAATTTTTTTTTCATCTAACACATACGTGTGGGGTATCTATGGATAGGTCTTCAAAAATAATATCGAGGTTTCTAAAATATTTTTTTTCTAAACCGTATAGTTTGCGTGACAGACGCTGCCAAAGTGGAAAAAAGTTGGTCCCCCCCCCCTCTAACTTCTAAAATAAGAAAATGAAAAATCTAAAAAAAACATATGATGTACATTACTATAAAAACTACCAACGAAAATTGTTTTGAACGAGATCTAGTAAGTAGTTTTTTTAATACCTAACTTTGCACCTAATTTATATGGGGCGCTATACATACCAGGTGCAAACTTAACTTAACCACTTAGGGATGGAAAGTGTTTGTACGGAACCCTCGGTGCGCGAGTCCGACTCGCACTTGGCCGGTTTTTTTAATAAATATTAAGGGACAATCTTACACAAATCGACCTAGTTCCAAACTAAGCAAAGCTTGTACATTGGGTACTAGACGATGATAGACATAATATAACATCCATGACCCAAGCACAAATATTTGGGATCATCTCACAAATACTTGCCCTGGCCGGGATTTGAACCCAGGACCACCAGCTCAGTAGGCAAGTACTTACAAACTGAGCCAACCGCGTCGTCAAACGGTTATTTGCTGCGGTCCTATGATGGTTGCTTTTATCACGCGATAAATAAGTGACAAAGCATCCGTCATGTTTGAAAAAAAGCTAGTGTCAGTGACAGATTGTTACTTATTTATCACGTGATAAACACAACCATCATAACCCTCTAGTAAAGATTAGTTCGGCGATGTATCGAAAATACTCCTTTACATTCGAAGCTGGCAATACAAAGTACGTTAATGTTTTTGCAATGCCAGCTGTACCCTTGTTAAAACAATGCCAACAATAGTGCTCCAGTATTTCTCTGTAGATTTGTCACTGGAGTCGAAAATTTAGTGCAACCTTCTTTAAACTTGACCTGTTAGCGTAAACAGAGGTGGCATAGAGTAGCTTTTAAATTTTTTTGTAAGTATGTAAAAAACATCTTTATTTTTTTAGTTTTCCGCGATTGTTACACATTTAAATGAAATAATGTAAACGCGTTATATTATATCGCGTATATTCATTTATGAGTCTCTCAATGTTTAACAACTTTTTTCAATAACTTATCAGTTGCTGCGGTTCCATGGGTACAACACATTCTCTTTCAAAGTTACATTGGTATGGTTCGATCAGCATCAAGAATAGCTGCCAATTTTACTATTGAGATATGTTAAATTGCGCACTAAAATTGTCAGATCCTTTTGATGCTGACTGTACCTATAAACTACCCATTTTAAAAATCTAAATGAAGAATAAATGAGTACATACATACATGCTAGATGGGTCTAATATATGTATGTATGCACTGCACCTACCGTGAAATACTTGCTATATGTACCTACGCGTCTTGTTAGACGGTAAAGCCAGAGATTGGCGCTTAACCGCAAGCAATATCCACTGCCATCAGCCATAATACTTATACGTAAATCTCTTACTGTAAAGAAGTAGGGTTGAAATAGTATATTACATACCTAGGGCGGTGAATTCGTGAATGTCCCAGATCGCAGATGTTTGTGGCCCGAACCAAAGTGTGATTTTCTGCCCGCGTACCCGCAGCCGGCAGAAAATCCTACTTACGGCCAAAGGTGATGTTAAAGAACATTAAAGACCAATACCATCTGTACGCCGACGACTCTATAACAAACCCGGCTGCACCTAGTTTACCCATGTTATCTACCTAGGCACTTAAACGTTTCCAGGCCGAGTTTATGTTACCAAATAATTACGAATATTAGAATTTCTTTACTGATACACGAATCGTACAACCCGGTTACAATATCTGTGGACCTGGAGTCGATGGCTTTACATTGCAGCGAGGTCCACAGATATTGTAACAACACCGTATCTGCTCTAATAAAAAATATTATGTCGGAATAAGTACATCAAGGATAGTGTTTAATGAAAATGACTAAATTTCAACCATTCGACAGTTTCCCTTATCTCTCACAATATCGTTGATCCACTGTAAAAAGTAAAACTTTGGTCTCCAGGTGGACGGTAGGCCGTCTTTAGTTTTTTATATACGTCAGAACGACTAGGTTGCTTTACTTGGTGCAGTGCTTATATCTTACTCAAAAAAGTCAGTTGGGCCAAGCGCGACACACGGTGCACATAAGTACCATAAACATATCGAAAAGTAAAAGTTATTACTTATTATGTAACAAATAATCTCAAGGTTAATAATTTAATTCAACTATATTTTTACTTTACCAATTTTACCATCCATTTTAAATAAAATTGAGATTTAGTTTTTTCTTCATAAAGTAATCGCAAAGCAGTACAAGTATAAAGCTATATAAACACACTTAAAAATCTTCAACAATGTAACAGGATTAACGGACGGTTAAGCGGAGTTTACATTCACGCTGAGTCTCTACGGACGTGGCTGTTCCCATAGCTCATGCACAGAATACGTTAGCGAACAGTAGAACAGCGTCACACTGAATTGTAATGACGATTATTTTTGAAGATGACGAAATTATCCTATGTTTGTAGGGTTCAAATGCTTATGGTAGGTAGTACAAGCGCCTCATCCTTAAAGTGGATTGTGGCGTTGTCACTATTAAAAGGTAGAATCACAGTGATAAGCTGTTGAGTGGCTTATAAAGACATAGATGATGAACCCGATCAGTTCAATGTCCTCAGCGTAACAAATACCTAAACCACCGTACTGATAGGAAAAGACGCTTGTGTCCATATTGTATTACAGTTATTTTTTTTTATCATATGCCCTCTGGAGCCTCTTGAAGTGTACGATGGTAAGGCATGACTTCCAGGTTTGAGATGTTCTAAGGGTGTATGTTAGTATGGGTATAGGTGGGACATGACAAAACAATATCATAATAACAATAGAGAGTCGTGAGCGGATACTTACTCAAGGTGTGGCAGGGATGCTGCCAGCTTTCATTGTTTATTTGAATTACGGAGCTAATTAACTCCTTCTGAGAAGACGGGGACGAATACAAGTAGGATTTAAAAGTGTTTAATTCTTAATCAAGGGCGGAGAGAGCCGAGGTAAGTTTATTAAATGGCTGCTACACAAATTATAAGGAATACGCTCCTTCCTCAACGCGTTTATCGGAGGCCAAAATCGCCTGACTCCGTAGCTCTAACGTAGGACTTGACCGTTAATGGATAACGTAGGGGAGTCCCTACTTTTAACGAGTAATTCAACTCTTTATGTAGGGACGAGTCACTTTAAATTAACCTCATGCTTCCCAGGAGAGTCTGCAGCAAAATTATTCATATTTTGTATGGAGCAAATCTAACAGCTTTGAAGAAACAAAAATATCTTTTCCATACTGTATTTCATCTAAGACCTGTGCGCGGCCCCACATTCGCGTGGCTTATGCGACACCGCGCCCGGCGCCATTTTATTATCTCCACCTATTTCTTTTGCAAAAACAAAGGGAACACTCGCCTGTTTTCAAATTTTACACTCTCCTGCACCCGGCTCATAATGCGAAAAGAATTCGCAATTAATATAAAAAGCGTTGCCATATTTTACCCCTTGTATGCGGATGTTTTTGTAATGCCGTTTACATGTAACCTATGACACGTTTTTGTATATGGGGGTTTTCCGGTGTCTCTTTTTTATAGCCATACCACCGCCGTTTGTTTCTACCCTAATAATTCGGCAACAGATCTTACATTTGTACATGTTGTTATTAAAATGCACGTACGTACTTTTGAACCGCGGGTGGTATGTACTTATGTATGAACAAAACTTATAACACCGGTGTTAAAAGGAAACTGAAGATATTATTTGAAGTTTAACATAATATGTCTCTGTGTGTCTGTCTCTATGGCATCGTAGCTCCGTGGTAGCTCCCAAACGGATGGACAAATTTGAGTGCGCTATTTTGGTTCTAAGCTATCTATGCTTGGTAGAAATAGGACCAGTAGTTTCCAAGATATTCAGCTTTGATTGAAACAAGTGACAAGATTCCAGCCAAAATTGAAGCTAGGATACTCCAACAGTACTTTCTATATCACATTAAATGAGGGGGTCCCATGATGACCTGCTATTTCTCGGGTGTGTTTAGTTAAATTTTTTGATTTAGGTTATTAGTGACTTGATAATTTAATATATTCCGTAGATACGGGATAGACTGAGAAAAACACTTATTTTCTCTGTCATTGAGTCATAATATTTACCATTTGCTGCTACGTACATACCTTTTGCTGTTATCACCTCTCGGTTAGAGGTTTCTCCCATTTTCCCAGTAATTATGATAACAGGATTTTATACAAGATAATCCGCAGCTTGAAACTGTAATCCACGGCACATCAAGCCATTGAGCTTCATCTAACGAACCCTTTCACCCTTCACCCCCATCTCTGTGTATCCACAATTCACTAATGTACTTTCGAAAAAACTACAATTTCAAAAATGCGTCGTGAAATTACTTAGGACTGGGGCCCAAACCCATAGTCTAGGGGCCCCAGTCCCAGAGGCAGGACTAGCACCATAAGAATGTTCTCCTTATTTATAACTTAAAATACTACTACCTATTATTTAATTTGCTAATAACCGTTTCAAGATAGGGAAGCGGGCCTCAAATGCCAACTGGCCCTCTTCCGGGCCTGATTGTATTCAATAATGTCCAAGATGTATTAACAGGATTGAATTATGCAAAACTCTAACTTCGAATAGATACTTACTTTACCCTAACCTTATCTAGTACTTATTGTAAAAAAATATTAATATTTCAAATAGTTTTAACGCGGCCTTTTCTTTCTCTTCAGTAGGCTACATTCATAATTGTACATTTTTAGCGCCAAATCAAATCATACCATCTACTCCGTCTATTATAAACGTTACAAAATGTTTAACACAAATCCCGGCGTTAAAGGGAACTTCATCAAGAAGCAGGCTTCGCGACCCATTTCCAAGTGCACTCGCCACTTGCATAGTGTCAGAGCACACATTCCTCCATCAGCCAAAGAATTAGGACGCAACCTCGTTTCTGGCTGTATAGGTGTGAAGACGAACTGGGAGGATCTTTAAAAAAAAACGTGGTACAGGCGACACTTTGGCGGAATATAGAACTTAATTTTACGAGATGTGCGTCGTGGGTGATGTTGATTCGAAAATTTATATTGAAACAAAAGAAGGTTGCATTTCAGGCGAAGCTCCTGAAATATTGGTTGAAATGTCATTACATGCTCACTTCATGTTGACTCCCTCGCCGCACCCGAAACGCGAGACTTCAAGGCCATTATAATGGAACACAATGTCCACATTTCATTGCATATTTGAGAATAATCGAATTGACAAGAAAGAGTATAAGAGTTTTTTTTTATAACTGACATCCTCTATTCTCTTTATCACACTAATATTATAAAGGTGGAAGTTTGTGAGCGTCTTTATGAATATGTTGGTTACTTCCTCACGCTCAAACGGCTGGACCATTTTTTATGAATTTTGGTACAAAGGTGGCTGACACCCTGGATTAACACATAGGCTACTTTTTATCTCGAAAAATGTAGTGTTCCCGTGCGATGAGCGGGTAACACCGGGCGGCGCAGCTAGTCTATACTATGCCTCATCTCAAATCTTGACAGCTCCCAGGGTTGTCTGTCCAATGCTTTTTTGCATTTTACGATTTACGACATTACAAGTAAATAATTAATTAGCGCCTCACAGGCTTTAAAACCAATATCTACTAAGTATAAGTTATATTTCAGTGTAACCTAGCCACCGCAGGAACAATTAGCAAACCGTTTGAAAATTACAAAATGCTCCAATTTCAACTATCCATTAGTACAAAATCTATCACTTACTGTCCGTAAGGCATATCAGTACTCAAAATATGAACTCTATGCTGCTTGATACAATGCTGCTTTGACAAGCGCTATCAAGCTTGATAAGAGGGTTTTAAAGTAACTAGATACTAGTCTCAAAGTTCAAAAAGACGTAAGCGACACAAATCTCCATGTAAGATAAGCTCTTTTCACAAAAGAGGGTAATATTAGGTAATTAGAAACACGTGAGTTTCGTCGCTAAGTGCACGTTGCGGTCACATGTCTGAGTGCCTTTATGGGGCACTAGAGAAGTTATCAGTTCATGCAGCATAGAGGAAGGAACACATTAGTGAACATGTCTGTCGAGGACGCGGTGTATAAGTGACCTAGTATTACCTCTCATACTCATGAGCTATATCTGTCCTGCCTTACAAGCCCGTGGAGGATGTCTTGTACCTCATGATGACTTGTTCTTTTTCTAAACAAGGATGACACAGGCATCTTGTAAGTAAAATAGTTATAATCAAGCGAAAAATTAAAAAAATTAATGGTTCAGGCAGGGTTCGAACCTGTGTCTCCAACACCCAACAGCTTTCCGGGTCAACACGGGCGTTCTACCTATTGAACCACTGAATCTGATGCGAGAGCCACTGAATTTTTCAACCAGTTGCTTCTTGCATGCCTTAGGGTAGCATCTTAGGACCTGCAAATTTCATGATCGGCACCATTGTTTCAACTTATATTGAGAATCGATAGTAACGATGTGCTACACCCGAACTAACTACAACTACAATATATAGTTAATTTTCTGTCTCTTTCACGTCGCTTAAATCAAACTTACCAATTATTCCTAAAGTACCTATAGGTACGTTCCTTTCGTATGACTCAAACTGAATTGCGATGTCATTCATTTATCGATGTAAGTAATTTTATTACTACTGATATCAATAGTATTGGTAGATAAGATAACATATAATCCACACCCAGGTGATACTTGTAGATAGGCAATAAAATCATCTTTTTTATCGTAACGAAGGATAAGCTATGCCGATGGCGAAACCCATCTTGATGAGTATACAAGCGAAAGATCAGTGACAATCGTAAATCGAGCGTTTTTCATTTCTAAATCTAACAATACTTTCAAGGAGGACAGGAAAAATGAAGTATATTATATTGGCCCTAATAATACCAGTGGTGACTAATAGTTATGTGATAAATTACAAATCGTTGAATTCGGTCATTAATGGTGTGTATGATTATCATCGATCAACCGGCATACCATTAGCTGAGGAAATACAGAAATACGAGAAAGAAATCACGAGTAAGCAGAGGATTACAGGCGGATTACCAACAGAAATCGATGCATTTCCGTATCAGGTAGATACAATCTTTAAACAAGTTATATCGTAGTAATCGTATTAATTGCTTGACATATTATCAAATCAGACGATTCATTAGCTTTCGAAAACGATTACATTTTAAAGGTTACGTTAAGTTATGGCTACATAAGTAAAGATGCTTCAAGTAAATTATTATTTTGTACTTGTTTGAAAGAAAATATCCATTCATGCTTTGTATAGGTACTATTAACTAATGCATTTGAATTACCTTTATTTTTATGTTTAATACCATTAACAAATAGGTATACAATGGAGCTAAGTCTATAATATTTCAATTCAAGTGATTTCAAAACATATATGACATACTTTTTATCTTATCATTTTAACAACTTTCTAACCTCAAAACACACTCCTAAAACTAGCTACATTTATTTTCTTGTTTTCCTAAAAATATATCTGTCATATAAGTTTAATACAGATTTATGAAATTCGGGAAATACGTGTTTTGAGGCCAGTAATTTTGATAAATAAGACAAATAATACTGAACAGCATAACCAAGTGTCTAAATATAAAACTGTCTTCAATATTATCCATTTTACTTACGTAGATCATTATTTTACTTAGAGAGTTTGTGTACACGAGTTTTTTTTAGGCAGGTCTCATCGTCTCAGTTTACGACACCAATTCAGTTTGTGGGGGTTCCGTCATTTCTGACACAAAAATCCTCACAGCAGCCCACTGCTACTCCGATGGGACCTCTACCGCCCACCATGTCACTGTTGTTCTGGGTTCGAGTCTACTCTTCACTGGAGGCACTAGAATTCTGACAACGAATGTGGCAATGCATTCCGGATTTAATCCTAGCACAGCGGAGAATGACATTGCGATAATAACAGTGACCAGTGTCACATTTTCTTGTAAGTTTATCATTTTACCTGTTTACAGTAATTCTTATCTATGATAGATTATAATCATGGCACATGTTCGAAGGATGTTATATGGTGAATGGGTTTCACACAACGGAAAGTAAGACATGGCCAAAGACAGGACATACATATGCAACGAGTATGCCTGGATTACACAGCACCTTAAAATTTCAAAGAGACAAAGACAAGGTCGAGTGCGCCAGCATGGTAAGTGCACCTACCACCCACGTAGCAAACAGCTTCAGAAGCCCTTATACAGCCCTTATACTGTTAATTTAAGCTGAATAAAGGCTGTATAAGCACTTCTGCAACTTGTTTGCTACTTGGGCATATTCTAGTAATATCGAAAAGTACAAATATGATAGTGTTGCGGTTGTGAGATCAGTCAGTAATGTAACATCTGTGCTTTTCGAGATTTTGATAAGGTAGATGCGCTTGTCCCGCTGGCGAACTTATCCCAATTGACCTTATATCAATGACAATACGGATGCCAGAAGGGAAGGTCCATCCAGTAACAGAGCGAAAAGAAACCTCTTAAATCGTCGCAGACTGAACCACACAACATGAATATGGAAACCCTTGCGGTGTCTAATAGTTGAACTTAAAAACTTGGAATTAGATCAAAAAGACCGCCTGATATTTCCCTAAATATGCTCCATAAAATAGTCTTAAATTAATACCACTTTTCAACAGTAAAGTAATTATAAAAGTTTGTTACTTTAATTTTCCAGCGCAGATCCAGCCAGTCGCTCTCCCTTCGGGCAACGAAATAAATATGGATTTCAGTGGTTACCAAGCGGTCGCCTCGGGCTTCGGAGTGACAAGCGATGGCTAGTAATTTAATTAATCTACTGAATTTCTGAACATTCGAAGCAATTAAAGATTAATAAAGTTCAGTTGTTAGCCGGTCTGTAAAAGAGGTGTGTTACGAAGCGAAAATTTGCGCGACAACTATTTTTAATCTATCGAAGAAAGTAGCGATTTTCCAGCCAAGTGCATGTTTTTGTTGTATTTGGCTGCGTACTTCTTCAACAATAATTGACGACGTGGTTGTCGCACTTTGTAAGCACCTGCCTGCCTACAGTGCCGGCGGTCCCGGGTTCGAATCCCAGGGTACATATCTGCGCCAGGGTACATATCTGCGTTATAAACTCAAATATATATTAGTGCTTAGGTCATGGTTGTTCTATGTTTAAGTATATATTGATCTATATAAGTATGTCTATCGTCATCTAGTATCCATAACACAAGCATTCTTGAGCTTAATTTGGGACTAGATCGATTTTTGTGAGGTTGTTTGATATTTATTTATTACCCAGATATCCATCTCTAAATATTAAGTAAAGAAATCATCTCAATCTTTCTGCCACTTAAAGATTATAGACTTTAAATACAGAATATAGAGAATAAGGCTGGGTTTCCACCAGTACGAGGATGCGTAGCGAGAGCAAGGGATGTGTTTTTATTTACCAATAGAATCAGTGGCGCTGCGCGAGCTAAGCAAACGAAGTTATTCCATTGGTTTACAAAAACACATCCCTCGCTACGCATCCTCGCACATCTCTGGTGGAAACGCAGCCTAACACTCCTAATTCCCATTGTAACTTTTTCAGAAGATGAAATCACGGTTCGTCAAACTCTCAGTTCAGTGACAGTTCCCGTGATAACTAACGAAGAATGTACAGCCGCGTACGGAGGATATATCCGAAACCAGCATCTCTGCACGAGCGGAGCTGGTGCAAGGGGGACCTGTGGGGGCGACTCGGGAGGCCCTTTGGTAGTGGACCTTAACTCGACGAAAGTGTTGGTAAGTAAAGAGTAATAAATATAATAGAATAGAAGTTCAGATCAATTTTCGATAAAGAAGAAAAGAAAAATGTTGTCTTCGCAAATAAATCTGAACAATCGTTACGACGGCAGGGAACTTCTTCTTTGGCGTCTTTTGATCGCTAATGATAGTAATCAGACAAAAACTCTCTGTCTCTTCCTAGGCATTAATCCCACATTTATAAGCAAATTCCTTGTGTGTTCGACCGTCTGTTCTGAGGAATTGTTCGACAACACCAAGGGTTGCTCTCTATTCTACCATCGTACAGCTCGCCATTAGCAGGGTAGTCATTCTCTCACACTGGAGCCTAAATGACCGAGAAATGTGCGGTTCCAGAGGAATTTCCACGAACATTTCGCGCGTAGAATGAGCTCCTTACCGAGGTTTCCCCTGGGGTTTAGTACAGTATGGTGTTCTTCGAGAGAAGAGTAAATAGGTCTTAAAGGAAGAAGGAGAAGAACTCCTGTGATGCTTCTGGCGTTGCGTCCATAGGCTGTGGTAACTAACTTACCATCTCAAATCCAGAACGGTTTGTTTAGTGAGGACTCGTATGGTCGGCTCAAATAAGTTTAGCGAGCTACTACTGTTATACTCTACGTAGGTAGATGGCACTGAATGGGCCAGGAAAGCCAGCATCTCTGCGATTGTGGAATGCTGATTTATTGTATAAGGAACTGAAGCTCAAAAAAATGTTACATCACGTTAAATAGGTGACAATATTTTTTTTTCGTGGCAGATTGGAATAACCTCATTTGGAGCAGAGTTCTGCACAGCGTCATACCCATCAGCATTCGTCAGAATGACGGACTTCCTGGATTGGATAGCAGCACAGTCATAAGTTCTCTTCATTTCAAGAGTGTCGAATGCTATACCAATGTCGTCTACGTATTAGAAATAATTGTCTGTTATGGCACATGCTCTGAAAATATCGGTGATAAGCACAACTAAATTCCAAACGATTTTAGTTAAAAGCTGTTTGGATACGTATCTGCTTTATAAATAAAGAATACTACTGTAACTTAGGTACCTAAGCCTTATTAATAGACTGTGCTTTAATATGATTACCGAATTATTCAAGAGTGGTTTTAAGTAAGGACAAGCGGACACTGGAGAGCGGTATTAGACTTGAGTGTAGTTTATTAATGTAGGCCTTAGAATGCTAAGCTACGAGTAAGCAATTTCATCAATTTCTAAAGTCTGATGAATATATCTTATTCTATTTATTTTGTAAGTATAGTTTGGTTTTAAATTGACCCGTTAAATGGACACTCAGGCACACCTTATAATACAGCACGTCTATCATAAGTTCATAACTGTGACATGTGACTCTTTATCGCGCGACGAACTACATGTCACTTTCCTTTCGATACTGTGCAAGCAAGACAAGTGACGCTGAGTCGCTTTACCCTGCAGGTACAGTAACACTAAATAAAAAAGTTCGTACACCAATTAACCGAGTCAAACTTAACTGCACCTTCCCTAATCCTATATAATTAGTGCTGATTAATACAATGTAAAAATCTGTGAAAATTATACAAGGCACTTTGTCCTAAGCTCATCGGGATATACCAATTAACCGAGTTACACTTAATCGCCAAACCAACTATTATACTTAATTCGTACTAAATAGTACAACGTGTTTACATTTTTATTATTCACCTGTGAAACTTATGCAGGGCATGTCATCATTTCTAAACTTATCGGGATATCCCACTTAACTGATTAAAACTTAACCACACTTCCCCTAATCCCATATAATTAGTGCTGATTATTACAATGTAAAAATCTGTGAAAATTATACAGGGCACGTCATCTCTTAACTTATCCGGATATCCCAAATAAGCAAGTAAAACTTAGCCGCTCCCCTAATAAAATATAATAAATAAATAAATAAAATAAATAAATAAAAAAAAGTGTGTGTGTCAGCTCCGACGCACGACTGGAGTTTACTCTTCAGGCCAGGCGCGCACCACGATTTTTTTTTAGTCGCGCGATAATTTTGTCGTAGAAATAAGCGTACTTCTGGGTTTATGAAAATCGTGGTGCGCGCCTGGCCTTAAGAACGATTATAAAATATATACTCAATACATTTATTGCACATAATGATTAGTAAATAGTTTAAGTATCACATTATGTACCCTGTTGGGTGCTGCAAACAAGAACAAGGTAGGCACTTACATAATATTAATATACGAGTATAATATACAGCAAAATTACAATATTTTATAAGGAAAATTTACTTCCGATTCATTTTTAACAAATTAGAGAGAGCATGAGTAGTAACTAAATAAGGAAGCGTGATGTAAAGCGCCCTCGAGCGGCTAGTTTAGTTACTACAGTCTGCAGTGCTACGGAAAAAAAACCGTATCTTACTATGAAATCCATACAAAGATACGACCTTTCTACCGTAGTATCGCAATACTTTTTTTTTTTTTAATCTATTAATTAAGGAGCTTTGATCATTTTTATGAACATGCCAGCTCCAGCAGGCCTAATACACAACATCATTCATCTAAAAGACATAGATAAATAAAAACATAAACCGTATAAACTTAAAAATAACATGTACACGAAAACAACTAAATTTGTATACACTATTTACATAAAAAAAACTGTATACAAATTTAGCCGATTCCGATAAGGGTTCCGCCAATATTGAATTGAACATTACATTCAAGAAAGATCTGGTATTAGACCTAGCCATTTACATTAGACAAAAACAAACTTACAAAATCACCTTCCTTAAAAAAATCCTTAAATAAATCCAAAATCTCCTTAACAACAACTCCAAACAGCGTTTTGAAGTTCTCCTCCCAACTTTCGGTAGAAAGCAAAATATCCTTCGTCTTCTCAACCAGCCTTTCAAAAGTAATACGTCTCTTCTTCTTGTCCTTATTTTGTCTTTGATCGTCCATATCAGCCCGCTCAATAGTAGGCTGATTGACCAATAGACACTCGGACCTCTTCACATCTGTTACTCTTTTTGACTTCCGCGGCATACGAACCTCTTGTTGTGGCTCGCTCTCTAATCTGTACTGACTTACTGATCGCTGGCCCTCAGCCTGACAGACAGAATCTTCAGACTCTTTAGATTGTAACGGCTTCGACAAAACAGCATCTCTATATGACTTTCCAAAACTTAAGTCATTCTCAAAAACAGATGGCGCATCCTGACTACAAACATCCGTATCCTTTTTTTCCTTATTTTGCATTTGTTTTGCATATACAACCAAAAAGCCCGTTTATATATACATCCCTCAGCAGACATAATCCTGCGAATTTCTAACTCCTTCACAAAAACCGGGCACGACTTATCTAAGGCCATATGGCTGCCTTTACAATTAATGCATCTAAAAATAGTCGTTTCGCAATTGGCATGCTCCCCGCCGCATTTCGGACAAGTAACTTTATTAGTAGGACAAAACCTGCTCAGATGACCGAACTTCCAACATGTTGAACATTGGGTAACCGGGAAAGTGTACTGATTTACCTTAAATCGGCAACCGTAGGCATAAACATATGGCGGTAAAGAAGTTCTCTTAAAACAAAGACGAATAGCTTCAGCCTTAACCCAACGCCCATCATGATCCAAACGGTTCAGTCTACATATTGACAAAATGTCTTCAGACCCTTCAATATTCTTTAAAAATTCGTCTTCCTCAACCTCCTACTCAACCTGCCTTATAATTCCATAAGTGCAGCATGCCATATTAGACCAATAAGAACGTCTCGTCTCATTGTTAAACTCCTGAGAAGCCAGAAGCTTCTCCGCATCATCCTTAGAGTTAAACTGTATGCGAACTTTACGTGGACCCATAAACTTGACGGATAAAATTCCTTTTATACCCTTAAATTGCAGCAACTTTGCCAAACCAATCTGTTTCGGTAAATCTTCTTTTGACACTATATAAACTTCAAATAGCTTGTCAGGCACACCGTCCGGCTCCAGCTGCGTTTTGGTGGTTGCTAAAACCCGCAAGCGTTTAGGTTTCCTGCCTATTGTGATAAAACTATCACTACAACCACAGCTTTCGTCGCTCAGACCACAAGCACGCTTCACCGCTATATGCCGCACATCCGACCCTGCCCTGCCTTATTATCAAACTCCACTTCAGATAGCCACGACGGAGCTGCCCGCTGCCCACATTCTAAAAGTGACGTATCACTCACGACACCTCGACTTGACTCACTCATCGCAAAAACAGCGAAAAGGACTTTAAAACTGAATTAACTTATAAATAAAATAAAATTTGATAAAATTTTCAACCGTCGCCTTTGACAACCAAACGTCAATCCTCGCAATACTTATATTTTTGGAACGTATCTGCCGTGCTAATTTAAAAAGTCGTATCTCAGTATACGATCGGGGTAAAAATACGACTTCTTAATTTAGCAGGTTATGCGTTAAGCGTTATAGACTAAGCTCCCGATATAAAATGACCTTCACAGAGATGTTTATTTGATGAAATGTATTTTATATTTAGTTTAAAATGTCAATAAATATAATGCATATGGGTTGCCTAACAAATTTTAGTCCAGGGTATGTTTAGTTTAAAATTAAAAATTTTTTTTTTTTACATTTCACCGATTTGATTATTAGATAAATTCATAATTAAATAATCTTTAATTTTATTTAATTTCAATTCAACAATCAGACCTTTGCAAAATGCTAGTAGGTATAGATTTACCTGTTTATACCTGGCTACCCAATAGTTGTGACGGGAAAAGAATAGGCAACCTAACGTTTGCATATTCTATGGGCTTCATACTTTCGATTGGTATAGAATTTATCTAATATTAATCAAACCGGTGAAATGTTTAAAACAATTTTTTTTATTATTAATTAAACATACCCTGGACTAAAATTTGTTAGGAAACCCATATGCAATATAATTATTGACATATTAAATTAAATATAAAATACATTTCATCAAATAAACATCTCGGTGAAGGTTATTTTATATCGGGACCTTAGTTTATAACGCTTAACGCATAACCTGCTAAATTACGAAGTCGTATTTTTACCCCGATCGTATACTGAGATACGACTTTTTAAATTAGCACGGCAGATACGTTCGATTTTACACCCCATATTTTTCATACCCCGGGCTTATATATGAAAATCGATTCTTAAGGAGTAAACTCCAATAAACTCCAATAAATAGGTAAGTTAAACCTAACCACACCACCGCTAATCCAATAAAATTTGTGCTGATTAACACAATGTAAAATTCTGTGAAAATTATGCAAGGCACGTCATCTCTAAGCTTATCCGGATATCCCAATTAACCGAGTAAAACTTAGCCGCTCCCCTAAGCGCTAACAAAATGCACCCGTCAGACGCTTGAAAAATGAATGAAGTTATCAAACCCGAGAAGGGAATAATTGAGAACGAACACAATCGAGATATGATGGATCTCACACCTCTCCGGCCCCATCAAATCGCTCTTCAAAGGGTAAATCTATATTTAAGTGCCCCGGGAACTTGGTTGTAATTACATTTTTATGTTGTAGGGCCGGGGGTTGCTAATGCCCCTTACAAATACGAATATAATAGACCGGCTCGGGTTGAGATCTTATTCAAGCTCTGTTAAGATTTTTCTCCGTATAAATGTTTACATTTTATTATTGGATGTCGTTTTGTTCGTAATAAACTTTGTTGGGAAGGAGTATTGGTTTTATTTGTACTATTCAACGTATACCGGGTGTGCTATTTCAGGAGTAGATACTAAATTAAAACAAAGATTTTATTATACAAACTGAACAACATTCGTTCCATCAATTGAAACAAATACCTACAGTTTTCAGATATTCAATATTTCGAGCACATTAAATATTATTTTCATAATACGACATTATAATATTGACATCGAGCTGACACTAGCTGTCACGCTATTAATTATCAAATATTTCGCAATACATAACTTAATTACTTTTAAGTTATTAAATAATACTACATTAAAAATTAAGTATAAATAGTAGTCTATGTTTTAATTTTACCCTTGTTACAAATACTGCTATTTTTACGTTAGTGTAAAAATGTTGTTCAATTTAAAGAGTAAAATATATGTTTTAATAATTTCCTCCTGTTATAAGTCACACCCGGTATACTACCTAAATAATATTACCTACATCAATAAAGTCACTGGTAAAAGATTACTTTCCTTAATAATATAAACTACATATATGGAGGCTAAAAAGGGGCAAAAGGCAAACTTACACATAAACAACGACCATAATTCCGAGTACTTAATCCAACAGTCTGGAATATCCTATCAAATTAATAGGGTTGAACCTTTCACCGACTAAAATTAATATTATTTTCATCTAAACTTGAAAAGCTTTTGTTTCGAAATTGGCTGGTAAAAGAATATTTTTCTATAATAAATTTAATTAAACATTTTAGTAAACTAATTAATACAACTATTTTTACAATTGCATACCTTTTGCTCTGCGTTATTAATTAATTAAAACTTACGTTGTAAACGACTACGATTTCAATTGTTTATTTTTTTTATCACGTAAATTGTTCTTAGGGTTTTATTACTTTTTAAAAAGTCGTGCCATGTAAGCATGTGCACGATGAGTGACACTTTTCTTTTAGGTACACAAATATAGCAACCTGCGGAGACTTGTATTTAAACGCTTAGCCACTGCATACCTATAGAGTTCATTATCACCATCATTGACCTTTTACATCTATAAAATATTAATTAGGCAGTTATAAAATGCGGCATTTACGAAGATGGCTGGATAGCCCGATACAAGAGCGACAGCCACGGGCGCATAAATAGTTATGTACATGTAAATATTTTATTTCTTGAAAGTTACAGTGGCAATGCAGCTGGCTCCTAGCAAGTTTATAAATGACAAATAATTAACACACAACTGTCTTTATTATTTGTCAATAATTTTATTGTATTAATAAAGAATGTGTACCTAAACACACATTAGGTATTATAAAATAACCCCTTAGCTACGGACTATAACCAAGCTGGCTACTGGAATCTGGATGTTACTGTCAACTGCTTTTTATTTTAGGCCCTCATAATGAAAAAATATTGAAATAATGAACTTTATTCTGCAGTAGGCCACAAGGGCACTTTTACATGTCTGAGTCTACCGGCATTTCACAAGAGGAGACCACTGTTGAGGAGAAACGCCGAAAGAAACTCAACCGTCAGTATTTTTTTCAGAAATTTACTTCAGAAACATACATGTATATGTGTGTTATTTGTGTTATTGGCAACCCTACCGAGGAAGCCGTATGACAGTGTCTCGTCGCGGTTGCGACGGGTCGAAATGTTACCCCACTCCTTTTATTTTATTTCGTACGTGTGACGTCAAATCTAGTAGGTATTTTTGTTTATCCTTGGGGAACCGTATAATTTTCCTCAAACAGTTTATCACTTTGACTTCTTCTACGTACGATAGCAGCAAAAAACTATCATATTTAGAGCATTTTAATTTCAAGATCAAAAAGGATCCAAATGAATACTCAAAAAATTGTAATAGATAGATAACTTCATATAAAAAAACGTTCTTTTTTGTGTATTAGTTACAAAGGGACTTCAAAGTTGTACTCAATGAGAAATGATAAAATATTTGTGCTTGGATCATGGTTGTTCTATTTATTTAAGTATAACTGTTTTTATCTATAATATAAGTATGTATATCGTCGTCTAATAGGTACCCATAACATAAGCCTTCTTGAGCTTAATTTGGGACTAGATCGATTTGTGTGAGGTTGCCTGATATTTATAAAAAAAAAAAACATTTTCTTTGCTTAGCTTCAGTGAACAGCATTTTAGTATTAACTTGCTAAATTAAGAAGTCGTATTTTTACCCCGATTGTACGAGGGGCGTTCAATAAAAAGTGAGAATGAGATGCAAACTCTTTCAATATTAGGAAATTAAATACTAGCCGGTAAAGTTAATCTATCTAGCTCATTGCTATGAAAAAAAAATCCAACTGCTTTTTGTTTAAAAAAAAAATACGGCCATTTCTTAGCAATGCTATGGAGTACGTTAGCGAAAATGGAGAAAATTGAACTTCGCGCCGTTATCAAATCCTTGTGTTTGAAAAAAAATTCTACGGACCAAGTCAATTTAGATTTGCGGGACACTTTAGGGTCTAATGCTCCTCCGTATTCGACAGTCGCACGTTGGTGCGCCGAATTTAGACGTGGAAGAACATCGACCATGGACGACGCCCGCTCCGGACGCCCTACTACAGCAGTAACTGAAGAAATTGTGAAAAAAGTCGAAAACTTAGTTTTGGCGGATCGTCGTGTCACGGCGGTTCGTTTCATTGCTGAAAATGTAAAGATTTCAACGGGGAGCGTGCATAATATTTTACATGAACGCTTGGGTATGAAAAAGGTATCTGCGCGTTGGGTACCAAGAATGCTTACTGACACGCAAAAACAAACTAGAGTCGAAATTTGTCAAGAAGCTTTGGACCTGATAAAGCAAGACCGGAAACTTTTTCCGGCGCGATTTATAACAATGGACGAGACATGGCTCCACCATTACGACCCTGAAACGAAACTGCAGTCTATCACATGGAAAAGGCCATCATCTCCAACTCCGAGGATATTCAAGGTGGGCCCATCTGCCGGTGCTGCATGGGCTCTGTTTTTGGGATGATGAAGGGGTAGTAATGATTGAGTATCTCGAGCATGGAGCCACTATTACGGGCACTTTATATGCTAAACAAATAGCAACATTGCGCAATGACATCCGCGAAAAACGGCGAGGTAAACTCTCGAAAGTTGTGCTGTTCCAGCAGGACAATGCCCCGGCACACAAGTCCGCCGTTGCAATGGCTGCAATTCGTAATGCTGGGTTGGATATCCTTAAGCATCCTCCGTATTCACCGGATCTCGCCCCCAGTGATTTCTACCTATTTCCGAGATTGAAAGAATACCTGAGAGGCCAGAAATTTGAAGACGACGACGCGGTAGTCGCTGCAGTACAAGATTTTTTAAGTAAGTACTCAAGATGAGACCTTTTTTAAAAATGAAATTTTAAGTTTAGAAAAAAGATATACTAAGTGTATTATGCTAAAAGGTGACTATGTCGAAAAATAAAATGACATTAAATAAAAGTTGTTTATAACATAGTCATTCTCACTTTTTATTGAACGCCCCTCGTATACTGAGATACGACTTTTTAAATTAGCACGGCAGATACGTTCGGTTTTATACCCCATATTTTTCATACCCCGGGCTTATATATGAAAATCGATTCTTAAGGAGTAAACTCGAAAAATCGTGTGAACATAAAAGGTTAATAAAAATAATTTCACAAAAATCTGGTAGTAAAATATTAAAGGAAAACTGTAAAATATATGGTAAAATATTAAAAAAGACGGTAAGTATGCACATCAAAAAAAATACTGTATATAAATAACTTCAAAAAATCTAAAAATAAAGTAAAAACTATGTGGAATGTCATAAATGAGCGCACCAATAAGAAACCAAAACTTGCTACACGAAACATAGAAATATTGATAGATAATACTTTGACATGTAACCCGAGTACTGTGGCTGAAACTTTTAACAATTATTTAGCGGAAATAGGAAACTCGTCGAACTACACGTCTGATGAATGTCGTGGCCGTCCTGTAGTGAACCGTACAGAGAAGACTATGTTTCTTCGACCTGTAGATTACCGGGAAATACATAAAAATATAAAAAAACTAAAAAATAAAAATAGTTGCGGAATAGACGAACTCCCACCGTCTCTAATAAGACAATGCGCGGATTCGTTAGCAGCCCCTTTTTGTCACCTAATAAATCAGTCGTTCCATGAAGGAATATATCCCGACCTACTAAAAAAAGCCATTATAAAGCCTATACACAAAAAAAAAACTCTCAAACGGACCTTAACAACTATCGACCAATCGCCCTACGGCCAACAGCGTCTAAACTTTTCGGAAAAGCAATGTGTGTACGCGTTTTGTGAAAAATTTAATATATTCGACGACAGCCAGAATGGGTTCCGGAAAAAACGATCGACAACTATAGCCGTTTACAAATACAAACAAGAAGCCATAAATACCATAAATGCAAAAAAATACGCAGTCGGTGTGCTACAAAGTAAAATACAATATATTATTAAATAAATTATACGGTGTTGGAATTCGTGGTCCTGCTCATGACTGGTTCAAATCCTACTTAAAAGATAGGGAATAGTTTACGGAAATAGAGTACTCGGATGCATATACCGGAAAAATAACAACAGTTCGATCTGATAGGAAAGTAGTCAATGCCTCAATCCCTCAAGGAAGCGTTATTGGATGTCTGTTATTCCTTCTTTACATAAACGACCTTCCGAAAATAGTAGATGAAACTTGCGTACTGTTTGCAGACGATGTCTCTTTACTCGCCGCATGTCAAAATAACACAAACTTAAACGCCACACTTCACTCCTTGTTAGATAAAATAACCAACTGGATGAACGACCACAACCTCGAGATAAATTACAATAAAACTAAATTAATGACATTTCACTCTCATCAAAAGGCCCCGCTAGATATAAACTTCACCTATAAAACAATATTTTGCTAGAAGTCGTAAATGAGTTCTCCTTACTAGGACTAGTTATAGATAAGCATATCAATTGGAAAGCCCACATAAAAAAAATAAGAGCAAAATTATCGAGTTTCGCATATGCGCTACGTGAAATAAAAAAGACCACGAATATACAAACGGCGCTCGCCACATATTATGCCTATGCCAACTCATGGCTTACCTACGGTAGGTACCTATAATTCTATGGGGAAACAGTACAGAGTTCTCCTCCATGTTTACCCAACAAAAGAAGTTAATTAGAATAATAGTCAATATAGGTAACACAGAAACATGCAAGCCACACTTCCAGCATCATAAAATTCTTACGTTGCCGTGTATCTATATTCTCGAAATGTGTAAATTCGTTAGACAACAAAATAATTTATTTAAGAAAAGACACGAACTTTCTACAACGCACATTCTGCGGCAAAAAAATAAACTTCTACTGCCAGCATCTAAACTAAAAATACATTCAAATAGCACTTACGTCATGGCCATAAAAATTTATAATAATTTACCAAATTCACTGACCAATTAAATCTCTGACAAAAAAATTATGAAAATATTGAAACAGCTACTACATTCGAAATGCTACTATGATGTCCAAGATTATTTAAATGATAAATTAAAATAAGCTTTGTAATTTAATTATTATTCTTCTAATTATTATATAGCGCCGAATAATTTCTAATTTAAATTAATACTTAGTTACCCAGAAGTTACGATATTTAAAACGCATATATATGCTTGAAATGTAATTAATATTGCTGCATTGTTAAATTAATAATATCAACATTTTATAGTTTTGTAAAATAGTTGTACATAATTGTTTAAATTAAATAAAATTAATAATGTTTTAGTCTGTAAGAAATTGCAATGCCCTAACAGGGTTTCATGTACCTACATTATAATTACCATACCATCCATTGTAAAATGAACATGATTCGCAATAAACGATATGAATATGAAAGTGTGTAACCTGATTCTTGACCCCACGACGAGACAGGCCTAGCCTTAACCTTAAGTGTGAAGGTCACAGGTAAATAATAATAATATAATAATAACTTCTATAATGCAACTAAATTGGAACCACCGCGCTTAGTATTAAGTATAATGCGCCCGAGATAAGGAACGCGCGCTGCAAGTACGTATGCCGTCCAGTGTCCGTCCCGCGCGCCCGCGCAGCCCCCGGTCGGCTATATAACCGCCCGGCGGACCTGCTGTTAGTTAGTTCGCCTTGCGCAGTTGACCGCTTCCAATGACTTGGAACGAAACTGACCTGACGAGCGCACACGTCACGACCGCCCGGTACTGCTTTCGTAGCACGGAACTTACCGTTCAGCCGTGACGCGTCCTTAGTATTTTTGTTAGGACGTACACTTCATGTACTTAGGGTGCTGCTGCGCGATAAAGATACATCCGTAAACACGGGCTATCCGAAGCGCACTGCGTTCACCTTCGCCGCTTTTATTACTGTACGTGTAGGTAGTTAGTGTATTTATTTAGTTATTGCTTGATGTTATTTAATTTTATAGCTTAAGCTTGCGCTTAGTGTTTAAATATTAGGTTTGATCTCTCTGCTGTGTAAATATATTAGTTTTGCTAGTTTGCTTTTAATATAACGCGTATACGCTTATTTTTATAGTTAGAACCTTGTCGCTTTAAGCTTCTTACTCTTGTTTTGCTTAGTTTTTGTATAATAAGTTAACTTCGTTTGTTTTATACGCTTAATGCTATGTTTGTTGTTTAGTTTACTTAGAACCTTGCCGCATTAAGTCTCCAACGCTTTAAATCTGATGGTTTTATGTTATAAATTTGTTTTCTAGTAACGTGGCCACACTTTAATGTTAATGCTTTGCCTATTAGCCTAGACTTTAATGTTTTGCTTGCTTTCTATTAATTAGTTTTAGTTGCCCGACTGTTTTGCTTTCGCTTGCCTTACTGTTTTTACCTTATTTACTGTGGTTTGTTTGGTTTTCATACCAATATACGTCTTAAACTTTTCCGTGGTGGTTTCAATTAAGTACCTGCATTATAACTTGGCGCCCAGTCGTGGAGGCCAGACGGCATAACTTAAGACCTAGACCGGTTAAGGGATCTAGCACCACGAAGGTAATCAAAGTAGAGATGTCACAGAATAATCCCGGAACGTCTGGGACTGACCCTTCTCAGCAGTTGGGTATGACAGCGGGACAACTTATAGACGTTCTACAAGCGGTTGGTATTGGAAGGAAGAATAGCTTAGTCAGCGCATGTCCTGTAAGTTTTCATGGCGCTAAGAACTCTGTAGCTGTGGAAGCCTTTCTATCTGGTGTTTCAACGTTTAAGCAAGTCGAAGGATTGGACGACAGAAGCATTTTAGACGGACTACCGTTGATTTTACGAGACGATGCTACGGTTTGGTGGAATGGAGTCAAGCATGAGATAGGCACATGGGAGGAATTCCAGAATCGTCTACGCCATGCTTATGCACCCAAGAAACCAGCATATCAAATTTACCAGGAGATCATTGAAGTGAAGCAAGATGACGATACTCCTACGGAGATCTTTATACAACGCAAACGAGCACTAATAGCACAACTACCTTTACCACGTCACAGAGAAGATCAAGAACTAGATATGGTGTTTGGTCAGATACGATTTGAAATTAGAGACAGGATAGCAAGAGAATCGATCAAAGATTTTACGGAATTATCTGAAAAGGCTAGACACATTGAAAGAAGTTTAGGAGAAAGAGCAACGAAGAAGGACAGGAAAGAAACAGTTCACAACACAAAACCTAGATTGCGTTGTAATTACTGCAGAGCGCCTGGTCATACGGCTGATGTGTGTAGGAAACTGTCTAGAAGAAACGAGGCACCTGTTATGAAATCGGAAGTACCTATGATGGCCCCGGTCTCGACACTAGACCCTACAAAGCCTAAGTTCAAGTGCTATGGTTGTGGAGAACCAGGTGTTGTTCGAAGTCGATGTCCTAAATGCAATACACAAAAAGTCAAGTTGGAAGAAATAGGTTTCTGCTCCGTTAACTCTACCACTGACAAACGTCTTCGGCCTACAATTCCAATCAGTATTAGACCTATACAGACGATTGGCTATGTTGACACATGCGCTAAGTCCAGTGTTGCTTCGTACCAATTATATAAAAGCCTTCTAGAGGCAGGACATGAGTTTAAGCAAGAAAGGATGTACATAACCTTTGCAGACGGGATAGCGAAGCTACAGAATGTCCTCACTGTCACCGCACCTGTCCTTGTGTATGGCAAGTCCGTACCTACCTCATTTATAGTACTGCCAGAAGCCAAGAATAATAAAACCTTATTGGGAGTAGGTTTTATCCAGGATGCCCTGATGATTATTAATCTTCCTCAGCTCACATGTCGATTCATAGATGAGCCCTCTGCCGTTCATGACCTGAACCAGGAAGATATTGGTAAAACAATTATTGGCGAAGTAGTCTCTGATGTTGCGTTACCGGAACTACTTTCACCATTGTTATCAACTCCAGAGAAATGCGCGACGCCGAAGCATTGTACCTCTGTAACCGAGATGAGCCTGAACCGTCCCTATGGACCTTCGTTTTCTGTTGGACTGACTGTGTCCCCTAAGATGGCCGCTAAGCGACAACTTGAGCCGCAGCTAGCTGATGAAGCCCCGACGACCTCTGTGCAATGCATGAGTTCTAGCCAGCTACCAACTGAACAGAAAACTAATTACGGACCCTTGATACCAGTCGATCTGCGTACTCCACCTAAAAGTCAGCGCAATATGCATCTTAATGGATATTCCCCAATCATGGATGCCCTATACAGAGATGCTGTGTCAGCAATTGAGGACTCTGCTCTGTTCGATCCATCAAGCACAGATATTGCATCAATTGATATTGACGACCGTGTATTAAGTCACGAGGAGAACACGCAATTGAACGAATTTTTAGGACAGCATGAACATGTGTTTGTTTCGAATGGCAAGCCGACTACGCAGACAGAGCATATAATTGACACAGGAAACCATCGTCCCATCTCTGTCCCACCGTATCGCTTACCACCCGCAAAAACTGAGATCCTGAAACAGGAGATTAACAAGATGCTCGAAGAAGGGATTATAAAGCCATGCATGTCTCCGTGGTCCGCACCCGTTGTAATGGTCCCTAAGAAGGACGGAGGAACAAGAGTCTGTGTTGATTACCGGCAGCTCAACTCCATTACAACACCTGATGTGTACCCCTTGCCTCGCATCGATGACCTGTTGCATAATGCCAAACGCACGCCGTTTATGTCGACTATAGACCTTCGAGCTGGATATTGGCAGATTAAAGTCCGTGAAGAGGACCAAGCCAAGACAGCCTTTGTTACGCCGTTTGGAAGCTATTCCTTTAATCGGATGCCATTTGGGCTCAGGAACGCGCCATCGACATTTCAACGTCTTATGGATGGTTTCCGTATATCCTTGGGTCATATAAAGTTACTGACATATCTCGACGACCTCGTCATCATGTCCAGTTCATTTGAGGAGCATTTGAAAGACTTGGCGGATGTCTTTGCTCGACTCAAAGAGTATAACTTGACCGCAAACAAAGAGAAATGCAGATTTTGCTGTGCAAAGATCAAGTATCTTGGACATTATATCACAGCTAATGGATTGGAACTCGATCCAGAGAAGATCAGTTCAATCGTCAACATGCCAGCTCCTTCAAATCTCAAGCACCTACTTTCATTTGTACAAATGTGTTCATGGTATCGCCGATTCCTGCCAAATTTTGCCTCAGTTGCTGAACCTCTCACGCGTCTCACCAAGAAAAATGCTGAATGGTCCTGGAAGAGCGAACAACAGAAAGCATTCGAGACCTTGCGGAATCTCCTAGTAACAGCTCCCGTATTGGCACAGGCTGACGATAGTAAGCCATACACTATAAAGTCTGACGCTAGTAGTTACGCAATCGGTGCAGTTCTAGTGCAGGGGGAGGGAGACAAAGAACACCCTGTCGAGTACGCAAGTAGACTCCTTAACCAGGCCGAACGCAACTATTCAACTTCAGAGCGGGAAGCCTTGGCCGTCGTGTGGGCAGTAAATAAATTTCGCGGCTACATCGAAGGGACACCAATAACGATCATGACTGATCACCAGGCTCTCAAATGGCTAATGAGTTTAAAATCTCCGACAGGTAGATTAGCAAGATGGGCCCTACAACTGCAGCCGTTCGACTTGACGATAAAATATATACCTGGCCGAACAAACGTTGTTGCTGACCTACTATCTCGTCCTAACTGCGACTTAAATACAAAAGAGAGTTGTGGAGTATGTAGTGTGGTAACAGATTCACCTACGAAGAGTCCGAAAGAGATAAGGGATAGACAAATGAAAGATGAAGAGATAGTAAAGATTGTTACGGCACTAGAAGGAAATTCAGAGGAAGACACAAGATATTGGACATTGAAAGGATATATTATGAATAACGGTCTGTTGTATAGATATAATCCAGACAGTGACGCTGAAAATAGTCAGCTCGTCGTTCCAAAGGAGGAACAAAATGATGTTATCTCTGTTTACCATGATCAGCCCACTGCAGGACATTATGGGGCAGAGAAAACCTTCAGTCGTATCAGCATGAGGTACTACTGGAAAGGTATGAGGAAGGACATTGAAAATTACGTCCGTAACTGTTTGCCGTGCCAGCGATACAAACCTTCTAACATGAAGCCCGCTGGACTACTTCAAACTACAGCAATGAACAAGAGGTTCGAAGTCATTGCTTTTGACCTATTCGGACCGCTACCGACTTCCGCTGATGGAAAGTCATGGATCCTGATTATAGAGGATTTAGCTTCTCGTTGGGTTGAATTATTCCCCTTAGAAAACGCAACTGCTGAAAACTGTGCTATGGTGCTGATCAACGAGATCTTCTTGAGATACGGCATGCCAAGACGGATGATCAGTGACAATGGTACACAGTTTGTTAGTGCTGTTATGCAACAAGTGACTTATGTACTGAAGATCAAGCATGCCTTCACTCCAGTGTATCACCCAGAAACCAACCCTGTTGAGCGAAAAAACAGAGACCTCAAAACGCAACTGGCAATACTAGTTGGCGACAATCACCGCATCTGGTCTGAGCAGCTTCCTAGCATACGATTTGCAATGAACACAGTAGTAGGCTCAACTACAGGCTATACACCTGCCTATCTGACGTTTGGTCGCGAGTTGAGAACTCCTGATGACAATGAGCATGATCTACGTGAGATAATTTCATCAGAAAACTTCATTCCCGAGATCACACCCAAATTATTGTTGCTAGCGGACACCCTAAAGAAAGTTAGAGAAGTACAAGAAATGAAAGAAGAAAAGAGAAAAGAATATGTGGACAAGAATAGAAGAAGCTGTCCTAATTATAAACCTGGAGACAAAGTGATGGTAGAGACACATGCTGTCAGCAAAACCCATCAAGGTTTCAGTGCAAAACTTGCACCCCGACGCGATGGCCCTTATGTTATCCTCAGTAACCATGGACCGAGCTCCTTTCACATTGCAGACCCTAATCAACCGGATCGTAGCATTGGATTGTATCACGCTTCCGCATTACGCCCGTATAAATGTGACAACGATACTCCGTTACCACCGCCTGCGATGCCCATCCGCAAAAGAGGTCGCCCACCCAAGAAGGTTACACCAGAACCACCTCGTTCGTCGCGTCCACGCGGTCGTCCACCTCGTCAAGACAGTAATCTGGCTTCCTCGCCGAGACGTCTTCGTAGCCAGAGGGGGAGATTATAATGCAACTAAATTGGAACCACCGCGCTTAGTATTAAGTATAATGCGCCCGAGATAAGGAACGCGCGCTGCAAGTACGTATGCCGTCCAGTGTCCGTCCCGCGCGCCCGCGCAGCCCCCGGTCGGCTATATAACCGCCCGGCGGACCTGCTGTTAGTTAGTTCGCCTTGCGCAGTTGACCGCTTCCAATGACTTGGAACGAAACTGACCTGACGAGCGCACACGTCACGACCGCCCGGTACTGCTTTCGTAGCACGGAACTTACCGTTCAGCCGTGACGCGTCCTTAGTATTTTTGTTAGGACGTACACTTCATGTACTTAGGGTGCTGCTGCGCGATAAAGATACATCCGTAAACACGGGCTATCCGAAGCGCACTGCGTTCACCTTCGCCGCTTTTATTACTGTACGTGTAGGTAGTTAGTGTATTTATTTAGTTATTGCTTGATGTTATTTAATTTTATAGCTTAAGCTTGCGCTTAGTGTTTAAATATTAGGTTTGATCTCTCTGCTGTGTAAATATATTAGTTTTGCTAGTTTGCTTTTAATATAACGCGTATACGCTTATTTTTATAGTTAGAACCTTGTCGCTTTAAGCTTCTTACTCTTGTTTTGCTTAGTTTTTGTATAATAAGTTAACTTCGTTTGTTTTATACGCTTAATGCTATGTTTGTTGTTTAGTTTACTTAGAACCTTGCCGCATTAAGTCTCCAACGCTTTAAATCTGATGGTTTTATGTTATAAATTTGTTTTCTAGTAACGTGGCCACACTTTAATGTTAATGCTTTGCCTATTAGCCTAGACTTTAATGTTTTGCTTGCTTTCTATTAATTAGTTTTAGTTGCCCGACTGTTTTGCTTTCGCTTGCCTTACTGTTTTTACCTTATTTACTGTGGTTTGTTTGGTTTTCATACCAATATACGTCTTAAACTTTTCCGTGGTGGTTTCAATTAAGTACCTGCATTATACTTCTTTATTTCGGAATACTAGACTCCATAGTTTGGTTAGTTACAAACTAACCAAACTATGGAGTCTAGTATTCTCTCTCTACTCTTACTACTACGTTAGTAAGTATTTCACAAATTAAATTAAATTATTAAATTAAATTCTCATAAGAAAGTCAATCAATAAATTACATAAAATTAAATCAAATTTAAATCAGTAATAATTAATTTTAAATAACTCCATATCTATATATTACTACACTAATCTAAAATAAGTGCCACCCCTTTAATCTGCTCAATCCAGTGTTTGAATATCGAGCAATCGTATTTCTCAGATATAACACTTAGAATCCTGTTGGAGCTTTGTCTGATTCGTCCCATAAGAGATGCAATCCTCTTTCTCAAGAGTGCTGGAAAGCCATCAGTTCGGGCTTCACAAAACATACCAGAGGCACTGCATCTCCTGGACAAGCCCAACAGCATTCTAAAGGCATTGTTATATTGAACCCTCAGGGCGCTGATTGATCGCTTAGTATATCTCACCCACAGGCTAATGTCATGTTTTAACCCATTACTGGCAAATAAATGATATTTCATTATATTACACTAAATTTATTTTTAGTACAGCAAATATTAGTTTTTGCGGCAAGATTAAGTGTACGTCAGGCGTTTTTGTATTTAATTAAACCGTTTGCATTATTATTGTTGAGGCAGAAAGGTTGCGGAGCGAAGCCAGAAGACGTGGGAAGGCCCGCAACAAGGTGGACCGACGACCTGGTTAGAATCGCGGGAAGCAACTGGACGTGAACGGCGCACGACCAATCATCGTGGAGAACTTTTGGAGAGGCATTTGTCCAGCAGTTAAAGTCTATACTTGTTTTAAATATCGTTACAAAAACGACTTCACATTAACGGGCTGAGATTTTAAATTGCTTTGGTTATGAAAATTAAGGTGTTAGAGAATTTAAGGTTTTCAAACGCCTGATCAATCCAAAGAGAAACGGTGATGTGATTGTAACGATTGCTATTTCAATTATGCCACTTGTATTGTTTTTATTACTTCTGTTTTATGGTATCAGCTTGGAGATGCCTACTCTCGAACAAATAATTTTCGAAAAAGGTTAATTTATGACGGGAGTCCTGAGGTACAGTACTGAAAAGAATCAATCACAACCGAATTGAGAAGCTCTTTTTTGTGAAGTCGGTTGAAATACGTCCCGTTTCATGAGTGTTTTTCAAAATAATCCTGAATCCCGGTTGCTTTCAGAACTTGACGATAACGTTTTTCGGTTCATCATACTCAGAATTGATAGCATTTTCAATGTGAAGACTAAAAAAAAGTGTCCTTTTGTTCATTCCATTACGTCACGTTTGATTTTTTTGCATGAGCGTAACGTAGTGGAAACAAAAATTTCCATACAAATTTTAGGACACTTTTTTTATTCTTCACATTGCAAATACTATCGATTCTGATTAGGATGAACCCAAAAACGTTAAATTCTGAAACAAAAAGGGATTCGGTTTTTTTAAAAGAAAGGGCGTTTATAAATGTGGATTTTAATATGTCTGTGACTAACTGGAGTATTCTATGTTAAATAGCTAGTTACTCTTAGGCCATATCAACCATACGACCATTGGCAGAGAACGCCTTATAATAATTATAAGGCGTTAACTCCGCCATTTGTACTGTGTATTATGCAGTATAGTTTAAATAAATGTTATGCCACCCAATTTCAAAATGACTTTGCGTGAGTGGGACAAAGGCCACAAGACCTCCCGCCAGGTATTAATTAGTCATGAATCTTGATTAGAATAATAATGTCGGGTCGCATTCCGCCCTGTTACGGTAGAAGGTCGTATCTTTATACGAATTTCATAGTAAGATACGCCCTTTTACAGTAGCACGGCAGCATTGTCTGTGACGTCACGGTCTCGCTCCGCTGGCGGAACGCTTCCGACTGTCAGTGTGCACAATTCGGACCGCGTTTTCGTTCGAGTTTCTATACTTACCCAAGTAGCAAAACAAGCTGCAGAAGCGCTTATACAGCCCTCTTATACTGCTAATTTAATCTGAATAAAGGCTGTATACATACTTATAAGCGTTTCTGCACCTTTTTTGCTACTTGGCTAGTTTGTTGGCTTCTGAAACCCCCGCTGCACCCGATGAACCCCTTTGACACTCAGATAATATTGCTGCGAAGCAATTAATAGCCATAATTGGGAAAATGAAAAAAGGCAATGTCAGGACAATTTTATTTTATTTCTTTACTTAATCATTGTAGACTAAGGCAATGTTCTACTCTATCTACACCTTTGAAATAAGATCAGTCACATCGAGATTTTTCAAAAATGATATCCAAATCTATACGACATAAAAATAAAGTAATTGTAGATTCTGAATCCTAGTTTTTTTTATACTATGACAAAAGATATAATACAATATTTATTAATACCTTTGTTAAACTTAATGTTCTTAATTGAGACGCAAACTTAGGTGATTTGCGCTACTTATACCTACCTACATCAACAAGCAAGAGTACAAACACGCAGCGATACATGCATATGTTTGTCACGAAAACAAATACTTAGCCGGGTTGATAATAGAGTACCTATTAATTAATTAACAGAATTAGCACAAAAACAGTGGACGAGTCACAGAGTCCAAGCATTGCTCCCTACAGATACCGTTATCACAATAACATCTACATAACTATCTGCAGAACGAATTCCAAGACACATACGCACTTTCTACTTTATACTCAAACAGTATTCCTCGCGACGCCGGCAAGGCATCACGCCTCATATTTCCATGATCGAGGCCATGATCACTAATGACGTCACCGAAATATTTTTGTTCGTTACGAAATGACCGCATCGTCAGCAATTACCTCATGCTTACCTATTATTAGATAACTACGTAAGCCGACATTTACGCCCCAGTAACCAATTCTCCGTGCAACAAAACGAACGCGTCCGCAGAAATGGGAAAATACATTCTCTTCTATTTCCTTGCGACCGTATTCGCTGCCGACTGCTACAGGATTCTCGGTATATTTCCGTCGCTGGAGCGAAACAACTATCTCACGTATCGAGGCCTATTTAGGGAGTTAGCTAACCGTGACCATGAAGTGACCCTGATCAGTCATTTTCAGCTACCTAACCCGCCAAATACGTACAAAGATGTGCTGTTAAGTGATCAACAAGTGTATAAAGGATTATCGTTCGAATCTGTGATTGTGAATGAAGTGTCGCGTATCCCGTTTGAAACGCTAGTGTCGACGAAAACGGGGAACGACGATTGCAAGAAACTAATGAGCAATCATCAAGTGCTACATATGATCAAGACTCGACCTCGTTTTGATGTGATTCTAGTGGAGTCTTATAACAGTGACTGTGCTATTGCATTAGCTGCCAATCTAAGCGCACCGTATATCGCTTTCAATCCTCAACCCATCCAACCATGGCAGTACAACAGGCTCGGAATCAATTTCAATTCCGCTTCCGTGCCTTTAGCTGGCCTTCCATACGGAAAGGACCCCTGGTACTTCGATAGGTTGAAGAGCTACGTGTTGTACCACATCAGCAATTGGGTGTACTATGTGGGTTCCCAAGTGACTGACCATGTTTATTTGTACAAGTATTTGGGGGATAACTTGCTGAGTTTGGAAAGCATCGCGTCGAACGCCAGTCTGTTGTTTGTAAACACGCACCAATCGGTGTTCGGCGGTATTGCCAGGCCTGATAACGTTATTGACATTGGAGGTATTCACGTGCAACATCCAAAAGCTTTGCCGACTGTAAGTATTTCTTCCCTTACATGATTTGTAATGTTTTTGTTAATAAATTTGCGTTGAAAATAAGTAAAGCTTATCTGTAACGCACATTGATGATGAATCGAATATCCAACCGAACAAAAGTAACTGGGTTTTATATCTCAAATTGATGAACCGAATATCGAAGTATAAAGCTATTATTTATTATTTAAAATCACATTCGATTGATTAAAGTTCCATCTGTGGTTACATTTTAAATATGTATACCTACTTGCCAGTTTTTAATTTCACTGCTCGGAACGGGTGTATTTATTTTGCCAATACGTTTTTTTTTATAAAATAAAAAAAAAACACTAATTTGTTAAATCAATTAAATATAACACATCCCTTTATTTTAGGGAGTGTAATTAAGTAGTTGCCTGAATACGCCAGAGATAAGGTTATAAACTATTTTTTTGTTATCAAACCAAATGCATTCTCTCCACAATTCCTGTAGTCAAAAACTCTTAACTACATTAACCACCTAACATATATCAAACGCATGATATATAAAACGTTATAAAAAATATCACACACACGTCCCAGCAGTTGCCGTAAATTAAAACGATTCCCTATCTTTCCAGGAAATTGAAAGGTTTATAAACGAAGCGGAGCACGGCGTTATATACGTAAACTTGGGCTCGACGACGAAGGACGCGACGATGCCCGGAGAAAAACTAACTGAACTGTTATCAACATTCAATAAATTGCCTCTAAGAGTACTCTGGAAATGGGACGGCGGCAGTATTGAAAATTTGCCAAGAAACGTGATGACTATGAGATGGTTTCCGCAGTACGACGTTTTAAGTGAGTCACTTAATATAAGCACCTACTTTGTTTTATGGCAGTGGGAATGGTAGTCTTTGGTAAAGCTTGCTTCCATGGAATCTTTATTTGAGTGTTAATTCGAAGGATATAGTAATATCTTCAAGTTAGGAGTATCTCGGCTTTGTCGCGACTTTGTAACGGATATATCCGTTAAGGCTATTCGACCAATATTGAATGACATTGACAAGTTGATGAAGGAGATAAATAGCCCCTCAGCTGTGGAAAGGCCCCTCGAGGCCGCAAAGATAGCACACTGGCTGCATAAGCGCTTATAACTCTAATTAAAGCTGTTTAAGAGCTGTTTAAGCGCTAACGCAACCTGTGTACTACTTGGGAAGACCCGTCTTCTTATATTTTTTTACAGAATATTTTTTGGCACCATGGCATAAACTCGGGACTACGCAGCCCCGATCGGGACACAGCTAAAGGGATACATGAGTAAAATTAGACATTTTACTCAGTCTTGTCATTTGTCCTAGCAAAATGGCTCGCCATTTTAAATAGCAACTCCTATAAAAATAAAGTAGATTTATATCAATCAGAAAGGAAATGTAATTGCGGTAAACTAACTGAACAACCTTTATAACTTAATGAAATAATGAAGCAACCAACATCTAGTTTATCTATTTGACCCTATGACCTTTTGTTATATGTAAAAAAGTTGAAATTAATAACCTCAGATTTAAATTTCGAAATAAGTGCTAGCTCTAAGCTTGCTATTAAGTATTTAACCATGTGCTAGAAATAGTTTTGGTACATGTTAGCTACGCTACAATAAACGATTGCTATGTCTAATAATAATGACATGAATTTGCAGAAAACTAACCGTCTTCAAATAGATCTAGTATTTGTGTAGTATGACGTGATCGATGAAAAATATCAACTCGTTGAAACTAGTCTTATAGCACCCAGAAATAGGTTATCAATAGGAAAAATACTTATGATATTTTGCATAAGCAAAGAAATATGACCGACCTTCGTGGACGCATAATGACATTATCATCAGTTCTCACGTCGTTGTTATATATAGATCATGCATGATACATTTTCTTATCGTAATAAATACGTAAGGGTGTGTATTATAGGAATAATCACGTTTCTTTAATCTTTGACAGTCAGTTAAAAATATAACGGTTCGTCTCATATTAAATAGTCGAGAAGTGTTTTTGGGCTGCCTAGCCATTGAAGTGGAGCGGAAAACATTAACCAATCAGACTAGGTTCTTGTCGTTCTGGCTGAGTTTTTATGAGACCCAAAAAAGTGCATTTAAATCAGAGGATAGTTCACTTTATACAGCTTCGCTCCAGTAGTCAGGCAGCCGAGTAGTAGGAGGCAGAGCAGTAGCGTTACGTATACTCCTCGAATATTGCGTTATAAGAGACAATCTGTCATATTTTTATCAGACTATCAAAGATTAGAGAAACGTCATTTTTCCTATATTACTTGATTAATATCCTCATTCATTACCCACCTTGGGTAAGACGAACATGGTCCCGTTAAAGAATTAACGCGATAAGACTAACGGTGCCATTTATTATCTTAACAGACATACGTTCCTGAGTTCTGACAGAAAAACCGTAACATATAATGTGGTGCGTGTATTCACTGAAAAAAATAGTCAGTTAGGCTTACTGAACTGTCAGTAGGCCTAACTGTTTTTGCAGTTAGGCTTACTGAAATATCAGCAGGATTCACTGGCTATTTTTTGCAGTGTTGATACTGTTTTACGGACGACGTAGCAAACTAGAGACAGAAAATAAGCAATATGCAGTTAGGGATTGGACTGTGGTAGTTTTCCCTAGCAATAGTCTTACCCTCACCTTACCTTATAATATTTAGGTATTGGAGATTATGTACATTTTTTGATCATTCAACGTCAAAAGGGACGAAATTGTGGTTGGCCTCAAGATGTCAATGAATTTTGAAGGAATCGGCACCTTCGGCCGCTGCGCTGGCTTTGTGCATGGTAGCGTAGAAAGGGGCTAGTGTGTCCTCACAAGTTACGTCCCGCAGCAGAATCCACCTCATTCTCTAGGCTACCATTCATCATCCAGGGTAGGACCTGCAGAACCGGGAAATTTTAGTATAGGAGCACCGGGAATTCCCAGTACTACCATACAAAAAAATCCCGGTACTTCAGGGCCTAACTAATCAAGGGATTCTCCAGACACTCCATCAGGTCACTTGCCATCATCGTTGCGATATCGACTGGCTTGAATACCGCCAGTACTTTAATGGAGACAAGAGACCGACGGATTCATCATCTTAGTCGGATAAAAAATTACAAAAAAACCTGTCATTTTTAATCATACATTTATTTATTACTTTCAGGACACGAAAATGTCAAAGCGTTCATATCCCACGCTGGTATCCTCAGCACTACAGAAGCATTAGATGCCGGTGTACCAGTGGTAGCTGTACCGCTTTTTGGTGACCAGTATGGAAACGCAGCAGCTCTTCAGGATGCTGGCGTGGCCACGATCGTCTCCTATGAGGATATGAAGAAGGATTACCTTTTAAACGCCATCAATGAAGTCTTGGATCCGAAGTAAGTCCGAATATTAAAACTATTTTTTTTTTTTATGGCGTATTTTACTTAAACAGTTCAAAGAAACTTATGACAATAATAAAATTTAACTATTAAGTCTACATTCAGGGTCCGGAGCCACGAGATTGTGTCAGGTGTTAGCTCGTGCAGATCTATAATTTCTTGAATTTTAATCTTCTTCATACTGATGTTAACAATAGGTACTATATACAAATACACTAGACTTTATTACTTACTTACTTACTTCGCTGGCTCAGTGACCCGAAGTGGATCTTGGCCTCCGACACTAAGCTACGCCATCCTACTCTGTCTTGTGCTGCTTGTCGCCAATCGAAATCGGCCCCTTGAAGCTGGCACAAGTCTTTCTGGACTTCGTCGATCCAGCGATACCTCGGTCGCCCGACCGGACGCCGTCCACTAGGACGTCCCAGGTAGACTCTTTTGGCTGCACGATCCTCCTCCATTCTTTCTACGTGACCGAGCCAGCGAAGTCGCGCAGATTTACTTTCGCCGATTACATTGGGTTCAGACACTAGCTCTTCAATTTCCGCGTTCTTTCGGACTCTCCAATTCCCGTCATCTGTCTTTGCGGGTCCTAGAATCTTCCTAAAAATCTTCCTCTCTGCCACTAAGAGTCTATTCTCCTCTTTCAGGGTCAACGCCCAAGCCTCGCATCCATAAACCAAAATCGGTCTAATAACAGTCTTGTAGACTCTGATCTTGGTTCTTCTGCTGATAAGCTTGGACGTTAGTATTTTATGAAGGGCTGCTGAACATCTTAGGGCGTTCTGGATCCGGATATCCATTTCCTCTTGCCTCTGGTTGGTATCTGTCACTGTGCATCCAAGGTACTTAAACTTTAACACCCCTTTATAGGTTGTCCCATCTACAGTTAAGTCCTTTCTGCTGGACGCCGAACCCCTGTATCGTCGCATATGGAAATATTCCGTCTTATCAAGGCTGATTCGAAGACCCACTTTCTTTCCTTCTTCATCCAGAGTTCTTGCCATCGCTCGCACGTCATAATCACACTGTCCCAGGAGAGCTAGATCGTCCGCATATCCTACAATTTTGTGCCAACCATTTAACTCTACTCCTCTGCCAATCACCAATACTTTTCGGATGACGTACTCGAGCACCAAGTTAAAGAGCATTGGCGACAATGCGTCTCCCTGTTTAAGTCCTGTGGCTACTACGAACTCTTCGCTAAGAGCCCCACGAACTCTGACCGTTAACTTACTTGCTTGTGTAGCAACTCTAACCATTTTAATAAGTTTGGTGGGTATTCTGAACGACTTCAGTATTGAGAACAATGCCTCTTTGTCCACACAGTCGTAGGCTTTCGTGAAATCCACAAAAATTGCGTGTATATCCTGTGCGTACTCCCATTTCTTCTCCATTAACTGTTTCAAGACAAAAATCTGGTCCACAGTGCTACGGTTTCGGCGGAACCCGCACTAGTAGTCCCCGAGAATGGTTTCCGCATACGGTTCAAAACGGCCCAGGAGAACATACGCGAGTACTTTGTAAGCCGTTGGAAGCAATGCAATACCTCTATAATTAGCGCACCTCTTCTTAGAACCCTTCTTGTGTATGGGGCATATTACACCCACGTTCCATTCCGTTGGCTGCCTTTCTTCATCCCACGTGCTACTAATAATTTCGTACAACCGTGACTGCACTGCCCCGCCGCCATACTTCCACATTTCCCCTGGTATACCATCGATCCCTGGACACTTGTTATTTTTAAGTCTTATCACAGCTTTCCTAACTTCTTCAAACGTCGGTTTCTCCACATTTTCACTATCATAGGTCTGCTCTGGTTCATTGATGAGAACTTCAATAGGTGGACAATTTAACAGCTTTTCGAAATACTGTCGCCATTCACTCTTGATCTTATCAGGGTCAGTGATTAAATTCCCGGCCTCATCTTCAAGGAACTGGGCTGTTGGCTGGTATCCTTTTTTGACTGTCTTAACCTCTTGGTAAAATTTCCTACTCATATTTCCTCTTATTAGCGTCTCCATTTGACGTAAATGGTCGTCAAGATGTTTTCTCTTGGAATGTGTAATTAGATTCCGTGCTGTCGTACGAGCCTCACTGTACTTTTCTCTCCACCGACTATCTTGTTCTGACAGGACCTTGTACTTCAGTCTGTCATTTACCGCTGCTTCGCACTCTTCATTCCACCACTTCCTATTTTTGCGACGCTTCTTTTTACCAAGGACCTTTAAGCCCACCTCCTTGATGACGGACTTTGTCTCCTCCCACGCTCCATCCACACATTCCTGCATTTTCAACCCGCTAAATCTGTTACTTAGCTCCAATGCAAAGGCCTCTCGGGTAGCTTTATCTTTAAGCCTGCTATGTCAATTTGTTGTTCTCCTTGCCTGATGGGATGGTTAGATAGCATAAACATAAAACATTTATTTATTAATCATTACAAATTTCACTTACTTTAACTTATTACAAAGTACGGAATTGTTCTGAATTTGTAAGATGACATTCTAAGCCATTTAATGGTTACCCTGGTCCCTACACTAGGCGGAGCCTGTCCCGTAGGAAACCATAACACAAACGAGTTATACAAGAAAATTGGCGCGAGTTATTAACCAGGTTTACATTAATTTCTTACTTTAATTACTATTTGATACATTTATTATATGAATAAAGGAAAGTAAAGAGGATCGAATAAGAGAAATTAATACTTATGTACCTATACAAAATGTCCGCGTATGCGAAGTTACTATATATATATAGTGTGTGTGTGTGTGTGTGTGTGTGTGTGTGTGTGTGTGTGTGTGTGTGTGTGTGTGTGTGTGTGTGTGTGTGTGTGTGTGTGTGTGTGTGTGTGTGTGTGTGTGTGTGTGTGTTTGTGTGTGTGTTTTAGATTCCTTTAAGAAGGCCTTCAGTTTCAGCACATGTCAAAGTACTCAGCCAAAACTGGATCTTGACTTTGAATTCTTTTATGGAAAGATTCTTGATCGGGACTCTGGAGCTGATTTTATTGTAAATAAAAGGGTGGAGAAAAGGACTGAATCTTTTGGCAAAAGATGTTTTCGTTTGCAGAACCGGGACTTTGAAAGAGCGCTTCTGCATCATTGTGTCGTAATTGGGAGATTGAAGGACTTCCTTGTGGACCTTCATGGTTGCTCGGAGAATAAAAAAACCTCGCACACTAAGCACTTTTGCATCCTTATACGCCCATTCTGAAGCGTACCTAGATCCCTTTTTCAAAATAGTTTTTAGAACAGCTCTCTGTGATCTTTCCAGATCAATCATAACGCTTTTTGCTGCACCTCCCCAGGTGGCCAAACAATAAGTTAGAACAGGTTGACAGATACTAATATAAACAGATCTTAGCAATTCCCTGCCTGCCGCAGCCCGTAAGTTTCTGAAGACATAAATCAGTTTGCGAACTCTTTTTACTGTTGCGGTCACGTGCTGTCTAAAATAAAGTTTCTCGTCTATAAAAACACCAAGATACTTAATAAAGGGAGCCCTGTTGATGTGATTACAAGTACAGTGTGTCGTTTGCTGATCGTCTACCATGCAGTTGTGAACTTTGATGCCTGGGAAATTAGTAGGTGCTGACACCTTTGTCTTGTGGAAACAGATATAATTTGTTTTGGTCAGGTTTAGGGTCAGAAGGTTATCCTGGAGCCAGGTTGCCACATTTTTCAAGCCTTGCTCTGCAAAGGTCCTGACCTGATCCCAAGTCTCCCCATAAAAGAAAATAGCCGTGTCATCAGCATAACAAAATATGTTGGCGTTGGCAAGGGCAGTGCTGGCTAAATCATTAACGTACAGTATAAATAGCGTAGGTGCCAGAATACTGCTCTGTGGAACACCAAAGGTTACGGGAGAGGGAGAGCTCTTATTTCCATCAATGACAACACGCTGAGTCCGACCTGATAAGTAGCTTCGAAACCAGTCCAAGGCACTTCCCCTGATACCACTTAGTTCCATTTTCCTTAATAGTATAGGAATGGAGACAGTGTCGAAGGCCTTGGCTAGATCCAAAAAGACTCCAACACAAGGGTTACCTTCATCTAGTTTCTGGGAGATAAGTCCAGTCATGAGCGCAACCGATTCCTCTGTTGATTTATTTCTACGGAAACCAAATTGTGACTCTGAGAGAAGATCGTATTTTTCCAAGAAATTAACTAAGCGCTTGTTTACCAATTTCTCTAGGATCTTGGAAAATACACCTAGTAGAGAAATTGGACGGTAGTTGCTTGGGTCAGCCTTATCTCCCGATTTGTGTATGGGGGTGACTGCTGCAGTTTTCCATTTTTGTGGGAAAGTACCCGTGGCCAGACTTAAGTTGCATATAAATGTTAGCGGATTTATTATATGTGCCTTGACGGTTCTGACAAATCGGTTAGTTATACCATCTAGTCCTGGTGCACTCTGCGGTCGCAGTTCGTTTATTATTGCTTCGACCTCTGCGTCGTCAGTAGGCATAAGAAACATGGACTCTGGTGGGCCGTGTTTAACATTGACTTTACTTGATAAATGGAACTCTGTACTATTTACTACCGTCAGTATGTTGTTTGCAAGGTTGTTACCAATTCCTGAGAAGTATTCGTTACATTTATCAAGGGAAGCCGTTACGTTATCTTTGATTACCGTAAGCGCATGCGAGCCCTGTTTAGCCTTTTTTGTATAAGCTATGTTTTTTATCGTGTTCCAGAGCTTCTTTGTGTTGCTTTTATTTTTCTCGAGTTCCAAAGAGTCATGTCTGTGTTTCAGTTTTTTCAGCAGGTCGTTGTAGAAATTTTTGTATCGAGTGTAGATGTGCTTTAAAACTATATCGTCTGGAAACTTTCGGCACCTTGCATGTAGGCGGTCTTTGTGCCTGGAGCATCTAATGAGGCCTGGTGTCATCCACGGTTTTAAGGTGAACTTAGACCGGCTTACTGGAACCTGTGTTGTATATTTGCCTATTACCTCAGCTAGTACACCATCAAAAACAGTGACAGCCTAGATAACTAGGCTTTATTGCACACCTCAAATACACACATACACAGGGATACAAAACATGAGATAGGTGTACAGTAAAATAATAAACCGAGGTAAACAACAGGCGGTCTCATCGCTAAATAGCGATGTCTTCCAGACAGCCTTTAGTTGGCGGAGTAGTAAGTATACAAACATGAAACATAACATTCACATAATTACTAATTAACATTCGGTTGACCTTTGGGGATTGAATTTCTCATATTCATTTCATATTTGTAATTAGAGATCAAAGGAAACTGCCTTGTCCTTGTATTCGCAATGTAAACAAGGTTATGAGTAAATACTCAGAGGATAACCTTCACTATTATTAGGATTTCCTAATAGTAGTAAAAAGACTATTCTTTACTTTTTATGACGTATAACGTCATATAATGCTCTTTAGTAAGGTTATTCTAATTAACACCATCTTGAGTAGTAAACGTAGTATAGTCTACCCGGAATTCTAAGATCAAATTATGTCAAATTGGCACAAGTGAAAATTGACCTTAAATTTACAAGTGTTCGGTCGTTTGTACCTTGTTACAAAATGGCTTCATTTGATCTTAGAGATCGGACAGACTATACCTACGTGCCTACATGCTACATTGCCAGAAATATTGCATCATTGTTGCCCACTATTAAACAAATACCTCCCTAAAGACCTTCACGATCCACAGCGGCTGGTTTGAGCAGTATTATACCAAAACAAGGTATATGACACTTACTACGTCACTGGTTAGTTTCCGATTTATGGTAACAAAAAAAAAAAAATCTGGAGGAGTGTCCCGCTGCTGGGCAAATGCCTCTGCCTTAGAAATATAAGATAAAAAATGTTTGCCGCCAGTCGTACAAAACAATATTATGATAATAATAATAAATATCGGACAACCTTTAATTTAATTTTTACGTAATAATTTAAAACACATGATTTTATGAGATGTACAGATAACAAGGGAATCGGGGAGTATTATGATAGGTACCTACACCACTGGCAACACAGAACCGGATTGACAGAACCAACCAACCAATCATAGCGTGATGACGTCGAAAGTCCACTTGTCATCCCGGAGTGCCATACCTTTGTTTTCTTACATGGTTTGAGCGAGACAGCAGCACTTCACTGTCACAGCACTCACAAGGTCGATCTTATTAGATCTGTGCGCGAAGAATGTTTATGCAATGCAATAAAATAAGTTTCTGTCAAAAATGTCATTTTAGTGGCAAGCTTTTATAGCCGACTGTACTTTTCTTTGGATATCCATCAAATGCTCACTGAGACGATTCTAAAGAGCCCAAGCTCGGTAGGATTGCTTTTTCTATTATAGAGTTCCTATGGTCACCTTCCGGCTCCATCCTCAGATCAGCCCCATGATACTATATTTATTTTAGTTTTAGTTAAGTAAGTATGCAAAATTTCAGCTCAATCGGTTGACGATATCTACTTCAAAATTGAGTTGCAAGATTCCACCCGAACAAACATACTTTAAACATACCTACGTACAATGCAAGTTAAATAAAAGCTTGTAATATCAAATATAATGAATAAAACTATTTAACAAAAAACATGAAATCAACACGCAAAAAAATGCGCTCATACTTGGACCACGCCGTGCACACCATTTTTTCATAGCAATTACAAAATGTGGTGTTAATTTACCCACATAAAAAAATCATTTCGAAAACATAATTGTTTGTACCTTATATACATTTATGCTACAACACATAAATTTTCATAAAATGAAGGATTTTCGAGGTACGCTTTTAAATTATTGTAAATCGTGACCGCCTTTTGTATTAGGTACAATAAAACCGACTGCTTCCTGGCTTTTGAAACCCCTGGAATTAGAAAAGTTGTCCTGAAAATATTTTCCTAATAACATTTTATAATTGTTTTTCTTTTTTACAGGACGCAACAGCACGCCAAATTCATCTCCAGAATATGGCACGACCGTCCCATGTCGCCTCTGGAAACGGCGATATACTGGACAGAATACGTCGCTCGATACAACGGCGCGCCGAACCTACTAGCGACATCTGTGGACAAACCTTGGTACCAACAACTACAGTTAGACGTCTTGGCTTTCATAGCTCTAGTCGCCTATGTGATGAGCTACGTTCTGTGCAAAATCGTTGGAGCGCTCTGCTGTTGCTGGTGTTCTAATTCCGCGACGATCAGCGCCGAGACGGAAGAAAGGAGAACTAAACGCGTGAAGTTTGAGTGAAGCTAATATTCGAGACTTTTGTGAACAGTTTGCAAGATTGTGAGGCCTTCGGTTTTGAATCTCAGCTTTTCATTGCTCAAGCAATAATTATAGTTATTTTGCATAAATGGATTATAAATAGGTCCTCGCGTGCTACCGGTGCTGCCATCTAGTGAGAGATTCATAAGAAGGGACTTGGTGAGATAAAGATACAATGAAATACAAATATGCATAGCCTTTCTAACAATCCTTTAGTGCTCCGCTTGAAAGACGTCAATCTAATATAACCTAAAATATTTTTTTAGTTATAAAATGTACTGTGATGACAGATGTCAGAATTTACTTCTTACCGGCGAGGTACTATAGATATAATTTGCATTTGCAATGAAAAAAAAATTAAGTACAAGTGAAAAGAATGCTTGCAACATCATTCTTTAAGTTTCGTTTTGATTGTTATTAATCTTACACAAACTTTTTATTTAAGTACTTACGTAATTATACATGTCCATAATTTCGTCCTAATTTATTTTGTTAACTTTTTTAATTACTAAATTAGTAATAAATGTTTTTAAATAATACATTATTTACTTGTTTTATTGTTATCGCATTGTAAATATGAAAGTAAATTACAGTAAAGTATTTACGGCGGCAGTACGTCTAGCATAACAGCGCGACTTTTTATCGCGCGACAATGACTACCTGTCACTTTCCTATAAATACTGTGCGAGCAAGACAGGCGTCGCTTAAGTCGCTCGACAAGCGAGGTCGCGTCAAGATGAAGTACGCTAGCCCCGCAGATTAACGATTTTGACGAAGTGGTTGGCTCAGTTTGTAGAGACCTGCCCACTGAGCCGGCGATCCCGGGTTCGAATCCCAGCTAGGGCAAATATTTATGTGATGAACTCGAATATTGATGCTTGGGTCATGGCTGTTCTATGTATTTAAGTATATATTTATCTTTATATATATATTATCGTCGCCTAGTACCTATTACACAAGCTTTCTTGATATTAATTTGGGACTAGATCGATTTGTGTGAGATTGTCTGATATTTATTAGTTATTTATTTAGTATGATGGCTCCTTATCCGTTCATAAATGCAGATTATTTTAGGCATTTTTCTCTATGATCAAACATGTTTCTAACATACCTATTAGCAATGTTACTACTTAGAACAGGGCTATTGAGTTTCATTGGTATATATTTAAAAAACTACACTTTGAATTTTTCATTGTTAATTCTTGTTTCAAAAACTACTCGAAATTGGCAAAATGCAGGTAACTGGATTTATTTATTTATTTTCGTCTGCACGCAATGAAAGTATGAAATAGCTATGTTACTTTCTAGAAGTCAGGGAAAACTATTAAGTACTTTAAAAAGTTGGTTGAAATTATCAATATATAAAATTTAAAAGGAATAAGGCGTCTTAAGATTAGATAAGATTGATTAGGTGACATGACAAACATGACATGGCGTTTCACAATACCGGCAAATTGACAAAAACTATGAACGTCGTCCGCGTATTTTCTTTCTTTGCCGTAGTCGGGTAAAAAAATGTCCCACCAAAAAACATTTTGATGTAAAATACGAGACCATAATTATGACTGACAGACAAACTGTCAAAAAGTTATCAAATCTTATGTAGAGCGAAGCTTCTGACTCTACACGCCTTAATTCTACAAGGCCTCAATTCACAAACTCTACACCTTAGTCAAAATATGTGGCTTGGCCATTTTTTTTCACACGTGTAAGGTTTATTATACTTGGCAGAAACAAAAGTAGTTTCAACGTCAATTTTTATGACGTCCGAGAGGTTGGCAACACCAAATGGCGGGAAACGGGCGGTTAACCTGACACTTGGTTAGGACATGGAATATTGGATTTGGATGGGATATTAATTTCATTTGTTTAAAATTTGGAGTTGATTATTCTATAATTTGAATTGTTTATAATGTTAAAGTAATCATTTGTATAAAAATATACGTTGAAGGAAGAATCCTGCGTTATTATTTCAGAGGTTGCTTACACATGTTATGTTATGTGACTTATGTGTTCTTGTAGTAACGAAACGGCCAAGCCACATATTTTGGTTTAGATGGAAATTGATACACAATAACAAATAGATTACGGACTAAAACATGGAATATTTAACTCCCAAGAAGGCGAGCAAAACCGCAATTAATCCTAGTTAACGTCGACTTCTACGACGTGAGTTAACCTATTTATGTATTTTAATAATCCTAGTTCGTTTACAATTACGTCATATATTTTTACTTCAATTCTGCAATTCATTTATCACTTAAACTGATACGGATAACCTCATCAAATCGCCAGTATCACGGAATACGTAAGTGACCCGCTATTACGATGACAATGCAATTTTATATTGAACAACATACCTATCTACTAGCACTAGGGTGGTCCACGGTTGTATGGGAAAAATTCAAACTGTAGTTACTGGTAGCACCACCCCTCAAAATTGTTACACATATAATGGTAAATAAATTCTGAAAGTTTTGTGAATTTATCTCAACTACTAAGCAGTGCTCAAGCGTCTTAAAGATTCATTTAAAAGGTATTTTTTGTAGCCCTATAAGTAATAGTACCCTACACGGGCTTTTCTTACAAATCAATCATATTTATTACAAATAACCATTATTTACTACAAATATTTATTACTGTAATCTGTTTATTACTATGATTTGATCAATTTTTAAATGTTTGATCACCTTGAGCACTGTCTTCCAAGCAAGTTAGGACTCGAGGACAAGTGATATGTTCACTTGAAAGGTTTTTTTAGGTGTAAATACAAGTTATCACTAAATAATTACATATAACCGTTTATTACATAATCTTTATTAAAAAGAACCATATTTATTTTACAAATAAGAATAATTTTTAAAACTTTGATCACCTTGAGTACTATCTTGCAAGTAAGTTAGGAATCTGTAATTTGACATAAGCAATATAAGGGGAAGGTGTAACAAATTACGGGGGTGGCCGACCTTAAATAAAAAAAAAAATTTGGACGACCCTAACTAGCACAACATACTCATTCACACCTTAAAACCTGTTATAAATCCTCGTAACGCTTCCCGAACGAATAGCAACAAAAGAGTTAGAAAGGATTTCGCAAATATAACCTTGAGCTGACCTCTATAATTTGAATTGTTTATACTGTTAAAGAAATTGGTATAATAATATACGTTGAAGGAATGCGTTACTATTTCAGACGTTGATTACACATGTTATGTGTTATGTTATGTGTAAGTGTGTTATGTTATGTGACTTATGTGTTTTGTGTTCTTGTAGTAACGAAACGGCCAAGCCACATATTTTGGTTTAGATGGAAATTGATACACAATAACAAATAGATTATGGACTAAAACATGGAATATTTAACTCCCAAGAAGGTGAGCGAAACCGCAATTAATCCTAGTTAACGTTATTCGACTTCTACGACGTGAGTTAACATATTTATGTTTTTTAATAATCCTAGTTCGTTTACAATTACGTCATATATTTTTACTTCAATTCTGCAATTCATTTATCACTTAAACTGATAACCTAAACTAAACTTATATTAAACTGATTAACCTCATCAAATCGCGCCGGTATCACGAAACACGTAAGTGACCCGCTATAACGATGAAAATGCAATTTTTCTATGAACAACATACCTATTTAGGTACTAACACAACATACTAATTCACACCTTAAAACCTGTTATGAATCCTCGTAACACTTCCCGAACGAATAGCAACAAAACAGTTTGAAAGGATTTCGCAAATATAACCTTGAGCTGACCTCTATATATCTTACTATATAACTCATAAATGGATCTTTACCAGACTAGGTTATCTGCAGTCAGCTGTCTATTTCCGTTTCCTCATTCATACACATCGTGTGTGCTAAACATAGATATTATAGTGCTAAACCATAATGGACTGATTTGTAAACATAATATACCTACAAACATTGTCAGCGAGCCATGAAGAAATCTATACTATGATAAAATTCTATGCTATTATACTATGTTTAAACGCGCTGGACCGGCAATCCAGATGTACCGGGTTCGAGTCCCGGTCTCTTCTACTAGGTTACGCATTTAATAAGTTAATTATTAATTATTAAATTTAATAATAAGTTAATTATTGTACACCAACAAATATGGGTCAGGGTTACCCGAAATAAATAAATTGAATTGAATTGAATTTCAATTTTTCTTTGAGCTTAGATCTTTGTATCTGTGGGGGATATTAATTTGAATAGTGCAGTTTACGTAAAAAGACCCAGGATACAAATTAGCAGTTTATTATTAATCCATTTGTTTACAACACGTAGGTACTGTTCAAAGAGTATTTCAGAACTGACATTGAAGTCAATACAAACAAACCTTGCTAATACAAAACATAGCAACCTGTTCTAGATTAAGTTTGACAAGGTTCTACACAAAATCATACACAAAAAGTTTTATGCCCACAATAATAATTCCAATATGCCCCTTAATGTGCATATTCAAAAAGATATAAAACAAAACACATACGAATCAAAGTTATATCAAAGAACAAAATATTAATTAACAAAGTAAACAATTAGCTTACAATACTTAAACTATTCATGCACCTATAATGCCTATATTTAGGCAAAGCCTTTGGTAAAATACTTCAGCTCGATGATACGATTCTTGTTCTTTAATACACTTTTTATGAAACGATACCTGATATCTATGTGTTTATTCCGAGAATGGAAACTCCGAAATTTCAGTCAGCAAGCTATTCTGATATACCTATCGCTTCTTTCATCGAGGACGACAAGCTCACATAGTATTAATGGTTTATGATAAAATTAGGTATACAAAAATTCAGTTTTCTATGGAGAGGAGAAAATATAACATCGCTAATCGCTATGCAGGATTTAAGCAAATGCGAGGACAAAATACTTTGTCCGTGCCTCAGGCAACGGCTGGACAGATTTTAACCAATTTTGGTACATGAATAGCTGGTGAGCCAAGGATTAGTATAGGATACTCTTTATCCGACTACGGTAAAGAAAATCAAACTTTTTTCTTCACGGGCATATTAGTAACTAGAAGGTGACAACCTTCTAGTAAAAAATAAAACTAATCTATGTCCAAGTGCAAAGGAATGGGATAACACTACTTTCCAAAACTCAAACAACACTTAACCCTTAACTACCTACCTGCTTCTTTGGTCACACAAACACCTACCTCCCGTCCCTAAGACGGATACATAATGTCGGCCTTATATATTAAATTGTATATATCGGATGGGAAATTTAAAATAATAATGGCAGTATAGACATATTAAAATATTTATTAAGCTATTAATCATTCTCGAAACATTCACATAACAATTTTTTGCTGTAAGCATATGGCAACAGTCCTTCTTTCTACTTTAGGAACTGTATCCTTTGGAAGGTGAGATTAACAAAAATTTTGACTTTATATACAGATCTAAGTAATTATTTCTAATCATTCAATAATTGACAATGCCAAATAAATAAATTTCTTTAAAATAAAGGTAATATTTTTATGGGATTTGTTCCAATCACTACCATCCTGACTAAGCGATCGGCTAGGTAAAGAAAAAAAGTATTCCATAGTCACGTAACTACCTACCCGTCTCCGAGACCCTTAAGAAAAAATACGTATCCACCGACCACCCGTCTCAGAGACGGTCGGACACAGTAATATGCTCACCAAAATTTTACGCATTTAATTTTGGTGAGCATATTACTGTGACGACGTTGTCGATCGACGACGCGGCACTGAGGTAGGAGGGGAGAAGGTACAAGGACACAAACGTTTGTAGGATGCTCGCACATAGGTATGTAAACAATTTTAAGTTTGAATGAGTCTGTGAGACGGGAGGTGGGTGGTTAAGAGTTTTTGGAAGTTGGTCAAGTAGTAGAGTTGCTAGGCCGCGAAATTGTGGGCATCGGGTTACAAGCATGAAATTTCTACCACACATATAGCGTTCCACGGTGATTATTTTCAGATGTAGAGGGAAGTCAGATTCGTCCCCTGTATGGTGGGAGAGCGGGGTGAAGAGGACCAAGTACTGCTCTTTTTCTTTTTTTTATTACTGATCAGTTAAGGCTATTAGGGCTTGTGCGACATCGTTTTCGTGTTAAATAGATATCAGCTATTAATTTTTTATGCTATTTACGAATAGTTTCATATAAAAATTTGGGTTTATTGCCGAAAAGGTAAAAATCACAACAAGTTTTTTTTTATCCTGAATATTTACAATTTAAAAAAATATAACTAAACAGAAAATTTAATCTTGTTTTTAAAAATGTATACATATTGGGCACATCTGATACAAAAAGTAACTTGAAAAAAATGTTGATGTTAAGCTTAGCCTGCGTGTTCTTACATTTTGCTAAGTCGCGAAATTGTGTACATCGGGATAAAACCACGAAATTTCTACCACAGATAGAGTATTCTGCGGTGATTATTTTCAGATGTGGAGGGAAGTCAGATTCATCCCCTGTGCGGCGGGAAAGCGGGGTGAATAGGACAAAGGAGTCCTCTTTTTCTTTTTATATTACTGATCAGATAGCGCTACTAGGACTTGTGTGGTATCGTTTTCGTGTAAGACAGATATCAGTAATTCATTTTTCATGTTATTTATTCGTAGTACCATATAAAAATATGGTTGTATTTCCGAAATTATGTAAATCACAACAAGTTTTTTTTATTCAGGGAGATAAATTAGTTATATTTCCTGAATATTTACAACTAACAAAAATATTGCAAAATAGCAAATTAATTCTAGTTTCTAAAAATATATGCATGTTGGGCACTTTTGATACAAACAGTAGCTTAAAATATATCTTTACGTCGGCGTAACCAACGCCGACGTTGTTAAATTAATAATAATAATTTGAAAATGTTCACGAAATTAAACTAATTTACCTCACTGAATAAAAAAAACTTATGATTTTTACCTTTTCGGCCATACACGCCATATTTTTATAAAGAACTATACAAAAATGACATAAAAAAATAATTTCTGATATTTGTTTTACACGGAAACGATACCAAACACGTCCTGGTAGACTTAACTGACCAGCAATAAAGAAAGAAAAGAGGGATACTTGGCCATATTCACTCCGCTCTCCCGCCTCACAGGGGATGAATCTGACTTCCCTCCGCATCTGAAAATAATCACCGTGGAACACTCTATCTGTGGTAGAAATTTCATGCTTGTAACCCGATGCGCACAATTATATGTATTAGAAAACAGCGGACTAACAACTCTACTAAAGTTGCAATTTCACTTAGACTACCTACCAAATGGATAGCAACCGGACAACTCTTAACGGAAACGACGCAGACTTAGCTCCATCTTAAAGTTACGGTCAGAAACTGCAATAATCGGGAAGGCAAATCAAAATCCTTATTATGTAAGTAAGCCACAAGCCACCTTTACATCTGAATCTACCGGCATTTCACAAGATGAGACTGCTGTTGATAAGAAAGCCGAAAGGAAATCAACGACAGATGGATGATTATTGATTATTGTTAAATTTATTGTTTATTCTGTATAATAAATAAATAAAAAACAAACTGCTGTTTTAAGCCCGAGGTTTACGTTAAGAAAGATTTTAAGCTCTATAAAAAGGTCGTAAACGCCTTAGAAACTGTAATCACTTATTACCTTCTGGAAGTCAACTTACGACCTTTTAAAGAAAAAATATGAAATTTGGCGATAAAACGGCTCGACCGATTTTGTTCAATATAGTTTTCATTGAAAGTACTTATAAGGCCTCATTAACATAATTTTTTCCGATTTTTTTTTTGACCCGTGGTTGAAAAGTGGTGGGGGGGACACTATTTTTATTGTTTTTGGAGCGAATATTTACAAAACTGCTGATTTTATCAAAAAATAATGTTAGAACACCCCTATTATTTTTACAAGACCTATTCAACGACACCCTACACACCAGTCTTGAAAAGAAAAAAAAATCACCCCCACTTTAGGTGTTCGAGAGGTACCCGAAAAAAAAATTTTTTTTTTTAATTTTATTTTTCCGTTCTGTCTGCGTTATACATACACATACTCATACCAAATTTCAGCTTTCTAGTACTAATGATCACGGAGCTAAGCCGCGGACGGACGGACGGACGGACATGGCGAAACTATAAGGATTCCTAGTTGACTACGGAACCCTAAAAATGAAGCAGTGGAATAAGCATGACATGAAAGAACACATTATAATCATAGCAAACTCGTGGAAGTTCTGATATTTTCTTGATGAAAACTAGACTAGAAGCGTCAAGAAGAATATTACACATAGGTGCTGTCAGATCTAATTATCATTGTTATCAGTTATACACAAAGTAACAATTTTTGCACGTGCCACCTTATAGTTGTACTGAACAATATAAGGTCAGTCGAAGTAGTCTAACATCTATACTTTTCGGTACTTCAATATGCGAGGTGCGACTGTCTCGCTAACGCATTTATCCCCAATGACCTTAGCAGGCTTAATTTATGTGTTTGCTTCGAATCACATCACAAATCCTTAACCTAATTTTGAGGTATCCTTGCTTTATAATAGGTCACTTTTTTTTTAAATACACTAATTCTGGATCTCTGGAGTGTAAATCGTTATTTCTAATTCTACTATTTATTCTTATATTTTGTGTAGCCTTAATCTATTTCACCACTGTCGCAAAGTAATTTGGTATTCCTTAATGACCAAGCTAATTTAATAGTTTTAAATAATCATCTTCGTCGATCGAGTTCATTCGGTAGGTACACATTTTTTCGTCAACTCATTGTCATGCTCCAGCAAACAGTTAGATTTGAAACCTTGTAAGTTTATAGTTATAGTCTGACAAAAAAAGAGTAGAAATTAAAAAGTGGCAATACAGTATTGACGTCCCCGTTTTCTTAGATTGATTAGAAAGGGACGACACTACAATATTAGCATTTTTTATGTTCTACACTTTTTTGACAGACAGTAACGTAACTTTATATCTCTTGATTATATAATATCTCTAGGCCAGTAACGTAACTTTAAAAATATGCCTTATCATAAAACAACATACACGATCATGCGATCAATGTATAAGTAGAATTTGTAATTGCGTCCGCTTCAGTCTGTGTCCTGCCGCGGTAGAGACCGCTTACAAAATGGGACCTCTTATGAATATTGTGTTAGCGTTTCTAGCGTGCAGTGTAACTCTTAGTGAAGTGAACTCTCTGAACATTTTAGGTTTGTTTCCGTACCAAGGAAAAAGTCATTTCTTCGTATTTCAACCGTTTCTGCGTGAACTAGCGAAGAGGGGTCACGATGTCACGGTCATATCCCATTTTCCGCAGAAAGAGCCACTAAAAAATTATACCGACATCTCCTTAGCCGGGTCAGTGAAGATTCTGGAAGATGTGTTCCCGATAGAAAAATCTTACGCCACCGTAATAATGATCGGCATATTTTTAGTCACTAGCGGTACGGATAACTGCAAAGTTCTATTACAAAACAAAGAAGTGCAAAATGTATGGAAAACTCAATCGAAGTTTGATGTTGTATTAGTCGAGCAGTTCAACAGCGATTGTTCCTTAGGTTTGGCACATAAATTGGGAGCACCAGTTATTGGGTTGACCTCACACTCACCCATGCCTTGGCATTTTGACCGACTTGGCATTCCCTCCAATCCTTCATATGTTCCATTCATGTTCTTCGGAGGAGGTACTCAACCGACCTTGTACCAACGTATGGAAGTCTTCGTATTCAAAGTGTACTTCAGTTTTATATACAAATGGTTTTCCCAACGACTAGATCAGAATACTTTAGCTGAATATTTTGATGATGTGCCACAACTGGATGACTTGGGAAGAGAAATTAAATTTTTGCTAACGTATAATAATCCTGTCATGTTTGGGCCGTCATTGCTTCCCGAGAAAGTCAAGGAGGTAGGAGGATATCATGTTGCAGCACCGAAGCCGTTATCAGGCGTAAGTAGTTAGGTCTGTCTAGACCTTTAGATTAATAAGTTATCATCGTTATTACAAACGGGGATTACATAATATAAGTGACCTTTTAGTGTAAGGGTTTTATCATGATCGGCTCGCACGGTGGCTGCCTTGGTGATCAAAATAAAAAAAACAAAATGCATTTGTTGAGAAGTTGAGACCCCACTGCGATTTTTTATCTATCTATTCTACTATACCTAAAATAATACAAAGGCACTACGTTGCTAGTCAACATTCTGGCTGCAACTTTAGGCAACCCTTTGCAGTGCCACTCATATATTTGACCAAATGTAGGGTCCCGTCGTGAACTTAGGTTTTGTTTTACAAAACAATGATAATCCATACTAATATTATAAATGCGAAAGTGTCTGTCTGTCTGTCTGTTACCTCTTCACGCTTAAACCGCTGAATCGATTTTGATGAAATTTGGCATGGAGATAGTTTAAGACCCGAGGAAGGACATAGGATAGTTTTCATCCTGGAAATTATCCCTAAAAAGATTGAAAAGTAAGTAAGTAATTCATGATGACATTGATGACCCTGTCGGAAATGTAATGGTTAGACCAAAAGCACAATTGCTCTTACATTTGCTTAGGCGCTTTAAATAATCCCTTTTATTAACTAAGGTGATTAGGTGGATATCTATCGTGTTGTACTCGTACGAGGTTGCTTCCATACTTCCAAGTTCCACGCGGACGTAGTCGCGGGCAAAAGCTAGTGGCTAAATATAACTACTAAATATACCATCAGTATCTTAAAATCGTATAACCGCTACTAATACCCTGCCCAAAGCAAAATTAACCAAATAGTTTTTTTACGTTCCAGCAAATAGTTTCATTTCAAACCTTTTCGCGCTAACACTCTAGGATACGATATAATTATAAGAACGAACTCCCCTCACCTTTTATTTGGCTCTAAAAAGGCTAATACGTTCGCTAATATTATTTTTATTAATAATTAGCAAATTTAGCAATAGAGCTAACTAGCGCTTTAGTTACCATGTGGGACACACATGATAAAATCCACGGAGTCTCTAATATCAAAAAAAGTCAAATTCTAAAAATATACATATCTATAACGATATTATTAGATATCATTTACGCTGTTACATCGTTACAAAACTCATTTTTATAGATCGTAATTAATGGTAATGGTCAAGAACAATACTTTTCAAACCATCGTATAAATTAAGACTTTTGACGTATCTTTAACGCATTAGATGTTCTTTACTGGTTCGTTACGGGGATTTAAAAATACTATGTCTTATATCTAAAAACTGCATTACACGCTGCATATTGCTCTAAACGTAGGTACCCTTATCGCGTTTTAGTAAGATGATCTCTGCTGGTCGGTAACGTTGATTTAAAAATACTGTGTCTTATCTAAAAACTGCATACACGAGCATATAGGTAGTTAACTAAAATTTGTCATTGCCATTATTGTCATTGTCGTGCATTTTATGTTCAACCACGATACAGATCACTAGTAAAATGGGTCTGCTTGTAAATATTGTGTTAGCGTTTCTAGTGAGCAGTGCAGCAGTTAGTGAAGTGACGGGTCTCAATATTTTAGGAGTGTTTGCGTATCAAGGAAAGAGCCATTTCTTCGTGTTTCAACCGTTTCTGCGTGAGCTAACGAAGAGGGGTCACAATGTCACGGTTATATCGCATTTTCCACAGAAAGTACCACTCAAAAACTACACTGACATCTCTCTAGCCAACTCAGTTAAAACGTTGGATAATGTATTTTCTATAGAAAGATCGTACGCTATTATAATGTTAAAGCGGTGGGAGGTTACCATGTTATTACACCAAAGCCGCTATCAGGTGTAAGTACTTATTCAATTCATCTTGACGTCTAGATTCAACTGGGATTGTTAATTTAGGTTGTCGAAGGAGATTTAGCTTTTGCCGTAATCCACTGGTTCGGTATTGGCATTCGCAGGAGATGTGTATTCTCTTAGTCACTCTATGTTTCATGTACTCGTAGTTTAATCCAATGACAGGTAAACCTACCGCATTTATTAGCATTTTTGATACCGTCACACCAATGCATCGGAGCTCTTTTTCTGGTGCATTCATTTGCCATCCATAGATACTGAAATAAATTATCTATTTTTTGCGCTTGACAGACAGAAAGCAAATCGATGCATGTTAAGGAAGGCAGTCCAACAGTGAACCGCCATAGGTTGATGATGATAAGAAGAATCTTAACAACTAAGTAGCAAATCTCAAAAAGAATGGACCTACAAGTGCACGAACTATGAATAGCCTTGATCTTATTTACGTCTCCGTGACTAGCAACATGTCCTGAGTTAGAAGCAATTTTGTCCATTTGAGCAATCAAGATACAATTTTGTATAAACGGCCAGTAAGGTTAGTAATTGAATGTATATTATAGGGACGACTAGATACGTACGTGAGAAATCGGCGGCCATCTGGCGATGACATGAAACAGCCAATTGACTGAAAGTTTACAAGTCACGCTCATCGTTAAGTGGCTCTCTACCGTATAATGCGATAAACGTGTGTGGCCGATTAATGAAACCAGTTGAAATCGTTATAATTATCGATAATTATATCATGTTGACTTTGGGAATCATCTTATGCTACTTATTTTAAACAAAGAATTTTTAAAAACTGAAGTTCTACGGCTATTATAATGCCACATTTGCAGGAAAGCCCCCATCTCTATTTCCTCGGTCTCCCATATTTAGTAGAATATCTAGAAATAGCTGTAATTAAACGATTTTATTTAACTTGCCCCGTTTGTTTATTTGTTTATTTATTTGGGTCAAATCTAGTAATTGAAATTTGACCCCCTTCCTGTTAACGTATTGATCTGAAATTTGGTACCCACTTTTAATTTTAATGACAATATCATTTATTACATACTGTATCATTGTAAATCCAAGATGGCCGCCGCTACAAAATGGCGGATTATATATTTTATCACCACTTCCTCAATATGAGCGTCAAATGAAAGAGCTTGATTAGTAAAATAGAGTTCTTTATGAAAATTAAATGAAAATCCAACATGGCCGCCAACAAAATGGCAGGTTCATTTATCTTTTCATAACCCCTTCATTCCCTTCAATATGGGTTTCAAATGAAAGGGTTTGATTAGTAGCATACAGTTCTCTATGAAAATTAAATGAAAATCCAATATGGCCGCCAACAAAATGGAAGATTCATTTATCTTTTTATAATCCGTTCAATATGAGTATCAAATGAAAGGGCTTGATTAGTAGAATAGAGTTCTCTATGAAAATTAAATAAAAATCCAATATGGCTGCCAACAAAATGACAGGTGTTTTTTTAGCTTTTAATTTAATATGGCTATCAAATGGAAGGGCTTGTGTAATAGAATACCTACTGTAATATGCTTTGATACATTTAAAATCTAAGATGGCCGCCGGAAAAGCCAGATTTAATATTTGTTTCAATATGGGTCATATTGGATGAAATGTATGCCCCTAATCAATACAACGATCTGATCATCAAATTACGCTCAAACGTATGTCGTGAACAACGCCCACTATTTTAAATAACTTTTAAATTAACTATTTTGTACGATGAGGTAATTGATACCCATGCCGCATCAAGTATCATAACAGCGCAAACTGCGTGCACTGCTTTAAGTCAAGGTAGGTCAAGATGCTCAATGATATTGTACGTATATAAAAGACATGTAGGTAATCGCTCAGGCTCTCAATGACTACTGTCTTTTTCTACAATTGAGCAATTTCTCAGCCTAATGATAGCCATATAATAGACATAATTGACCGAGCAAGCGAAGCGAGCAAAGCGTTTCGGTTTCAGCTTGATCAAAAATTCTTTCGTATGTTCGGATTTCCGGCTGTCCTCGCATACAGACCGAATTGCTTAATCGATAGACGTGACATTCTGTGAGCAGGATCAATTATTTTTATTTTAACAAAAAAAAAATTGTGGAATAAGTTTTTTTTTTTTTTCAAAATAGCTTATATATGGGGTGATATGGGGGTTGAAAACGTAAAAGCCATTCCGAAAAATTGTCGCGAGGTTTACAGCTCAAAGAAAAGAGTCACTAGTTTAACGCACTACTGTCGACCTGTTAAATCACTCGTGCGCCGAAAATCCCGGGGTGTGATCATAATGCCGTTCATTCGCCACCACTTCAGTTTTGCAATTTCTTGGAGCTCTGATTCTGTTATGCCGGGAGCACACGCTTGCCAAGCCTCAAGCCTACAGGACGCAGTTATATGTTAGAGTGAGCACGATGTAGTTCCGTCTCACTCTAACATATGACTGCGTCCTGCACGCTTGCCAAGACTTGGCAAGCGTGTCGCCAAACCTTTACGGTTCTCCTCATTTTTGATTAGATATAGCAACAAACGTTAATTAATATTAGCAAACCAACTATTCTTTCCAGGACCTCAAGAAGTTCATCGATGAAGCAGAGCATGGTGTGATCTATATCAGTTTCGGCTCGATGCTAAAGGCGTCCTCCACTCCTCGTGATAAGGTGGAAGCCATCATCGCCGCGGTATCAGAGCTGCCCCAGAGGGTCGTGTGGAAGTGGGAGGAACCTAACCTTCCAGGGAAACCAGAAAATATCTATATATCTGATTGGCTGCCACAGAATGACATATTAGGTACAATATTATTATTCTGGTAGTGGCTGTTCCAGGCTATAATAGTCCCTAATTTCTTATTGTGTTTGTGACAACGAAGTCCAGTACTTTTATGGTTTCCAAGAAGCTTGATCTTTTCTGCTTACATGATTAACTCTTAATGCTTGATTATTTTTAATTACTAACCAAATATTTATATTTATTAGGTCTACTTAAGAGGCCTTATTTCTTTTAAAAAATAAATTCATAATTATGACAAATATATTGATAATTTCAACCAACGTTTTGAAATGAATAATACTTTTCCCCAAGTTCTAGGTATAGCTATTTAATGCTTTCATTGCGTGCAGTCGAAAATAAGTTGAAAAAACTAATTTTCCACGTGAATTTTGTCAATTTCGAGTAGTTCTTTAAACAAAAATTATCAATGATAAATTCAAACTGTAGGTTTCAAATATATACGAATCTTAAATAATTGTACGAAATTCTCACCATGCACTTTACCTGTTTCAGCGCATCCGAACGTACTAGCCTTCTACTCCCATTGCGGCATGCTGGGCACAACAGAAGCCATCTACCACGGAGTTCCAATGTTGGGAATGCCAATCTTCGGAGACCAACCTTCGAATGCAGCTGGTGTAGAAGAGAGCGGTTTGGGCCTCCAAATCAATGTTGTAACACTTACTAAAGAAGAGTTGCTGAGCAAGTTGCGGATTATTCTTAACCCAGAGTAAGTAGAGCTTCCCTCTCTCTCTTCAATCGTTCCCTCTCTGCTGAAGATCGAACTCTTTCTGATTCCGTCAACTAGTTGTCTCTATGCAGTTGATTGGTCGGCTGTGCCTTTGACCGTATATGTTTTGGGGTGCTGATGATCTTATTAGTCGGGAACGCCGACAAATTTATGGAAGTATCGTATAGAGAGGAATGGGCACATGTAAAATATCAATGTTATCAAAAAAGATTGTTTGCTTTAGATAAGAAAGACATCGACATCACAGAATAACCTTATCTGTTTTTTGTGTGATAACCTACTTAGCCCTTTAAGGCAACGAAGTTGAATAAGGTGTATATCTAAAAATAAGCAGGATAAGATCATTCAAAATAAAAATAACCATTATATCAAATAAATACTTATAGTGACTAATTTGCATTACACGCAACTCTAAAAATCCAATATTTATATCTAAGGAATTGGTAAGATCAAAATAATCACGCTATAGTTTTAGAACTCTTCGGTCCAATTTCTTGCATGAAAGCAAACACCAGCATGTAATTAATACGCGTAGTAAGTAGTAACTATTGAAGCAAGAACGCATTCAGCGATCGGAAATGAAGACACCAGATAAATCGACGATGCAGTTCAATTGTTAATTTTAATTTAAATATTGACCACAGATACGGGGTCAGGGCAATGGTGTGCAATCGCCAACGAGCAGAGCCCTTTATTTTAAAATGAGTTTCTTCCCTTAATATGTAATAGTAGTTAAGTATGGTATACTACCTTTTCGCAGTATTATTTTTGGTACAATGTTTCATTTCGCCGAATTTTTACTTCGCAGAATTTTTACTCCTCTGTAGTCATACGGTTTTCATAATTCTTACAAATATCATCCTGTTGATTAGGTTAGGTTAGGTTTGTTTTATACAACAATCCCAAATAGTTGACGGTTTCAGATAAAAAATGCTTTCTACAAAATTACACTTCTTTGAAATGAAACATTCTGCGAAAAATAATCCTGCCACGATTTAGTGATAGCATTCTTAAGTAATATTGTTTTTATTTTAATTACAGGTTCAGGCGGAAAGTGAAACAGCTCTCCAAAGCCTGGCACGACAGGCCGATGTCTCCGATGGACAGCGCCGTATTCTGGACGGAATTCGTCGGCAGAAATAAAGACTTTAACTTCCGTACCCCTGCTGCTGACGTACCTCTCTACAAATATTTTAATCTAGATGTTTTAGCTGTATTTACATTGATATTTTATGCTTTATTCTATGTAATTAAGTCCCTGTTTTGTTCAAGAAAAACACAAGCGAATAAGCAAAGTAAAAAGTCTAAAAAGGCGTAGTTTTCTGGCATTGCTGTGATAGTGTTACAGGAGTTTAGTTTAGGATTTTCTTTTTAAGTATATTACGAGTAATAATGACAACACAATGCCATTTTATCTGTACCCATCTTGTTAAATTCCTATAGCAAGTTCAGATATTATAGGTTAGGACCTACATTACTTGGCAGCCACCAAAATCAGTGATGTAATTTCATAACAGCAGGTACCGTAGCCACCGCGAGGTCACCATTACAGTATTAATTTTGATCAAAATTGATACTGTAATTGTGAACTTCCCGCTGCCGCGCGAGTCACCTCATGTGTTCCTCTGCTCCGCAGACTGACTGGCAGAACTGAGTGGTTCATATTTTCATTAAAAAAAAATCTATGATAATGATGATGAATATGTAATATGTAGATAAAGTAGTGTATGGAACTGTACATAATTAGGTCTTAAAACACTCTTGTGATCCTATAATGAAACTCGCCTACGGCTCGTTTCATGGAACCACACTCCCATTTTAAGACCTCTCATTGTGTAGCAGTTGCATAAACTACTATTACAGACAATAACGCCTGCCGACCACAGAACAGAATTTTTGTATTCCGTGGTTACGACACTTTAATTCAATTCTAGTTGGCGTTACCTGCTCATAATGTGTAAATAAACTATTTAAATTATTCGGTAGTTTTTATTGTAACTAAAATACGGTATTTGGCTAATTTGACTATGGTGAAAATAAAATTATAGCATTGACACCACTAAAATACACATTTAAAAATACGCTGAACCAATTAAATTTTTAATTTTTTCACTTCATTGTAAACATTTGGTTTACGTTAGCAGACTTTACTGCTTTAATAAAAATAATTAATTTGGGTGTAGTACATCGTTACTATCGATTCTCAACATAGTTTGAGACAATATGGTGCTAATTGTAAAGTCAGAATATTTACGGTAGATGGTGCTACGATGCCCGCCTAAGGTAATGTAGAAGCAACTGGTTGAAAAATTCAATGGCTCTGGCATCTGGTTCGGTGGTCCAGTTGGTAAAACGCCCATGTTGGCACGGAAAGCCGTTGGAGGCGCAGGTTCGAATCCTGAACCATATTTTTTTTTAATTTTTTGTTTCATTGTAAACAAAGAATTGTTGAGTAAATTGTATTAATAAATACTGTGCAGGTCCAGAGGAATTTTCTACCGCGAACGCGCCGCATGTGGAATGATCTCCCTGCCGAGGTTTTCCCCGGGGGAATTATTAATAAGTTCTTAAAGGGTCGGCAACGCGCGTGTGATGCTTGCTTCTTCTGGCGTCGCGTGTCGCAAGGCGGGCCGCAAGCCTGTTTGTCACCTTCGTATTATAAAAAAAAGTTCGATTTGGTCGTCGGTCAGTAGGATGGTTTTCCGCTGGAGTCAAATTGCGCAGCTAAGCGGTAGCGTCGTAAGTATAGAAATGTCCCGATCTCAAGACTGTTTCCTGAAATGAAATGAAATCAAATAATTTATTCAGCGAGTATTAGGCCACATTTACAAGTCAGATTGTGAATCTATCGGCATTTTCGAAGAGGAAGCCGCTGTTGAAAAGAAAGCCGAAAGAAACTCAACTAAGTATTTTTTTCGTAAATCATACTTAAAACGATTAATTATATTTATGTTATAACTAATTACATTTAGTACTCGTACAAGAGATGTATAAATTCTTCAAATCAATGTTGGGTAGGCACTTACCTACCTGATTTGTATCGTTCGTTCCCAGTTTCCGAAAATTCTCCAAAACGACACAGACAGTCGTTAAGATTAGGAACAGTACAGCTCAGTGGTGGTCCATTTTCCTCTTAACTAGGTACCTACGTAGTTTAGCGCTGCTGTAAACAGACATAAGCTTCAAAATGACTGCAAAATAAAAGTAGAAAAAAAACTACGCAGCAGCGCAGCGACGCGACGCGACGCGGTTTAAATATTCTTTGTATGAAATCGTATGAGATAGAACTCATAGAACGCACTACGCAGCGCGACACGCGATTCTATACAATAATATTTTAAACTAAGATGGCAGTTACGCTTATTGGCTTATAATACGATTTAAGCGTCTCATGACTCGACAATAATGTCTCAATTCTAGAATTATTTTTATATCGCTAACTAAGCAATTAGGTAAGTACATAAAAAGAAACTTGGTTGGTACCTACCTCTGTTAGATAAATGGATAGATAGATAAAAATGTCGGCTAACACAATTGATTTCACCAGGATAAGAACGGAATCATAGATCTTATCATAATATTATTTTCCATTACTACAATAGTAAACGAAGTAGACAAAATCATTTGAAGCGATTTTACCATCAATGAATGGATTATTGAAACATTCTGACATACCAAAATGTGCAGTGCTGTTACTTACTTTACAAGTCTAAAATGTAAATTATATTAACCCTGAAATCGTATAAACATTATAAGAAGAAATCTAAAACCGGCTAAGAGCATGTCGGGCCACGCTCAGTGTAGGGTTCCGTAGTTGCCCATCCTTCACAATAGACTTTAAATTACGAGAAATATTTCAAGTTCTATAGAAAGGTCGTAAACGCTAAAGTAACTGTAATTACTTATTACCTTCCCGTAGTCAACTTACGTCCTTTTAAAGAAAATTATGAAATTTTGCGATAACTCAAAAACGGATGGACCGATTTTGATCAGATTCAGATTCAGATTTTTATTAATAAAATATATAAATTTTACAAGTCATGTCATACTAATACAATTTATAAATTATATAAATTATTATTAAATTAACAAGTACACATTTTACAATATACATTATTATTAAATTAACATTATAATTTGTTATAAGTTACCATTATAATTATATAATTTGTTTGGGTCAGCGCTCTCAGCGATCAATATATAATATAGTTGTTAGGTAGCGCGGCTATTCGCAATATATTTTGTTGTGTATATGTATTCAATGTTTACGTATGAGCCTGAGCGCGTCGTTGTCATAGCGACGGAGCGCGGGTTGCGGGGAGAGGTGCGCGCGAGCCGCCTCGCCACAGGAACTTGCCGCGACCCGCAGTGTTGCTGTGTATTTGCTTCGTGTCGCGCGACACCCGCGCGGTCAAGTATTACATAGTTGTTTTTCGTGTATTTTTCGTTTCGTGTTTGTATGTGTCGTGTATTCGTTTTAAATAGTATATTTTAATTTTTCGCACTCATTGACTTTAATTTGAGAACCCCGCACCTAACTACAAAAAGCTGGTCCTTCGAGCCGGATGTGTTAAGTGTTGAACTATGAGTGTAGAAAGTCGGAAACCGAATACACGCAGTCGAGCGAAGATGACGAAACCGGCAGGGACAGGTGCAGATGCAGCTCAACAGCTCGCGCGTGACTCCGCGACGGGTGGTCGTAACGACCACGGGGATATAACGGAATTACCGCCGTCGGAGACATGGACGCCGGCATCAGAGCGCACCGTCAGGCCACGAAGCAGCGCCAGCCACTCGTCAAGACTCAGCCAGGCCACCCGCGAAGCGCAAAGAATGCGCGCGGAATACGATGCGGAGGTCGAAGTGGCTAAACTCAGAGAAAGTTTGATTAAAAAGAAGTTAGCACTTGATATGGCGGAGCTAGCAGTACAGGAAGAAGAGCAGGAGGGATCACTGGCCAGCGCCGCGAGCAGAGTATCGGCGCGCGTGGCGCGCTGGCTCGAGGACGAGCCCGCGGCTCCGCCACCGCCACGAGCGGCATCGCCACCGCCGACGGGTGACTTCATGAATGGGTCGGCGCGCCTGCTCAACAACGCGCCGCCGCCGGACCCGTGGCGCGCGCGCGCCGTCACGCCACGTACGCCGTCGCCGCCGCTGCCGCCGACGAAACAAACGGATATCGATCGCCTGGCGGAGGCCATCGGCAAGCTGGGGCAGACAAAGAGAGTGCCGCGACAGGTGCACGAGATACCCAGTTACGATGGTAACGCAGCCGACTGGCTCACTTTCAAGAAGGCGTACCGATGCACCAACGAGATGCACAATTTCGATCCATACGAGAACATGGCGCGCCTCCGAGTCGCGCTCGTCGGTGAAGCGAAAGTCGCGGTCAGCGACTTATTGAGAACCTCCTCCGATCCTGAGGAGGTCCTTAAGGCGCTCGAAGATGAATTTGGGCACCCGAGTCGCGTCTTAGAGTGTGCCATCAAGAGAGTTCGCGATCTACCTAAAGTTAGCGAAAACGGGAACGAAATTCGTAAGTTTACGAATGCTGTGCGGAATTGTGTGTCTGTGTTAAAGACTATTCGTGCCGATGGATATTTAAACAATCCGCAACTGATAAGTGAACTTTTAGGTAAATTAACGCCTTATCAACGCGCTCAGTACGGTGAATTTGTGACGCGTTTAGACAATAATAGTGGTGTTGATTTACGAGTGTCGCCAAACCTAAACATTCTAGTGGACTTTCTGAGTCAACTAACTCGAGCGTCTTCATATTACACGCCTGTAAATATAAGCAGTGTCGGCGGAACGTTTGAAGTGCGCGCGCCGCCGCCCGCCGGTCGGCGCGATAAGGGTGTGGCCGTGCGCACGGGCGGAGCGAGTCACCGTGTACATACGCAAGTGGAAGCGATTCAAGAACAATTATCATGTGTTAAGTGTGCACGGGCTCATAAATTAACTGACTGCGGTGAATTTCAAAGTCTTACCCCGAATGAACGTTGGGAGTTTGTTAAAGAAAAAAGACTGTGTTTTAAGTGTATAGTGAAAACTCATTCGAGTAGGTTTTGTCGCGCAAAACGCTGCGGTAAGTGCAAGTGGTCACATCACGACTTGTTACATAAGGACGCGCAGAGCGCTACGCCGCCCGTGGTGGGACCACCGCCTTTGCCGTCGCCGATGTCGGTGTCGGAGTCGGCGCCCGCGCCGCCCGAGCCGCCTGTGAAATACGAAACTTTGACGAACGTCGGTGAGTGTCAAGCGCGTGCGTTGTTAAAAGTGTTACCGGTGACAATAATAACAAGTAATGGTGCCGAACATTCCACATACGCTTTGCTAGACGATGGCGCTTCTGTATCGATCATAGACGATAAACTCGCGAGTGGTGTTGACGGACCCGTAGTGCCTTTGAAGTTGATGACTGCGCGCGGACATTGTGTGACTGACAATAATTCGCGGAGTGTTAAAGTCGTTGTGCGCGGTCCGAACGGAGTCAATCACGACATTTCGGTGCGAACTCTACGCAATGTTAACTTACCGTCGCAGACGTTACCGGCGCGAGTACTTGAAGAGAACGTGCACCTCCGGGACCTCGGTTGCAGTGAAATGAGGGAGGCGAAACCCATGCTGTTGTTGGGCCAAGACAATTGGAAGCTCATCGTCGGCCGGGAGATTCGACAAGGTAAATCAGGTCGCCCAGTCGCTTCTCTTACAAAATTGGGGTTTGTTGTTCATGGTCCATTAGGAGGGAGGGTTAGTGGTAGTCAATATTACGACTCTGCCAACTGCATGCTCACGCCGCTTGACGATTTGCACGCTATAGTGAAAGCTCAGTTCGAATTAGAAGCAATAGGTATTTCTGAGGTACTACGTAAAAATTGTAAATCGGAGCGCGCTTTAGAAATATTAGATAATACGTGTCGCCGCGTGCCTGTCAACCCTAAGCAGTGGGAAGTGGGCTTGCTGTGGGCTCGTGATTGTATAGAGATGCCGGACAATTACGAATACGCGCGTAAACGCTTAGCTGGTATAGAACGTAAAATGGATCGCGATTCTAATTTCGCTGACGACTATACAAAGCAGGTGGATCGATTGTTAGCCGCGGGTTACGCGCGTAAACTTGATGACGGTATTAAGGCAAGTCCTGTGTGGTACCTACCACATTTTGGTGTCACGAACCCAAACAAGCCCGGTAAATTGAGACTTGTGTTTGATGCCGCTGCTACTTACCAAGGCGCGTCATTGAATGATCATCTGCTTAGCGGGCCCGATTTGATGAATTCTTTGTTAGGTGTATTAATAAAATTCAGGTCGGGTAAAATAGCCTTCACTGCCGACATTGCCGATATGTTTATGCGTGTCAAAATTCGTGAGGCTGATCAAGGGGCACAGCTGTTTTTATGGCGTGATCAGGATCGGGTCAATGAACCCGTGATTTATGCCATGAATGTCATGATTTTTGGTGCCGCCTCGAGCCCCACATCAGCCATTTATGTTTTAAATAAAAATGCAGAGGAGTTCATGAACACGCACCCCGCGGCAGTGGAAGCTATTAAAAATAATCATTATGTTGATGATTATTTGGATAGTGTTGATTCCATAGAAACGGCACAACAGCTGATCGCTGATGTCACCCACATTCACCGATCAGGTGGTTTTGATATAAGGGGGTGGGTGACAAATTCAGCAGAATTAAGTGAAAAACTGCCATCTGTTGTGCCGGGTCGTGTTAAACTGGACAAGTCAGAAACCGAGCGCACATTAGGTATGATACGAGTAGATAGATTAGAAGATAGTTTGAGCAAGAGAAGTGACTGGCACTGGGTACCTTCCGAGTCCAACCCTGCTGATGAGGCGACCAGGATGGACTGGCCTAATGACAAGGGCATGTGGCTTTCGGGTCCCCCCTTTCTCTGTGATCCACAGGTACCCTGGCCGAGCTGGAGCCGTGAGGAGCCCACCGTCGATGACCCGGAGCGCTTGGAGAGGGCGCTCGTGACAGCCGAGGCTGGCTGTCCTGTTATCGACGTGGCGCGCTACTCCAAATGGACGCGAGCTGTGCGCGTCACTGCGTACGTGCTTGCTTTTATAAGCACGTGCAGATCTCAGCAGAAGACGGTGGAGCTTACAGCGGAGAAGTTACAGGAGGCCGAGAACTACCTATTGAAGCAGTCGCAAGCTCACTCGTTTCCTGATGAGCTTAAGGCCCTGCGGGCTGGACGCCCGCTGCCCAGGTCAAGTCGCCTCATAAAACTTGACCCCATGTTGTACGAAGACGGACTGCTGCGCGTCAGGGGACGCCTTAGTGCTTCGACTCAACTGTCATTCGACGAAAAGCATCCAGTAATCCTCTCTGGTAGCTGCAGCACTACACGACTGCTCGTGCGCCACTATCACGAACGTGCGCTGCACGCGAACCACGAGACAGTCGTCAACAACGTGCGAGAGCGATTCTGGGTGACCTGCACCCGGCCTACTGTGAAGGCGCGTTGCCTGGTTGCGTTGTTGTGTTGCGCTCTGCCAGTACTGTCGTGTGCAGCGCGCGCGGCCCAATCCACCGAAGATGGGTGACTTACCACCCGTCAGGCTTGCCACAACTCGGCGAGCATTCGTCAACTGCGGGGTGGATTATTTTGGCCCCATGGAGATTACTATTGGACGGCGCCGGGAGAAACGGTGGGGCGTGTTGTTCACATGCCTCGCCACACGCGCCGTTCATCTCGAGTTGGCTGCTTCTCTCAGCAGCGACTCTGCCATACTTGCCTTGCGCCGCTTGATAGCGCGCCGCGGGCAACCAGCAACCATCCTGAGCGACTGCGGCACCAACTTCGTCGGGGCGAACAAAGAACTGCGCGCCGCCTTACGTGGACTGAACACTGAGGGCATACAAGGTAGTGCTCTGGTTAAGGGCATTGAGTGGAGATTCAACCCTCCGGCAGCTCCACACATGGGCGGTGCCTGGGAGCGGCTCGTTCGCTCCGTGAAGAACGCCCTTCATGCGACGCTGAAGGAGCGCGCGCCGTCAGAGGAAGTGCTGCACACCGTCTTGTTAGAAGCGGAGCTGGTCATCAACAGCCGCCCGCTCGCATACGTCGCAGCTGATCCCGATGAGCCAGTCGTGCTCACACCAAACCATTTGCTGCTTGGGACGGCGGCGGGAGATGCGCGCGTGACGGCTTACGACCCCACTGATTTGGATGCCCGCCGCCAATGGAAGAAGGCGAATGGGCTGGCGGACATGTTTTGGCGACGCTGGACCCGACAGTACTTGCCCACTCTCCAGCGACGCCAGAAGTGGGCAACAGCCACGGGCTCCATCAAAGTGAACGACGTAGTAGTGATATGCGATGGCAAGCAGCCTCGCAACATGTGGCCCCGTGGCATTGTGAAAAAAGTGTTTCCGGGTAGTGACGGCCATGTGCGCGTAGTAGACGTTAAAACTGCTACTGGGTCGCTGCGTCGTCCCGTTGCACGGATAGCCGTGCTACCTACCGACGGTACATTTGTCGATTGAAGCCTCCAACTGGGGGGTGGTAATGTTAGGTAGCGCGGCTATTCGCAATATATTTTGTTGTGTATATGTATTCAATGTTTACGTATGAGCCTGAGCGTGTCGTTGTCATAGCGACGGAGCGCGGGTTGCGGGGAGAGGTGCGCGCGAGCCGCCTCGCCACAGGAACTTGCCGCGACCCGCAGTGTTGCTGTGTATTTGCTTCGTGTCGCGCGACACCCGCGCGGTCAAGTATTAGTTGTTTTTCGTGTATTTTTCGTTTCGTGTTTGTATGTGTCGTGTATTCGTTTTAAATAGTATATTTTAATTTTTCGCACTCATTGACTTTAATTTGAGAACCCCGCACCTAACTACAATAGTTTTCATTGAAAGTACTTATAAGGCCTCATTTTCATGAATTTTTCATTAATTTTTTTAACAGACCTATTCAACGACACCCCACACACTAGAGTTAAAAAGAAAAAAAAAATTCACCCCCACCTCAGGTGTTCGAGAGGTACCCCAAAAATTTTTTTTTACTTTTTTATTTTACCGTTTTGTTGGCGTAATACATATCATACCAAATTTCAGCTTTCTAGTACGGACAGACGGATATGGCGAGTACTAAAGGGTTTCTAGTTGACTACGGAACCCTAAAAAGGCGTAGTTGTGTGACATTGCTGCGATTGTTTCAAAGGCGCTGTAGTCTATTTCATAATTAAAAGCTTTGTGCTTGTTGTGTTTTAATTCTATCTACAGCACAACACTAACACTACACAACAGCTGACATCCTGAAAATCAATCCAGACTTAGTAAGAACAACACTGGTTAAAAATACATCACTTAGAATCGTAAAGCAAGGCCGGGATATCTCCATATATACCTACTTTAAACCCCCAACAAGAAAAAGGGCATCGTAGCTTCTAAACAGGTGGACCGTTTTGGATGCGGCTTTTTTTAATCGAAAGACCTGTCTATTTATGTTCCTTAGCTATGTTTGGTGGAAGTTAAAGTAGTCGGTTCAGAATTGTGTGCTTATGTTTAGCTTTATTAGCCTTTTTATACCAGTCATTAAGCAAGTAGCTCCCTGAGCTAGATCTTGCGATTATTTTTCGAAGTGACTTTTATTACGTACTAGCTGTGCCCCGCGGTGTTACCCGCTCATCCCACGGGAACACTAAATTTATTCGGGATGAAAAGTATCCTATGTCCTTTCCCGGGTCTCAAACTATCTCCATACCAAATTTCATCTAAGTCGGTTCAGCGGTTTAAGCGTGAAGAGGTAACAGACAGACAGACACACTTTCGCAAATAAATACTATTCTATTCTATTCTATTCTAAGTATTCGCATTTATAATATTAGTATGGATATCAACGAAGTCTCTGCCATTAAAAATATCCAAAAATTGACTCTAAAAATAAATCACATTAATATAAAGGCGAAATTTTGCAAGTGTGTACATGTGTAGGTACTTACTTCTCCGCGCTCAAACAGCAGGACAAATTTTGATAAATTTTGGTAGGTACGAAGGTAGTTGACACCCTGGATTAACATAGGCTACTTTTATCCCGAAAAAAATAGTGTTCCCGTAGGATGAGTGGGTAACACTGTGCGGCGCAGCTAGTTAGGTATATTTAATTATTGAACTTAGCTTACGCAACTTCACGAGAATCGGTTGAGAAATGCGGCCTGTAGGCGAGAACAGCTGGAAATCTGGACATACGAAAGATTTTTTCCCAAACGGAGACGCATCGCACGCTCGGTCAAAAATGAGGGTCTCATGATAGCACCGCAGTTTTTTTTATTAGGCTATTATATATTCATTCAATAAATGTGCATTATCAGCATGACACAGCTAATACTATTGCTTCATCATGCTTATATTTATTTATTTTATTTCAGTTTTGTAGACTTATTTTAGTTTAATTTAATTTATTTTAGATTTCGGTTCTTTAGTTTTATCTTTTTAGTTTTAATTTGAATTTAATTTCCCTTTTACCTATATTTTCTTTTCTTGCCTTATAAATAAATCATGTTGCCAAAGTAAGATAAAAATAAAACAATCTGATTATTTACGAAATTGATAAGTTCCTATACCTACTACTAAATCAACTTCGTACTTTTGTCTTCATGACGTCACAATAAGGTGAGTCGGGGAGTAAATGGAACGCTGTATTAATAATAAAAATGACTACAGTATAAATGAAGACTGTGGTTAAAGATTACTACCTACCATAGGCATAAAGATGTCTGTCGATACATTTTAAACCAACTTCATGTAATATCTATACAGCTCAGCGGCAGCCTATGTATGTTTAAAAGATTTATAAAGGTGCACATGTGAATAAAATTCTGATTATATAAGGTACGTAACTAGTGCTCTTTAAGTCGGTTGGTATTCAGCCCTTATAAAATCAGTTTAAAAAAACTCGAAAGGCAGGGTCGTTTCTTCCGGAATCCGCAATTCGTCTTGACTCCCGTCTGGTTACCAACCGCGGTCACAAATATAAATAGAAAAGTCCCATTTTGTAACTAGTTACAACACGGGGTATTTTTCCCGTTTCGAAGTTGGTTATATCAAACGCGGTTACGAATCGGTAATGGAAAAGTCCCATTTTGAAGCCAGTTCCCAATCGGGGTGTCTTTCCCGTTTCGATGCTGGTTACGAACTTTTAGTTACCAAACGGTACCAAAGGTAAAAACTAAAGCTTTTCTAGTAAATGTAATAGGACCATTAACTCCCCGGCCTACTACTTGTCTGTGATGTCATTGATAAAAGCGTGGGCTTTGTATATAAGAACGATTAAAACAGTCAAAATAAATAATTGCTTCGGAACGGACGTACAAAAACTCGAACCGCAATGAAATTCGCAACAAGTTTATTATTATCAATAACAGTAACAATTCAGTATAACGAAGTGAATTCCTTCGATATACTGGGAATATTCCCATACCAAGGAAAGAGTCACTTTTTTGTATTCCAACCGTACCTTAAAGAACTAGCAAAAAGGGGACACAACTTGACTGTGATCTCGTATTTCCCACAAAAACAGCCCATTCCAAACTATAACGACATAAGTTTGGCCGACAAAACTGACATTTTTGAAGATGTTATAGAGATAGATCAGGATATATTTTCGCTTATAAAAGTAAACAAATTGGTTTGGGATAACTGCATTGATAATTGTAGGACGTTGGTGGCGGATGAAAATGTGCAGCGCTTAGTGAAATCGCGGACAAAATTCGATTTAGTGCTTGTGGAAGCGTTTTGCAGTGATTGTGCCCTAGCTTTGGCTTATAAACTTAACGCTCCCATGGTCGCTCTAACGTCACATATAATAATACCAACGAATTATGACCGGTATGGTATTCCTCATCAATTTCTACAATTAGGTCCCGCTCCTGAATTTTCAACACGCCTTGGACTAACTCTGTTAGTAGAACTCTCTAAAGTAATTGGCAAATGGTACCGAAGCGAAGAGCAAGCGGTTTTGGCATCGTATTTTGATGACGTTCCCCCGCTTGAGGATTTGGGACAAGAAATAAAACTGATGCTTGCATACACACACTACACGATGTACGGTCCAACGGCTTTGCCTGAAAATATCAAAGAAGTCGGAGGATACCATGTCGCAGAAGTAAAACCGCTGCCAGATGTAAGTACATTTAATTCTGTTACAGTTGCGTAAATATGTACGTAAAATAAAGTTCTTAGAAACTGAAACTCAACAAAGAGGGTCTATACAGGGCGTCCCATGACTATGGGACATGAAGGGGAAGTACCTTAAATATCGTAGATAGGATATTTTGCTGAAAGAAGAACAACGATTCAAACATTCAAACAAACGCTCGCACAATTTGTTCCATTTTCAAAAACAACAACCTTCTTTTTGTTTTAAATTTGCTTTCTGTCTAGCTTACAGAGGACGTATTTAAATACCTACTAAGTTTTATTATTTTATCTGCACGTGCACTTATAATATGGAAAACTGTGCTAGGAAGTATTTTATTAAGTGGGCACTTATTACCGAATAATCAATGCTATTTATGGATATTAAAATATTTATGGAATGATAAAATCGCTATTTTTCGAACGTCGTCGTCGGCAATAAATAATTTCCTGTTCCTTTCTTTTAAGGTACCTATATGTTACTTAGGAAGAATTATTATTTTTTGTCCTCATAAAAATAGGGGTGATATTTTTTACATTTAAGTCGGTTCGATGCCCAGATCAAGCAAGTTATTCTTAGAAAATCTTAAAATGCAGAATTACTAACTTTTAAAAATAACATAACGACTTATTTCAGCAAAATTTTCTATCTACGATATTTTGGGTACTTTCCCTTGATGTTCCATAAGTCTTGGGACGCCCAGTATATAAAGAAAGGGATCCTACCTATTGTTTCACCGACTTGATTTATCGAATGTTTCATTTCACCGAATTTTCATTTCGCCGACCATTTTCTCCTATGAAGTCCAAACATAAGGTTTGTTTTGTAACAATCCCAAATATTTGATTGACGAAACCAGGGTAAACTAAAACAATATGCGTAGGGATGGTGCATACATTTTTTATCTTTACGAACCTAGAAATAAGTAAGTAATACACAATTAGTATATTTACATATACACATACCTACCAGACACACTACCGATTAACAGATAGCTGTATTCTTATGTTTGATAATTAATTCAAATGTCTTAGTATTGTGTTTTAATAAATTTCAAACATATTAACATTTGAGTTATAATACAGTAAATTTATGTTATTCAAATATCTAGTTGAACTAGAAATTCAACAGTTTTTTTTTGTATTTCAGAAATTAAGAGAATTCATTGAGCAGGCAAAACACGGAGTTATCTTCATAAGCTTTGGTTCGATGGTAAAGGCATCATCTCTCCCGCAACACAAACTAGAGGCCATAGTCGCAGCCCTATCCGAGCTACCTCAGCGAGTCGTCTGGAAATGGGAACAAGACCATCTACCCGGGAACCCAAAGAACATTTATCTATCTAAGTGGCTGCCACAGAATGATATTTTAGGTATGTGGGACAAGCAATCTAATCAATAGTCTGTGGTGATTAGCTATGATGAAGCTTCGTAAGATAACTGAACGTCTGTGTGCTGGTTTGACGTACGTTTCAGATAGAACCGTGTTGGAATTAGTAGATTGTGCGTCAAGGGGCTAAAATAAGCCATTATGACACAAAGTGACTAGAGACAATTATATCTGAGTGTGATAACAGATTTAAACCACAGTGTTACTTAACACTCTGCTTTTCACTACAACTGCGAGAAAAAAAACATTGCTTTTTTAAACTCGCGTCGTTAGGCATAGACAATTTAAGCCAAGTCGACTCTTTTGCTTGGATTAGGTTTGCTTAGTGCATTTAAAGGTGCCTGTACAACGCGGGAACATTTACACCTTTTTATAATTTTTAAAGCTATTTTTATTATGTATCAGCAAAGATACAAGTTAAAAAGAAAACCATTTCCCTTACTCGAAGTAACTTATTTCTTGCAGCACACCCGAATGTCGTGGCCTTCTTCTCCCATTGCGGCCTCCTGGGAGCGACGGAAGCCATACACCACGGCGTGCCCATGGTCGCCATGCCTGTATTCGCTGAGCAGCCAGTAAACGCCATGGCCATAGAAAGAAGAGGATTTGGCGTCCAGTTGCAGTATAGTGATCTTACGAAAAATACGTTGCTAGAGAAACTTAAAATCGTTTTGGATCCCGAGTAAGTATTATGGATGCCGTAGCCACGAAAGCCGTACGCCACGGAGTGCCCATGGTGGCAATACCTTTTCATAAAACCATTAAATATAAGGTACTGCTTACGCAAATCTCGAGTCTCAAAATATTTGAACAAATGAATATAATCACATGAATTGAATTCTGATCCTCGGAATTCTGACAAAAAAACATTTAATACTTTTTTTTTTCAAACATGCAACGAAATGTCGTCATAAGGTGCGTTATAATTATAACAGGCTTCGAAGTAGATATCACATTTCGGCCGGAACAACTCTAGAGAACTGTAAAAAATTGGGCAAGTGCGAGTCGAACTCGCGCACCGAGGGTTCCGTACAAACACTTTTCATCCTTAAGTGGTTAAGTTAAGTTTGCACCTGGTATGTATAGCGCCCCATACAAATGAGGTGCAAAGTTAACGCAACCAACCCGTTTGTTGTATGGGAGCCCCCCTTAAATATTTATTTTATTTTATTTTTAGTATTTGTTGTTACTCGTATAGCGGCAATAGAAGTACATCATCTGTGAAAATTTCAACTGTCTAGCTATCACCGTTCTTGAGATACAGCCTGGTGACAGACGGACGGACGGACGGACGGACGGACGGACGGACAGCGAAGTCTCAGTAATAGGGTCCCGTTTTTACCCTTTGGGTACGGAACCCTAAAAATGAATTGAAGAGATATGAATTTCATATAAGTAGGTATTTCATTTTAAATTAATCGTTAAAATTTTATTTTGATGTTCCTAATACTTAACATTGATTTGGAGTAGGTATACTTCTCCTTTACGTGAACCCATGTAATTATAACACAAATGTAATGTACCGAATTGTTTTTACTTACCTACTGTTGAGTTTCTTTCGGCGTTCTTCTCAACAGCGGTCTCCTCTTGCGAAATGCCGGTAGATTTCATAATTTGACTTGTAAAAGTGCCCCTGTGGCCTACTTACTGAATAAATTATTTCATTTCATTTCATACAAAATTGAAGGCCTAGGCCGGGAAGTAGATTTATATATTTTTTTTAAAGTGTATGTTTATATGTTATTGCATATGTTTGAGAAAAGGTTTATACATACCTTAGCCGTGAAAAGGGTTTGCCGGCTTTGTATCACTATCCGGTCTATTCCTACTCACCCGGCAAACACGTCTTTCCGGGCGTCTGCAGCAAGTAATGTAAGCTATTTCTTTTATCAGGTTCAGGAAAAGAGCGAAACAAATATCAAGAGAATGGCACGACCGGCCCATGTCACCCATGGAGAGCGCCATCTATTGGACAGAGTACGCAGCTCGCCACCCCAACGCCACGCTACGAACCCCTGCCGTGGGCATGCCCCATTACCAACTTGCTGGATTTGATGTCTTATTCACTCTACTTGGTTTCGCCTTAGTGTTTATTTTTGCCATCAAATATTTAATATTCGGAAAGAGGAAACAAAAGTCAAAGAAGGATTAGAATATTAAAGGGAAATAGCTTAAAGTTGAGATTATTTTCCTCGAAAAATTAAGGTAAGTAAATGAAATTCAATGGAATGCGGTCCGGTGACAATGACGTGCAATAACGATTGATATGGGTTCAATAAATAATTATTGTGAAACTTCACTCATAATCATAACAAAAAATGCCTTGTAATTTGAAACTGAAGCATGACGTTGATATTTTTAATAAAGACCGATTTATAAATGTGATAATAATAAAGTTATGTGAATTCGTTTTATTCATTGACTATTTTATTTAAAATTTAAAACTTATACCAGTGGTACAGTACCTGATTATAATATTATGACTGTTTGTTTAACAATAAGTTGTTTAATCTCAAAACATAGAGTACTTAATAAGATTTTAGTTTTGACATAAAGAAAGTCAATATCAAGGAATTATAACTCTAATTTAAGCTGTGTATAACAATGAGGTTTGCTCGCATTTTACAATCCCTCTGCTTATCAGCTATCTCATGGACATACTATACGCCAACGTGAATAGAATTAGGTAAATCAGTTGATTCGTAGGATTGAGAGTTGAGACACCTTCCTGCGGTGTACAAACGTACTGATTTTAATAATGTTACCTACACCGGCTGTCGGATGACTCGTTTTCCCGTTACTTCAAGTTCCGCAACTTAAACACGCGTTCAATTGGTTTAATGCTCTAAGCCCTAAGGTTCAAGCCAGTCTGACTCGGGTTGGAGCACTCGAAGCACGTGCTATGGCCGATGAAATTCAATAAATCGTAATAATTTGCGTTCAAACAAAACAACTTAGTACTTAAAATAAGATTTTTAACGCTTAGTTTGTGAGTGTCTCGGTGGCCGGAACTTTTTCTTTACCTCTATGAGTCTATAACATTAACAATTTATGATAAGTTACTGTTCGCGATGAAGATCATCAACTTGACATTCACTTTATTCGTCACATTAGCGTGTGGTTCTAACGCCCTTAACATTTTAGGAATATTCCCATACCATGGAACTAGCCATTTCTTAGTGTTCCGCGTGTTTTTACTAGAATTAGCGAATAAAGGACACAATGTTACCGTTATATCGCACTTTCCTGAGAAAAATCCGCCTCCGAATTACCACAGCATCAGTTTGGCGGGAACTATCGAGATTCTGAAAGACGACATGCCTATAGAAAAATCATACAAGACAATCCTTGATACTGCACTGTTTCTAACATTTACTGGTAAGGAAAACTGTGAAGTATTAGTCAAGAACAAGCAAGTACGAGATTTGGTTAAATCTAAATCCAAATTCGATGTGGCAGTCGTCGAACAGTTCAATAGCGATTGCGCATTAGGAATAGCGCACAAATTAAATGCTCCTGTCGTCGGTATGATGTCCCACATATTGATGCCTTGGCATTATCAGAGGCTTGGTATTCCATACAACACAGCATACGTGCCTTTTCATTTCTTGGAAGGAGGCACTAAGCCTACGCTATACCAAAGGATAGAACGAGTAGTGTTTGACATCTATTTTAGAGCAATTTACTATTTCGTTACACAGAGAAGTGATCACAATACTCTAGCGAAATACTTCGACGACATACCGCCTTTAGAAGATTTGGCTAGAGAGATGAAGTTTCTTCTCCTATACCAGAACTTTGTGCTGACTGGGTCCAGGTTGTTTCCAGCGAATGTGATAGAAGTTGGCGGTTACCATGTAGCAAGATCGAAGCCTTTAGCAGGAGTAAGTATTCAATCCTTGTGCAGTTACGCCAAAAATAAAATATATATAACCTGCATACAAACTATTATGACACCTTATGAATGCCTATTACACCAGCGCCCTTTTCGCTCGTTCGTTCGTAACACGATGGGGAATGGATGAGATTAAAAAAAGTCTTGAATGTTTGTTTATTAGTAGGAATAACCCCCCCCCTCATTCCTAGAAAAAGGTTATAATTTTTTTCTGTACCTAGCTTAAAAAAATAGAAAAGATGGAAATGTTTTTCCTGCCTTGAACGGGCACCGCAACAGCAACCTAACCCAAATGATAGTTTTTTCGACTTACCCGAGGGCTGCCGTGCTCCTAGATAAAATAAATTGCAATTACTAACAATAAGATACTTTTACTGTCCATATCTAAAAAGGCACGATACGTAATATGTGCATTATACTTATTTGGTACTTGGATTTTTGATGTCATCTGAGTTATGTTATATCTCTTTCTTACAGCCATTGAAGACATTCGTAGAAGAGGCAAAACACGGCGTCGTGTACATAAGTTTCGGATCCGTCATCAGTCCATCCTCGCTGTCTCCTGAAAGGGTGCAAGCCATATTGCATGTGATGGCTGAGCTGCCACAAAGGTTTATCTGGAAATGGAACAATAAGACCTTGCTCGTGGGGAAGGATAAACTTTACACGGGTACCTGGTTGCCCCAGATTGACATCTTAGGTAAGGTTCCGATAAAAAAGTTTTACAGTTAGTGGTCTGAGCGAGAAGTCGTGAGGGAAATTATGTCCCCTCTCCCCTGTCCTTCACTGAGACTTTATTGAAATTGTATGCTTATGATAATCCAAGTTAGCCAAGTAACATAGCTTTGGCTGCAACGGCCAGACTTTTTTTTTTATAACTCACGAAAATCGGCCATTATGGATGTGGAGATGTTAGAGAGTTAGAACTTCTTGTTTCATAATATTACATTACATACCTAGGGCAGGCGGTGAATTCGTGTATGACCCAGATTGCAGGTGTTTGTGCATAAATATGCAATTTGGGGCTTTATGAATTACCGCCCGTGGTTTGTCTAAAGTTTAACGTCTTGCCTTGACCAGGTAGTGACATTTGCTCCCCGCGGCCTGAAAATCCCATTTACCTACGGCCTAAGGTGACTTAAAAAAAAAAAAACATTTTATGAAACTCGCTGGAAAATTTGATAATTTCTTTAAATATTTAACTTACTATTAATTTACTATTATAAACAGGTCATCCAAAGACTCTGGCATTCTTCTCTCATGGCGGTATGGGTGGAACCACTGAAGCCATACACTTCGGAGTACCGATGGTCGCGATGCCGGTCTTGGGAGACCAGCCAGCTAACGGGGCTGCCATAGAGGAGAGTGGACTGGGGGTGCAGGTTCAAATAAGGGATTTGAATAAAGAAAATCTGTTGGCAGCGTTCCGGAAAGTTCTGGAGCCTGAGTAAGTTTCTACTGATTATTAATGTAATTTTCTTAAGGGAATAGTTAAACAATTTCGTGCCAGTCTATTTGATTGGACATTTAGTTCGCAAGTTTCACAATTTACATAGAAAACTATAATGAGTCTCAGACATGTTAAAATACGTAAACGGGCCTACTCTGCCGTCATATCGAAATAGGGCGCTTCTACATAAACTTGAAAACGGAGAAAAAAAAAAATTTGTAAATTTGAAATTAAAAAATTCGCTGCGTGAAAGAATATAAAAAATGTGATACTTTTTTAATGCAAAAACGTGTAGAAGCATTTGGGCTATAGGGATTGATATGCAAAATCCAATTTGGATAACATTTAATAATAAATAAATGATATTTTATCTTTTCTCTTAGTAAAAAAAAATACAAATAAATACTTTTATACTACAGTAAAAAGACGTGTCTGGCTAGAAACGTCTTTTCAGCGTAGTTTTTTATTAAAACTTCTTTTTTACTTAATAATTATACGCATAGCGCATTTTAGTTAACGAAATAAAAAGGACGCATATAGCCATTAAATGCTTTTCAACGTAGGTTGTAAGTAAAACATCGACCTACTTAAAAAGAAAAAAGCAGATACGTCTGTAACGCATTTTGATTTTTGATTTTTGACCAGCCCTAATACTTGGTACATTATTGTTGAAGTGAAGGAAGTAGGCAATTGCTTTTTTTTTAGTTACGTTACCTACACATAAGTTTTAGTTTTATCGCTTTATAAATATCAAAACGGAATTCTTGCATTGACAACTTTTTATTTGTTTTAATAAAAAGTACAAGTGTATTTTTTTTCCGAAAACGTCAAAAGCTATTTGAAGCAACCATAGATATATATATTACTTCGTAAAGATAGGCCCAACACGCAAGAGTAATTCGTCCAATGCGGTGGTCCTAAAATGGCAATTTAGGACCACCGTGCCCTTAGTCTGTGACAGGACGCCGTACCGTTCAGCTGTCAGTGTGCCAGAGCAGACTGTCTCAAAATGCCCAGTTGTGCAGTAAAAGGCTGCTAAAATTATATATATATATAAACATGGGATATCGTATCATCGGAAAGTATCGTCCGTTTTTTTTTATCGCTTAGTAATACATTTTCGAAAGATTTATTTTGTTACCTAGCGCCATTGCGTTTTGTCAGTTCGCAGCCGCTAGTCAATCAGAAGTAAGTAACCTTGTAAGGGCGTCATTTTTATACTGGTGTATGAACTATGAACCAATGACTATGGACATTGTTTAATAATATATAACTATACATTTGAACATTTATGTTTCTTATATTTTATTATAATAATAATTACCTTTAGAAAAGTACTTTGGTTTGGAATAGCTATGTTTTTTTACTCACTTGTGTGGGTCCAATCATGCAATTAAATTCGTAACTAGTTATCTCCAGTTAACCGACATGAATTGTTAAATACTTAAGTATGTATAGTATATGTATGATTGGTGACTTCGTATTATTACGATACCCTGACGACGATACCCTGCTGTTAACGATGAAGCTAGGAGATAAATAAATAAATATTATGGGACAGTCATACACAAATCGACCTAGTCCCAAACAAAGCAAAGCTTGTACTATGGGTACTAGACGACTATATACATCACTACATAGTATAAAACAAAGTCGCTTTGGCTTTCTCTGTCCCTATGTCCCTTTGAATGCTTAAATCTTTAAAACTACGCAACGGATTTTGATGCGGTTTTTTTTAATAGATAGAGTGATTCAAGAGGAAGGTTTATATTATGTATAATACATGCATAATTTATCAGAATTGCACCCGTGCGAAGCCGGGGCGGGTCGCTAGTACTATATAATTACATATATAGATAGCATCCATGACCGAAGAAAAAATATTCTAGTTCATCACACAAATATTTGCGCCGGCCGGGATTCGAACCCGGGACCGCCGGCTCTGTAGGCAGGTGTCCGCAAACTGCGCCAACCGCGTCGTCGAACAGATGACAGATGGAGAGAGTAAAGAGACACATAATGTCATGTTATTTGGCTCTTATTCTATCATTTGCTACATTGTAAAGTGGTGTAACTAAGAATATTGGTGTTGTAATTATTGTGAACCTCACTTTGTCGCCTCACTAAATTGCGCCCGTGATTTCGTCCGTGTGGTTTCCTATCATTTGGAGACAGTGTTGTTTTTGTGTATTAAAATCTTACATTCATTACGGAAAAATCCTCTACCGCATCCCTGACAAAATTTCGTGACGAACCGTTCAGTAGCTGAGTCGTAAAAGTAAATAAATATACAAACTCACTTTCACATTTATACAAATACAAATACTCTTTATTGCACACCTCAAACATCAAGGAATATACAACACAACATGAACATGAGATACATTGAAATAACAGGCAGAGGTAAACAACAGGCGGTCTTATCGTTAAATAGCGATCTCTTCCAGACAACATTTAGGTAATTATAATTACTTATTTATTAGTAAGTAGTCTGCATCAACCGCTGTCAGCCACTTCATTAATATTGAGAAAAGTCGCCATTACAAGGTTACTCCGGCCACCCAAACGTGTGGTACGCAGTCCGTACAACAGATGGCGCCACTCTTTTCCATTATGAACAGATGTCAAGCGAATTGTTCGGACACACGTATCTTTACTTTCGAAATCATTGGAAGCAACTGATTTTAGCTTATGTATGCCTTTTCTATATGGCCGTTTTTTTTTAATGATTGTACCTGTCTCCTTTGAAGAAAATGTATATTTTAATACGACAACCCTTTAAATTTAAAGAAAAGCAAACTAATATATTTATGTATATTTATTACAGTAGACTCATAATATACACCAGACATCAAAGCAAGAATAGGTTTAGCAAACGTGGCTGTTAAAAATAAAAATAATTTAATGACCGCAAATATATCCCAGAAAATAAAAAATAACAAACGAAATTTTTTTATGGGGTGCATAGTTTTCTATGGGTGTGAAAATCGATCATAACGCAAAGGTAAGGGAAGGTACGGAAAACCTTCGAAATGTGGTGTTGGTGAAGCATTTAACAGTAAATGGTTGAACACCATAAGTCCGGTCCGGTGCAGGGATAGTGGCGCTACAAACAGCTTTCATATGGCAATAATGTGCATACGTTATATTATTAAAAACGTGAGTAGCGATTTATCACAGACCAAACTGAAAACATTTTTTACCGGAATGCTGCTCAATCCTTCGTTCTTCTTGCGAAATAATGACTGAATTCTATTGAAAAAACTTGACTTTTATCACTGTGAACAGTTTTGGCTTAATTATGAAAAAAAAAACTAAAATGGAATATGTAAAAAGTCTTGTTTCCTCTTTGTTTACTTACATCAGTGATATTCACTGACTTTCAACGTTAGTTACCAAAAATGTGTCGTTGTCAGTAAACTTAGTACCTCTAAATAACCGCATTATGGCGTGGGTTGAAAAACACCCTGTTAGAGTATACATACCAGCTACACCGACAGGAGTTTGAGTCTTAAATTTATGATGATAATTTAAAGAAAACCTTAAAATTTCCTTCAACTGCCTGGACGCATCTGATTGAATTGATATCCAACCGCGAGCCCCCTTTACTCCGCACCCTTAACTTTACTACGTAGAAAAGACGGTACTGACACTTGCGCCTGACTTATTGTGACTTAAATGGTGATTTCACTAAGATGAAAAGCCGCAATTACGCAGAACCGTCTTTTCTTCATATTATCGTGTAGAAGCGCCATTTATTTTTATGAAAATGTCCATATTTTTCTAAAATAATAATACGCTTTTGCTTAGATGGGTCTTTTTATTTTAGCATACATCAGAAATGCCTTTTCTCATTCGTTGTATACGCTGTATCCCGCAGATACGTCCTTTTTGATTGTAGGTTTCACAGGGTTCTGTTCATTTTTAGTCAAATTTAAAAATACTGGTAGATCCGTCTTTTTTTGCTGATTCCAAATATGTATAGAACTCATTTTTGACAAAAATGTTAGATGCGCCCTTTTTCGATATGACGGCAGTACTCACGTCGTTGAAGTCGAATATCTCTCGACATGTTTTGAATCGGTAGGTTTACGATTCATCATCAGGAGAGTCGATCAGTCGCGGCGGCGGCCAACCGAACACCGCCGCGACTGATCGTACCACTGCTTAGAAACGAGCATTAGTTTCAAAATTTAATTTAATCCATACTTACTTGATGTTGAGTTGGCTCCTTCGCAGCGTTTATAATTGTGAAAATGATATCCTTAATCAGAAATTCATGAGTGATAGCAAAAATAGTGAAATATAATACACATAATAATATTGCATATGCGCCATTCTTAACTCGGATTATAAGGCTATTTGTCTTCTTAATAGATGTTGAAAGGTGAGGATATATATATGAACCACCACTTCAAACTAAACAACTGTACGGTATCACTCCTTTCAGGTTCAGACAAAGAGTGAAACAACTATCAAAAGCGTGGCATGATCGTCCAATGCGCCCCCTGGCCACAGCGATCTTTTGGACTGAATTTGCAGCCCGCCACAAGAACCTCACATTCAGAGCTGTTGCAGCCGACGTGCCAATGTACCAGCACTTCTATTTAGACGTTATTGGTATTCTTACTATGTTCCTCGTAATTTTATCAACACTATTAAAACTGGTAATGGGACTGTGCAAAAGAAAACCACTAGTAAAAAGTAGTGAAAAGAAGCCAAATAAGAAATCTAAACGTGCTTGAACTGACACTAACATTTTACAGTAATAATATCTGAGGATCACTTATATTTTGATTTATTATTATTGTGGGGGGCTCCACCCCCCGAGCCCCCTCATCTTTTTATTTCTCCATCCCCTCTGGTTACTTATTTTTTTTCAACAGATTTCTGGTGTCCATTCTAGGATGTGTGATTTTTATTGCGGGGGCACCGCAAGTTTTTTTGGTCAACGTCTCCTCAGATGGTGGGTTTCGTAGATGCATAAATAAGTTCCGCATTAATAGATATTAATGACAATAACAATGTGATGTAATTGTGATGCACTCGAAATATAATGACATTAAGTATTTAAGCAATTGTTTTATTTTTTATTTAAAATCCTTACAGAACCCTCATCATCATCATCATCATCATTTCAGCCCCAGTGACTTCCAGATCGGCCGGTTGGAAGCGACCTGCATCCAGCGGCTTCCTGCAACCTTTACCAGGTCGTCTGTCCACCTTGTGGGTGGACGTCCTACCTAAAACTCCCCCTGCCAACCTACTCCCTGATAATCCCTATATACCAAGTACTAACTAGAGGGTCGGAGTGGGGGAGGCCTATGTTCAGCAATAGACGTCTGTGCCGATTGATAGATAGATCTAGATAGATCTAGAGGCTGTAGTCAGGCTGTCCAAATCTGCGGCAAATGCAGGAAGGTGAACTTCCTACCTTGGTTAAGTCCTACAAACCGGTACCTACCAGTGGATAATAGGAATAGGAAAGAAGGTAATTATTATTTTAGAGCTATTAGATTAAACACTTAGGGAACAGAACGTTAAAAAAATATATAAATAGAGGTTAGACGAGCATTTCTCAAAAAGTTTACACAAAATTAAGACGTCAATTAATGTTCAATTGTATTTTTCCTTTTTTGTTACCAATTTTCTTTGCGATTTCCAACACATTGATTTCAGATTAAAGTATACCTATAATAAAAAAGTATAAGCATAACAGAACCTTAATTATCGAACATAGCCATAACGTGGATATATAATTACTAAAATAACTGGTAACAAAATAGGAAAATTATATTGCCCTTTAATTTTGGGTCTAAATTGTGTACAAACTTTTTGAGAAATGCTCAGACAGTAATTAAGCAGTAAAACCTTATCTCCATGGCGTATTTTCGTTTCATATTAAGGTGCGTGAGCAGTCAGAAAACGATTCGCATTTTATACCAGTCTCGCTCGCTCTTAAGCATCTCTTAAGCGATCCAGCCAAGAACCTCTCAGTTTTCACTCAAACCCTGAGATTACACAAACTGCATTAAGTTTACTCGTAGACAGTTTTACTCTTTGGTAACGTCGTTCTAATGACAAACTCTTGTCAAACTGTAATTCTAAATTCCTCATCAATGTAGGTGTCGTCCGGTTTGGATTTAAATATGTAATCATAGAATATGTTAATACAATTTACAAAAGGCATGCCAATTGGGCATGGAATGTCTACTGGGCAAGATGTTGATCAATAAAATGCAAAATACTTTTTTGTATTAAACGAACAACGTTCTCTTTACATCCATCCAAAATAAACATTTGACATTCCGAAAATGGCTTGTTGCTGTCAAGCCTGCAAAGGTAAGAAAACTGAAAATTATATTTTAAATAACTTATTATACAAAGGCGACTAAGAAACTGATGTATTCTAAAAATTTGTAGCGACTTAAACCAATAGGCTCCCCATGGGCAAGGTACCTACCAAGAAATCACCAAAACCAGCAAACCGTGCACCATAGACCACGGCTCTGCCTTACGTTTTTGTTCGAGCAATTCGGCTCGCGTTCGTAGCCAAGCGTAACACGCTGGTTGATGCTGCGCATTTTGCACAAACAGCCAATAAATTTCTGTAGTAGTATTTTAGGTATGTGATTAGGGTAGGTAAATGCGCTTCAATGATAATCACATCACAAAGGATAGGCAATAGAATCCCTGGATTGGAAAGTAATATTTCAGTGGAATATCATTCCTTAATGTAGGTATCTCTTTGGTTTATAACAATGTATAGGTTTTATTATAACGATGGAATAAACACCGCGATCGGCATTAACCCCTTTTTTGCGGGGGAAAAAGTATGTAGGTAGGTACAGCAGTGAACATCTCCGCCGAAAAATAAAGAACTTACATTGCTCAGTAAAAATTACGTAATAAAAACACGTTTTACCGTTAGGTTACACAAGAAGTTAAAAGTCAATGACGTCCAGCTTGACCATGGCACAAAAAATCTTACTTCTGACTGGCTTTTATGTAGCTGCGTATTTAGGTTTCCCTGACTAGCGGAGCAGAGGTCCGTTTTGTCCTGTAGTTCTTATTTTATAATAGATGCCGCTAATATATGTACCTAATAGCTATGTTCTCCACCAAGATCATCGTCTCATTTGACATTTCAGGCAAAATATCGTCAAGCTGTTTGGGCCGATGTGACCTGCCCAAGCACAGATGCCTGGAAAAAGAGGATGTGAAACCTGGTCCCGTGCCGAAATACATGGGATGGATGTACTGCGCCAAGGACTCGCCAGAATTCCAGGTAAATTGACTGTTATTTTTGGGTTAGCTGAAACTGGGAGCTCGGTGGAACTCTTTACTTGTTGAACAGCAGTAGGTACCGTATTTACCCCTAGGCCCATAAGGCCCGGTCCTAGGGGCCCAGCCTATCTATGGGCCCCAGTCCCAGAACCAGGACTTGCACCATACTTATGTTCTCCTTATTTATCACTTAAAATACCTACCTACTGTTTAATTAGCTGTAAACCGTCTCGAGATAGGGGAGGGGGCCCAAAATGGTGCCTTAGGGGCTCTGACCACTAAGTCCAGGCATGTTGATTAGTTGTTCTAACTTGGGTAGAGCGCATTGTTTGAGCAGAAGAGGCATCGAAAGGCTGAGCGCTAAAGGCAATCCAGTTGCGAGACCTTTTTGTACAAGGTCTTTAGATCATCTCAAAAATTCCGGGCGAATGGCCAAAACTACACGATACGACGCGACGTCGTGCCGTGGACATACATAAATCCGAAGTCAATTTCTTTTCACGGAACTATATTTAAAATACAGTTTTCAATCGTACCACAATGCGATCTCGTGTTTCGTAATTAGGTATATGTTTTGGCCCTTATGTAGGTAGTTAAGGTATACTGTACGCATTAGTAATGGATTTATATTTTATTTTCCAGCAAAGATGCGGCTGGAGGCCCGGCCACATCTCCTGTCCAGTCCTCCGCAAGATCGAGGCCCACAACGGCTCAAGAGAAACTTGTTCCATCTGCCCTTTGAAGTGCTCCTCAAGACCTTCTTGCTCCAGGGCATGCTCCAGATCATGTCTGTACAGAGCATGCTCCAGACCAAGGATTAAGCCTTGCTTCGGCCCAGGACCAGTTTGCTCGGCGATCGCGCCTCCAGGAGTTCCTGTGCTCCGAATCGTCAGACACCGCGGTCAATACCAAATATCTACGAAGCCATCCAACCTAAACAACTCGCCTTCGGGCCCGTTTCCTCTCAAATACGTGTTTAACACCGAACAGCATGGCAATGATGAGAAAAACGTAAAGTACAGCGTGGAAGCGAAATTCAATGATTACCAATTTGACTATACAAGTTCTCAGTCGTCGTTTATAGTGGATTTTTCTCCGCCGATTTCGCCGTGCGGCAAACCTTGTGCTAAGAACGTAATGTGCATGTACGGATGGTGCGGGAACACTTGGCCTCCCGCGGGTCCTGCCAAGGATGAGCCTAAAAAAGAAACTGTAGACGCTAAGTCTTCGACAGAATCCCTTCATGACATAAAATAGTCTGTCAACAATTACACTTACCTACCGATACCTATACCTACATTGATAAGGCCTAATAAAACTAATTAAAGAAAAAATACCTTTGTTTTGACTAAATGTAGCAGAGGAGTTTCTCTGTGGAATACTGTCCTAAAAAATCGACCAAGACCATGTCGGGCCACGCTCAGTGTATGGTTCCGTAGTTGCCCATTCTTCAGCGGCTTTAAGCCCGAGGTTTAAATTACGAGAAAGATTTCAAGCTCTATAAAAAGGTCGTAAACGCCACACTAACTGTAATTACTTATTACCTTCTGAAAGTTATCGATTACACGGGCCAGATTGAGCAGAATGTTTTAATGCAATATGGCACTTAACTAATATGAGTAATGTTCGAAGTATAAGGACATTAAGGACACCGCGCGGCATTTACGTAATTTTAAAGAAAATTATGAAATTTTGGGATAACTCAAAAACGGCTCGACCGATTTTATTCAATATAGTTTTCATTGAAACTACTTATAAAGCCTCATTTCCATGAATTTTCCATAATTTTTCGACCCGTGGTTGAAGGGACGTGGGAGGGGGGTGCGCTATTTTTTCGATTTCCAGAGTGAATATTTACTAAACTACTGACTATCGAAAAATAAAGTGTGTGGAGACCCCTATTGTTTTTAGAAGATCTATTCAACGACACACCGCACACTAGTGTTGGAACGAAAAAAAAGGCCAGATTCAGCTTTGGACAGAATCATTTTACGGCAGAAAATATGAAAAAAAATCTGGGTTTAAGTTTATCTTAATGGGTAGGTATATTCATTCTATCATATAATATAAGTATATGTATACTTGGTATATAATGCACCACTTACTGAAGTACATGATAATATTCATCATCCTATACTTACGTATAATATGGCCAGCATCAAAAGTAGCAGACTAGTAGCTGACAAATTTTTGTATGCAATTTAACATAAGCCAGTGGTAAAATTGTTGGATACTTCTGATGCTGACCATACTATTATTTAAAATTTGTATAGTCTGTCCGACTTCTAGATCAAAATGAAGTCATTCTGGCACAAGGTTGACATAATTTGATCTTAGAAATCCGGATAGACTAACACTAAATCATTTCAAAGACAAAGTAACTATTCCATTAACAATTTTATTAGCCTTCACTGAAGACAATAAACTCTAACAAAAAAATACAATAATTATACATGTGGAGGTTTGCACTACAAAGGATTGATGTTGATTCCTAACATACTAGCTTGGGTTGCCTGATTTTTGAGCCAACGCAAGCATATTCTCGTTTGCAATCATTTGGAATTCATGGAACCTTTGAGAAACCCTCTGATTCATCCGTAGGTATTTCTCCATGCAGTTGGCAGTGCATTTATCCTGAAAAAAAAAACACAAAAAAACTGCAAAATTTAAACTAAACAAAAAGAAATCATTAAAATATCTTTGTCATACACTTCTTATCACAATTCATAATTATTTAAAAATCTGGTAATTTCTACCAACATACTTTTACTAGAAAGATAACAGACGAGGAAGAAATCTCATAAGCTCTCTTCTATAAATATTTTTTTGTATTTCAGTATTATGTAACATTCGTTTTTAGGGTTCCGTACCCAAAGGGTAAAAACGGGACCCTATTACTGAGACTTCGCTGTCCGTCCGTCCGTCCGTCCGTCTGCCCGTCTGTCACCAGGCTGTATCTCAAGAACGGTGATAGCTAGACAGTTGAAATTTTCACAGATGATGTATTTCTATTGCCGCTATAACAACAAATACTAAAAATAAAATAAAATAAATATTTAAGGGGGGCTCCCATACAACAAACTTGTTACAGATTATATACCTATATATAAATATATATACTTAGGTACGGAACCCTGCATGCGCGAGTCGGACTCGCACTTGCCCAATGTTTTTTTTTTATGTATATTTTACAATAATAGTATTTTAGAATAAAATTTCTATTCAAATACCTTAGTCTATTCAATACCTACCAAGTTAATACTATAGATACAATTATTTTGCCAATTAAATTTGAACTACATAGTGTGCACTAATATCCTAATTGCAACTACTTTTCCCGAGAAGTTAGTATGATTGTAAGTATGATTGTGCTTGCTCTAAGGTGTTAAAATTATAGCAAAGTATTTGATAAAGTACCATAACCAGGATATTAAGTTGCCTATAATGTAACCGATTTTGGAATTTGTTATAACCAATTGGCATTTTGTTATACCTGCTGTCAGCTTTGTGTCTGGGACCCAGTTTTTCATTGACAAACTGGCTGCTCTAAAGGTTAAGTCCCCTACCTGTACATTTGGGCTGCTGTGCAACCAATTTGAATACAACTAAATAAAGATACAAACCTCTGAAGACTTTAGAGTCCGTGAAGTGAAGTCATGTACACAGTCATTGAAGCAAAGCTCTGATAGTTTGTTGTACTGCACCAAGAAGTCCTTGAACTGAAACCAGACAAAAATATTTCCATACCTGAGAAACATAACACTAAGTAGGATCATCCCTGAGAAGCAAAACTATTTAAGTTCTTAAACTTACAGGGTTATGCTCCTCAGCAATGAAGGCAAATTTACTATTTCCGTACCTGAGAAGCATTATATAACACTAAATAGAAGAAAAACTACAGGGTTATGCTTCTCAGCAAAAAGGCACTTACAAGGTTGGGTGAATCAACTTTTAAGTACACCTTATGGTTACGCAAAATTTTGTCCCTCGGACAATCTAAGCAATTCTCTATGAAACGGTATGAAGATGTCACTTGGACAACGGAGACAGAGTAAACAACACAATCAGTCCTCCGGTGAATCAACTTTTGATTCACCGGAGGACTGATCGAATCAGAAACACAGAACTGTGCTCCTAAACTGGTATAGTGGATGTCAGTGTCAAGACCGCAAAACTGAAATGGGACTGGGCTGGACATGTCTGTCGCTTGCATCTGGAAAGGTGGGCCACAATAGCAACCCAATGGATCCCACAAGATGGATATCGGAACAGAGGCAGGCTGAAAGGAGATGGCAGGACGATCTGGACGCATTCTGCAGAGAATGGCAGAACAGGCTATTAAAAAAAAATTATCAACACTGAAATTATGACTACTGAAAGACTACATCAATAGTTGATGAAACCTACCATCTAGAAACTCGACTACGGGGATATTATCATTAGTAGGTTATTATTTATTATACCAGCACAGAATAATGCAATGACTATAAATCATTTATTTTTTTGGTTAATAGTATAGAATATTTTCAATGGAGTAATGAATGAACTAGATTATTAAATGACGAAATCTTGTAGATATAACTGATGAATTCAATATTACTGTAAATTAGAAAAAAAGATGTTTTACCGTTTTGATCTGGTCGGCTTCACTCATTTCTGGCGCTGCCATTTTGTTTGGTATGCGGTAGGAACTGTATAAACAAATATGATATTGGACAGTAATTTGTCTCTATTTATAAACAATAATTAACTATTTCATTGAATATTTTATCGACAATATGAATGAAATTGATTGAACTCTTTAGGTTAGGTTATAGGTTAGTGATTTTTTTTTTAAACTTGAAGGCTGAAAATTCATTGGCATTGGCAGATTGCAATGTGACGGAACGGAAAAGATAGCGGTGTTGCCATTTGTCATGCCATTTTGCTGTCATTATAAAATACTTCTTTTTGATTTGGACGACGGTGATCATAACAAGCGATTGTTTAACTATTTACTCAAATAAGAAGTATTAAATTATAAAATCAGATTTTATTATTATTTATTATTAGCGGTGTTGCCATTTGTCATGCCATTTTGCGGTCATTATAAAATACTTCTTTTTGATTTGGACGACGGTGATCATAACAAGCGATTGTTTAACTATTTACTGAAATAAGAAGTATTAAATTTTAAAATCAGATTTTATTATTATTTATTATTACACATTACAAAATACTGGCTGAATGATGTCAAAGCTTTATATTATAGAAAAACCTATATTTGTGTTGCCTGTACTAAAATACATAGTATTATAGGGAACGTTTTACGCGTAACACATCACGCAATTGACAACATTTCATATTTTTAAGACTATCATTTTATTACTTTTCTGAATTATGCTTAAAAAGATGAAGTAATCTCTGTTTTTATTTATTTTCTGAGATGATTATTTATTTTATTATTAATTTATAAAAACATACTCATTTTAAAATGTGGCAACACCAAAACCAGAACTTAATGGAACGGTTACTTTAGTCGGTTTTCTTATTTAAAAAAACTTAATAAAACCCGTTCCAGACCCTTCGATCCTACCCGACCCGATCCTACTTATCGGATAATGTGTAGCGTAATTGTTAGGAAATCGGATAATGTGTAGTGCAATAGTTAGGACCTAAAACAATACACATTATCTGATTTCTTCCGATAAATCGGATCGGATCGGAAGGTCTGGAGCGGGTTTAAAACTCGGTATGCATCTGTTGTCGAGACGGACGCGAAAACCTGACACTCAAATATCCTTTCCCTACAGCAACACTGAACAGCGCCACCTGGAGCCGGGCCGGTTGAGCGTCGATCGCGTCTACCCGTACTTGAGCTAGGTTTTTGGTTTTTAACTGAATCCGCCGCTTCTAAATACAGATCAGAGTGTTGTGTGTGGTGTCGGTGGTGGGTTTGATGGTAAGTGGTGTTTGTGAGTGTTTTTAATTAGTTTCGTGTTATTTTACTAAGGGAAATTTGTTTCGGCAATGGGGGATAAGTCCCCCGGGGACCCGGGGGGCTCAAAAGACATATTGTTTTTGGGTCCGCCTTCCCCGGCTGCTTTCATGGAAATAGAAAATGGTATGATGCAGAGTAAGCATATGGAAAGCCAGCCATATAAGGTAGTAAATCATAACAAAAGTGGCCGTAGGGCTAGGGATAAGACCTTTGATGATAATAGTGATAAAAAAACCCGTTCACGTTCGAGTTCCAGAGGTAGGTCGACAATGGAAAATGATCTTTCGAGAATAGAGTCGCAAAATTCGTTTGCTCCCCTACCAATACAACGTAGCCAGGACTCTGTCCTACCTCTTGGTCAAGACCTAAATCAATTGTTAACGCCCCCAACTCCTCTGCAGGCTTCTCCTCCATATTCCCAAACTCCTGATGCTCCACCCACTACTCCACAAGCTGTTGCAGAAAGGCAACAGTATAAAACTAGTGACCCCGGGCCATACACGGTGCATGTGCAATATGATAGCCCTTCCCCAGGTGCAACCCTGCACCCCGTCTCTTTTGGACAGTTCATTCATAGTCACCGCCGCGAATTTCCGAACGTGGTTGATGGATCGGTAAAGGGGTTGGGACGTAATAGAGTGTCAATTGATTTCCACAAAGCATAGGATTTTCTTCTCTCAAACACAGTGCGCAATAAAAAATTCAAAGCGTATATTCCAACATTTAATGTCACAAGAGTAGGCATAGTAAAGGGCATCCCAACGGAGTGGACCCCAGAGGATATTAAAGATCTCGTGAAAGTTCTTGAAGGGTGCGGTCCGGTAATAAAATCGAGGCGACTTAACTATAAAAAAAATAACTTCCAGGAGGGAACATATACATGGGCCCCCTCGGAAACGGTCCTATTGACGTTTGACGGCCAGAGATTGCCAGCAAGAGTTTTCGCATGTTTTAACTCTCTCAAGGTCGAGCGTTATTTATATCCGACTATTCAATGCTACCAGTGCTGCAGATTCGGACATACCAAGGACAAATGCCGTTCACTCCCTCGCTGTTTCCGCTGCGGCGGTAGTCACGCGCTCACGCGGGTAACATCTGCGAAACTGATGATACCCCAAAATGCGTGAACTGCAGGGGTGAAGCCGGACATTTGGCAACAAGTAAGTCTTGCCCGGAATATGTGCGACAGTGCAATATAAAAAAAACAATGGCAGATAGTAGTATGTCATATGCAGAGGCAAACAAAATGCACCCGATTATCGGAAAATCCTTTGCAAGTGTAACGGCATCTCCTCCATCAACTTCAACGTCGTACAAAAAAACAGTCTTTGTAAAATCCTGCCCGCCCCCTCCCCCTCGTAAAGGATATGACAAAGCAGCTCACATGACGCTCTTAAATGAAGAACTCGCCCCATCGCCCAATGGCACAGCATTAATCAATCCACATGCAACTTCCTCATCTGAACGCTTAATAGCAATCCTCATCCAGTTACTTGCGGTTATTTCGGAAGTCAATTCTTCTTCGTCCAATAACTTGCTGTCCCACGTTGCCCCCTTGATTTCCTCGCTTATTAGTTCCTTCAATAATGGACCAGGTAGTCCTACAATGGAATAGTCGCAGTGTTCTTAATAAAAAACACGACTTAATTCACTTAATAAATAAATACAATCCCATGGTATTTGCACTGTCTGAAATCTGGCTCAAACCGGAGACCAACTTTAGTATTCCAGGATTTACCTGCATCCGGGATGTGAGACCTGACGGATATGCAGGTAGTGCAATACTCGTTAAAGAGACTCTGACTTATAAGGTCGTTCAAACTCCTATTAAAGACGGTTTCCACATTGTTGCCATCCAAATGAAGGAAACCACCTTTGTGTCTATCTACATTCCACGCCCGTCAAAAGACATTTTAAACGAACTCTCGACAACTTTGTTATCTCTTCCAACTCCTATTTTAATACTGGGAGATCTTAATTGCCATCATCGCATGTGGGGCAGTGGCAAGACTGACGACCTCGGAGTTCAGCTACTTGAGGTTCTGGACAAGTGCAATTTATGTGTTATAAACACTGGTTCAGCCACCAGAAGAACTCGCCCGCATGAATCGAAAAGTGCCATTGATCTCTCATTATGTTCCCCGGATTTAGCCTCCCTATTATCATGGAAAGTGCTGGATTCTTCATTTGGAAGCGACCATTTCCCCATCGTAATTGACTTTCCTCTTTTTTCAAAAAAATTGTGTAACACCCCCGAGCCCCTACTCAAATATACCCTATTTAACACAAATTGGGATGATTTTAAACAGAATCTAAACAATTTGTCTTCAATGCTGTTGGAAATTACTGTAGATAGTATCGAAGAATGTGCCAAAACCTTCTCGGATGCTCTTTGCCAATGTGCGGAGATAACATTTCCCGCTAAAAACGCAGCCTCAGGCAAAATACCGTCTCCTCCGTGGTGGGACTCACAGTGCACTAATGCAATCAGGGAACGCAAAAGCGCTGAACAAGAATACCGACGTAATCTATCCTTGGCAAACTTTATTGAGCTAAGTAGGATTTCCGCTCAAACAAAATTACTTCTTCAGACTAAGAAGCAAGAAGGATGGAAGTCTTTTTGCTCGCCAATATCCCCAACCACCCCTACTCGTTTCTTATGGGGAAATATTCGAAAGTTTAGAGGTTCCAAAAACATATCAACGCGTTCTCACCCCTCGTCATGCGAATGGGCGGAAGCGTTTATGGATACCCTCGCCCCCCAATACGCTCCTAACCTCTCGGAAATTAACCCTGACTATTGCTCTGACTCCTCAGACCCTCTAGACTCTCCTTTCTCACTTATAGAACTGAAATATATTCTCAGCTCTGTAAAAGATTCAGCACCCGGCATTGACGGCATCCCTTACTCCTTTATCTGTAACGCAAATGACCATTTTCTCCAATACTATCTAGATTTAATCAACATAGTTTTCGTCTCTGAACACGTGCCCCGGTCCTGGAGCTCACAATTGATAATTCCCATTCTTAAAACTAACAAAGACCCTTCGGATCCGCGATCGTATCGCCCCATCGCCCTTTCCTCGGCCCTTTTAAAATTTTTAGAGCACTTGGTTAAAAACCGAATGGAATGGTTCGTAGAGAGTCAAGATTTATTAGCCAAATCACAATTCGGTTTTAGAAAGGGTAGAAGCACTAATGATAGCTTGGGCATTTTCACTACAGATATTCGGCTTGCTTTTTCTAAAAACGAATCTGTTGTGGCAGCCTTCCTTGATATTACGGCCGCATACGATAACGTTCAGCTCCCCACTCTCAGAAGAAAACTTCAACAGTTGAGAGTCCCGGTGAGGCTGAGCAACTTCGTAATGCGATTACTATCCCACCGCTCCATAACCTTCAGGGGAAACGATAAGGAAATTTCACCGACTAGATACGTCTGGAAAGGATTACCGCAGGGATCAGTCCTAAGCCCACTGCTATTTAACATTTACACATTTGACCTAGAATTAAACAGTGGACCTTGCAACGTATTACAATATGCCGATGACATCTTGGTTTATTTTGGCAATTCAGTTATCGAAAATGCAGCAGCTTCGGTTTCAAGATCCATAACTAGTCTTAACATATGGCTACAAGATCATGGATTGCAACTGTCCCCCTCGAAGAGCAGCGTTGTTGTCTTTTCTAGAAGGAAGGCTATCCCAACTATACAAGTATCAATTGACGACAATTGTATCCCCATAAAGCCTCATTTTAAATTCTTAGGGCTAGTGCTCGATTCCAAACTCACTGGATTACCCCATTGCGAGCATATTATATCAAAATGTGAACGTAACATCTCCATCCATTTTACGGTGCTTTTCGGGAGTTTGGTGGGGGGCCCACCCTTTCTCACTAAAATTGCTATACAACGCGATCATTAGAAGCGTTCTGGACTATGGCACTTTTCTACTGGAACCGGCCAGTAAAGCGGGACTGCGCGGTCTTGACCTCATTCAGTCAAACGCTCTCCGATTGGTGTCCGGAGCTATGAGATCAAGCCCCATAAATGCCCTCCAGGTAGAGTGTTTGGATCCTCCACTTGATTTCCGGCGACAGTTTCTTGCAGACCGCTTTTTGTTTCGATCGCTTCAATTTACCACACACCCCATCTATCTAAAAATCAAGTTACTGGAAGAATTAACACGCGAATTGAATTTTTGGCGGAATAAAAAACTTCCATGTCTGGTTGAAAGCCTACGGCGCTTTAAGCTTATTAAGGACCCAACACATCATGCACCTAACCTTCCTATGTATGAACACCCATATCACATAGTCACTCTCCGCCCCCGAGTAATACTAGACTATAACATCATTAAGGGAGATCCACAGGCCAATACCAATACACGTATCTTACTTGAAAGAGACTGGATTGGATGGCATGAACTATACTCGGATGCCTCTAAGTTCCCCACCCCACAGGGGTGTGTGGGAGTGGGGACTTTTCATTCACAATATAACATAGTTCAGAAAGCTAAATGTCCTCCGGAGTCATCCGTATTTACCGGGGAATGCTTCGGGATCCTAAAATGCTTAGAGTATATCCTACTGGCTAAGCTAAATCGCTCTATAGTCTTCTCTTATTCCCGTAGCTCCCTAGAAGCCCTACTCTCCAATCCTTTTTCAGCCAAACTCCACAACCCTCTGGTGTTTTTAATCAAAGAAGCTCTCAACCAATGTAACAATAATGGCTATGAAGTAGTCTTGGCCTGGATCCCAAGCCACTCAGGTATTTCTGGTAATGAAAAGGCGGACAAGACTGCTAGGGAAGCAGTTATTTGCGGTGATAAAGTACCTTTCAAAAACTATGTCCACGATCTTTTATCCCTTCCCAAGAAATACCTATTAAATTCTTGGAGTTCGCGGTGGAAGTCCTCTAATAAAGTTAAAGGGAATAAATATGCACAGATTAAGCCGAATATTCCCAGAAAGGTCTGATTCGCTAAAGTTAATCTTAGTAAAATGGTGACTTCCTCTATAATACGCATGAGAATTGGACATTGCAGTTGTCCCGTTCACTTAACTAAACTCAGGATACAGGATTCCTCGATCTGTGAATGCGGTTTGGATGAGGGAGATTTAAACCATATATTTTTATCCTGCCCCCTTCTCGACCACACAAACCTTTATTTTGGGCTGTTGTCTCAAAAAATTCCACTACCTACCCATATGCCCACTCTGTTGGTATTTGATCCAGCTATTTACAGATTTCTTGCAAACTTCTTAGTTATTAATAAAATTAAAATGTAGGTAGATTTTATTTACTTACTTTAATATTCTTAACTCGTGTATCGTTTGAATAACCACTAATTTCATGTATAGTTGTGCGTGTTGTTAGCTAAGAATATTTACTAACTTGGGTTTTTATTTTCAGCTCTGATCTGATTTTACGACATTTACCGCGAATCCGTATTTTATTTATTCTTAAAATCGACGTGACGCTGGCAGAAATGTCAAAAGACAATTGCCATCAATAAAAAAAAAAAAAAAAGTAGACAGTCAGATCCAATGTGGCGCGAAAGCGTGCAAGTTCTTAAAGTAGTGATAGTGTGATTGAAGGTGAAGAGTCTGAAGCTATCCGGAGTTATCTAAAGCTAAGTGATTTTAATTCTCTTGGTGAAAGCTCACAGTGGTTTATGGATTCTCTGTACAGTTGACTTTGTATTGATTTTAGCTTGCCATGGTGGGTGCACCATGGAGGCCATTAAAGTTGTTATAGTAAGAAAGCATCTTATAAGGGCGGAAAGGTACTCCATACGAGATGCGTTAGCCCCGTATAGCGCAATCTCGCAGAGGCACACAGATCTGTGTTGAGATGTGGTGGCCGCCCATGTCGGGTACCGCCAGACCTCCGGCCGCATTCTCATTAGCGCACAGAAACTGTGTCGAGATGTGGTAGCCACCGGGTCCGGTACCGCGGCCTGGTCCGCATCCTCAAAGAAGGTAGAGGTACTCCTGTTTTCGGACGGCGAATATCTCTTATTACATAAGTTTAAGCTGGACTCCTCCTCCGACCCGCGAGATGTGTCACCCTTAGTAAACGAGTAGGTACAGTAATTATATCAAGTTGAGTGTGAGAGGTTGATTGTGTAGAGAAGCCATTTCATAGAGCTATTTTTCCCCCAGATCTCTACGTACCGGTTACAGCCGCCAAACTAAAGCCCGCGAAGCAGAGTGACGGTTCCTCTGGCTCTTAGGAAAGGAGTAGGCAGAACACAGAGAACCTCCAACTGGATATGAAAGGTATGCGATGCATTCTGAATGTACTTATATACGTATGTCACCGTTTCCCCCCTTTTATCGGTCTTGTGTAAGCACCGAAAGGCGGCGAGGGGAGAGGCGGCGACATCTGTCATCTGTCAACGTCAAATAAAAAAAAAAAATTTTTTTCGCTCTTTGGTTTAGACAACAACCCTATTCAGCCCGTATTGTCTTAGATTGCACTTATTTGATTTATTTTCTTATATTTCTTTAAATACAGAAGAATAAATTCAAAGATTTTTTTTTAAGGTACACGACATAAAGCTCTGTCGATGTCTATATTAATTTCCACCTGTTATAAATATGAAATGTTGTCAATTCGCAACAGATTATTTTTTATTTTTTCTAAAATTTTCCAACACAATAGTAATAATTTTGGTGTAGAAAAATAAACTGCATTGCAAGAAATCTAGTAACGTGGATATACTTAGTTTAAAACTTGACGTGTGGTGTAATAAATGTTTAAACTGGTAATTAGGGTATTCTTTCTCTCTACACTGGCAATTTTTTATTATTATCTGTGGTATTCGTTTGACAGACAACTGACGTTAACTTGACAGTAGCTCAAAAGAGTTAGCTTGTGTTATTTTATAGAATAAAATTGTAAATATTTAGCATAATGAACGAAAACGAAGATGAATTGACTACGTTTTGTGATTCAGCGGTAATTCTTCTTTCGAGTGATATATAATTCGTCATTACTTGTGACGATTATTTTTAACCCAATATTGTTTGCAGGCTGCATTGGTAGAAGGCTGTAGGCTGCCTGTTCGCATGCAAGGAGGCAACGACTGGCCTCTAGCAGAGATTATTAGTATAAAAGAAATTCGCGGTCAACGGGGTTATTACGTCCACTATGTCGATTGTAAGTAATTTTCACTTGATGTTTTGGTAATAGTAATGTTTTAGTTTAGTTGATGTTGATTGACCTTAAAGAATTTAAAATATGAACCTATTTAGAAGATTCAAACCATAATACACATTAAAATCTAATTTACCATATATTTACATGTGTATAATGGCTTGAATCTTCTAAATAGGTTGTAAACAAAATCAAGAGCGCACAAGCAATTTTGCTGAAGCATCTTGCATATTCTTTTGTTTATTGTGTTGTAAGGATAAGAACTAAATGAAGCAATTATTCATATTTGTGAGGTCTCATTAAGTAATGATGATTGAGTAAGCCATTTATAACAAAATCCCTTACTAAAATCGCAGACTACCAAATATTGGAAAAAATTCAATGTTATTGGAACTTTGTGCTGCCAAATTTTTATAAACTCCCATCTTAAATTCCAGTTAACAAACGTCTTGACGAGTGGGTGGCAGAGTCCTGGCTCGACACACGAAAAGTGCAGTTCCCAAGAAGAGATGGAGCCCCGCCTACGGGCGGCACAACTACTCCTAAGAAGACCCACATTGGTTCAGGAGGTGGCATTATGCCTCATGTTATTAGTATGTGTTTTGCTGTTTATAGTTTCAACCACACTGGTATTCTGCACATTTAATGCTAAGTTGGCTCTAGCTTTTAAATAGGTTCACAGTTATATACATAATGTTATTGACAGTATTTGCTACCTGACTCAGAGTAGGTACCCAGTATTAATCATATCTACTGGCAATGAGCAGGCGATGCTTTGCAAAATAAGCCTTTAACCTTTTGATGGTAATGGTTGTCATATCACACCAGAAAAATTAGCCACTTATGCTAACATTGTCTACTCAATTTTAGAGTACTTCTATATTTCAAAAGCATTTGCAAGGGTTAACCAAAATGTCACTAAAGGCGACTAAAGGATCCATGATAAACAAGCAACTTTATCTTCGGTTAGCAATTCACTTGCAAAGCATGGCAATTATTGCAAATTCTGTAGTGACATTTCTGTTCAGTGGTCTTCTGGTTAAAATGATGATGATTAAGTACATATTGATGGTTGCAGGTATTTCACAATGATCTTAATTTCACTGATTACGGCCCAGACGGTCTAGCACTACTATGGTACTTGATTCTTGGCTCAAGGCATAGTCTCACCTGTCACTCTGTCAGGGTACTGTACAGAAAGAAAATGATAAATATCTTGCAAGAAAGAGTCACATATCAAAGTTGTGCTAGACTGGGTTGTTTGCTTTTAAAACGAGAAGTAAATAAAAAACAAATGACAAGCCAATATCATACCAATTTAACTAGTACATGCCAATAGTGCTACAAGTATTTCAGCATGAGATAGCTTAGAATCAAAGTAGCTATTTCAGTTTTGCATGCTGCTATTGGTGTTTGATCTTTCCTTTCATTTACTCTTGATTGCAGCCAGTTTTGTCAAAATTGAATAAATGTCACACATTTGGGTATGCTGACTCATACCTAACATATATAAATTTAATTGTGTTCTTTAAATCTGTTATAATTTGCATTTCCATTAATTGTATGTATGATTTGCAGTTTATGTATATATTATATGCAAATCATGATTTGGCTGTAAATATGATAATTTTGTTGGCAGATGATAGGGTCTGCAATGACATACCGAAATCTAGTAGTGATACGAATAGAGAAGCTTGTGTGACGCCCTTACAGCACAAAATCCCAGAAAGAACACAGTATGCTGAAGCCGTCAATGGTTCAGCTCACAAAAATGCACCTGGTATGTCCTTACTTTTCAATTTCTGTGTTTTCTGTGTTCATGATTATTGTCTATAAGAATCATAACTTCTATATCAGATCATATTGCTAATACCTATTATTTGAATGCTGGTAATGTGTGATGGATTTAAGTTAAAGGGGCCATTCATTAATTACGATAGGATCTCCAGAGGTTGGAAGGGTTTGTAAAATCTCTACAAAGTATGTGAATGTTCTGACATGAGGGGTTGAAATGGCCAGAATTGTCCTTACGTAATGAATGAATGGCCCAAACTGCCCCTTAATGATTGATTTTATAAGTGCTGCAGACATGCTTATAGTCTACCATAACCTTTACACAGAAGCACAGGTATGTATCTTTCCGATTTTTGACACATTTCAAACTACAAGAACTTTAAGTGGGCATTTTGCAAATGCCCATGCTTATTGTGTAAGCCTTTAGCTATTTCCAACAAACATAAAAAAAAACAAAGGTTGTAAGGATTTTTACGGAGTCACTTTTTAATCAGTATAGTAGTTTGTTTTTATTTGTGTTCGATACACTTAAGAGGCCTTATTTCTTTTTAAATTTATTTTTTCATATTATGACGAATATATTGATAATTTCAACCAACTTTTTGAAGTGAATAATACTTTTCCTGAGTTCTAGGTAGTAACGTAGCTATTTCATGCTTTCATTGCGTGCAGTCGAAAATAAGTTGAAAAAACAAATTTTCCACATGTATTTTGTCAATTTCGAGTAGTTTTTCGAACAAAAATTATCAATGAGAAGTTCAAACTGTAGGTTTCAAATATATACCAATAAATCCCAATAGCCCTGTTCTAGGCAGTAACATCAATAATATGTTAAGAAACATGTTTGATCGTAGAGAAAAATGTATAAACAATCAGCATTTTAAAAGGAATAAGGCCTCTTAAACGGAACAGGAGCACAGACAATAGCTTTGTTTGCTATCGGCTAAACACGAAAATTGTTGCCAAACATATTATATAGCTTTTGTCTGTGCTCTCCTTTAATAGTCCAGCAGGGAGTTTTTCAACCCACGCCATATTCCGGATTTTTAGTGGTAACTTATTTTACTGGCATCGAGAAACTTTTGGTTACTGACGTTGAAAGTTGGTGCATATCAAAGTGTCAAAGAAGGAAACAGGACTAAATATTCCTTAAATTTCTAGTAATTTTTGCATAATAAAGCCAAAACTATCGACAGTGATGAAAGTCAAGTTTTATCAATAGGATTCAGTATTTATTTCGCAAGAAGAACGTAGGATTTAGCAGCTTTCTGATAAACAGTGTTTGGAATTTGGTTGATGACAAATCCTTGACAAATCGCTACAGACGTATAATAATGCAATATATGAAGTATACACATTATTGCCATGTGAAAGCTGTTTGTAGCGTCGCTATTTCTGGGCTGGACTGACAATTGCTTGGCTATAATTAGGGTTCGGAAATTTGGATCGATATTTACCTAAACTTTGGCGGTGGTGTTGTTATTCGGTCGTAGGTATAGGTGGCTTTGTTTGACGTATGAGTGAGATTGAGATAGCAATAGGATTTTGACAACTTTAGGTAAATATCGATTCGAATTTCCGAACCCTGGCTATAGGTAATGCATTCGCTGCCAGGGGGCGTGGCCTAGGAACAAACTTGTATGACGGTGAACGCATATATGCGTTGCTAGCAGTGAATGCGTTAAGTGGATCGGACACAATTAAAACTAAACCTCTATATTGGTCTTCCCCATTACAAAAGTCTAGTAATTTTATTTTTTTAAGGATGCACACATTATTATTTTTGTAGCTAGTTGTGTAGTGTAGAAAATAATATTAGTGTTGTTTGTTGATAAGTCGAGACGAGGTTATCGCAATATTGAATTTACTCGTCTCTCTCTAACCAGTAAATGTGAGAGGCGCAATTGCTTGTCTGGTATGAATGATAGATGTAAGGCGCAAGCCACACAGAAAATGAAACTTCATGCAAAATGTACACACAGTTTTAGAGTACAGTTTCATGCAGAGCACACAGAAAAGACTGGGTGAAGATACGTCACCCTCGCGCTTCGCCATACATATTACATTCTTATTCTACAATATTATTTAATATGATAATAGGCATGACGTTTTTTTTTTGTTGAGGATTACATTCGGTTCTATTTATTATTGGGATTAAATGTCTATATGGGACTAACTACACTTAGACTGCTCTAAAAGTCAGAAATTACCGTCAAAATTCAACATTCCTACGGAGCGCTAAAAACGCTCCATTCAAATGGCCACCTAATCGTGATGTCTTACAATTATTGTTTTGTTAAATTATGAGGATTCTGAAAACAATTTCAAAATATCTTTGAGATAAAAAAAATACTAAATTGCGTACCTTTGAAGTCACATTAAAAAATATATATTTTTCTCAAACATGCAATGAAATATTGTCTTTACGTTCCTTATAATAGGCTCGGAAGTATCGCTTTTTGGGCGCAACAACTCGAGAGGACTGTAAAGGGATTTCATACTGCTTTTCAGGCCTAGGCCTGCAAAGTAACTTTTTTTTGCTTTCAACAACAAGGTCATTCACACAGCTGGTTGGTTTGACAAAAAGCAGGTTTTGTTTTTAAAGGTTGTCAATTAATAAAATGTTGTTCTTTGAAGTATATTTTTTTATTTCATTGTATGTTTGAGAAATGCACTATACATGCCTCGTCGTGAAAACGGATTCCCGGCCTCTGATGTAATGTACTATTGTGAGTATTAAATTATTTTCTATTTTCTCGTACATGCATAGTAAAGTTTTCTACGATACTCGTGTGTAAGATGATTTCCGACTCGTGTTTATTTTATCACTCGCTCGTACCTCGCTCGTGAATAAAAATCACACTCGTCTGAAATCACCTACCTTACACACTTGTATCGTAAATAACTATTTCATGACATATTGAGCTAATTTTAATCATATAACTACAGTATGCAGTAGAATTTAAGATCCGTCGTCATCCCTGTTTATTAAAGGGGTGCCACGTCTGCGACTTGTCCACGCCCTAAGTCTTTTCTGTGAGTCTCTGCGTGTATTGTATTACCTACCTATTAAATGAAGTAAGTAAGGAATGGAACACCTTTCCTGCGCCTCCTTTTCCCTGAAAAATATAACTTAGCTATCTTCAAGTCGAGAGTGAATATAGGCACCTACTAGACAAGCATGCTTCATCTTAATAGGCCTCATCGTTATTTAACATCACGTACTTGCGTTCGAGGTAAAATGTTTGTCTTTCGCCCATAAAACAAAAGTAAAAAAAAGGTTTACAGGTGATTAATTGATTATTGACAGCAAATTTTTTTTCGCGGATGGATCGAAGACTACAACTCTATGCAGGAATGGTTGTCATAGATTTCGCTTAAGTACCTTTATAGTTTTTTTACATACAGAAAAATAAATTTAAATATTTTTTAGGGTGTACACGATGCAAATCTCTCTCTAGATCTCTATATTAACCCTTAAATGTATGCCCCCACAATTACACTAATATTATTTCTGAAATGACATAATTATAGATAAATCTATAGAAATCCACGTCAGTTTGACATTTTGGGACAATCTTGACAAAGTTTTTATTCAGATTTTACAACATTTTTTTTTATGTCATGGGGGCAAACGAGCAAACGTATCGCCTGATGGAAAGCGATTACCGTCGCCCATAAACACCTGCAACACCAGAGGAGTCACAAGTGCTTGCCTACCCGCAGGACGAAGATAGAATGCCTCTATGCTAGTAATTTCACCGGCTATCGTACCCCCACACCGGAACACAACAATGCGAACATTGCTGTTTGGCGGTGGGCTAGCAGGCAAGACGGTAGTAACAATCCGGACGGACCCTGCACAAGGCCCTACTACTCCAAAACAACTAAGACGATGTTTAGATTTTGACTTGTGTCATTACAGTAACGTGTAAATATTACATCATCATGCATTTAGTTGTTAATTTCCACGTGTTAGCAATATGAAATGCCGTCAATTGAACGGTTCCAGTGGCCAACATGACCCCGGAGGCGCTGGTGTCGCGGCCGGCGAGCCCCACGCTGGTGCCGGAGTCCCCGCTCGTCAACGGCGGCGCCGTGCTCGCGGCCGCGCTCCATAAGAAGATGAATAGGAAGAGGAAGGCCAACTCCATGGACAATGAGGTGATTTTTACACGCCCATCGGCAAATAATGGCAAATTCTGAGATATATATATTCTGATATATATGACGACGCGTTTGGCTCGGTTTGTAGACACCTGCTTACTGAGTCGGCGGTCCCGGGTTCGAATCCCGGCCGGGGCAAATATTTGTGCAAATAATTTGTTCTTGGGTCATGGATGTTATCTATATATATGTATTTATATATTATGTATATCGTCGTCTAGTACCCATAGTACAAGCTTTGCTTAGTTTGGGACTAGGTCGATTTGTGTATGATTGTCCCTTAATATTTATTTATTTATTTTTATTTATATTTACTCTCCTTTAGTCGGTCCCTCATTCCTGAGGATCGTGATCACAAGGTATAGTATTCTAGGTCAGGTGTCTCCATCGGTCTCGATTCTTTGAGGAAGTGGCTTCTTTAACCTGGTCAGATATTTACTCAAAGTTGACAAAATTCTATTGTTGTCTCACTCATACGTTAAACAAAGACGCCTATACCTACAACTGAACAAAGCCGCCGCCAAAGTTTAGGTAAATATCTATCCGAATTTCCGAACCCTGGTGATAATACATGGGTCACTTCATTTGGGATTTCACTTGGTGACAGCGTCGATGTTACATCAATATTCTTGTAAGCATGATAAAATAATTTCGTTTGTCTCGACTCGCACTTGGCTGATTTTGTTGTAGGTATATGCCCCGAGCATTGGGACGGAATGGGATTCTGAAGAATACGTGGAAACTCTTTGATAATTATGGTACACCTGTCGTAATTTGTGATTGGTTTGTCAATTTGACGGTTTGACGCCGATTATCGAAAATAAATAAACTAGCACATTATATCGGGTGTTGCCTGTAATAGGAGCAATAAATTAAAACATAGATTCTACTCTTCAAACTGAACAACATTAGTTCAGCAACTTAAAAAAAGTCAGTTTTAAACATTTCATTATTTTAAACAAATGAAATAGTATTTTCAATGAACGTCATCCAACAATTCCAACATTGACATTCCCTAAACATTGACATAGCTGTCACTCTACTAATATCGCATATTTCGTAATACACTGCTTCTTTGTCTAAACATTATTCTACAAATTATCATTTAATACTCGTTATTTTCAGAAGTTGCTTAACTAATGTTGTTCAGTTTCAAGGAGAGAATGTATGTTTTAATTTATTGCTCCTATTACAGGCAACATTCGGTATATGTCGCAGTGAAATGGTAAAAGGGGTTTGATAAATCCACGGCAGATGGCAAAATTGCTACCGAGTTTTTTTATTTCATCAAATCTCTAAACCAGTTTAGTGAAAAAAAAAAAAAAACATTGTAGGCCGATTTTGCTTTGCCATTTCCCAAGACAAGGTCGGTGATTTGGTCAAATCTCTAAATAGTCCATTGAATAAAAAGTTCTAGAGTGCGTGAGTTAGTAACGTAAGATGTTTCTTCGGAAACATGTCAAGAGTCCCTAGGTAATAAACATACTAAAACCCCGGGACACTAGGAGGAGCCCCGGAGTGGGGGGAGGGGGGGAAAGGGTCCATTTTTTCATTTTTCGCTTAAATCTCAAAAACGGTACATGTTAGAGAAAAACTTTCAAGGAAAAGTTGAAAGGCCATAAAATAACACGGAGCTATGTTACACGGAGATGCGTTTCTTAAGTTTCTTAATTACACGCGGATCCGATCCATCCGTGACGTTGTCGGTTTGGCAAGCTGCCATTCAATACCCGAACAGAGCCGAGATCCACCGATCCGTAGCCGAACGTAGACACGGCTACGTAACATTGACGTGTCCGTGTAGTACGGGATCTTAGGACCGTCGGTGCTAAGAACACGGAGCTACGGTTCCACGTGTAACACGTATATCAGAAGCCCTAGTAAAGATATTTTCATCACACTTTCTCGTAAACAAGGTCTCGTTTACATGCTAGAAAAGCGGGCGGTAAGTAATTTCTATCACACTTTAAGTGTTTACATGCTAGTAACCCGGGCGGTAAATCGTATATTACGCCCTAGGGCGGTAAGTAATTTTGGTATAGACTACTATTTATTACTTTTGTTTTATTTCCTCCAAAGTGTGATGAAAAACGTCGTATGTGACTCTGGTGGTAAAGGAATTGCAAACTCGTGTCATTAAAGCCCTCGCCTTCGGCTTCTATTAGACACTCGTTTGTAATTCCTCGTTTACCACCGTTGTTACGTAATAAATAAATAAATATCGGACAACCTCACACAAATCGATCTAGTCCCAAATTAAGCTCAAGGAGGCTTGTGTTATGGGTACTAGACGACGATATACGTACTTATATAGATAAATATATACTTAGAATACATAGAACAACCATGATCCAAGCACAAATATTCGAGTTCATCACACAAATATTCGCCCCGGCCGGGATTCGAACCCGGGACCGCCGGCTCAGTAGGCAGGTGTCTACAAACCGAGCCAAACGCGTCGTCGTAATGTACTAATCACAGACCACCCCCACTAGACGGAGCATGTAAGGCACATGTAAGGCGACCCGCGCGCACCAACGATATGGTACGGCAGAACATTAAAGTATCAACACGGCGGCCACCGTTTAGTTGCGTCCATGTTTATGAGGTCCCTCTACACCACTTAACACTACAATTTACCATGTTATTTATTTAATTTCTTTTCTCGTTGACGTACGCATGGATCATAAACAAGGACGCAACTAAACGGTGGCCGCCGTGTTGATACTTTAATGTTCTGCCGTACCATATCGTCGGTGCGCGCGGGTCGCCTTACATGCTCCGTCTAGTGGGGGTGGTCTGGTACTAATACAGAGCACTATAAGCATGGGTGGGGTGTGTGGCAGTCGGAGGGGGTGCTGGGCGCGGAGGAGGGCGAGGTGGGCGGGGCCACGCCCGGCAGCGCCACGCCCACGCCGCGCCCGCGCACCTCCGGCTCGCTGGTGGCGCACGGGCACGACGACCTCGTCACGCGCATGAAGAACATCGAGATGATAGAGCTCGGCAAGCATCGGATACGCCCCTGGTACTTCGCTCCATACCCGCAGGTATCTCCATTAATTAATTTATTTATTTAATCTTTATTGCACAAAAGAAAACTTATCGTACAAAAGGCGGACTTAATGCCATGAGGCATTCTCTACCAGTCAACCTTAGGGCAAAGCGGAAAAATTGTAGGCGGTGCAACTAACTAATAATCTTATTAAAACTTTCTTGAGACAAAAATTTATGAAACATGTAATGTCTCATTTTATTTTTAATGTGGGTACACCACAATTTCATTTAAACTATTAATACAAAGATAAAAGCCTAAAGAAAAATAGAAAAAGGAGCTCGGCAAGCATCGGATACGCCCCTGGTACTTCGCTCCGTACCCGCAAGTATCTTACATAATAATCTTAGTAAAACATTCTTGAGACAAAAAATTATGAAACATGTCGTTGCTTATCAAGAACAACGGCACAATCCAAAATGTGCCGTTATTCAATTATAAACTATTTTTCAACAATTTAAGGTTTCTAATCGAAAAACGTCAAAGTTCAAATTGTGCCGTTGCTCTTTATAATCATCGATGTATTGTCTCATTTTATTTTTAATGTGGGTACACTACGATTTTATTTAAACCATTCATATAAAGATCAATGCTTAAAGAAAAATTGAAAAAGGAGCTACCTGGTGGAAGAGTGCGGGAATCGAACCGGGTACCTCTGGATTACCGGTCCAGCGCGTTAACCACTTCGCTACCCTAGCTCCTACCCGTACCTGGGGTACCTACCCGGTTCGATTCCCGGTCTCTTCCAGCAGGTAGCTCTTTTTCCAACTTTTCTTTAAGCTTTGATCTTTGCATTAATGGTTTCTTGAGACATATTTGATGATTGTATTAAGCGGTTTAAACTCGCGTGAAATGGTCAGGAACGGCCCGACGGTCCCTGATGAAGAGCTCCATACGAGTTCGAAACATGTCGGGCCGTTCCTGACAATTTCACGTGGGTATCTTAATTAATCAGACTTATCTAAATAATTAGAGACAGGCTGTGCCTAGTGCGGAAACCAATTAAAATTTATAAGCATAATGTGTAAGCGCTTGTTTAGTCTTACGTTTTGTTAATCTGTTTTCACTGGACCAATTTTGATAAAATTTGGTACGGATATAGCTGACACCCTAGATTAACATTGGCTACTTGACGACGCGTTTGGCTCGGTTGGTAGACACCTGCCTATTGAGTCGGCGGTCCTGGGTTCGAATCCCGGCCGGGGCAAATATTTGTGCAAAATATTTGTTCTTGGGTCATGGATGTTATCTATATATGTATTTATATATTATGTATATCGTCGTCTAGTACCCATAGTACAAGCTTTGCTTGGTTTGGGACTAGGTCGATTTGTGTATGATTGTCCCATAATATTTATTTATTTACTTTTGTCCCCAAAAATAATAGTGTTACCGTAGGATGAGCGGGTAACGCCGCGGGGCACAGTAGCAAATAATAAAAAATAATAATTAAGGGACAATCTTACACAAATCAACCTAGTCCTAAACTAAACAATGCAAATACATATATAGGTAACATACATGACCCACAAATATTCGAATTTATCCGTGCCTCTTGCCGGGATTCGAACCCAGGACCGCCGGCTCAGTAGGCTGCATTACAAACTGCACCCACCCCATTTTTTTTTATCAATACATTTTCAATCAATGAACTGTTTTAAATGTTATTTTTTATGCTGTTTCAGGAAATGGTGAATCTCCCATGCATATACATATGCGACTTCTGTTTGAAATATAGAAAAAGTAGAAAATGTTTGGAAAGGCACTTGGTAAGCACAGTTTTATCATTGAATATTCGTGATGAAAAATTTTAACATATTGATCAATTAGTTTCATCTTTCATCCATTTAAACTTAGTTACGATACTGGAAAGCAATTTCTGGCTTGATTAAGATCCACTACAGATTTCATATTGTCTACTAGAGTATCCATAGATATTTTTAAAACCTAAAAATGTGTCTCCAGAGTATTCATCAAGCCGCTTATTTTTTTATAGAATTTGATGCTTGTAGCGCCATTTACCACGAAGACTGTTTTATTTCATTAATAAAAAAATCGTGACGTTACTCGAAAATTTGGACATAGATGGTCTAAATCTAGTTCACCGTCTATTGCTTCCTTTCCAGCCGCTACAACAATGTACAATTGTTTACAGATTAAGTGCAAGCTAAAACACCCACCGGGCAACGAGATCTACCGCAAAGGCAGCATTTCGTTCTTTGAGATAGACGGACGCAAGAACAAGTGTTACGCGCAGAACCTCTGCCTACTGGCCAAGCTGTTCCTCGACCACAAGACGTTGTACTACGACACGGATCCGTTTTTGTTTTATGTTATGACAGAATTTGACTCTAGAGGTAAGTCCATCAAAATTATAAAAGGTTCTTGGACATGACATAAATGGTACAATCCGTAAACCTTAGATGGGGATTCGGGTTTGGGTCAAATCGGAGTTCTTATCTCGATCGCATATGAGCGAGTGTAACAGGTATAAAACTCGAATCACATTCTGTCAGTTCACGTAGTAGAGCATTTCTCAAAAAAAAATTACAAAATTAATGATCATGTCATGTCAATTAATGATATTTTTTTTTTTTTTCTATTTCCAACACATTTATTTCAGATTATATATAAATAAAAAAGTATGAGCATAACAGAACCTTAATTATCGAACATAGCCATAACATGGATAGGTTAAGGCGGCAACAGTGGCTATAGCGACAACAGTGGCGCAATGGCCGTTGTTTCAAAAGTATCATAGGTAGCTTTCCGTCTCTCTTACTCTTCGGAAGCCCTCCCGATATATACAGGTCACATCCAGTTTCTCTGCGTCAGCCATGTAACAAACCCGTTTTGCGAGTGTTTTTTTGTTTTGACGTAAGAAAAAGTGAGTTTTAAGGTAGATATACTGTTTATTTTTTCACAAACCTTTCGTCTTACTAATGGAGTTATATTTTTGCTAAGAAATAAACTTAATTGAGGTCATTTTGGCGTATATCGCGCTTCGATTTACGTAAAACCATCACACGTGGTATGAGTCAAACCCAAAATGGCCGTTTTGTACACAGTGGCTCAAATCACTTAAGTACACAGTGGTTCATGATCCACTGTGTACTATTGGTACTGGATAATGGTTAACAGACATTAATTTAGAAAATTTAGCGAGATGTAATAATTTTTGTTAATTCTCCCTTTAAGGATGGCTCGTCCAGCAAGGCCCAATGAAATAGATAAACCTACAGCTGATGACATGAAAAAAAAATGGTTTGAGCGTGAGAAATGCGTCTAAATTTCAGGAATTCTTTTCACTGCACTGAGACGTTATCATTTAGACTCGATATATTAATGTTGGGTAGGTTCGTTTACGCCAAATTATAGCGTTAGTAAAATGTGCAATGTGTTAGTTGTAAAATGTGTAAAAGATCATTTCAAATACTATAGTTTTACGGATTGAGCACAAAGGAATTTCGAAAAATAACTTTATTATTTATTTTAAGGCCAAAGAAACATTTTTTATGATATTTTATGCAAGATACTAATTAAGTAATGGTAGTTACTTAGTTTATGTAGCAGTTATGCGTTGATTATTAACTAAGTCATATAAAAATAAGCTCGTTTCGTACATTTTGAATGTGTAAGACTGAAAAGTCACTTTCAGGCTGAAGTAGTCAAAAAAAGTTTTCTTTTCTGATGTGTAACTTATTTTGTTTGATTAAAACAAAAAAATAAAGACCGATACGAAGCAAAAAAATGCATTATTAGTTGAGTTATATTATAGATGATCCACTGTAAACTTGCCTGATTCACTGTAAACTGAGGGCCGATTCACTGTATCCCACCCACAGTACATAATGGCTCAAATGAGTTTTTTTAGAAAATACTATATATTTTCCAAAATATTATCTTGTCGAGCTAAATCGATTGGAATAATCAATAAATATTAGTTACACTTACACTATAACACGGATCCTTTCACATCTTTCCAACACTCACCCAAATCAAATTACATCTCTGCAAAAAAAAGTGACCCACTGTTGCCGCCTTGACCCTACATAATTACTAAAATAACTGGTAAGAAAATAGGAAAATTATATTGAACTTTAATTTTGGATCTTAATTGTGTACAAACTTTTTGAGAAATGCTCAGTAACTTTTATCAGTGCCATGTCGCTTTATGCAATGTAAAACGTACAATCGAATGTAAAGATTAATCCACGTTTTCAGTTTATTGCATTACTAGCTTTCGCCCGCGACTACGTACGCGTGGAACATGATAAAAGGGACTATTAAAAGCGCCTAAGCAAATGTAAGAGCAATTGTGCTTTTGGTCTAATAATTACATTTCCTACAGGGTCACCGCACCCCAACAGCAATGTTCACTCACTTTTCAATCTTTTTAGGTATAATTTCCAGGATGAAAACTATCCTATGTCCTTCCTCGTATCTTAAACTATCTCTATGCCAAATTTCATCAAAATCGATTCAGCGGTTTAAGCGTGAAGAGGTAACAGACAGACAGACAGACACACTTTCGCATTTATAATATTAGTATGGAAGTATGGATAATAAGTTCATAAAAAGGAGGCCTGTTTTGTTATAGGCACTACTTTTATAGTACAATTCGCCGCGAGCTGGGCCGGCAGCTGAGTAAAATTTACGAGCGCCCATCAGGCGGGTTGTTGGACGCGCAAGTGTTAAGCTCAGTGTCGGCAATAAAAGCTTGACTCAATCTTTTTTGTTTCAGGATTTCACATAGTAGGTTATTTTTCAAAAGAGAAAGAAAGTACGGAAGACTACAATGTAGCTTGTATATTAACTCTACCTCCATACCAAAGAAAAGGTTATGGAAAACTTTTAATAGAATTTAGTAAGTATACAATTATTTGACCGTCAATATTTACATGTAATTAAATTATATGTAATTGCAATTACATGTTTATAATTACATTTTAATTTGTAATTTCAATGACATTAATTGGTAATTAAATTACTCAATTACATTATGTAAACCTTTTTAGCCATATAAGAGGAAATTGACTTATAGTTTCTATAAAATATAAAATAGAAAAAAAAATACACCATGGGAAAAACACATTTTGTAATCGCAATTGTTAATTCAATTACTTTTTGCCCGACACTGCAACGCACACTAATATTAGATTGATATATTCCCTAGGTTACGAATTGTCCAAGTTTGAGGGCAAAACGGGTTCCCCTGAGAAGCCGCTCTCTGATTTGGGCCTCCTCTCGTACCGAAGTTACTGGGCGCAGACCATTCTAGACATCCTGATGCACAGCAAACCCGTTGGGGACAACGAGAAACCTATCATCACTATAAAGTAAGTAAATTATATGTAGCTACAGTTACGAATTGTCCAAGTTTGAGGGCAAAACGGGCTCGAGAAGCCGCTCTCTGATTTGGGCCTCCTCTCGTACCGAAGTTACTGGGCGCAGACCATTCTAGACATCCTGATGCACAGCAAACCCGTTGGGGACAACGAGAAACCTATCATCACTATAAAGTAAGTGATATTATATTATAAATGTAGCTACAGTTACGAATTGTCCAAGTTTAACCCCTTAGTGCTTAGCGGCAATATATTTGCCGTCATCATTTATTTCATTCACTGAATATACCTAGAGACTATTTAGGAAATTTGATAAGATAATGCCAGAAAATATAAACTCTCAACAGCTCGTAAATCTTGTTCTTTCCATTCATAATACGGTTCTTCTTCGACAAAATTTACAGAAGAAAAAGTTTTAATTGATGTAGCTGAAGAAAAAAAAGCTAGAAAATAAATTGCGTATCGTCTGATTTTGTTAATAGTCTTAATATTAGGCTTTCGGAGATTATGTTGGTGGTGAAATATGAATCTTAAGGAAAATGAAAAAACACTCTCCGTTAAAATGCATTACAAATCAACTGAACCGTACATACTGCCAGAATTTGAATTACCACCGTAGAAAAATAATAGTTTAAGGGTTATATGGGTTTGCCACTCCGCTCTTTGATTTGGGTCTCCTCCCTTATCGAACTTATTGGCCATAGACCATCTTAGACATATATGCACTGTGGGTAAACCAGTCGGAGACAATGGGGTTTGGGCTACGTTAAAATATTAGTTAGTTTCAATTTGATTAGCAAATTCTTGACTTCGCTTGAGTATAGGCACAACTCTTCATTTGTCTCAAAATATTCCCGTTTACAGCGAAATCTGCGAACTGACCAGTATTAAGAAGGAGGATGTCATTAGCACGCTACAGAACTTGAACCTGATTAATTACTACAAGGGACAGTACATTATCTCGGTCAATCAGGTACAGCTATCCTGCCTTTAGAATATAGTTGTCGCGATCAGTTAAGAGCCTGCAGAATTCATTGATTGTGAATTTTAGACCTCAACACACTTAGTCATACAACAGAGTTCATAAGCACTAATCCCTTTTAAGAAATTTACTGTTGCTTTTTGATTCCTTTTAATAGATAATGGTCACGGCTTAATGTGATGTTTAAGGATCATTGTTCAGTTGTACGGTCAGCATTAAAATTGCTGGCAATTTTACTACTGGCTAATGTCAAATTGCATACTAAAATTGTTACCTAATTTTGATTGCGCCCAATTTGTCATTGTCTTAAGTTGTTTGTCACTCCTCATTAGTTTTTTATTAAGTTTGATGTGTCCGTGTGCCTGTTTGTTTTGTAGTTAAAGCTTATAAACTAATTTTACTAGCCGGTGTTAACGGAACTGAAAATTGGCATACACAATACACATAGATATCGAAGGATAGTGCAATAACGATCCTATATTACTACCTGGTCGTGGTCGGAAAATGGCCTTAGACACCCTGTCACGAAACAACGACTAAAACAAAGCTTGACATTCGAGTACATATAGAACTCTCAATTTTACTGCTTACTTTAACACTTTTGCAACCAGACAAAAAAGTAAGACATATCCCAGAAACCGGCCGAGCCGACTTTTATAGCATCAACCCCGGCTACCGGGTTGGCCGGCATCTGAACAGTTTACGAGCGCCCGGCCTCCGGGTTGTTGGTGTCGAAAGTGTTAAACTAAAGTTCTTTCAAATTTGTGAAACTTGTTTTTTTTTTGTGGAAATACCACAATTTTTATAAGCTAAGGAGTAAATATTGCAAAGACCAACACACAAAGCATAAGAAAAAAATCTAGAGATCTCCTGGCGGTAGGATAGTGAAGAGGTTGACACGTTGGACCGGTAATGGGTCATTCTTGAGAATCTGATTCTTCATGTGATTCCCTTGGCGTTTTTTATTTTTACAATTTACAACCTGTTTGCTATAAAATATGAAAATATATTTAATTATAAGCAGATTTATCGAATAGGCATCACTTTTGGTCAATTAGGTATAGAAATATAGCACTTTAAATTTTCGCTCCCAGGGGAATAAGAAAAGTTGACATGGGAATAAGAAAAACGCCAAGGGAATCATAAAAAGAAGGACAGGTGAATAAAAAATTAGCATTGTTATTGAGATCGCGTTTTATTAAATGATAAAAGATATAACAAACTTTAAGGAAACAAAAAATAACAGTCTTCTAAGTAGCGTTAATTGGCACTTTTTCTTTATAATCAAATATATTATTACTATAACCCTAATTATTGTGTCTAAATAATTTAATTTTGCATTATTACTTGCAAATCTACTTATTTCTAAATAAAAAACATATGATTCTTCCTTTGATCATAACTTAGCTTAGTAACGAAGTTATTTGTTTCAACGTAATTAATATTTAACTTCACAACCTCCTGACATTACCGTGAAACCGTCCAACTTTGCCATAGCGGGTAAATGTCCCCGCGGTTTTACTTGTAAATATATGTTAAAATAGGTAAAATCTCGCTTTTAATGCTAAATATAAATCATCTATTTGCTATTGAAGTAATTCGAACGTTCTTGTTACCGATAGGTCAAAATTGGACGGTTTCACGGTACTGATTATATCTTTGTTAATTATCAATAGTGTAACATTGAAAAAAAAATAATAATTATATTTTCCTTAATTACTCGGAACAACATATAAAAGATCGTCTAGTTTACGAGTTTACGAATCTTTACGAGTATGTTAAATAAATTCTAAAGGAAACAAAATTCACAACCTTACATTTCACATTGATTATTTTTTTATTTAATCGTCTAGTTTACGAGTTAACGAATCTTTACGAGTACGTTAAATAAATTCTAAAGGAAACAAAATTCACAACCTTACATTTCACATTGGTTATTTTTTTTATTTGCACTTTTTCTTTATAATCAAATATATTATTACTATAACCCTAATTATTGTGTCTAAATAATTTAATTTTGCATTATTACTTGCAAATCTACTTATTTCTAAATAAAAAACATATGATTCTTCCTTTGATCATAACTTAGCTTAGTAACGAAGTTATTTGTTTCAACGTGATTTATATTTAACTTCACAACCTCCTGACATTACCGTGAAACCGTCCAACTTTGCCATAGCGGGTAAATGTCCCCGCGGTTTTACTTGTAAATATATGTTAAAATAGGTAAAAACTCGCTTTTAATGCTAAATATAAATCATCTATTTGCTATTGAGGTAATTCGAGCATTCTTGTTACCGATAGGTCAAAATTGGACGGTTTCACGGTACTGATTATATCTCTGTTAATTATCAAAAGTGTACCATTGAAAAACAAAACATAATTATATTTTCCTTAATTACTCGGAACAACATATAAAAGATCGTCTAGTTTACGAGTTTACGAATCTTTACGAGTATGTTAAATAAATTCTAAAGGAAACAAAATTCACAACCTTACATTTCACATTGATTATTTTTTTTATTTAATCGTTTTCCTCCAAGTACCTCTTAATCGTAAATAGGTAATCTGAGATCACGAATGAAATATATTAATTGGTAAATATGTTAAAACTAAAAACAATATTAATGTTTCAATAATATGCCATAATTTCTTTAATCATATCGCAAGAAAGTCCTTAAAATTTTTTCATTTCAAGTTGCCTATTCTATTTTTGTAAACATGAACTTTAAAAAATATGTATTATTTGAGATAGTTTCATTGATAACAGATTAAAAAATGTTATAATCTTCCGAATCTGAACTACCAAACAGATCTGTTATGATGTTTGGTTTAGAAGTAGGCATTAAAATCTCAGAGGGAACTTTATTCCATAGGCTATCGTCGGACTGCACACACAGTTCCTGATGATTGTTTTCATCTAATGTTCCAGCATGGCTATAGTCTAACTCGAAGGGAGAATATCTGTGAGATTTTTTGCTGGATTTAATTAAGGCCCTGTTTCTAGTTTTATTTTTTTTGTTTGTTTTGTCCCTTGCTGTTGTGTCAAAACTTACTTCATTCTTTGATTGATCAGTGCTGGTCGAAACTTTATTTTTTGACCCTGAACTATTATGACTACTTAATACTGGCACTATAGCACTAGTCGAGGGAATTGCGGTATCACCAGATAGAGGTAAGTGCACTTGTCGTTCGTTATTTTCGAGTGCACATTCATTCGACCCTTGGTTTTGGTCAGAAAAAGAGCGTCCACCAGACTTTTTACAGCGTGCTATTAATGTACTATTTTTGGCTTTATTTTTTTGAGACGACTTGCCTTTCAACCGTTCTTCTGTAGTAGTATTTTTGCTTGTTAATTGTTTGATTTTTAAGTCAACGTTATTATGAATAGCTGTTAAAACGTCATTGGTAATGGTGTCTGAGATACCGTTATTATTTATCGAGGAAACTTCAGCCCAGAAGCTGTCATCGGACTGCAGACAGATATCGAGTTGATTATTCTGGGATGTAGTTGCAATAGGTCCATGATCTAGGTTAGGGGTAGAATGTGTACGTGTTTTTCTACTAGTTTTCGTTTTGCGAATACTATTTGATGTATTGTTCCGAGCTGCTTGACCTCTTATGCTCGCCCTGGAGCCGTCATTGCAAGAGGTTTTGTAATCGATACAGTAAAAACCCACATGTTGTCCATGTGGACATTCTACTGCTTCTCGAGGGCATTCCCCTAGATCACAACTAAGAGATCGCATCGCTAGCACGTCCGTATTATTGCAGTCCCACACGACTTGATGAACTCTCATCGTGCCACGGAATTCCTTGAGTTCTGAAGAGGGAATCAATAGTTCTTTTTCTAAAATGCCAGATTCACCAACTTGTTCTATCGTGACCCCTTTGCAACTGTCTTTAAGGTGGCCAATGAGGGTTTCAATATCAGGAATGTCCTTTCCTTGCGCAACAATCTGATCAGCCGTTCTTTTCAATAGCCCCCCCACACCATCAGGAGCTCCTTTACCGTGCCCTTTCTCGGTATAATTCCAAATCACGCGACGCAAGGTCGGACAGTTCCAGTGAAGCTTGGCCATCACATAGAACATTTTTCGATTCCTATACTGGGAAGACGGTGAATCAGATATGAAATGTAAAGCATTCACCTCAGGCACTTCGTTTTCGATGAAGTTAAGGATAGGAATCAAGTGTTCCCATATTGCAATGGCATCATGCCGCAAACACTCGCTTAAAGTACAAAACGATCTAGTACACAAAGCTCCATTTTTAGGGTTCCGTAGCCAAATGGCAAAAAACGGAACCCTTATAGATTCGTCATGTCTGTCTGTCTGTCTGTCTGTCTGTCCGTCTGTCCGTCCGTATGTCACAGCCATTTTTTTCCGAAACTATAAGAGCTATACTGTTGAAACTTGGTAGGTAGATGTATTCTGTGAACCGTATTAAGATTTTGATGCAAAAATAAAAAAATAATAATAAATATTGGGGGCTCCCCATACTTAGAACTGAACCTCAAAATTTTTTTTTTCATCAAACACATACGTGTGGGGTATCTATGGATAGGTCTTCAAAAATGATATCGAGGTTTCTAAAACATTTTTTTTCTAAACCGAATAGTTTGCGTGACAGACGCTTCCAAAGTAGAAAAAAGTTGGTCCCCCCCCCTCTAACTTCTAAAATAAGAAAATGAAAAATCTAAAAAAAACATATTATGTACATTACTATAAAAACTACCAACGAAAATTGTTTTGAACGAGATCTAGTAAGTAGTTTTTTTTTAATACCTAACTTTGCAAGTTTGCACCTAATTTATATGGGGCGCTATACATACCAGGTGCAAACTTAACTTAAACACTTAGGGATGGAAAGTGTTTGAACGGAACCCTCGGTGCGCGAGTCCGACTCGCACTTGGCCGGTTTTTTAATATAATAAATTACTGACGTATGCAGTGTGACTTGTTGCCGCGAACTGCCAAAGTGAAACGATTGTATTTCAGAAGCATATTTTGTGTTGTAATTTTCACTGAAATCACAATGCACTATAGCTTCTCCACATGTTAAATTTGCTTTCAAATTTTTGATGTAGCAGTTTTGAGAAACAATATTTGCACAGTGGCTCATATACGGGTTGAGTAATTTCTCAAAATGCTCAATAATGTTCTTAGGATTTGTTGTCACTTTGTCCTTCACAGATTGAATTGTAACTTTAGATTGTCCGTCCTTTATATATTCCTTTTTCGTTTTTGCCCAAACACAGTAATAACTTTCCTTGGAGTTATCAAATTCACGATATACGATATGTTTTTCATTGCAAATGTTACACTGTCTTTTTAAACATTGCACATTCTTCGGATCACAGCAGAGACTTTTGAGTACATCATAAGTGGATTTTTCCGCTATTATCCCATTTCGTCTTAGAGCCGTGACAGCGAGATCCATGTTCTCGTGAATAGTGCACAGGCACGTATCTCGGGCATCGACATTTGGAGTGACTACCCAAAATGGGCGCAGCATACAGAAAAAGCTGTAACTAATTTTGTATTCGGGATGGTCCTTAAGAAATTTCTCATGTAGCTGTTGCAAACTAAAGTTGAGATAACGTTTTTGTTTTCTTATTTTGTGTCTCGTAATAAATTGCTTTTTTCCTGGACAAAGCCGGCTGTTTTCGTCTTCTTCAAAAAAGTTTTTGATATCCGTTTTCATTTGCATTTTTGCTGTTTCATAGAGTACTTTATGAGAATCCTTTTTTTCAGTAACTTTTGGTTCGGTATTTTGTCCCGTATTTTGTTCAGTATTTTTTTTCTCTGTTTTAGTATTCCGTAATCTCTTTATCTGTTTTCTATACCTGTCAATTATAAGTTTCAATTCGTGTATTCTATTGTCTTTGATTTTTAATTCTTTGTCAGTCCTGTATTTCAATTTTCTCAAAAGATATTTATAAGGAGACTTCTTCTTTATTGATATGTGCTTTTTTTCTTTTTTCATAACTCTAGAAGGCCCTTGATTTTCACTCACGGAACTTAGAGGTGAAGGTGTAGTAGTATCTCTCGAAGGAGTTAGGTCTAGGTCCGAGCCATGTTCTTGTGCGGGAGTCTCGTCGAGAATGTTGCGCCTTACGATACGACTACTTGATGATGATTTATTACTCACGAAGCTTGATGGGGACAGAGATTCATGTCGTGCTGAAGTCTGATCGTGAATATCGTTCTCTATGGATTGTGTGATGTGACTGTTTGAAGGTAAATTGTCGTCAGCGGGACTTGATGGGGGCTGCGATTGTTGGTGTGCAGGAGTCTGGTTGAGAATATTTCGCCTAACAGATCTTGTGATTCTTCCCTCAGAGTTACTCGGACTTGCACAATTTATTGGCGATGGAGATACTGCATCTAAAGGTTCAGGTAAGCTCGATGAACACTGCTGGTGGGCCTGTTGATAGTCCTCGTCAATATGATTGTTGTCACTCACGATGTTTTCTGAAGATTTCATTTGATTCATTTTTTTTGTAGTAGTAGTATCGAGTTGAACTTTCTCGACTTTTTTGTCGAAATATCTTTTGACGCCGGGGACTCATTTCTCTAATTGGTTTGATCTTTCCTAGGTTTTTTCTCTTTAAATACTTTCTCCTTTCCTTTTCTTGTAATTGGGCGCGAAGTATCGGATCATTGTTAATTTTCTCTAGTCTTTTACGTTCTGCCAGCCTTTTTTTTTCAAGAATTTCTTCTCTCGTTTTTTTAGGAGCCATTTTGATTCGAGGATTACAAATTACTCATGCTATGTAGTAATGCCGACCTGGAATACAATTTTAAATTAGTTATAACATGTTGTAAATTAGTGTAACATATTGTAAGTTTTCAAATTGGGGTACGTATAATGGGGTAAATGTCCCCATTAACCATAAAGAAAATAAGTGTTCGAATCATTTATTAGCGAATAAATGAACTTACGTATTTATATTTAGCTGAGAAATTAATCCTTAAAACTTATTGCGACGTGTATTTAAAACCGCAGAGACATTTACCCACAAGGGCAAAATTGGACGATTTTACGGTATAATTGTAATTATAGTGTAAATATTTGGTGTCCACGAATAATAATAAAAATAAATAAATATGTGTTCAATACCATATTCCATAAAATAATTCGAAGAAAAAACAACACAATATATAATTTTAGATAGGAAGGCACAAGGTCGGTCTGGAAGAAACAGCTTTTTAGCGATAAGACCGCCTGTTGTCTACCGTTATTTATAAATGGTATTTGCTATTCGTGTGCAATAAAGTATTGTTTTCCTGTATTGCAGTTTCCTGCAATAAGCAATTTGGAATCCTCGAATTAAAATGGCTCCTAAAAAACAACAGAAGAAATTCTCGAAAAAAAGGCTGACAGAACGTAAAAGACTAGAGAAAATTAGAAATTATCCGATACTTCGCGCCCAATTACAAGAAAAGGAAAGGAAAAGTATTTAAAGAGAAAAAGCCTAGGAAAGATCAAACCAATTAGAGAAATGAGTCCCCGGCGTCAATAGATATTTCGACAAGAAAGTCGAGAAAGTTCAACTTGATACTACTGTAATGGGGCTATTAAAAACAACGGCTGATCAGATTGTTGCGCAAGGAAAGGACATTCCTGATACCGAAACCCTCATTGGCCACTTTAAAGACAGTTGCAAAGGTGTGACGATAGAACAAGTTGGTGAATCTGGCATTTTGGAACAGGAACTATTGATTCCCTCTTCAGAACTAAAGGATTTTGGCACGATGAGAGTTCATCAAGTCGTGTAGGACTGCAATAATACTGACGTGCTAGCAATGTGATCTCTTAGTTGTGATCTAGGGGAATGCCCTCGAGAAGCAGTAGAATGTCCACATGGACAACATGAGAACACTGACCCAAAACAAATTATATAATTATAATGTTAATTTAATAATAATGTCTATTGTAGAATGTACTTGTTAATTAATAATTTATATAATGCATAAATTGTATTAGTATGACATGACTTGTAAAATGTATATATTTTATTAATAAAAATCTGAATCTGAATCTGAATGTGGGTTTTAACTGTATCGATTACAAAACCTCTTGCAATGACGGCTCCAGGGCGAAAATAAGAGGTCAAACAGCTCGGAACAATAAATCAAATAGTATTCGCAAAACGAAAACTAGTAGAAAAACACGTACACATTCTACCCCTAACCTAGATCATGGACCTATTGCAACTACATCCCAGAATAATCAACTCGATATCTGTCTGCAGTCCGATGACAGCTTCTGGGCTGAAGTTTCCTCGATAAATAATAACGGTATCTCAGACACCATTACCAATGACGTTTTAACAGCTTTTCCCATTACAACAAATAAAAATAAAAATAAATTAACATAATAACGTTGCACAAGGTAGGTCTGGAATAAATTGCTTTTTAGCGATAAGACTGTCTGTTGTCTACCGTTATTTATAAATGGTATTTGTTTTGTTTCCTTTTTGTAAATTGTTATTCGTGTGCAATCAAGTATTGTTTTCTTGTATTGTACTTTCTGCATTTCGATTGTTATTCCTAATAACTATTGTGTACTAGGAACATGAGTTTAACATTTTGCCAGCTTGTATTTCGGCCAATATGAGTACCTAACTAACGTATTTTATGAATTTTAATTGTTATTTTTCTGATTTTAGGTGTATATACAATATGACACGTACCAGTTAAATCGTATATTACAGTATACAATCAATTAACTTAATTTTATTCGTGGACGCCAAAAAAATTACCACTACAAATACAATTATACCGTGAAACCGTCCAATTTTGCCCTTGACAAATGTCCCTGCGGTTTTAAATGCATGTTGAAATGAGTTAAAGATTAATTTCTAAGCTAAATATAAATACGTACGTTCATTAATTCGCTAATTAAATGATTTGAACACTTTTATTTTCTTTATGGTGAATGGGGACATTTACCCGATAGGGCAAAATTGGCCAGTTTCACGGTATTCCATCTTTTTTACTCCCTTTTGCTGGACATAGAGACCTGCTACCAATGCAATAAAATTCTAAATAAATTAATTAGTCATATGCAATGCCAATTAAAGGAAAATGGCTTGTCTTTACAAGAAAACAGAAGAAAATTATGATTCCCTTGTCGAAAAACCAAGGAAATAAGAACCAGTGGAATAAGAAAAAGTTTGTTTATTGTCGATTCTGCCGAAACTGGTATTATTACAAGAATAACTATTAAATCAACACATGCAGGCATTCGTGTAGTTTTCTTTTCACTAAACACTATGTACCAATTACAGGTATAGCATTTTATATAAAATTACAAGGGAATCAAAATCACAGTGAACCAAAGTCAGGGGAATCATATATTTACCTCGATAGCTCCGAATCCCAGCAACGAGCCGCGACCTCTCCCCTCGGCGTTGGAAGCGTTACTGACGTTTGTCGAGCCCGGCGATCGCAACGGGTCACAGGACGTTTAGGTAGGGGTGTGCGGGGTGTTGAATGAGGCACCAAGGGAATCATAGCTTAGCTCTGGACAAACCTTTATCATGGTTTTTTTTTTAAACTACGTTAAATACAGGGGCCATATTTTTTCTTTTAAAGCAATAACTTATATTGTAACTATTTAACTTAATGCAATACTTGATTTTAAATTATAACATGCTCTTTTAGGGGTAGTTTGTTCTGAAAATGGTGAATGGACGCACCAAGGGAATAAAGTTTTAGCGGTTTGATAATTTTTTACAGTCACTTATACTTACCTTAAATAAAAAATAAATCGTGCTCCAGTTAGATTAAGTGCTAATGTAATGTATAAAAAATATTACGGTCAAATATTTTAATTTTTCGGGTACTTTTTCCTTCCGGACGCTGTAAATCGACCCTTTCAAGAATGACCCTAATCGATTCCCAGTCTCTTCCTCCAGGTTACAGATTTTTTTTATTTGTCCTTTGATTTTTGCATCAATGGATCAATACTTCCTTTGATGGAAAAACGACGTTCTGTCAATAATAAATAATACCTGTATTGAAAAAAAAGGCAAAAGACAAAAACATGTACGTAATATTAGAAAATCAATAAGTGACAGTGAATATCTTAATAGGCTTATTGCCATGTGTGTTTTGGTTATTTGATTTTTAGTAATAATTATTAAAATAATAATTCGTAAATAATACGGTGTATATTCAATATTATGCAGGCTCTTAAGCGGCCGCGGCGACTATACCGAAATACTGGCCATCAGTAAAATCGAGCCTTCTTTCGGGTGGTTTATTTGGTTTATTGTCAAATTAGACTTATCTGGCCCTAGCTTCGCTATCCGAAAATGTATTGCTAATATAATTGATCTTATAGTTGAGATGTTGATGCATTCGTGTGACTGAATCTATTGTTACCGTAAAACCACCCGTATGGTTCAAAATCACACAAAATTATCATTTTTATGTGTTAATTAGTTCCTACACTAAATTTAATCCATTGCATAACATTCCCAAAACTCTTTTCAAGCACGTTGATTTTGAAATAGTAGTTGTTTGATTTTGGACCATATTTAGATGGGTAGTTTGAAGTTTTTCATAATTTAGTAACAATAAAAACATAACTAATTCGTTTTGGAGTGTTACTAGAGCTATTCATGTCTAAATTGACCTTCAAATTATTGTAGTAAATAAATGCTCGTTTTGTTTTTTTTTATCGCACGTGTTTTCCAAATTGTGTTTGATATGCCGATTTTATTGATGGCCAGTATAAAATCTCTTCCTTCGATTTGATATCTCTCGACTTTATCCAGGAACTTATGCAGCAACACGAAAAGAGTATGGAGAAGCGAACACTGAAAATTGACCCAAAATGTTTGCATTGGACGCCCAAGGATTGGTCGAAACGTGCCAAATGGTGAGTTACACTTCATTAAGTCTTATGTTTTCTAAATTGAAAGAAAAACACCATTGTAATTTATTATGTAAGTAAAATCATTTTATTAGTTCGGTGGTTCCACACTTAAGAAGATCTTTGTCTTTAAACCTAGAGGGCATTGAAAGGTTTTCAACTAGATAGCAGCTGAAAATATCGTACTATCAAAATGATTAGTGGATCTTGACACCTGTTATCATATCAATAACGCCAAACAACGATCGTTAACACTTTCACGATCAACAACCCGCCTGGTGGGCGCTCGTAACTTCTACTGTACTGTCAAAGCGCCCACCTGGCGCGCTCTGTCGGTGTCTGGTATGGGGTTGCGCCCACCTAGTGGGCTCTGTCGCTTTCTCAGGGTTATTTTAGTTTTTTTACCTATTTCTGAGAATGTTAATACGGTTAACGGTGCGCAAAAAAATATAAAGGCCGCGTAACTTGTGACACAGATGTTTAACCCCTTCAATACACCATGAAAAAGATGAATTGGTATTTAAAATTACATAACTTTAACCCATGAATGTGATGGGGAACTGTCCCTTTCACAACTTTGTGCAGAAAGTGTTATAAAATCTAAGTGGCCCCTTTTTAGGGTTCCGTACCCAAAGGGTAAAAACGGGACCCTATTACTGAGACTTCGCTGTCCGTCCGTCCGTCCGTCCGTCCGTCCATCCGCCCATCCGTCCATCCGTCCGTCCGTCCGTCCGTCTGTCACCAGGCTGTATTTCAAGAACGGTGATAGCTAGACACTGGAAATTTTTACAGATGATGTATTTCTATTGCCGCTATAACAACAAATACTAAAAATGAAATAAAATAAATATTTAGGGGGGGCTCCCATACAACAAACTTGTTATACCTATATATACATATATACAGGGCGTCCCACGGCCATGCCACATGGAGGGAAAGTACCTTAAATATTGTAGATAGAACATTTTACTGAAAGAAGACATTATTTTAATTTCAAAAATAAATTAAACTGCATTCATAGATTTTAAATAATTACATGGTTGAACCGGGAACCGAACCCGTTACATTAGAAAAATAATTACCCTGTAGCTTTATCATACCCATCGAACGGCTTCATCATAAGGATTATTTTTTGCTAAGTAACATAGTGTCAGAAATAAAAGGAAGACCATGAATTTTTAACATTACATGTGAAATTTTGTTCAGAAAAATTAGTAAAAATTGGGGTTATGTAAAAAATTTAGTTTACAAGAACTAGTATCAAAGTGTCCACGAGCTACAAACAGAACTTAGGCGTATTATTCTTAATATCTACCATACATGATCAAAAAATCGTCAGGGAGCGAAATAATCAAAAGATGACTTTGTATTGAACAGGAGGGGAGACATTTTGAGCATTTGATAAATTGATTAATTTTGTATTAAAAAGTTAAAATTCATGGTCTTCCTTTTATTTCTGACGCTGTGTTATTTAGCAAAAAATAATCCTTCTGATGAACCCTTTCGATCGGTATGATAAAGCTACAGGGTGATTTTTTTTTCGTGTAGCAGGTTCGATTCCCGGTTCAAACGTGTAATTATTCAATAATCTATGAATGCAGTTAAAATTGTTTTTGAAATTAAAATAATGTTTTCTTTCAGTAAAATGTTCTATCTACAATATTTAAGGTACTTTCCCTCCATGTGGCATGGCTGTGGGACGCCCTGTATAGGTACGGAACCTTTCATGCGCGAGTCGGACTCGCACTTGCCCAATTTTTTCTGTTGAGCAGTATACTATGACGTTGAACGATGCTCAAAAAAATGAATATACGGCGAATGGATTTCAACAACATAATATCACAGACTAATAAAGTAACGAATAAAAGAGTTATAAAAGGTGTCATTACGGCATAGCCTCAAATATCAATACTCGACTCCATAAGTAACGGACGACCGCAGCGAGGTACAGTAGGTAGTCTATATAACTTATCATCAGATAGGTTCAACTTGTCAAGTTGATTAGCAAATTTTTGGCATCGCATACGAGGGGTTAAGGGAGGAATTTGACAATCATTTATTACGTGGAACCACCGTTACGTTTAGTAGTTTACATTATGTTTCCATACTACGTTCGTGGACAGCGAGTATAGTGTCACATGGGTCTTAACGTTTTTTTATGTTATTCGTTGCCATAGCGATGTCCCCTGGGTCACGGAACAGAATAATAACAAGAAAAAGTTGATCCACCTTCATATATTATGATTGATGCATAAGTACTAGTAGTTTATGCAACTGTTGCATAATAAGAGGTCTTTAAACACGAGTGTGGTTTTATTAAACGAGCCGAAGGCGAGTTTCATAATAGGATCATATGAGGTTATATACCTAATTATGTACAGTTGCATACACTATTTTATCTACACACACATTCATCATCATTATCATAGATTTTCTTTTATGAAGATATGAAACCTATCTAGTATCTGATCTTGTTATAGTAATTTAACAATATGGGTGTAGATAAAGTAATTTTTAGTTTAGTATCCCACTTCTGACGTCTGTCCACGATCGTAAAATTGATTTCTTTATAAGGTGTCGACATTAGAAAACCATTCATTCGAGACCTTTGACTTTGTTTCTGAGGGTAAACTCGGTTTTTCTTTGTCGCCAGTGTGTGAAGGGACCGTGTTAAGGAGGTTCGAGCTATCTAACTCTGGCTTTCGACACGTACGCATTTTGTTCATTTTGTTATTAACCTACATATATAATGGACATTATACTTAGTGCTAACTCATTATATTATCACCGCATTTGGCTATTACTGCACATATACATAACGGGCCTGTTTTTAATTACGTAACGATAATTTTGGTCAGTTTTTACCCCTCCTTTGCCCATGTAATGTGATAGGAATCGCCAGTTAGAGATTTTTACGAACCCCTAAGGACCCTTACGTAATTAATGAACGGCCCCTTACTCAGCTATCAAAATATTATTTTTAGTATTGGTAAATATTGTTAGGTCCTATTATGAGGAATTTAAAACTATAAAACCAAGAAGCCGCGATAAACATTACGAAAAAAAATGAGTTTTTTCTTCAGGATAATTATAGATTAACTTTTGTTAAAATGGGAAGTTTTTTTTCTGTTTTAGCTAATATATATTAATACCTTAAAATATTTTTTTTTAATATTATTAAAATCCATGCAATATTAAAACTAGTGGGTTTGATAGAACAATTGGCAGTTCACCTGTCTGGCTCGGAAGGGAGACGTAGGTTCAAATCCCGCGCAAAGCATGTACTTTTTTTTCGCTTTAATATAAACATTTGGTTTAAGTTAGCAGCCATTACTGCTTTAAACTCGGTTTTCGAATTCAAGACCAAAAAAACTACGACAGATACGTCACTGTCAAAGTTGTCAAAATTGAAATGACATCTGAACATGTAAATTATTGCACCAAATGTTTTGAATACCTAAGTGTTACAAGTAGGTACAATACCCAGATTTTGTACCAAAAATCTCCGATGTTTAAGTTTTTAGTATCTCCTCCCGTATTTATGTAATAATAAATATATCTAATTATTTTGTTAAAACACAGAATTAAAGTTAGCAATTAATAAATTATCTTAGTGTCTAATAAAGAATAAGAATTTTACTAATATTTTATTGTAGTGGTAACATTGTGGTAGTTTTTTGGTCTTGAATTAGAAATCTTAATATAATAAAAAATAATATATTGTCTATTATCTTCCTGTTCAGAAAACATTTTACATCATCTATATGTGTATTTGATCTTATACTTTTATATTTCTATAGTTCTCGGTGCGTTATTAACCCACGCGAAACAAGAAGTATTAACATTTAAAATGTGAATATTTGCTTTAGTACTACCACATATTTATTCAATTTATCTCAACTTCATACATGTCAAACATGCTTAGTTCATTTGAGGACTGACTTTTCACTAGGGCTTAGTTTTGTATGGCTTCCATAGAGAAATAAGTCCTTTTAAAAGACACTCCTAATTTGTTTTAGTTGCTTGTATAATGGCTTTTTCTATAGTTAATTATTACTTACTATCTGGGCTTTAATAATAATATAAAATCGTAGCTTTTTTATACATTTTTTTTTGTTTAGTTATCTCTATCTTGGCATATTTGTGAATCAATTTTCATCATCAAATGGTTTAAGGTATAGACTGGTAGAAAAATCGAAATATCGGCTTCCTTTACCGTCCTAACGGCATTTTGTGAGCCATTTTGGCAACATGACTTTTCCGACGTAAAAAAGCCTGCTGAATTCGATTCTGGATGTTGCCAAGCCGAATTTTGCCCCCGTCCCCCCATTTTCCCCCTTTTTACCTCAAAATATGTCCCTGATCACGGTTTTTACGGTTTTATACAAAAAGTATTACAGCTAGAAAAAAAGTGTCAAAGACAAGACTGATCTCTATAAAATTAGCTATAACATGGTGTATAAACTTTTTTAGTAGGCCTTATGGTTTGTGAGCAATATCTTCCCGAACTTCATAGAATGGTAGAAAATTCTAAATATCGGCTTCCTTTACCGTCCTAACGGCATTTTGTGAGCCATTTTGGCAACATGACTTTTCCGACGTAAAAAAGCCTGCTGAATTCGATTCTGGATGTTGCCAAGCCGAATTTTGCCCCCCTCCCCCCGTATCCCCCCCTTTTGACCTCAAAATATGTCCCTAATCACGATTTTTACGGTTTTATACAAAAAGTATTAAAGCTAGAAAAAAAATGTCAAAGACAAAAATGATCTCGATAAAATTTCCTATAACATGGTGTATAAACTTTTTTAGTAGGCCTTATGGTTTGTGAGCAATATCTTCCCGAACTTCAGATTTTTTTTTTTTATTGATAAACATGGTCGAGGCAGTGAAATACACTTATTTTAGGATAATTGGCATCGCACAGGACGCTCTGCTGCTCTTGACGCTGACATCCAGTTGGCGTGCTGCTTATTATATGTCAAGACTTACGAGGCTTTCAGTCATAGGCAGTCGTCAGATTTACACGCAGAACTGTATCCAAGTCGGGCTAAAAGCGACGTAGAAAATAAAAATGCTTTACTTCTGACCATGAAGTCATTCAAAATGCTCACGCCAGATTCTCCAGAAACGGGCCTCGGCAATGCAGTTACCCAGGATCTTGCAGCAGAAAAAAATGGCATGGTCCTTGAATCAATATTCTTCCGGTATTACCGTTTCTGTTTCGTTGCAGCCGTAATGTTAATGAGGTGAGCATCCACAAGTGATTCAAGAACTTGCGGATATTCTACTGTTTCGGTGATTAGCCTGAAAACATTAGACTTTTCCCGCCCCTCAGGGATCCATCCGGGATGTAAATAGCCATGGAGACAGCATGTAGCTGATGATTCAAGATCTCTCGCAGACTTAAAGTTCTCCCAGCCTTGTCAACAGCTGTCAAGCGTTGTTGGACGCTACGGTTTTTCTAATTTGTAGTTTTAGCAATGGCAGATTTTAAGCGACCTGCCAAGGTAGGGGTATTTGAAGGTCGGGCCTTTGTTAATTTTGACCTTAGCGCAGTTGCTTACCTGCTATTGGTGAGCCTTTCGGAAGCAAACTTCGTTACTTGGAGTGAGCCAAGCTGCTTGGCAGTGAGAAGTGACACTTTATTTTTTTCTGCTGCAACATCCTGGGTAACTGCATTTCCGAGGCCCGTTTCTGGAGAATCTGGCGTGAGCATTTTGAATGACTTCATGGTCAGAAGTAAAGAATTTTTATTTTCTACGTCGCTTTTAGCCCGACTTGGATACAGTTCTGCATGTAAATCTGACGACTGCCTATGACTGAAAGCCCCGTAAGTCTTGACATATAATAAGCAGCACGCCAACTGGATGTCAGCGTCAAGAGCAGCAGAGCGGCTGGATCCTGTGCGATGCCAATTATCCTAAAATAAGTGTATTTCACTGCCTCGACCATGTTTATCAATTAAAAAAAAATCTGAAGTTCGGTAAGATATTGCTCACAAACCATAAAGCCTACTAAAAAAGTTTATACACCATGTTATAGGAAATTTTATAGAGATCATTTTTGTGTTTGACACTTTTTTTCTAGCTTTAATACTTTTTGTATAAAACCGTAAAAATCGTGATTAGGGACATATTTTGAGGTCAAAAGGGGGGATACGGGGGGAGGGGGGCAAAATTCGGCTTGGCAACATCCAGAACCGAATTCAGCAGGCTTTTTTACATCGGAAAAGTCATGTTGCCAAAATGGATCCCAAAATGCCGTTAGGACGGTAAAGGAAGCCGATATTTAGAATTTTCTACCATTCTATGAAGTTCGGGAAGATATTGCTCACAAACCATAAGGCCTACTAAAAAAGTTTATACACCATGTTATAGCTAATTTTATAGAGATCAGTCTTGTCTTTGACATTTTTTTTCTAGCTGTAATACTTTTTGTATAAAACCGTAAAAACCGTGATCAGGGACATATTTTGAGGTAAAAAGGGGGGAAATGGGGGGAGGGGGGCAAAATTCGGCTTGGCAACATCCAGAATCGAATTCAACAGGCTTTTTTACGTCGGAAAAGTCATGTTGCCAAAATGGCTAACAAAATGCCGTTAGACTTGAAAATTTTTATTTGAACTACCAGTCTAGTAGGGATGCTCATACATAAGGTTTCTTTGGTCTATAATGAGTCTTTTTCAAAAAACATGTACATAGTTAAAGGGTTAATAAAACTAAATTACGATTGCTTCCTTTGTGTATCGAAAATTTGTTATACAAAATATATGGGTAACTTTCGTTACACAAAGGAATAATGCCTTTTTTATTCACAAAGTGACCGGCGATTGATCTCACTATCACCTGATGGTAAGTGACTACGGGGTCGAGGTAGCTCGCCGGTTCAGTAATAGCTTATTCAATCTTACCTTGAAGAGACCCAAAATGTACCCCAAGAAGTTTTGTTTTAATTATAGCCCTTAACTAAGTAGATGTTTTTTGAAAACGACTCCAATATAGATCAAAACTTCGTCATCTCTGGGTTCTCGGCTTTGCACAGCTGCGTTTACATTAAAATATTCATAACTTACACAAAAAAAATACTGTACATCGGCCAGGAAATCTATGGATATTAATGCGGCAGTGAATGCGTTAGGGTGCTCTCACTGCGAACATTCGCCTAACAACTATCAATGGATCAATTTACTGTATTATATGGCATTTATTAATACAATGGTCCCGGTGAGGATTCTTACACACATTTTTATTTATTGATTATGTGTTCAACCATTCTTGACAGACTTTAGAATTCTTGGTCGATGTATACTAACGGACAGAATAATTATTTAGACTGCGTTTCAGTGCAATTTCCGTATTCACATTTTTTTTTTGTTAAAATGATAATTAATTTTACACGGAATATTCCGTGAGTATAAATCACAAAAAATAACTATTCTGTGCCATAAACAATCCAAAACGATGAACTGATGTAATATGGAAAATAAATATTTACAGGTAGACATCTGGATCAAGAAGTCAGGACTAGGCAAATGTTTATTGGTGTCTCAAAAACTAAAAGGTATCTTATCTAAGCTCTTACTTTACTGTAATGAGTCAATGCAATAATGTATTGCACAATGTTTATCGTTTAGCAAAATTATACATTATGTATGGATATGTTGTTGTTTATCAGTGGCGTGATGTCCGCAGTAAATGAGTCTGACTGGCTTGCCGATTTGAGTAAACTTAAGTAGGTAGAGTAGCAGCAAACAATCTATCATGTCTGTGTTTTATTAGCGACCGACCGAAACATGATTTCTTGGCCGAAACCGAACCTTTGGCCGAAACATGATTTTATGGCCGAAACTGGCCGAAACAGAAACTTCGGTCGGACACAAGTTTTTATATGAAAGATGCCGCAGTTTTACAAAAGACTTAGAACAAAATACTAAGCTGCCATTTCACTTAGCAAATAAAACGTCTATTTTTATCCAAATTGTTGTTTAGAACAACGTGGTCAACCGTGTTTAAAAAAAAACGCAATTTTAATATTTTTTCTACATTTAGTACTATTTGGAAGTTTTAAATATAATTGGAATCAAACGGTATACATATTTTTATATTTGCTATATATTACACTATTCTCAATTTCAATTTGGATCCATATCCATGGATATCAATCTTAAAATACTTAAAATGTGTGAATGGGTTAGATTTTTTGCCTCAACTACCTATAGAACAATATTTACCCACAAGACAGTGTTGTGCCGATCCAGGATACCCCAAAGTACACCATTTATATCAACAGGGTTCAGATTTATGTTATCGGTAATAGCAAACGATATATAGGTACCTACCTAGTACCTACCTATCTCGCTCGACCGTGTCTATATTCATTCTCATTTCCTTTCCACTTTCGACAGTCTTGTCTGTTCTATTCAAGTCCCGGCATCAATGAGTTATTTTACACACCTTAAATACACCTTTATTGCGTGTTATTGCCAACTGCATCTTTCGGGAGTATTACTTACGTATGATGTCTGTTTCTGTGAGTTTGTCAAATAGTGCACCAATTTATTGAAATCGGCAGCTTTTACGAATCGTCTGCGAGGGATACCTATCGCCACTTAAATGTGTTTCGCTACTTGATTATTTTGTATTGGGTTACAACTCAAGTATTGGAAATGAAAAACGACGTACTATTTGTCGGCCCTACACGACATAGGAGACTAGCGGTAGCGTAGCGGCGAGCGGTGGTCCTATACACAGTCCCACACTTATGGCCACCGGTTGCCGCTGTTCTGGCAGGATCGAATCGTTCCGGTCTCGATTTCGGTCGGCGGCGAGTGTTGCGGCGTGGGAAAAATTAGGGCTGCAACCACGCACGGCGGCTCTCGGCGTGCTTCATATATAGCTATGTTTTTGTTTCTGGATCATTGTCAGATTTAGGTTCAAGTCTTTCCGGGGGACATCTGCGAAATTAAGGATTCCAGGGCCTAGTTTTCTGATAAAATGCCTGTGAGAATAAAAAACGTTCCCTCTTCTATAATCCAATGTAATAGCAACATAACCTAGATTCATACAAGCTCTACTTTTGACCACCGGAGGGACGAATTTTCTTTTTTGAACTGACAATGACCCTTCTACTCTACTACTCACCGTTGCCGCTGGTCGCGCGTAGTCGTGGGCGAGCCGTTAAGGCACAATCTAACCTACGGTCTTACTTTGGTAATCTCTGAACTAGATTGAACCCTGGAATGAAACGTAGGTTGATTTTAGCCGCAAGAGTATTTCATTATATTGGCGTACATCGTTTGTTGACATTGACAACCAAAATTCACAAAGTAACAAATACCTACTTAAAAAAAGCTCGTATCTCAGTACCAATCTACAAACTAGATACGAGGTGTCGAAGAGTAGTGACAGAAATTTTAGTGAGTTTTGATTGTCACCAGTCGATATGTAAAAGTAAAAAAGTTTCTCACTATCGAAGTAGCGTATGAATTGTTTAATTTGTCATGTCTGTCGAGATGTATGATCATAGTAGCGCTTGTAAATATAGCAGTAAGTATGGAATCTTGTTCTAAGCCTTAATTGTGATATTAAAGTATATCAGTCTTGTAAAACTTGTTTTACTTTTACTATCTTTGTTTGTCCTTGTTCAGAGTTTTGGTTTTATTTATTTATTTAATCTTTATTGCACAAAAGAAAACTTATCGTACAAAAGGCGGACTTAATGCCATGAGGCATTCTCTACCAGTCAACCTTCGGGCAAAGCAGATAAATTGTGGGCGGTGCAACTAACCAGGGGTGGTAAATTCGTGAATTGTGGCCCGATCCGAAGGTGAGGGCGATAAACACCTGCGATCAAGGACTTTACGAATTACCGCCCATGGTTTGCCTAAAGCTTTACTTCTTGTTTGGAGAGAAAGGTAGATTTTCTCCCCACGTAGCGGGCAGAAAGTTCCACTTACGGCCTAGAGTGACGTAATAGTAGGTACATTACATACCTAGGGCGGTGAATTCGTAAAATTATGTGCTTGATTGCAGGTGTTTGTGGCCCGAACCGAAACTGCGACATAAACATGATACACTCATATTCATATTCTATTGGGTCTAGAAATAGGAAGAGCGAAATCTTATTGCGACTCCACACTGTTCGCGAAGTTGGCCGAATTATGGGTTTCAGCAGTGAAGTGCCTGCACACTAACTAGTCAACTTCGCGAGTAGTGTGGGGCCGCTATTATTTGGGAGAATATTTGACAAAGTGTCCTGCTGTTATCAGGAAATAATAATTCCATACCTGTCCGCAATAATTGGCAAGTAGCCTATGGTAGGTACTTATGATAGTAGCGAGACGATGTGAAAGAAAATCGCTGGTGAAGTGTGTCGAGTTAAAAAAAATAATATTATTCATGACAAGAGTGCTTATATGACTTTTATTAAAAATTATTAACGTAACTACGTAATGCCACCAAATCAACGCTTTTCAACGGACACTTTTTACACTCCAAATCTTTAAATTGTATGTTGCCAGCTGTAAGTGAAACCGCCATTGTCACCTGACTTTGTGATTGTGACATACACACACACCCATTGCTAAATGCGCGTTAGATAAATGATAAAATTTCCGCCATTTTCCGACACGTGTATGCGTCTTTACAATTTATGCATCACGCGATACACGATAAACGCTTTAGTCATCGGCCACTGATATGAGGCCGAATCAACTTTTTGACCGACAGAAATCTGTCCACAATTTTTTAACTACGTTGTAGGTATTGACTAATGGCTTATCTATGTGAAATTTTATGGCCTATTAATAAAACAATTTAAACGGATTTGACGTATCGGCAACATTAGAGACGTAAAAGTGTCAATCATAAAAGTTTATATTCAGCCATATACGGTATGGTAGTAACTAGTGACTATCAAAATATCATTCGATAAGGCCCAGTAGAACTACTGGGGACTAACTTCAGGGTAAACGTAATAAAACATGTAACGATGCAATATAATATGATTTATTTTTTTATATTTGTAAGCACAATAATTTTGCTTTGTCTGTCAAAATATTGTTTAAAGAAGCAGGTACAAGTGATGTTTACAACACTTACAAAACCTAACTACATACATTTTACAACTGCATTAAAATATCTCAACAGTATTGTGTCTTAAAGAATTTATAATGAGAATCACTTTGTGACATACAGTACAAAAATTGTACAATAATGTGGTATTATAATAAAGAAAATATATTTATTCAAAACCGTAATATTCCGTCTGACTTACTGAGAAGCATTAGTAATGATAATGATTTATTAATAGACATAAAAAATATATAATTATTAAATAGTTGTACATTACAATATGGTACTTATAATTCTTTCATTTCGTAATACTTTTAAGACGCTAATCGCCTTCGAAACATAAGAACTATAATAAGGAATAAATAGATACATCTTACTATGTAACAACAAGAATTCTTAAATAAAGTGTAATACTAGTAGTTATATAACAACCAGATTTTATGAAAAAGTAGAATTACTTTCATACTTAAATATTAAAGAGAGTAAAACTACCAACTTATCTGTTCAATCATGCTTAATGCATAAACTAATAAGAGAAAGACTAAGTTCAACCAAACTAGAATAAGGGTGCATTTCCATTGTCACAGTAGACCTCTAACACGACTCTTTGTCGACAAACATTTCCTATCTTGTTCTTTACAATGCCGTGCGAGCAAGAAGGTAGATGCTGAGTCGTGCGCCCAAGTCGCGAAAAGAGGCCCAGCCCGTCTAGCACAACTATATTGCGCGATTATCGCGCACGACAAAGTTTCACACGTCACTCTCTAACAGTACTGCACAGAAAGAGATAGGTAGTATATCTCGCGCGAGAAAGAGTCGCGTCTCACAGTTGTGCTAGAGTTGCTGCTGGGCGGAGCAAATTGAGGACATATCACTGCTTTTCCCATACTATCAGTTTCCGTTAAGTTTTCACCTGGTAACTATGGCGTCGGATTCAAATGAAGTCCAAACCTAACGTAACCGTAACAAATCGAGGTTTCGTTCTCGTCTGTGACTGTATCCTTCTCCAAAACTGGCGACGGGTAATGCGAAACTAGCGCCACTTTCGTCTTTTTTCTTATAACTTCATAATCTGATATTTTTTTAGAAATAGCTGAAATCTAGGAGCTAGCAAAACACCTTTAATATTTATTAAATCACTATATACAATTTGTTCAGTGTAGTTCACCCTACAAAACTTGTTCACGTCAAAAGCGGCCACAATAGTTTTGGGCAAGTTTTTAGAGACAACTAAAGAACAAGAAATTGTGTATAATAATTTAATAAATACTATAGGTGTTTTTCCAGTTCCTCAAATATTGAAATTACTGGAAATTGATCTGGTTTAGAAGATATACTAAAAATTTGTAAGTGGCGCTAGTTTCGCATCACCCGTCGCCTTAACACGCACAATCGATACGAAGTTTTAGAAACTGAACGGGAAAGACACGTTCTGTGCAGACTGCTTCGATTATTGCGCAAATTATTTGCGGCGGAATTTTGACCACAACTTTTATAAGAATAAACGCAAAAACCGGTCACAGAACATTTTATTCACATTCTGTTCCTAAAATTTCGTAAAGATTCGTTAAACGTAGGAGGAACCAGACGAAAGTGAAACCTCGTTTTGTAAGGAAAAATTAGCAGTGGTATTTTATAGGGAAGAATGGAGGAAGACAACATGCTGCACCAAATAAATGGGATAAGGGCAAGGGAATGACGATTTTCTCTTAAATCAATCACACTTTCCGTCATTTGAAACTGTGATATTGGACAAATCCTATTACTGCCAGCTTCGCGTCACGTAAACGCACCCTGAGACTTATTCCGAGATAAACAAATATATATTTACTTTTATAAAGGAATGTATGCTTCCATGTTGGTCGATACAAACCTTAAATTAAAAATAAATTTCAAACAGATAAATTAGTAGATAAAACATACACAGTACTGGGCAACAGTGGTTAACATTTTAAACTTTACCCGCTAGTCGATAAGATTGAAAACTTAACCTGCCGTTGCTTATTCTAGACATAGAAAGCTTGCGACTACGCTACTGTACCCTCTATAGTTAATCTTATTTATAAGATTACTGTGAAGGTACCTCTATACTTCTGGAAAAAAAGAATGAGCTTCAGTCAATCTAACAGTCCACAGATGAAATATGTGTGCATATATTGTACATAAAATCAAAATAATTCGATTTAAAACTATACTTCTTCGTATGTAAGTACATACCTAGTACTATTTGTGCGGGATGTTCAAGAAAAGTAGACAATTTTAATTTTATTATTTGTTAAAAAGGCATCTCTGCGGCAATTACACTTTCCTGAATTAGGTAAGTTATATTGCTGCATCCCTCTTGTCAGTGACTAATTTAGGAAAGTGTAAATAGCTACCTTAGAGACATCAAATGAGACCACACTCCTAAGTAGGTCTACAATTAAACTATATATTATATTATGTTACCAATTCAAGGAAAATCCATGTTCCTCTTAGAATTGGATTAGATTACGAAAATATCACAAAGATTTCCACCCGCATTGTCATTGGCATTAATTCATTCATTTCTTTCGTTTAACAGTCTTACCCTAGTCTACACTACTCGCGAAGTGAACCGAAGTTTAGAAGTGATAGTTTGGTGGGGCAGTTCGCTACAGAAACTCATAGGTACTTCGGCCAACTTTGCCTAGGCCAACTTCGCGAGTAGTGTAGAGCTAGGTTTATGATATATTTGGGTATTTAAATGTTATATTCTGTACAATACAATAATAGATTTTCGACTATGACGGCTTTAGAATTAATTGAAGCTCATTCCACTTCTACACCAAGTTCTTGTTAAACAAGAAAAATCAACAGTCCTTAGGAAATTGTGCTCTCAATAAATAGGTAATTTTGCGTCTACGCTTAATTTTACTTTATCACAATGTAACCAACAATATAAAAATAAATGCTTGCGCGACTTGGCTCTGAGGCCAAAGGACTAGTAGCACTGGTACGCGAAAGGCACTGCTGTTAGTTGGTCCGCGATATGTTATTATCTGAGCAACAATCGCCATTTTTTTTTATATATAGGATCTATTAACCGACTATTGTTTTTAAATCCTGCCGAAAACCATGAAACTAAATCTCGTGAAGTAGACAATTTAGCATTTAACTATACTTTTTACTTTCGGAAGACTATAATACAAAATGTTTTCTATTAGGCGATGGGTACATAGTTGTGGCCTTTTGTAGGAATACTACATTTTGTAAGTATGAGAATTATTCGCAATTGAGAACGTTTAACATAGTAATAACCACGAAGATGTTACTACCACATGTACAATGAGTTGCAGAATTACATGGCCCATTTATGAATGAATTCATTCATAAATGGGCCGAAGTGGAGCGACAGCCAAAGGGAGGCCGCGAGCGCCAGAGAAAAAAAATGGCGATTCCAATAAACCGTACAGTTACTTTAAAGTTTTAGTTAAGTTATTGCGTGTTTAATGGATTTTATGCAGCCCATAGTACAGCCAAGTTCAATAATATCTGAACTCGCCTTTATTGTTAAAGGCATAGGAGCGATATAGGTATATTTTGATCACATTCTTGCTCATTTTAAGAACTCTACGGTAATGCTACTCTGAATACAACTTAGGATTCTTTACATTCAGTTCGATATTGCTTTGAATTTGAATCTCTTCGCGTAGATCACAAATCGAAAACAGTCCTTTGCTTCGAACCCGAACTAATATATGATACAGTTTTGGTATAGTTTTTTTTTGTTTAATTTTGAGCTTCAATATTATAGTAATTTAGTATAATATTGTTTATGTAACAGTACAACTCCAGTTGCTACACAACGAATATTATGCGTCTTTACTGACAATATCAGCGTTATATCATTGTTTTTTTTACTATACTTATTGCGAAGTAGTTTCTTGGTTAGATAATAATGAACGTTTCAAAATAAAAAATCGAGGATTTGCAGCTCAAATAATTTACACATCGCTTACATGCTAAAATCGTACAAAAATATAACATTCGTATTTTATAACAAAACTGCTATACTTCATTCTAATTGTGTTAAAACCAAGGCACCTTAACATTGTGGAACTTGTAATTGTGTTCTTGGAGCAAAATAAAGGCTTTATAATTTTATGAAACATGTAATGTCTCATTTTTTAATGTGGGTAGGTACACCACATTGACATGACATGAGACAGATTTGTATTCATGGTTTAAAATAAAGGCTTATTTTGTGTTATTCGAAATCGCGCACAAGGTTTTAGGCACTCTAAACGACAATACCTTTAACTTTCAGAAACATTTAATAATTGTTCTTCACAGGTCTCTTTACTTCACTTTGGGCTTGAACATTGTGGCCAAAACTATTTGTGGTAAACTTTTTTTAAGTATTATTGTATGGAAAATGCCTGAAAATTTGCTGACTATAATTTTCACTCATTAGATGTCGTGTTACCACAACAGAAAACTCAGCGCCCGCGCTCCCAATGGCGCGCGTTTTGGAGCGACAGCCAATGGGAAGCAGAGAGTGATAGATCGAAGAAAAATGGCGACCGTAGTGAAGTTACTCTGCGTGTTTAATTCCATAAAACTCTCCATAAATAGTGTGTACAATTAGTTTCTTTATAATTTTGTGAAACCATTTCTATTAGATGTCGCGAATAATATCCCGAACCAAGTATTAATCCACCGTTTAAACTTTTTAAATATAAGAACCATATATAACTGATCTTTTACGAGAGACGTAACAAAAAGTATATTTTTTCGATGCCTATATAAGCCCTTGTAGTTCCTTCTCTTTTTACGACGTTATAACTATAATCTATCACTTGTATTTTGTATTAAAGCACGTTAAACTCTAATATTATTTTTGTATAGCTACAACACTTAACTACTTATATAAATCATGTAAGTATTCATCTTTCTTAATCTATTCATTAATAATCTGAATATATTTTAGCAACATACAATATACTTTCGGAATTTCAACGGGAGGTATTTGTAAATCTAATCCTTACTTATTGAAAGATAAAATATTTAATGTGATGTATACTTTTAGGCATTTTCTTTGTTTATTTGGAAGGCATTCAATTTATATTGTTAACAGGCCAAGTGCGGAAAAGATCTCAAGAGATATTTCATTATTTCTATTGCACCAAAATCAGATCTCATCCCGTAAACGTATTCAACAGAGCAAAGCAAAATTATTTAACTTATAAAAATAACCGAAAATGGTACCTATTCATATGTTAAGAGTTAAACATCTAGATAAAAATAAAATAGGGGGTACCTACCTATAACTGTTTCACAGTTTCCATTGAATTGTTAAGCGATAATTTTATTATTTCACAACGCGGAATAAAATAAACATAACATAAATAAAGGGTGAATGTCGAAATATTTGAAATGAAAATGTTTTGGCCTTATTCGATACCTACCTATGCGCAGTTAGCTTTCGCTAACCCTCTAGACAGTTTCACTCGGTTACGCGATACAGGCACCATACTAATCTACGTTGTTGTTCTACACAGTAGACATACGACTTCGTTTCGAAATATACTCCCCATCCCTACTTCTGCTTAAATTTCTATGTAATACGACAAAGGCGCAGTTTTTACTCCATCTTGAAATGCATCACACACAAATCAAGATGCAGTAGAAGCCGCAACGGTGATGACGCTCTATTCCGAATTTCTCAATGCTTAAACATACTCGTAAGACACTAGACCAGGCAACCGTCATTAATTCCGTTGTTGAGTTTGGTCTGCGAGTCGGGAACGGTCGCGGGATACGTATGGCACTGCTGCGCATTCAAATTGTAGTTCTCAGGATCGAAGTACTCTTGTTCCGACTCAATGGGAACAAGGAGGTTCGTGGATTTGGGAATGAAGCCGTCTGTCGTGACGTAACTGACTTCAGAATTAGCTTGTAGACTGAGGACGCTGTCTGGCCTGGTGTAATCGCCCTCGATGACGTGAGACATGTAGATAGGTTCGATGGAGGCGATGGGTTCGATCTCGCCATTGCAGCTGAAACTGGAAGAGGAAGCCAGAATGTTGGCGGACTCTGGACGGATGTAGGGGGACTGCTCGAAAGCGGGGAATGTGTTCTGCTCGTAGCGGACGAGGTTGTAGCTCGGGTTGGGCGAGGATCGCGAGGTGCCGTTCTTGACGCACGACGCCGCGTGCACGGCGAGCATCTCCATAAGTTGTCGCTTCTGTACTTCCAGGTCCTGAAAAAAACAAAAAGAAAACGGTTATAATTTCGTTTCAAAACGATCGTAGTGTCTTCAATTAATATTGCCTGCCAAATGTTGTAATCAACTACTTTGAGAAGGTCTACAGATATATTCTCTTATTGAGTAGTATTTGATCTGAGCTAATAATTACTGGTTAGCATTTGCTGCCACTTGGCGACAGATAGAGTCAGATGCTCCATTGCATTTCGCTCAAAAAACTGCTACTCGCGTGTCCGACTCGCGGGTATTTCATGAGGGCGGATTATGAATAGAGCGCGCTCATTATAAAGTATTCACTCTTCAATGCTAATCAGTATATCGCCTTGCATATACACGTCGTAAAACCCTAAGCAGCGCGCACGGCACTGGCGTTCAAAACAAGGTTAACAAAATATCGGCATAATCTCCCAACTTAACTCTCCTAATCTCGTCAGTCTTATCTTAATGACCAAAGCCATGTGTAAAATGGCCATTGGAGATAATGCACCTTTACCTTTTTTGGTACTAGGTACGCTTGGTTAATTTTCTATTTCGTAATTTGTTTAAGAATGGGGACTGGTGTAATCAAAAATCTTGATTTTTGTTTTATTGCGAATATGCCAAAAAACAACAATACAAGACCACTTAGCGTGACGAGCCTTGCTAAATACCTACGCAAGCCTTTGTTCGGGCAAATTCGACGCGTGTTCATATTGGTTGCTAAGAATACTTATAGTTCACAGTCACAGTCGGATTCTATCAAGAGCAAAATAAATAACTTCCTGTGGTATCCTACTGGCCCTGTGATGATTGCGTTTATAAATGACAAAGCATCTGTCTCGTTTTGACGAATTGCGAGTGCTTCGTCACTTATTTATCGCGTGATAAAAGCATCATCATAGGTAATGGTGGTATGTAAGAATAGCTACCTTTAGCTGAGCCTTCAGGTCGATGTTCTGGTGTTCGAGGACCTCGCTCTCGGAGACCAGGTTGACTGTGCGCTCGCGCTTCTTGAGCCTGCACTTTGTGGCGGCGATCTTGTTCCGTTCCCTTCTGCGACGTCTGCGCTCCTCGTCTTCCGGGGTGAGCTGAGGAGAAAATTACCGTTAAACAACAACCAAAAATCACACTAAGGCGAAAGTTTGCGGGTGTGTTTATGTGTATGCTTGTTACTTCTTGACGCTCAAACGGCTGTACCGATTTTGATAAATGTTGGTATGAAAGTAGCTGACACCCAGGACCAGGGACTAACACATAGGCTAGTTTTTATCCCGAAAAAATGTAATTATGTGTTCCCGTGGAACGAGCGGGTAACACCGCGCGGCGCAGCCAGCAACCTATGAAAAGCTACTTCCAGAAACAAAACTATTTACATTTACAACGAATCTATTAACTTATTAGATATAGATATTATGACAGTCATAAATTATTATATTTACGGGTTCTGAAGAATTGATGCCTCTATTGTTGACGACATAGAGGCGTGTTCAGATGTTTCAGATCACATTTTTGCTCATAAATTAAAGAACTCGACTGTAATTAATCATTAAAATGTATGCAGTAGGTACCTATTTAGTTATGATGATAATATCATATACATAATAATATAGATACGAGACAAAAATAACCCGGTCTAGTAATTTAGTTGACATGCAGTCACCAAAATCCTAAAACTTTGTCTAATGGATTTCTTCATTCTCAAAGACTCATGCCATTGCCATGCGGCTCATTCAAGACTCATAGGAATAGTAAACTACATACAACTAATCATAGAGTCAACCCAGCTAGAAAAAGATAAGATAGAAACCTGATTAAAGCAGTCGTAAATAATGAATACGCATCAATATCACTTATGGATTCGCAAGGAAAGATCCTTTCAAAGATTGGAATACTAATGAGTTGCAAAAAGTTAATCCAATAATAAATAATTTATTCCAAAGTCATCGTATTTTTACAACCACGTTCTATGAAGGAAATGAAGTCACACGGTTCTGCATTGCAAGCAGGCCTTCTTTGTGCGCTATTAAAACTTCAATAGAGCCGTTGCATAATAAATATTATAATGCAGCCGCTGTAACCATAAAAGCTAGTTAAGAAACTAGCCGTGGCTCATTGCTGTGTTCCTAGTAGACTGTGATCATAAACATTTTACTCTTTTGCTTGGAGGTCAAGCGTGCAGTAGGTTACAGATTATCTTTTAATGAAGACATCGCAGTGTTGCACCTATATTTACAGTAGATCTATACCTAAGTGCCGTGACTGCTTTAATAATAATAATTATGTTGCACAAATATTGAATAGCTCCTTAAAAATAGACATTTTGCGGTTTCTACTTTATTAATCCAGATCTATCTTTCACTACCTAATCAGCGAAGGTCGCTTCCAATCAATGTTCCGCCTACAATCTGTTAAATCAATACCGGTATGTATCGAAAGGTGAATAAAATAACTCATTCATCTCTGTCATTTATCTTAATCTAACCTATAGGTCAGGTGACATGAAAGTGGCTCCAGTGTATATTAATGAATTAATACAAATGTAAAGGAGCTGACAAGGTCGACTCACCATATGAACGTAGATGGTTTATATTATAACAAAAAAAAATTTACTAAGCATTCAATATTAGTTACCACGGAGGAGTTATATCATGGTCCTTATACAGAAGCCTTGCTCTCTTAATACTGATAATTTTGCTATCATCGATCGGTCCGCTTTCACCGATACCCACAATAGGTATCAGTTAGTTTACCAAAACCCACAATATCAGTTAGTTTACCAATACCCACAATATCAGTTAGTTTACCAATACCCACATTATCAGTTAGTTTACTAATACCCACAATATCAGTTGGTTCACCAAAACCCACAATATCAGTTAGTTTACCAAAACCCACAATATCAGTTAGTATACCAAACCCACGTTACCAAGTTAGTTATCGTCGCCCTAGTCCGCCGGAGGAGGGTAATTTGTTTGCATTTGGTCCGTAGTTTGGATCAACCTAAATCAGTTCCTTTCTTTAATACTAATGCTACGTAAGCCTAGTTCTGAATACTGACCCCTTCGCTCTTGGTGGTGTGGGTGTGGCTGCTGTCATAGTCGTCGTCGCTGTCTTCCCTCTTCATCCGCTTCACGCCGATATCCGTGTCACTGCCGGACATTTTGCGTTTCGACTCGATCGACAGCTTCAGTCCAGCTTTGATCAGTTCCGAGCACGTCTGGAAAGGAAAACGGTTTCAATTATTTCGACATAGAGCAATAAGCGTCTACCGTTTCATTAACACTTTCTCAACCAGACTAAAAAATTAACACTACCCCAGAAACTAACAGAGCCTGCCAGGCAGCATCGGAAGTAGGTAATGTACCATCAAAAATAGTTGACATGTAACTTGGTGTTTCCAATAATGGAAGGAATTGTATTTGTATTTTGTAATTGGCATCTGAGTAAAAGTTATGAAGAGGTTTTCACACAGACATCGTGACTGTTCCTTCTACGAGCTTTATCAATATGTTTCGTCAAGTTGCTACTAACTGATGGTCTATCTTTTAAATGACAGCTATTAGGTAATATATGATTCTGTGACTACAGAACACGGTAAATCTTTTTTGTCTGCTCGATTTGTTCAGATTTAAATTGTTGTAGATGTAGTCTTAATTCCTGTTGGATTATTTATTTAATTGGTAACCTTTGAATGGAAATTTCTCCCTAGCTAAGTATTTATTACTTAATCGAAATAGTTCTGCCCTGTTTTGGTACCAAATTTATAATACTTATCGTTATATTGTAGCTATAGAATTAAATTTGATAACGTTGGTGACGTAATAAGCAAATCGTGTGATGACTTAATTGTTGATATGTATCATAGGACTATTATTAAAAGTAAACACCTATGACAAGTCCGACATAAACTTATTTACATCAACAAATTAATGTCGACGTGACACTACCTAAACGGTTACAATAGGTAAAACATCCAGATTATAGCTCAAATAATAGCCTGAATCGTAATAGCAGCGGATTAAGTTGCGCATTTAAAACGACTAAAAAGAAAATGTCTGATTATTATCCGTTTAACAATGGAAGGACATCGCAACCCGGACATATTGTGTATGCAAATCAATCATTCTAGTGTCGCAAAATCACTTTGCAAGCCTACCAGTTATCTTACATCTGTCACAGTTCATAATGCATTGAAATAATGCCTATTATACATACATTGATCTACAGAAGATACGGTCGGCCTGTACCATGATGTTTATTCAACATGTATTAGCGGTTTTTATGTGAGATTCTCTATCAATTATTATCATTACCATTAACCATTGAATGCGTGTGAGTTTTTGCTTCGCTATGCATGATTCATGTTTTACCTTCTTATAGGATATTCAAGGTTATGATTCTGATTGAAAAATTATATGTCAATTGCTTTAATACGATTGCAATTGTAGTTACAGCTGACTATTGTCCGAAGGCAATAGGATTGTTTCTTTTTCTCATATTTTAAACGTCCGCTCATTGTTTTTGTTTGCCTAGTGCCAACGGGTATTCAATTGCCACTTATAATTCTTTGAATTATGATAAACATATTCAATCAGGCCATAAACAGCTTATACCCGGTCGATTTGATTTCATCCCTTCCCCATTTCATGTCATTTTAAATTTTCCCTGAGAACTTTATTCGTAAAATTTAAGTGGGGCTCTAAAGGCAAACAGCCCATTTTCTATGAAATCAGTTTCGTTTACAATTTTGTATAAATACAGAAAATGATTGTACCTACATAATTATTCGCCTGGTGACAACTTTTGGTTTCACTAAAATTTCCTCACTGATGCTTTTCAAGACCTCGTATCTATTTAATCATTTGATACTTAGATACGAGTTTTGTTTCGCGCAAAAGTTACGCGTAAGAACATCATAATCAAAGAGAAGGAACAGCTGAACTGGCGCAATCGGGCGCAACGTCCTCAACGGCATTTAACATGATGTATGTACATTTTAGTAAATATTACTTTACTGCGAAGAACCACTAATTATCTCGCGATAGTCGGCGTGAAGCAGATCAAACGTAGCCACGAACAAGCTAGCCTTGTACCTACCGAGAGGTAATTAGCGACTAGAGGGGCTACTCCAATGTTCGACATTCAACCGGCTCTCTCGATCTCCTGTAGAAGTATACTTGAGTGAGCGGGACGGCTTTATACGATGGTTGCATTTCGGACATGCATTACCTACCGAACGTTGAACGGAAAATATGAACTTTATTAAACTGTACTTTTTATAAGTATGACCGACAAGTTTGCGTTTGACCCTGGTATCGTCTGAAGGAAAGGATAAAAAAATCTCAGAGGTTTGTTTACAAACTGGATAACGGCAGTAGATCTACTCACTGTATTTATAGATATAAGATATATATTTACAGCGCAAGCTAAATAGCGACGAAAGTAATACTTTGATTTTGAGGTCATATTATGCTGATATGTGCGTATAGATTCTCAGAAGTCTAACAGACATTGAACTCTTGGTATTTATTGTCTGTAAGTAGGTTTAAACCGCTTTTATATTACTGTTGCACAAGTTATGAGAAAATTCATAGAATTCAGTCGGATGGATTATTAATCCCTATAATTAAATTTGATAGTCCAGTTTTAAATACCTATAAAGTTCTATTTCCATCCATAATACGTATATGACATTTTTGTCACTTTAACGAGGGAATCAAAAATATCACGCACAAGTATAAATAGCTTGTTCAATGTTCAACTCACACGCTTGTTCTCCCCCCTTTTTTAAGGTGATCATTGATAATAATAACAGACATTCCGTTAACAGTATTTATATGTATATGACACTCTAGAAGGTACGACTTCGTACGCGTTTTTTTTTAAATACAATATTCGTGTAAATGTAGGTATCCTTTAACCCTCTTTGGATGTTCAGCTATCCTTGTACCGAAATTGGTTAAAATTTCTCCAGCCGTTTCGGCGTGATGCAAAGGAAATTATGACCAACAGATGGCGCCAGACTGGCATGAGGCCGCGCGCCCATACAAAACAAAAGATGATATACTGCATCACGCTATTAAGATAATTCCTTAAATCATGACCCCTCTCCATAGAAAACTGATATTCAATACAAATTTAGAATTTTATAATAGTATAGAGTCAAACCACACTAACTCAAGTAAAGCTAATGAACTGTCAAACCAAAAAAGTGAGTCAGTTTTTATGGTTTGACAGTTCATTTGCTTGCGATGGTTTGACTCTAGAGGATCATTATTTGACCTTCTAGAAAAGAAAGTTACCTTTTGTATGCTGGGCGGAGTGCCGGAGGCTGGAGAAGTGGCCGATGAGCCGTTGGACATCGATGAGTTGGAGTCGTTGCCGCTCGCGCTCTGCAAAACATAATACGTTTCTGTCAAAAAAAAAAAATGTGCGAGGCTTTTATAGCCGACTGTACTTTTCTTTGAACATCCATCAATTGCTCACGATACGATCCTAAAGAGCCCAAACTCGGTAGGATTACTTTAATCTATTATTGAGTTCCGAGGGCCGCCTGCCGGCTCCATCATCGGACCAGCCCCATGGTACCATATTATTGTATCAAAGTTGAGTAGGCATGCAAAATTTCAGGACAAATGGTACAGGAAAGCGCCATCTCTCGCGGTCTATGCACTTGCTGTAAAACAATGGGGACTGGGGATTGTGCGTGTAAACGCACATCCTAGGGTATGGCTAATGCGCATAAGCATTTTAAACACATGACGTAGAGGGCGCTCCAGTAGCGTTTTTGAAGATTTGGTGTGATTGACGTAACGATGTGATAGCTCAGTTGGAAGAGCACTACGTCGGAAACGTAGGGTCGCAGATTCGAGGCCTGCTTACATTGCAGTGGATCATATTACATTTTTTCTTTCATAATTTACCTTTGTGTCCATATGTATTCCTGTATTCTGTCAGACTATAATAAAGATCAAACAACGAACTGTGTTGTTTTGTCCCTTACACACTATGGGTTGCCTTTTGAACGCCAAGCGGTGAAATTATTTAACGTGTCATTGACGCCACAGCAACAATTAAAGAAGTGCTCCAAAATCAGCATGAATTGAAAAATAGTTAAAACCTTTTTAATTACAAAGTTTTTGATCATTGAAATTTGGACGGCTATGGCCGACGTGGCATCAGTGGTACGACTTTTAGTTGACGGCCACAGCCGTCTTTGACGATCAAAAGGTTAAATAGGTAGTACATGATTCGTACCTACTTTGACTACTTTCTGTATTCCGAGTGCCTGTCCGCGTCGCATGTCAAAGCTAATGGAACTGTTTCCGATGGAGTAGGGTCACAAAATTCTAGGAGAAAGATGATGTTAAAGTTAACCTTTAGAACGCTTTTCCACCCATGTCAAAATGTGGCTTATACGCCAATAGTTGAAAAAATAAAGAGCGAAAATATAGCTTATCTGTCAGCAGAAAAATTGCTTTAACAGCGTCCGCCATTACCGCGTTAGTGGTCGTTGGCGTGGTAGGCATGACAGCACACGACCACTTTAGTGGCTCTTGGCGTTCAAAGGGTTAAAGAGGGTCGATAGAATGTATTTAATATTTCCAAACATAATTAACTTTTCCAAACAGTTTCAAATGTAAGTAGTAGGAAATTTCCGTAACTAAGGTACTTGTAACTGTAAGTCACCCAGAAAAGAGGGAAATGGAAAATAGAAACAACATCGAGTTTCGAGTAATTTCATTGCGTTTCGTACTGGTACGGAACCCTCATTGAGCGAATTCGCCTCACACTTGGTTATAGTAGAGTTGTTAGTCCGCTGTTTTCTAACATAATTGTGCGCATCGGGTTACAAGCATGAAATTTCTACCACAGATAGAATGTTCCACGGTGATTATTTTCAGATGTGGAGGGAAGTCAGATTCGTCCCCTGTGAGGCGGGAGAGCGGAGTGAATAGGACAAAGTATATCTCTTTTCTTTCTTTATTGCTGGTCAGCTAAGTCTACTAGGACTTGTCTGGTATCGTTTCCATGTAAAACGGATATCAGAAAATCATTTTTTATGTTATTTTTGTATAGTTCTATATAAAAATATGGGTCTATGGCCGAAAAGGTAAAAATCACAACAAGTTTTTTTATTCAGTGAGGTAAATTATTTAAATTTCGTTAACATTTTTAAATTATTATTATTATTATTATTTTAAAAAGCTCATTTAATCTAGTTCCTAAAAATATATGCATGTTGGGAACTTCTCATACAAACAGTAGTTTAAAATAAATGTTTAAGTCGGCGTAACCAACGCAAATCTCCGAACGCATCCTATTTCGCTTCATTAAATACATTAAATAATGATTATTAACATGCTTTTACATATAATATTTACCATATACGTCCTAGAAAAACAAATTGATGTATAATTAAAAAAAAAAATTTTTTGCTAATGTATCACGAGCACACGGGCTAATCTCAACATCAACAATTTATTTAAGTTACTGTTTGTATGAAGAGTGCCCAACATGTGTATAGTTTTAGAAACTAGATTAAATTTGCTGTTCTGCAATATTTTTGTTAGTTGTAAATATTCAGGAAATATAACTAATTTATCTCCCTGAATAAAAAAAACTTGTTGTGATTTTTACCATCTCGGAAATACACCCATATTTTTATATGGTACTATGAATAAATAACATAAAAAATGAATTTTTGATATCTGTTTTACACGAAAACGATACCACACAAGCCCTAGTAGCGTTTTAACTGATCAGTAATAAAAAAAAAGTGTGTGTGTCAGCTCCGACGCACGACTGGAGTTTACTCTTCAGGCCAGGCGCGCACCACTTTTTTGTCGCAGAAATAAGCGTACTTATGGGTTTATGAAAATCGTGGTGCGCGCACTCTCATATAAACCCATATCTTGCATTTATTCGACAAAATTATCGTGCGACTAAAATCTTGGTGCGCGCCTGGCCTTAAGAACGTTTATAAAATATATACTCAATACTCAATACGTTTATTGCACATAATGATTATACAGGTGAAAGTAAATAGTTTAAGTATCACATTATGTACCCTGTTGGGCGCTGCAAACAAGAACGAAAAGGTAGGCACACTTTTTGTGCAACCTGAATTCGAGCGCTGCGAGGAATTCGTTTGACCACTGGAATTGAATGTTTAAGCTCACTGATTTTTAGGGTTCCGTAGTCAACTAGGAACCCTTATAGTTTCGCCATGTCCGTCTGTCCGTCTGTCCGTCCGTCCGTCCGTCCGTCCGCGGCTTAGCTCCGTGATCATTAGTACTAGAAAGCTGAAATTTGGTATGAGTATGTATATGTATAACGCCGACAGAACGGTAAAATAAAATTTTAAAAAAAGTTTTTTTTTCGGGTACCTCTCGAACACCTAAAGTGGGGGTGCATTTTTTTTTTCTTTTCAACACTGATGTGTGGGGTGTCGTTGAATAGGTCTTGTAAAAATAATAGGGGTCTTCTAACATTATTTTTTGATAAAGTCAGCAGTTTTGTAAATATTCGCTCCAAAAACAAAAAAAATAGTGTCCCCCCCCTCTAACTTTTCAACCACGGGTCAAGAAAATTCGGAAAAATTCATGTTAATGAGGCCTTATAAGTACTTTCAATGAAAACTATATTGAACAAAATCGGTCGAGCCGTTTTTGAGTTATCGCCAAATTTCATATTTTTTCTTAAAAAGGACGTAAGTTGACTTCCAGAAGGTAGTAAGTGATTACAGTTTCTAGGGCGTTTACGACCTTTTTATAGAGCTTAAAATTTTTCTTAACTTAAACCTCGGGCTTAAAACAGCAGTTTATTGTGAAGGATGAGCAATTACGGAACCCTACACTGAGCGTGGCCCGACATGCTCTTGGCCGGTTTTTTTCAGAAAAAGGCCTGATCTGACATGGTTGTGAATTGTTTGCCTGGTGGCGACGTAATTGCGCCAGCACGAATGCCATGGGTTCTACTGATGTGTATATTAAGGGCCTCCTAAACGGGCCATGTTTTGCTGCAATTTGTGGCCCGGCCATTATTTGCATCTTGCTCTAGCGTATGGTGTTAGAGATGGACGGCCATAGTTGCCGGCCACAAATTGCAGCAAAACATGGCCCGTTTAGAAGCCCCTTTAAGTCCTTTCTGACCTTTAAAGAAACGAATCTGGGAGCAATGTGGGCACTGTACGGAATTCTCCAGCGACAGCGACACAGACCTGGAAGCGAAATTCTGAGAGGAGCCCGTGCTATTAGGATTCATCAAGTAAACTATTAAAAAACGCAATAGATAAAAACTTACGGCTACGATATCAAATAAAGTATTTAAAAAAACCGCTCCAAGTTTCGGCATACAAATTGCCCCATAAAGTTCCTGGGGGAAGCGGTGGTTTATAATTGCACATATACTCGTAACTAGATAGTACTCATGCACTGATAGCAATCACACTCGTAACATGATAGAGATTCACGCAAAATATTAGCAAAAACTTGAAAACAAAAACACATTTCTCAGCTGTTGTAGATTGACAACTGTCAGTCAAGCTGCCCGATGCGCACTTGCGCAGCAACGCGCCGTGTAGGCCGCCGGCCGCCGCCGCAGTCTCCGCGGAGAAATTATGAATATGTTTCTTGTCTATGTTATTTGTTAAGCCTCTTGTGGTAATTTAAAATAAATAAATGGCAGAGAACAATTAATATTAATTTTCTCTAACGGGAGCCATGTTTTCCCGTTGCTAAGTACATTTAAAATACATTTCATGAAATAAACATCTCGGTGAAGGTCATTTTATATAGGGATCTTAGTCTATAACGCTTAACGTAACGCATAACCTGCTAAATTAAGAAGTCGTATTTTTACCCCGATCGTATACTGAGATACGACTTTTTAAATTAGCACGGCAGATACGTTCGATTTTTTACCCCATAATTTTCATACCCCGGGCTTATATATGAAAATCGATTCTTAAGGAGTAAACTCCAAAAAGAAGAAGAGGACTCCTTTGTCCTATTCACCCCGCTTTTCCGGCGCACAGGGGACGAATCTGACTTCCCTCCACATCTTAAAGTAATCACCACAGAATACTCTATCTGTGGTATAAATTTCGTGGTTGTATCCTGATGCACACAATTTCGCGACTTAGCAAAATGTACTAGAGTACGTAGGCTAAGCTTAACATCAACATTTTTTTCAAGGTACTTTTTGTATGAGATGTGACCAATATGTTTACATTTTTAAAAACAAGATTAAATTTTCTATTTAGTGATATTTTTTTAAATTGTAAATATTCAGGATATATAGGATATAACTAATTTATCGTTCTGAATAAAAAAAACTTGTAGTGATTTTTACCTTTTCGGCAATAAACTCAATTTTTTATATAAAACTATTCTTAAATAACATAAAAAATGAATAGCTGATATCTGTTTTACGCGAAAATGATGCCACACAAGCCCTAATGGTCTTAACTGATCAGTAATCAAAAAAAGAAAAGGAGCAGTAGGTACTTGATCCTCTTCACCCCGCTCTCCCGCCACGCAGGGGACGAATCTGACTTCCCTCCACATCTGAAAATAATCACCGCGGAACGCTCTATGTGTGGTTGAAATTTCATGCTTGTAACCCGATGCGCACAATTTCGCGGCTTAGCAACTCTACTATTAACCCAAGTATACTTTTGTATAAATTGTATAGATCGTTATTATGAACTTGCAATTGTAAACAAAATTTGAATAGAGCAGCTGCGTCCCACTTTTTAATGAACCCTTCCCATGACATAAAACAATCAGATAACTAAACTGTCCACTGCAAGTGCAAATGCACCCAAAATTACGCGCCACATATTTTCCCTTTGTTGTTTTACGCTCTGAATACTGTTCCATACATAATTACATTCATTCACAGCCATTACATGTTTGAGATAATCTGTACCGCAAATATTGTGTATTTATGCGATAACTAAATATAGATAAGATGATATGAAGGCGCCACTGAGTCTGCTTTACGTAACTTGCAGCGGTGCATTCGAAAATGACTTATATTGTTGTTATAACACTCATACTTGTTCTAGCTCAACCATGTTCAACCACGGGTCAAGAAAATTCGGAAAAATTCATGTTAATGAGGCCTTATAAGTACTTTCAATGAAAACTATATTGAACAAAATCGGTCGAGCCGTTTTTGAGTTATCGCCAAATTTCATATTTTTTCTTAAAAAGGACGTAAGTTGACTTCCAGAAGGTAGTAAGTGATTACAGTTTCTAGGGCGTTTACGACCTTTTTATAGAGCTTAAAATTTTTCTTAACTTAAACCTCGGGCTTAAAACAGCAGTTTATTGTGAAGGATGAGCAATTACGGAACCCTACACTGAGCGTGGCCCGACATGCTCTTGGCCGGTTTTTTTCAGAAAAAGGCCTGATCTGACATGGTTGTGAATTGTTTGCCTGGTGGCGACGTAATTGCGCCAGCACGAATGCCATGGGTTCTACTGATGTGTATATTAAGGGCCTCCTAAACGGGCCATGTTTTGCTGCAATTTGTGGCCCGGCCATTATTTGCATCTTGCTCTAGCGTATGGTGTTAGAGATGGACGGCCATAGTTGCCGGCCACAAATTGCAGCAAAACATGGCCCGTTTAGAAGCCCCTTTAAGTCCTTTCTGACCTTTAAAGAAACGAATCTGGGAGCAATGTGGGCACTGTACGGAATTCTCCAGCGACAGCGACACAGACCTGGAAGCGAAATTCTGAGAGGAGCCCGTGCTATTAGGATTCATCAAGTAAACTATTAAAAAACGCAATAGATAAAAACTTACGGCTACGATATCAAATAAAGTATTTAAAAAAACCGCTCCAAGTTTCGGCATACAAATTGCCCCATAAAGTTCCTGGGGGAAGCGGTGGTTTATAATTGCACATATACTCGTAACTAGATAGTACTCATGCACTGATAGCAATCACACTCGTAACATGATAGAGATTCACGCAAAATATTAGCAAAAACTTGAAAACAAAAACACATTTCTCAGCTGTTGTAGATTGACAACTGTCAGTCAAGCTGCCCGATGCGAACTTGCGCAGCAACGCGCCGTGTAGGCCGCCGGCCGCCGCCGCAGTCTCCGCGGAGAAATTATGAATATGTTTCTTGTCTATGTTATTTGTTAAGCCTCTTGTGGTAATTTAAAATAAATAAATGGCAGAGAACAATTAATATTAATTTTCTCTAACGGGAGCCATGTTTTCCCGTTGCTAAGTACATTTAAAATACATTTCATGAAATAAACATCTCGGTGAAGGTCATTTTATATAGGGATCTTAGTCTATAACGCTTAACGTAACGCATAACCTGCTAAATTAAGAAGTCGTATTTTTACCCCGATCGTATACTGAGATACGACTTTTTAAATTAGCACGGCAGATACGTTCGATTTTTTACCCCATAATTTTCATACCCCGGGCTTATATATGAAAATCGATTCTTAAGGAGTAAACTCCAAAAAGAAGAAGAGGACTCCTTTGTCCTATTCACCCCGCTTTTCCGGCGCACAGGGGACGAATCTGACTTCCCTCCACATCTTAAAGTAATCACCACAGAATACTCTATCTGTGGTATAAATTTCGTGGTTGTATCCTGATGCACACAATTTCGCGACTTAGCAAAATGTACTAGAGTACGTAGGCTAAGCTTAACATCAACATTTTTTTCAAGGTACTTTTTGTATGAGATGTGACCAATATGTTTACATTTTTAAAAACAAGATTAAATTTTCTATTTAGTGATATTTTTTTAAATTGTAAATATTCAGGATATATAGGATATAACTAATTTATCGTTCTGAATAAAAAAAACTTGTAGTGATTTTTACCTTTTCGGCAATAAACTCAATTTTTTATATAAAACTATTCTTAAATAACATAAAAAATGAATAGCTGATATCTGTTTTACGCGAAAATGATGCCACACAAGCCCTAATGGTCTTAACTGATCAGTAATCAAAAAAAGAAAAGGAGCAGTAGGTACTTGATCCTCTTCACCCCGCTCTCCCGCCACGCAGGGGACGAATCTGACTTCCCTCCACATCTGAAAATAATCACCGCGGAACGCTCTATGTGTGGTTGAAATTTCATGCTTGTAACCCGATGCGCACAATTTCGCGGTTTAGCAACTCTACTATTAACCCAAGTATACTTTTGTATAAATTGTATAGATCGTTATTATGAACTTGCAATTGTAAACAAAATTTGAATAGAGCAGCTGCGTCCCACTTTTTAATGAACCCTTCCCATGACATAAAACAATCAGATAACTAAACTGTCCACTGCAAGTGCAAATGCACCCAAAATTACGCGCCACATATTTTCCCTTTGTTGTTTTACGCTCTGAATACTGTTCCATACATAATTACATTCATTCACAGCCATTACATGTTTGAGATAATCTGTACCGCAAATATTGTGTATTTATGCGATAACTAAATATAGATAAGATGATATGAAGGCGCCACTGAGTCTGCTTTACGTAACTTGCAGCGGTGCATTCGAAAATGACTTATATTGTTGTTATAACACTCATACTTGTGTCGTTTTGGTATTGAGGATATGTAAGCTGCAAAAAGGTATATGAACTCATTCCGTGCTGGCATCTCCTGGGATTATCCAATGTTTATAACAGGGTGGTGATGGCAGTCACGTGACCGTTACCCGGTTCGTGAAAAGTAGCCTATCATGTTTGGGAATTCTTGGCAGTTATGGCTCTCTTTGGTCGTAATCGTTGCGTGGATAGTTGGCAAAGGTTCAAGATACTTGTAACACTTATTTTGCATTCGAACGGCTGATCTGCATGCATTAGGCATCAAGGCACTAAGGGTCCTCTTTGCATTTTGATAGCTCAAACACAATGTAAGGACTAATAATAGAAAATGGGAGGTGAGCTGAGTCAGAATTTTCTAGCGAGTCAAATAAATAAATGTGTTTACCTGAGACACTCGGAGATAGCGAAATCCTAACCCTAGCTCCACACTTTTTGCGAAGTTGACCGAAGTTGGGCGAGCCGAAGTTGGCCCAAGTACGGGTTTCCGCTACCAAGTGCCCCTCCACACTATCATATTCGCCCAATCTGGGCTAACTTCGCGACTAGTGTGGAGCCGCAATAAGGCTGCGTGTCCACACTGAACTGAAGCGGAGCGGAAAAATAAACCAATCAGGCAGCGTCTTTGTGAAGCCCAAAAGAAGTGCATTTAAATTTGAGGAATTTGATTGGTCCATTTTACACAGCTCTGCTTTGCTCCTGTGAACAGGCAGCCTTAGGCTGATTTTTCACAAGAAATACACACTATGCTTTGGTGTCTTTCAAGGTTTCAAATCGAATGACAGAAGTAATGACCCGATTCTATAATCTCCAACTTTTCAACAGTTTATGCTGCCTAGTATTTCTGGCCTATTAAATACGAGTATGCCAATGCCGAAACCCTTTGTTACCCCCTAAATTTCTAAATCGCAGTCTTCCTAATACACTGCCATATAATATCTATAAGTTCAATAAAGTAACAAAACATAAAATTACCTTGAATCCGGAGTTCTTCTCATTATAATTGTATTGGTCCAGAGGATTCGTCATAGTGATGACATCGTTCACGATCTCCGGAGTCCTGAGAGTTGTGGTCGCGGACTCCGCAGTTAGGAGACCTATGACCGAGGCACTGAGGTTCACGTTGACACTCAGGTTATAGGCGCCGCCAGGGTCGTCAGCGCCCGTGGCTCCCCCTACCGGGGAAGCCACATCCTCGCATTTTATCGTCGGCACCGTACTCCGCATGCTCGACTGATTCATTATATCCTTGTAAGGAGCCAGTTTGACTTTTTGGTAACGTTCGTAAAACTAGATTAACACTTTAATATCACTGACACTAATTCTAGAATAAGGCTAAATATCACTGTGTGGTAAACTGGTTGAATGGCACTTGAGTCTTCTTAACGAGTAGATTGCACGGCCGTTGTCTATCTGGAAAGAAAGAAATGTCTATGTTAGTTACATTTTAAAAGGCATCGGAATATCACTAGCAAAGAGAACAATCTTCAATAATATTTACGGTCACGCTAACGCATAATTCAGTAGGAATTTTGTATATGAAACACAGCTAATACATAATCGAAGGTTGTTTATTTAAATTGAGCAATGTATTTCGATTCATTGAAATCACTTATAGCCATTTGTAGCACTACTCAGTTAATCTGCTCGCTAAAAAATGTAAGCTCATTTACGCACTAATGAAATATCAAAATGGCCGCCTGTCCAGTCATAAAAAACAAATGTTAACAATTCGGCAAAACGGAGGACAGTGCAAGTTTCGCAAGCGGCTTTCGCAAGAGTACGCAGCGAGTTTTAATTAGGGCTATCTGGGCATCGCGGCCTCGGACCCAGGATGCGACTCCAATAAAAAGCGTTTTTACATCCCACAATTGAATGTGCGCCATAAAATTGGAATTAAGCGCGTTTTTACGACGCGTTTTTAACTCTTCCGTGTCGCTCGGGTCTCATTGTGACGAGAAGCAAGGACATGCATAGATTAACCAATTAACAAGATGCTAGGCCATTATGTGGAAATGAGGGTGACAAGTCGTGACCGAAAAATCCTTTGGCAAACAGGAGCTAGTGTTCCATGTATAGCTCGTTGAAAGTCTGGCGCCTTGACCTGTTGCATATCTGTATATCTCATATCAAAGGCACGTAAACACAATAAAGAACGAGCTGGGTAACCTAGTTGCGGCGAGCTTACTTATTCTGGGCGTGACGCGAGGATAACTTCGTCTTCGACGGTAATACGCTAATGTCTTAATAATCTATATATATATATATATATAAAAGAAGAAGTCCTGACTGACTCATCAACGCACAGCCGAAACTACTAATGTTAGAGAGTTGATTTTTGCACAGTAGGTTACTTTTATAACGTGGGCCAGAGATAAGAAGGGATTTTTGGAAATACCTCCCCTAAGAGGGTTAAATAGGGGTGCAAAGTTTGTATGGGGTAAACTTTTTTTTTGGAGTTAGAGACTTGAAACTTTCAAAAACACAAAAAGTACTTTCAGCGTTTTAGAAAATTTCACCTCTAAGGGGGTTAAAAAGGGGTGCAATGTTTATATGGGAGAAACTTTATTTTTTGAACTAGAGACTTGAAACTTTGTAGATAGCTTAGTTAATCAAATACAAAAAAAGTAATTTCAGCGTTTTGGAAAATTTCACCTCTAAGGGGGTTAAAAAGGGGTGCAAAGTTTGTTTGTGGAACACCGCTAATGTTGTTTATAAAGAAGTGTTACGCTAACGTTATCAGTTTATATATTTTTTATTTCCTGTCTACTACCCAGTGACTACGTCTTTTTTTTAAAACCTTGCACCCCCTTTTCTATGGTGACTGTCAACAATATTTTCTTAGTGCTGTCTCTTATTTATTGTGTTCCAAACTTTATGTGTTCCTATATTTAGTGAGTTGTCTATCAGCACATGAATAATTTATACTTTATCTGGGGGCACGGTAGTGCCCCCGCCAAGACGAAAAAAAAGAGGCGGGGCACTACCTACCTTTTCTCGAACCGTTTCGTCTCATTTTCAAACCCTCATAGTTTCGTCCCAGTCCCGTCCAGAGCGCCCAAATTCACAGGCTAAGATGCAGTTAGGGAACATATGATATCTACTAAATTTCATTGATCTAGCTTTTATACTTTAGGTTTTATTGGTACCTAAAATACGCCGATTTTGCCACTCACTCACTGATGTATCAAAACCTCTGGGGTACTTCCCGATGACCTAGAAAGCTGAAATTTGGTATGTAAGCTAGGTTTAGTACACAAACAATAGAATAATTCTGAAACTTGGAACTTTTACCCCCCAACCCCTTAAACTAGGGGATGGAAGTTTGTATGAGACTTCTGCAAATTTTGATACTAGAGGTCTGAAAATTGATATAGGGACTCCTTTATTATTTATAAATAATAAAATACATATTCTAGGATTTAAAAAAAATCACCCCCCACCCTTTAAATAAGGGGATGAAAGTTTGTATGGGTTTTCCATAATGGGCGATAAAAGTAGTATATATCGGGCTAAACGTAAGTATTTCTTATACACAATTATTACTACTTCCATATCTACACTTCGACTTCGTATTTTAAATATCTGGGGGCACGGTAGTGCCCCCGCCAAGACGAACAAAAAAGAAGGGGGCACTACCTACCTTTTCTCGAACCGTTTCGTCTCATATTCTTATTAGTTAACACTAGAGCGCCCAAATTCTCAGGTTAAGATGCAGTTAGCAAACATATAAAATGTACAAAATTTAATTGATCTAGCTTTTATACTTTAGGTTTTATAGGTACCTACAATACGCCGATTTTGCCACTCACTCACTGACGTATCAAAACCTCTGGGGTAATTCCCGATGACCTAGAAAGCTGAAATTTGGTATGTAAGCTAGTATTAGTACACAAACAAAAAAATAATTCTAAAACTTGGAACTTTTACCCCCCAACCCCTTAAACTAGGGGATGGAAGTTTGTATGAAACTTCCGCAAATTTTGATACTAGAGGTCTGCAAATTGAAACCTATAGGGACTCATTGTTATAAATCAAATACATATTGTAGGACTTTTAAAAAATCACCCCCCACCCTTTAAATAAGGGGATGGAAGTTTGTATGGGTTTCCCATAATAGGGGATAAAACTGTATTATATATGGGGCTAGAATTAAGTATTTCTTAAATACACAATTGTCTACTTCAGTTGTCGCTCAAGAAACCCTACAGCCCAAAAAAATTAAAAAAACTAAAGCACCTTACAAAAAGAAATGAGATCCCACCAAAAACATTTCATGTAAAATTGACGGCCAAGACTCACATTCTCATAACGCTTTCGCTGTAAAAAAGTTATCAGATCCCAGGAAAAGCCAAGCCCCTAAGCCCCGACTTTACTAACCCCACCACCTTGGTTTAAAAAGTATGGCATCAACTGGCTTCAAGCCCCTAAACCCGGAGTTTACTAACCCTACACCTTTGTTTCAAAAGTATGGCTTGGCCGTTTCATAGACTACCGTAAATAAGTCTAGCGGACTGTCCGGCCCATATCGTAAGGAATTAAGTTTATAAGTATATATTATCAAAGACATAAACTTAGTTTCTTGATACCATATGGGCCAGACGGTCCGTTGGACTTATTTACGGTACTCTATGAAACGGCCAAGCCATACTTTTGAAACAAAGGTGTAGGGTTAGTAAACTCCGGGTTTAGGGGCTTGAAGCCAGTTGATGCCATACTTTTTAAACCAAGGTGGTGGGGTTAGTAAAGTCGGGGCTTAGGGGCTTGGCTTTTCCTGGGATCTGATAACTTTTTTACAGCGAAAGCGTTATGAGAATGTGAGTCTTGGCCGTCAATTTTACATGAAATGTTTTTGGTGGGATATACCTATTCTTACTTTATTTAGCTTTTTGAGAGATATAGAGAACTATAGCACCAGAATATATTGAATCACTCTTCAAACAATACTACTAGCCTGTAGACCAAAATAGTAATCGCATCATTAAATTCGCTTATGTGCATTTAGTTTTTAATGGTCACATTTCAGCATTTTCTTTAAACACTAGCCTTTTTAATAACTGGGGTACCTGCTAGACCATTTAGAAACATTTTGGCCAGCCTCGGGAACTCCGCCACACCACTCTTTTCGTTTAATAGACAGGCCGGCATGTACAAATACCAGTGTTGCCTTATGAAAAGAGGGCATTATTTATTATTGTTATGAAATAAAGTTTATTATTTATTATTATATTGAAAGAGATACTCTTCATTAAACTGCCCCCATCTCTCGATTTCCAGTGCTGAGTTTAAGATTGTTTTGTTAAAACATTACGACACCTTACGATATTTAACATTTTTTTTAAATCTCACTCATAATAACTAAGATCCCCATTTTCTAACTCCAAATCCATGCGTCGCTCTATATCTTGCAGTCGTTTTTGCCAAAGATTAAAAGCATCAGGTAACTGACGGAATAAATATTAAGCATCCTGCAAGCAATTCCCGTAATCTAATTGGAAAATCTTCAAAAATTCTTTAACAATTGCATTGTCTAGACCATTTTAACTAAGAATAAAATTCACTTACCTATTTTAATATCTTTGTCATCATCAAAAATCTACGCGGACGAAGTCGCGGGCGGCCGCTAGTGCATTATATACGTACTATTTCTATGACAATGACGTGTGTAAGAAGAGCGTGCAAAACAAAACTCCGAATTTTCATAATTCCAAAAACCATGTTCTGAAGAAGGATTTCCTTTTTTTGGGGAAATCATATACATACCTAACCCTACCTAATAAACTAAATATTGCTTACCTAACATACCTACTATCCACAGAAAATATGATCGTTAGCGCTTTCGGTATAATGAACATTCGGAATGATGATGGTTTCGGATAAATGAATGACTAACTCTAAGATATGAAAATTTAAGGGACTGGTTTGAAAATTAGGGAACAAACAGAAGGTATCCGTGTTAGCCCGGAGAGCCTTTAGAAGCGCGGGTTTGAGTCCCGCTCATGCCATGGAAATTTTCCAGTTTCTCTATAAAAACTTAACCACACTATAGGTGTGGTTTATTTACTTCCCGTTTCGGTATTTTTAGCATTTAATTATAATGCCGGGATAACCCATGCGAATTAATCTCAGTATTAAAACATGTCTGTGCCTTTGTGGCTTAATTAATACTTATACAATATATAACTTCAGATACCTACCGGGGTTATTTTCGGTAACATGCCTTCAGGAAAACGCAATGCATCGGCAAATTTTCCTGGTATCTTTTTGGTACTTGTAAATTGTATTCTGTGTTTTAATTTTATAATTTTAATTTTATACAATTGTAACTATTATGGAATCTGAATTCTGCAATAATTTTCATTTCATTTTAATTTTCCGCCAGTAATCAAGTTTAATTAAATTTGCATTTATATTAAATTACCTACATTAATTACACCTACACTGCCTCCGACTCCGAAATTATCATCGTTTGGAATATAATTCACTCTAAATCTATGTTTAACTCATTGAAAAAAACAAACCTTATTGTTTTATGTAGATATCTAAATAACTAAAACCGTACCACATGTGACTTATTTGAACTTTGTATGAAACTGTATTACTTGCGGTTGCAAAAACTCACTTCTAGGACATCCACAAACATTTTACGCAATATTAAATCTCATACATCATCGAGTAGCGCGGTTGTTTGGTGAGTAAATGAAACACAACTGAACAAACACATAGTGTGCAAACATCGTTAAAGTTCGGGATTTATCGACGAATGCTCTGTATAAAAGTTTTAAAACTAATACGGACTTAGGTAGACTTATTTTCAACAGAGTTTTAGTTTAATAAATGATGTTCTTATCGTCTCGTCTTCCGTTAGAAAATTTTAGGTACATGTATCTACCAATTTTACAAGGTTTTATTTAACTTGCAATAATGTATGTATGTAACTATGTTCGTTCGAGTGGAATTTTGCACCTCAATTTTGAAGCGGATATCTTCAACCGATTGAGCTGAAATTTCGCATACCTACCTATCTAACTTTGATGACAATACAATAATATGCTACCATGAGGCTGGTCTGATGGTGGAGATGGAAGGTGGCCCCAGAAACTCTGTATTAGGTAAAGCAATCCTACCAAGTTTGGGGTTTTTAAACTAGACTCAGTGAGCAATTTGATGGAATGATGAAGAAGCTAACTTATTGCTTATACAAGGACCGTATTGCGAACTTAAAATGAATTTCAGCACCTTAGCTTTATCTGAGATGTGGCTTTTATGGAAATATGGTCTACTAGGCAATGCTGCATTCGTACCAATACTTTTGCCAAAAAATCAAACATGGAGGGAATGGTGAAACTGCAATGAAAAAGAACGCGTTATGAAACTGACACTACTGCAGTACCCCATCTAGATAACCCACTATATTATAAACGTACGTTTATATTGTCTATTTCATAACCCGTTACATTGCGGTTTCCCCCTAGCTTCGGATTCGGAAAGTACTGTCTATAAAAAAAACGCGGGGGACAAAGTATCTCCTTCCTACAAGCCCTGCCTTAGTCGTTATGCAGTCTCCCTCGTATGTTTAATGTCTGAACAACGTTAAAATAGAAAATGCACTCTTGCGATTGAATACAGACATTGTTGCGTGGTCATAAAACGGTTTCCACATCATAAAACCTCCTTGATAGTTGTCCGAAGAGAATTTGTACTGTACCCATGAGTTAACGTGAGCGTACTCGCTAGGGAAACGATTTGTATGGAGTAGTACAGCGTCTCTAGCGTTTACTTTGTAGAACTACATTTCTTCATACAAATCGTTTACGCTGTCGCTAGCGACTACGGTCACTTTAAACGCATGGTGACTGTTCAATAGAGACACGTACGACACCTACAAGAAACTTCCAAAGATCTTATGATGCTTGATTAGTTTTTAGTGTTTATCCAATTCTTGCACTATCTTTTCAAAATGACCCGACTTTTTCTGCTATCGAAAAGTTGTCTGTCGTTAGCAATAGTTTGCCTTAATCTTAGACCGATTTAACTAAAGAAAATAAAACAATCCTAAGGATTATGGAATGGAGACGAACTGATATTTTTGTCGCAAATAATCTTCTGCGGGCCTATTGAGGTTGCTTTTATCACGCGGTAAATAAGTGACAAAAACATCTGTCACTCACACTCGCATTTTGTCGAAACGTGACGAATGCTTTGTCAATATTTATCGCGCGATAATAGGAACCATCAGAGACCCGTTGCTTTAGCAGCTATCCTATTATCCAGTTACTTTTAAAACTAGATACTTTCCTTGACTGGAACTAATGAGATAATTCAACATGTCTATCCATCTTCTAAGTAATTGAACTAGGAATTGTGTAATACAATCGATCGTTAGACTACCGAAATTCCCACGATTGTTAGTAACAATTGCCGGACAAATCGTTTTGTTACAGAGTAGAAGTAGCCACCAATTTGTTTAAATTCAAGATAATATGGTAATACTCTTTGGTACCTATAGGAAATGAAATTAAATAGTTTGTTCCACTTATAACTTAGTAACGCGATAACAATAAATAAATCATATTGACATCTGTATATAAATAAACTAGCTGCGCCGCACTGTGTTACCCGCTCATCTCACGGGAACCCTACATTTTTTCGGAATAAAAAGTAGACTACGTTAATCCAGGGTGTCAGCTTACCTTCGACCCAAATTTTATCAAAATTAGTCCAGCCGTTTGACCGTGAAGAAGTAACAAACATACTCATAAACACACTCACAAACTTTCGCCTTTATAATATTAGTGTGATAAATAGACAGACAATCTTGCGTAAATTGAACTTGTTCCCAACTATGCTCTCGTTTAAGGATACTAGACGATATACATTATGCAAGTACACTATTTACTTTTAATCTAGTGGCGATTACTGTCGACATACTCGTATGTTCTATAATTTTGCAAGTGTATAATTATCATGTCCAAATAACTGGCGACGTGGGCCGATATGCAAACAGCTAAACATGTTAGTAGGACGTCCGCGACCGATTATGGGAAAAGAAAAATTATGTGTCCGGTCACTGCGTAGGATTGGAGATCGTTTACCTAAGGTTTTGTGCTGAATGAATGTTCCAATAGCGGCCATTTATATATTGTATGTATTCGATGCCAACAGTCCATATTATCGTCTTGTGACAACCAAAACTCACTAAGTAATAAATACCTAAAGCAAAGCTCGTATCTCAGTATCAATCTACAAACTAGATACGAGGTTTTGAAGACTCTTGACCGAAATTTTAGTGAGTTGCTCTCACCAGGCGATATTACAAAATTTGTATATTTCTGTAGATAATTTTGTGATAAAAAATAAGTACACAATCTATATAAAGAGATGTCTGGTACATGAACTTGAAAACGTATCATTTGATTACGTGTTAGAGATATTATTTCTTTGTTTCAATTTCCATTTTATTGATTTTATAATAGTCTTCTTGTGAATTTATTTCGACGCGATTTTTGACATTGATATAGTTTATGGGTTGGTGATAAATACAGCAACTTTTTATACCGGAAAATGCGCATAAAATAATCATAATATAGGCTCACTTTCTACGTGAGCGGAACCGCAAGATGAGCCTAGTCTGCAAATAGGTTTATTGGCAATAGTTCAAGCCATAAGATCACATGTGTGATACAGAACTTAACCAATTGCCAACGCATTTTAAAAGCGCATTTAAGTGCCAAGGACAGAAAGCTCGGAACGAGGTTACGTGCTTCCTAGCGAGGCCAGTAAGTGCTTAGTCGAGTCGCTCAACCGACGTAACTTTATACATTTGTAAACAACTTCCTTTGGCAATTAGTAAAAAATGTTGAGGTTTGTACTAAAATGCTAATTCTAGATGGCTTTTTTGTATCCACGCCGATGTATTTGTTGGGTATCATGGTCGATGATTGCTGTGAGCACTTAAAAATTCAGCAGTATTGTATGTATTTTTATGAATTTTACGTCTCCTAAGCCCCAGATCACATATTACACATATTACCCAAAGGTTGTCTGGAAGAGATCGCTTTTTAGCGATAAGATCGCCTATTGTTTGCCTCTATTGTAATGTTAAGTGTCATATGTATTTGTATTTCTTTCCTCTTGACGTGTGCAATAAAGAGTATTCTATTCTATTCTATTCTATTCTATTCTATACACCTTCGTTTCGGGCCACAAGCACCTGCGATCTGTGACATTCATGAATTTACCGCCCTAGGTATGTAATGTACTATAACTAAACAACAATTATTTTAAATTACAAAATAACTATATAATCATATAATTAAGCTTCACGTGTGAGTATGTAGGTGTATGGTTTACAAGGAAAATCGCTTTAGCGTGTTCAAGTTCAAGATCATATTACAAAGAATAAAGATGTGTCTTTGCCTGTAGGCTGTAACAAATTCACAATCCATTCGGTACACTTAACTGGTGACTTTTCATAAAATAACTAGGTGTCCGCAACTTCGTTCGCGTAGTTTTTTTCTTTCGCGTAGTTGGATAATAAGTGTCATTATCACCAACTTTGTATATCCAGCTATCCCAGTACCAAAATCCGTCCAGTGGTTTCGGCGTGTTGAACGAACATATATTTTCTTACCAACACATGGCGCTTCACCTACGGTTGGCGCCGCGCGCCTTTATAAATCCTCCATCGTAGTAAATTAGTTTTTTCTTAAATAATGACCCCTCTCTCCATAGAAAAATTACTTTCAATACAATTTTAGAATTTTACTAATGCGCCGCGCGGTTTTACCCGCTCATCCCACGGGAACACTAAATTGTTTCGGGATAAAAAGCTTATGTGTTAAGCTACCATCATACCAAAATTTATCAAAATTGGTCCAGACGTTTGAGCGTGAAGAAGAAACAAACATACACATAAACATACTCACAAACTTTCGCCTTTATATAAATCAATACGTAATTGTAGAGTTCAGCCTGAAACATGAGAATATAACTATAAAGTCTGTGCGTATTGATTTTGATGTAAAATAGAACACACGATAATTCTGTTCTGTTTACAATGTACACTTTTGGATATGGTCGGTATTTTTGCGGTGAAAAGGTTGTTTACGTAACAAATACAAGTAGGCAAGGATTGCCAGGTTGTATGTGTAGTTTGTCACAGTTCCATTGACACACATTAGTACCTAGAAATAAGACGTATTTAAACAAATATCGTTTGAATGAATACCTAAGTCGTTTGTCCATGAGGATTTATCTCTTTGGTTTCTCATGCGGTTTACCTCATATGTTTAATTCTACTATATACCGAACATATTTTAAATAGGAATCTCTGTTCATATGCCCATAAAACGTAATTATAATCTCTAATATAATAGGTTAAGGACCATTTAACAATGGTTGAGTGACGTTGATTGGAAGTAAGTTAATTTTATTAGGAAAGCTATTAAGGATCGTAAATTTATCCTTACACGTGTTACATTACTAATTGTTTAAGCACATATTTACCTACTTATGTTTCACAAAATAGATTATTCTTATTATTAAGTTCACAGAATCGTAAAGGCGCATAAACGTTTGTCATAATATTTCAGTATCAGCTTTGCACTTTATTTTATGACGACGCGGTTGGCGCAGTTTGTAGTGAACCTGCCTACTGAGCCGGCGGTCCAGGGTTTAAATCCCGGCCAGGGAAAATATTTGTGTTGAACTAAATTTTTTGTTCCTGGTTTATGGATGCTTCTTTGTAACAAAAATTAAATCGGTTCATAAATGCCTGAGTTCTGAGGTAACAAATATAAAAATAAATGTAACTGGAAAGAGACGGCCGTTTTTGAAGTCGGTTGAAAATAAAACGCAAGTTTGTCCTTTGGCATATTTGTATTAAAAAGTCCAACTGCTAGGAACCAGGGATAATGCAATTAAGTCGACTCCCATTAATCAGCGGCGCTGGGCGGGGCGGGGCAGAACTGGGTCACCTTTCGAACGCGGGCAGATGAGCGAAATTAATTCAAATTATAAATATTATCGGCGATGAATGGAAAATTTGACAAGCTATAGGTGCTCGTATCCGAAGCTAAACTCGAAGTTTTATCGCAAGGTCGCCGTGCACGTGCACCGTGACTGCTTGGCTTTCTGGTAGAGTTGGGTTGGCAAGAGTAGTGCTAACAACCCTTCACGCAAAGACGTCCGAGTTGCGGAAAACCAGCCCGCAATAACCTATGACCTTTAACCTATAAAATCACCGTGCATTGTCCATCATTCTGGTTATTATATGGGTCTCCACGAAAACAAAAAGGACCAGATATGTGACTAGGCGCCGCTTCCGATTTCTCCTAATGAAAATTTCCAATAACACAAGAGTCTTGGAACCGGAAAACACAAAATGTTTATTAAATAATTGTACCTACACATTTTTTGGTCTTTTAGTCCCCGAAAACTTGCCTAAAACTAAAATGGCCGCTTTCGACGTTAACAAGTTTTATGGGGGAAAACTACAGTACACAAATTTGGTGTTCTAGTTCCTAGACTCCGGAAATTACTGAAAAATTATTTGATTATGAAGATATATACAAATATAAGAAAATTAAGGTGGAGCTAGTTACGCATAGGTAATAAATCTTCTTTTAAGTTTCCCTCTAAATGGTACCTCATTCCAGTGGATTCCTGCTTGTGCCTTTATACCCCTACCCTGAGATCGAGTCCCTGTTAACATCGCCAGGTCACAGTTCAAAATGAACACAAAAAAGTTGCCGGCTCTTGCTCCTATCTGCAGTCCTCCATTGGCGATATGTTTAAAAAACAATAGCAAATAAACGGCGATTTGAATATTACATATTTAATTATACTATTCCTTTTTATCCTTTTTTAAAGATAGTACTCCCTTAGTAATGCTCTAAGTTTTGAATCTAGATAGCAGATAATATAGTGCAGAGTGCTTAAGACCTCATTGCAAGTCATTATATTTTCCTTCCAACGTAACTAACTCACATTACAATAAGATTAACATAACAAAAACGATTTTACAGCCAAAACAAAACACATAAGCTCCAACAAAAAGATTTAGCGGAATAAAATGGAGACCAAAACAAGGGCCTATTGTTTAGTTACAATAGTACTGATTATATTATACGTGTTAACGTGTTTGAAGGTAATAACACCTGACCATTATTAACTGTCAAACGGTGCACGATTCTTACAAAGAGAATGCTGACAGGAGCGTCACTGGTATGAAGTATGAACAATCATAATCAACGCAACGTCGTCACTATTGTACTATTTGTGGTAATCTAAGGATAGGGGGCAAACGAGCAAACGGATCGCCTGATAGAAAGTGATTACTGTCGCCCATAGACACTTGCAACACCAGAGGAATCACAAGTCCGTTGCCGGCCTTTCAGGTGGGAGTACACTCTTTTCTTGAAGGTCGTATCGTTATCGTTAGCAAACCCTTGAATCTACCACGAGCATTAACATTTTAGGCCGTAAAGATACTGACAGCTTGTTTGATATTTGATCATGTTACAAAAATGTCTTTGGATTAGGTATGGTATCAGCTTCAGCAGTGTTACGATACTTTGGCAAACGGCATCTACCCCAGAATCGTTTCTATGAAGCATTATAATAATACCAGTTTTCAAGTGTTATTTTGGTAAATCGGTTATATCAAGAGAACCATAAGTAAAGGGAACGGGAGTTCACTTTGCTTACGCTTAATGGTTTACCGGCTTTCTTCGCTAATATCAATATCTAAGGTTTAGAAAGGACGTTCTACGTAGCATGGGCTCGAAGATGGTTGAGCGGGGTTACAACTTACAACTAATAAGCCGAGAGCTGTGGGTTCAGATCCAGGGTCATGATATCGATATAATTTCCGTGTCATAGGAAGGAACCTATTTTATTTTTCTCTGTTTTAATTTTTTTGTTTTAAACAGGCTTTATAATGTATCCTGTTATTGATACAGTCAGGTTTGTAATTACTTAATGCGTCATTTTAACATGTACTTACATAGTTTTAGATTGGATTACTGTAGATTCAGAGGAGCAAACGTAAGTAATGGTATCACAGCAAAGATGGTTGAACGAGATTAAACGGAGAGTAGTGGGCTAAAATACATGGTCATATCGATAGGATTTCCATCTCATTGCATAGGTATGAATTAAATATGGTATAAATGCACTACGATTGTGGCTTACCTATGTCCACCATAATTATGTACGACCGTACCTAAGCGGCAATGCCACTTAAGTTAAAGTTAGACAACTAATTTACGCTATGTATTAAAATAGTATATTATAATGAGACTGTTTCCACTTAACTTGGTATGTTATTGAGCATGACGAAGTTCCTTATTGGGACAACTTTGTCTTTATTTTCGAGTAATCAAAATATTGAAAGACTTAACCCCATTCAAGTCATAATCGTTTTTATAAATGTTTCTTCCAGTTTAATTACGACAAAAAATACCGTATGTCCTTATTAATGAAAGTAGGTATATCTAAAGGCTACGATTGCCTTAAAGCGACGTTTACCGATTCGATTCGCCTAATCGAATCGGAATGCAAATAATCTTGAATCGAATCGTGGAGATCCGCCTAATTGAAAGACCACCTGGATTTGTTTATGGCCATAAACATTCAATCAACTACAATGAACCGATTTTAGAATTAAAAGCGTAATTAAGAAGCCGTTTCAAATTTGGAATACGTAAAAAGCGGTTTGACTTGATTTATATTTTACGATGTCGCTTAACGCTGTTGAACCCTTGAACTATGCAGATAATACCAGAGGAAGAAGCGAAGATACACGACAGACTACTTCGGCGACGAAGAGTATGAGCCAAAAAATATTTATTTATTTGTTCCAAAAATGAACACATTACCGTCAAGCTACACGTGTTAACAGATTATCGTATACATAACAGCGACTAATTTGTAACATTAAAAAATATATATTGGTTATGTAGTTTTCCAAATTTTCTATTTTATATCAATGGATCCCGTTAATCATTTACATACCTTGATTGTTTTTATTTTATTCATTATCATCGACCATCCAAAAGTACAAGAAAATCAAAATAATAATAATATACATAATATCCATTTCAATTATAATTTGAGTCTCTTCAAGGTAAGAATGAATAGGCTATTACTGAACCAGCGAGCTACATCCTCGACCCCGCAGTCAATTACCATCAGGCGATACTGAATCGCCGGTCGGTTTGTGAAAAAATTAATCTTAACAAATAAAGTGACTAGAAAAGTTCCTACCCGGTATCCTACATCTGTGATTTGGTATTGCAAGGCTTCAAAGTCTTCAAACTATTTTACATGTCTTTTGCTAAATGATATTTTATTACTAAAAAAGTGTAAAATTCCAAAGTAGTGAGTTTGAAATAATTATATGTAAAACCGGATTATTACGCGCAGTCCCCAAAGCAGAGCCAAGTCGTAACGCAGCCATTTGGCGCTGCAAAACATAAACATGATGCCATAACTTTTTAAAGAAACTGCTGAAATGTCTAGTCTGTGATTAATTCAGTAAATAAAGGAGTTTGACCTTACAAACGGTCCGGTAGTTTTGATTTTTTTATATGTTGTCTAGAATGGTTAGTCATTGTTTAAAATGCAAAATGCACAATTCCCCCCCTCCACGCCCGCCGCCATATTGAAAAAACCGGCACGTTCTTCATATTTTTAACCGACTTCAAAAAAAGGAGGAGGTTCTCTATTCGAACTAATTTTTTTTTTTTTTTTTTTGTGTGTATATTCTCGATATCTCCGAGAACCGTGAACCGATTTTCAATTTTTTTTTTTAATCGAAAGGGTATAACTCCTAGTTGGTCCCGTTGGCACTAAGTCGGGATCTGATGATGGAATCTTGGAGAAATCGAGGGAACTCTTCAAATGTTATAGGGACATGTACGGCGCTTTCGGTAATTTATTGATAAAGTCAAGAATTTACATTCAGTAAATAGGATTTGGCCACTAAAACTTTTATATGAATCACTAAAAAGCAAAAAAAAAAAAAAATTTTTAACAAAAAAAAAGAACCGACTTCAGTAAAACTAAAAAACCAAAAATAACCCGTTTGGCACCGACTTCGAAGGGTGAGTCAAATGTAATCTGTACTTGTACGGGTTATTTTTGGTTTTTTAGTTTTACTGAAGTCGGTTCTTTTTTTTGTTAAAAATTTTTTTTTTTGCTCATATCTTCCTTTAGGAGCATTTTAGCTAGAAGAAAGCTGTGACAATGTTATAGAGAGATAAATTTACTACATTCTCCATTTTATATTTTGTTTCTAGGACAGATAGTTACGGAGATATGCACATTAAAAAAATCCAACTCAAAAACAAACTTCTGGATTATATCTTCGTTTAGGAGCATTTTAGCTAGAACAATGCTTGGGCAATGTTGTAGAGAATTCAATTTACTATAATTTACATTTCAAATTTTGTTTCAAGGACGGTTAGTTACGGAGAAAACTACCGGACCGTTTGTAAGGTCACACATAGTACTTTAGTATCTATTCACCGAATTAGATACACTTCTGAAATACGGGGTCATTACAAATAAATACTTTTTAGCAAAAAATAAACCGATTTTGAAAAAAGAAAGCCTGTTCCCGTCATTACAATAAATGATGTTTTCCCAGAGGCATGACTTAGGCTGCATTCGACCAATATTTTATTCCAAAAATAACTCTTTTTCTTGGATAGTAATGGGTTAGGACCAAAAATTGGATGAAATTAAGGAGTAGGAGCCATACAAAACGAGGAAATAAAAGCGATTGGAATAAGTTCCGTTGTGCGACAAAAATTAACGATACAATAAGGAGCCTTAAAATAGAACCTTAGGTACGTTATTGGAAGGTTAACTGTCTTCGCACAACGGAGACTTTGATACAAATATTAATTGAGTGAGTTAAGGTGGTCGTCACCTTAATGTCGAACTAATACGTGGATTTAATCCAGCTTTACTAATACCCAAATCCAATATGTTTGTGCTTTTAATAGTCGAAGAGTTTCCTCCATTTCTCCAAGATCTCGTCGTCCAAATCGTTGCAGCCTTCTTAGAGGAGACTGAGACAACAGTGAACAGCTTGGTTTTTTTAATTGGATTAATTATCAGCCTAATGATTAATGTTACACTCCAGTTAAAGAACAAAACATTACAAATATAAGAACGCAGACTTGTCCCACGTTCGGGCATTCGGTCAATAAAATTGTAAACTCATGAATAATCTTCGGAAAAGTTAACAAACCCCTTCAAAAATTCTTGAATGTATCTAAGAAGGGATTAGTATGTTGCAATGAAAATCACATTTTAAATTAAAAGCAGAGAAGACACCGTTTACTAAAACTATTTCAGTTGAAATACTAGTAATTCGCGTTTGGAACGTAGCCGGTGCAAAAACAGTCAAAAACTGCAGCCATTAACAAAGCAGATGTACAAAAAAGCGCTTCTTTCTCTAAGCCACGTTAAATATAACCGCGAATTCGGAGCGTGGCAACAGAGGTGTCCTTGACACTGCGGCGGACAAAAACTCGGCGGACGCTCCGTGGGTTCGTCGGTGGGTGTGTTCGCCATAAGCCGGCCATAGAACAGCGACGATTCAGATGATACAGCCATACCACGCCAACTCTTCCAAGCCAATGAACTGTCAAACCATACAAAGGAGTCCGTTTGAATGCTTTGACAGTTCATTTGCTAGGCAGAGTTAGCGTTGTTTGACTCTAGCACGCCGAGACTCTATGGGAGTTCTGTTTTCTTTTATTAGGTAGCTAAATCTAACCTAACTCGTCTTGCAATTTACAAGTTCAATGATTTGAAAGGAAATAAAGGAAAGGAAAAGCACGCGCTATAATGAAACGTTGCATTAGGTCAAAAAACGTTATATCAAGCGTCGGGCACCCGTTTGGTGTAGTGTAGGTTAGTGTCCCACTGCTGGGGAAAATCCTCTCCTATATATTTCAACTTGTCTGTGTTCCCAGCTGTTACTGGCCAATTATTGATGAAGCATCTAGGTCTAGCGCCTGCTTTGCGGCATGTGACCATCATTCACGACGTTCACGAAGTAAGTTTGCCCACTAATTGTGGAAGCATGCAGCAAACATGGCCAGCCCAGTTTCATTTTAATAAGGCAGTCTTTTCATCGACTTTAACTATTCCAGTTCTGGTTATGACTTTTATTATTTGTTAAATCTAGCGACCAACATAAAATGCTTCACCAACAAAAAACCATGCGGAGTATAGAACTGTATGATGCTTTACATATTTTTAGTATAGCAATTTTCTAATCTAAGGCATCGTCCATTCTAGTTATAGCCGTTTACATTGTAACTTTTCCTGTTTTCCTTATGTTTTATCGCACTGATTCATTCTCTGCAAGTTTTCACAAGTTGAGTAGGTACTTTACATTAAATAATGAACACTAAAAACAACAAAAACAATAGAACAGAAAAGTAAATAAATTTATAGTACAGGCAGTCAAAAAATTGGTTTGCCTCTTCTTGAATATATTTATTTCATGAGTATTAAGGCCGAAAAGTGGTAGCTAGGTACCTAAACCCGGATCAGTTAGGTAGCTAAACTTTTTTGGGTGACTGTGAATTTACTTTTCTTTTCTGTTTAACTTTCTCTTAATATTGTACCTATTGTGTTCTGTAATCAGAGGAGTTCAATGTTATTATCAACCTGAAGGTCGATAACTCTCCCAGACAATAGCCGTGGTTTGCTATTAAGTAAAGTTACGTAAACGTCTCAGACGGCTTGGACGTTATTTGAATATTCATTATCACAGTTCAGGAATACAATCTTAGGGAATCCCACTCATTATTAATCCTTCGGCGAACGTTGAAATCATCAACGATCACAAAAATTACTTAAAGAGTATAGTTTTTGTAATCAAAATACCACCAGCTGACATATTACCATATCATTATGACATTGTGGCAAGCGTGTAATGTCCTGACTTCATGTATTGAAATATGTATATTCTGACACTATTTAGTGTAACTGCGCCATATCAACCCTAGCTGGAAATATTCTTAACACACACCCCCCTTATTTCATACCATTATGTCTCATCTATATCTTAATTATTCTATAATTCGGCGCCTCCTCGTATATTATAGGTATTCACGTATAAGGAACAAAGGAAGTTTGGCAACGTATTGTTCACTCGGTTTTCTCGTCTGACTGAAAAAACACATTTGCAATTCAAGTTTTGGTGTTACGCCCACGATTTGTAGCCGTAGACTAGTGTTTATGAAAAAAACTGGTGTTTTCGTTGTTCTGTCAATAAATGGGGTATCCGCACATCGTAAAGTTAATAGTGTATGTCCCAGCATTGAGCTGATTTTCATAGTTTCATCGGAAAAAGGCGTACGTTTAAGGTCGGTAAGGGGCCATATGTTCATTTATTACGTAAGGACAATTTTCGCAATTTCTGACCCCCTCCAAGTAAGAGCATCTTTAAACCGTTACACATCATCAGATAGAGATCATGTAGAAACTTTGGAAATGGTTGAACGAATTTGCATTAAAACATTAATTATTTATACCCTAACACATAGGCTTTTACTTTTTGTCCGCAAAAAACATGATTCTCGTAGATATGGATAGTGTACATGCAAAGCAGGCAAAAGCTAGTATCCAATGCCTATTCGTATTAAAAACATGCTTAGGAAAGTTAAATTTACATTTTATTTTCCACACACTAACCAATAGGCACTGTCCAAGTCCAAGTCCATTTATAATTCGTGAGTCGCGTATCCGGAGATTAGGAAATGTGATTGGTAACAGACGTCCAACGTTTTTATGCGCGCGCTAGAAGAATAATACCGAATATCTGGACCCGTTTCGGATATGTTCGATCGAGCTAATAGCGACTTTAGTATCAACGGTTACTTCTTCTTCTTTTTTTTTGTTTTTTAGTATTCCAGTAAGATTAAGAAAGGTTTTTAACCCCTGATGAAAAAGGGGGGTTATAATATAAGCATATCGGACTAATAATCGCAAAACAGAAAAGGGTGCGGTTTTTTAAGTCAAATGATTTGTCGAGATGGTTCTTACTCGTAGCTTGGTTTGATGAAAATCGGAGCTCTCGCCTCCGATATATTCAGCTTTTAGTGGAACAAGTGACCGTCTCTCAGCCAATATTGAAGCTAGGAATTACAAATTTTGTTTTTATGTTCAGATTTAGTAGCATTTTCTATCACTCATAGACCTCGACAAATCATTTGACTTAAAAAACCGCACCCTTTTCTGTTTTGCGATTATTAGTCCGATATGCTTATATTATTATGACCAGCTATTTGTTTCGGGGTTGTTTTAAATTTTTAATTTAGGTTATTATGCGATGATTAAATGGTTATAATATTATATTATAAGTTTAACATGTTATCTCTGTAGTCTCTGGGATCGTAGCTCCAAAACAAATTGACCGGTTAGAATGTCTTTTTTTCGAAAGCCATGTGTGTCGAGATGTTTCTTAGCTATGTTTGGTGTAAATAAAAGCCGTAGTTTTCAAGATATTCAGCTCTGATTGGAGGTAGTGACAGGATCTCAGCCAATATAGAAGCTAAAAATTCCACCTTTCGTGATTATATTCATATTTAATACAATTAGTAGCATTTGTCCTCTATCATATCATTATGGTACATTTAATTTAATCATCTTTTTGCATTTTTTTTTACTTTTTATTGTTTGTATTTTTTCTTCTTATTGTTTGAATTGCTTACGTAAATAACAATGAGGCTTGAAATGCGACCTTCTCATTTATTTTGCCAAGAAAAGTCCTTAGTTATAGACAAGCGGGTGGGAATTTAGTTTTATAACACATATGCAAATCACTGGTAGATTTTAGAAGTGTGAAAAATGATCTGTACCTACTTGTTTTATTTTATCTACAAATACAATGTGTTTACTGCATTATTACTTACATAAAAGATACGAAGATAACTTCAAAACAGCCTTCACCGATTTTATGTCTTTAGTTATTAACATTTATGTACCTACTGCTATATGTGAAGTCACGATTTATGTATCTGATTAGAATGTTAATTCGCGTCAACTTTATTTTTATGATAAATATAAAGTTTTATTTGTTTATTTACATTCTGCGTTTGAGCAGCCATTAAAGCGCACGTTATCGAAATAAACGAATCGTCGGCTGTCCAAACTAACTCTTCAATTTTATTCAATTTTAACCCTTAGGTATAGGTATTTAAGAAACATGTAATGTCTCTTTTTTATGCGAGTACACACCACAATTAAGCTTAGGTGTAAAGCCTTTCAAATAAAAAAAGCAAAGATGGACACACAAAGCATAAGGAAAAAAAAAAAACGAAAAGGTTGCTTTTGCGTTAGGGTAGCGGTATGGTTAACGCGCTGGACCTGCAATCCAGAGGTACCGGGTTCGATTCTCGGTCTATTTCACCAGGTTACGCATTTCAATTTTTTGAGCTTTGATCTTTGAATCAATGGTTTAACTCTTAATTTAATGATGTCTGTCTTACATTACCGGTCCAGCGCGTTAACCTTTTCGCTACCCTAACGCCCAAGCAACATTTTCGATTGTTGAAAGTTAGATATACATATTTTTTAACGACTTTTTGTATTTATTATTTAAAACAAGTCACCGAGGTTTCAACCTGGGTTTTTTTGCGACGTTTAGGGTCATAATTACTTATAACGATCATAGTACGAACATTGAACGAGGATGCCTACTTACTAGTTATATTTTATTTTTTAGCTTTATCTCTGTGCTGGATTACTTTATTAATAAATCGGCCATAAAATAACTGATAACGTATGTAAACATACCTCATAAACAACTTGTCGTAACCTTTATGATAACAAAACATAAAAACATGAAAAATATGAATGTCGATAACAAACTGATCTAACCTAAGAAAAGCATGTAATAGTTTTACTAACTTACTGTTGAGTTTCTTTCGGCTTTCTCCTCAACAGCAGTCTCGTCTGGAATGCCGGTAGATTCAGATTCAGACATGTAAAAGTGCCCTTGTGTTCTTACAGAATAAACATTTTGATATTGGAATTTGAATATAGAAGGGTCATTGTCAGATTTAGGTTCGTGTCTTTTCGGTGGACACGTACAAAGTTAAGGACTTTAGGCCAAGTTTTACGATCAAAATTATATTACATCGCTGTTGACTATTGGCCACCGAAGAGACAACTTTGTTTTTGAACTGACAATGACCCAGAAGGCTTTACGCTTACAGGAATCGCAGAATCATAAGTAAAGTAATTTCAAGAGTGAGCTGTTGGTACACGAGAAGTCGTCACTGAAATATGTAACGTAATTACCGTTTTAGCATTACGTTTATTGTCACAGCAAATCACTTATGCATATGAGCGAAATAAAACTCCACCCACACATTCTAGGAAAATGCATCCATCCCATTGATCATTGCAGTTTGACCTCGAACGTTTACGACAGGAAGCCAATAAAATGATAATACCTGGGTCTCACAAAGCACTAGACTAATTACAGTAGTACTGAAGTACTTTGGCGTGTTCATTTGTCAAGCAAAGCCAGATTGCACAAGATAACGCAAATTGCTGCCCATTGTCGGCCAGTATGCTCGTACCGACTAAATGTACCAGTATGTTGTATCCCACCAAAAACATTTCATGTAAAAATGGCGGCCAAGACTCATATGGTCTGGCTGTAAAAAAGTTATCAGATCCCTCGAAAAGCCAAGCCCCTAAGCCCTGAGTTTACTAATCCTACACCTTGGCTTCAAAGGTATGGCTTGACCGTTTCATAAAGTAACGTAAATAAGTCCAACGGACCGTCTGGCCCATACGATATCAAGAAGTTAAGTTTATATCTCCATGATAATATATATAATAAACTTAATTCCTTACCATATAGGCTGAGTCTTGGCCGCCATTTTTACATGAAATGTTTTTGGTGGGATCTCATTTATTTTTGTAAGGTGCCCTAGTCTTTTTCATTTATTTGGGCCATAGCGTCTGTAAGTAAGTAGTAATAATAGCAAAAAAAGCGTTATGAGCATGTGAGTCTTGGCCGCTAATTTTACATGAAATGTTTTTTTGGTGGGATCTCATTTCTTGTTGTAAAGTAGTTTTTAATTTTTAGGTTTATTTTTTTGTGCCATAGCGTTGCTAAGTAAGTAGTAATAATTGGGTATTTAAGAAATACTTACGTTTAGCCCCCATTATGGAAAACCCATACAAACTTTCATCCCCTTATTTAAAGGGTGGGGGGTGATTTTCTAAAAATCCTAGAATATATATTTTATTATTTATAACAAGGAGTCCCTATATTATTTTCAGACCTCTAGTATCAAAATTTGCAGAAGTCTCATACAAACATCCATCCCCTAGTTTAAGGGGTTGGGGGGTTAAAGTCCCAAGTTTCAGAATTATTCTATTGTTTGTGTACTAAACCTAGCTTACATACCAAATTTCAGCTTTCTAGGTCATCGGGAAGTACCCCAGAGGTTTTGATACGTCAGTGAGTGAGTGGCAAAATCGGCGTATTTTAGGTACCAATAAAACCTAAAGTATAAAAGCTAGATCAATTAAATTAAGTACATTTTATATTTTCCCTAACTGCATCCTAACCTGTGAATTTGGGCGCTCTGGTGTTAACTGGGGCGAAGCTATGAGGGTTTGAAAATTAGACGAAACTGTTCGAGAAAAGGTAGGTAGTGCCCCGCTTCTTTTTTGCTCGTCTTGGCGGGGGCACTACCGTGCCCCCAGATGGCGGGGGCACTACCGTGCCCCCAGATTGTAAGATATACTTTATTTATATCTAGTAGGTAAATTAACATAATGCCCATCTGTACCGTACACTAGGTATACTAGTATCTTTGTGAGCTGTTACCCTCGCGAATATATTTTGATATTAGTACTGAAATATGTATGTTTTACGTTTTCAAACCCCATATATCTCCGCTTTTTTAAATAAATCGAAAAAGAAAAATATATATTATTATATTAATTCATACTATTATAAAATTCTAAATTGGCATTGAAAATAGCGTGATGCAGGATCTTCATTTGTTTTGTATGGGCGCACGGCGCCATGCTAACCTGGCACCATCTATTGGGCATAATCTCCTTTGTCCTCTCTTTACGCCGAAACGGGTGGACTAAGTTTAACCAGTTTTGGTACAGGGATAGCTGGACATCCAAAGATGGTTTAAGGATACTTTTTACCCGACTACGATGTAAAAAAAGATACGCGTACGAAGTTGCAGGCGCCTATACTTAACTTAACCTGGCGGAGTTCCCGGATTCCCTGTATCTTTCGCCAGATTACGCATTTAAATTTTTCTTTGTGCTTTGATCTTTATTTTATATCAATGGTAAAATTACTTATTGTCTCCATACAAATAGTATTGGTACCCATAACATATAATGACATCACGATTAGGTGGCCATTTGTATGAACCGTTTTAGCACTCCGTAGGAATGTTGAACTTTGACGGTCATCTCTGACTTTTAGAGCAGTCTAATGGTCTAAGTGCAGATAGTCCCATATACACATTTGATCCTAATAAAAAATAGAATCGATTGCCATCCTCGATTTTTTTTTTCGCCATGCCTATTTTAGTATGGGAGTACCGGGAATTCCCGGTATTGCAGCCCCTAATAACTTGTACGATGTAGAATTTACCCAAGCAGCACATTAGTGAATTTTGCAGCTTATCTTATAGCTTTAAGTTCTAAATGAGTGGTTTAACAGTGTTTGATACAACTTATAGCTTTAAACACAACTCAAAACTGTATATGAGATCATCCTATCACTTGTAGTTGCATAGGGGCGTTTTTTGTTTCTACTTTATTACTTATGGTGGGATAAAGTCGATTTTGCTACTTAAAGTTGCATGCAGGTTCAAATTGTCACTCAATAAGAAGCAATAGTGCTATATAAGGCCTTAAAATCACTTATAAGCAACTTTTACATATAAGTGGGAACATACCCTTATTTGGAACTAAAAGTTCCAAATGACTAGTAGAATAGCGAATTATATCACCAATAGTGGCTAAAGGGATAATTTTACGGCTCTTTTGGAACCAAAAAATATTGCAACTTTAAGGCCTAAGAAGTACCTTATTGCCACTCCAACGCATAAATAGGTCTCAGTAGGAGGTTCTTGAAACCAAAAGCAGTTATTTTCACTTATTTCAAACCACTAACGAACTAAAAGTTCTATTATAGTTCCTATTTGCGCCTTGTCAAAATATATTTAATAGTCTTGCTTGTTTAATAGTCTACAAAAGAGCAAATAATTACTATTGGTAATATCATTCACTGCTTTGCCACTCGCAAGATACAAATAAGTGATTATTAGACTTGATAGTTCCAAATAAGGAACAAATAAGTGAAAATAAACACTGTAGGATCTTTTTTGTTTCGCCATGTTTACAAATGGAAGCCTATGAAAATTGATTATTTTAACCAGAATTTTATCACACTCACGCATAATCACAGACTTTTGATAGTTGTGACGATGTTACTTTAACATTGTACGTAACCTAAAATCATTAGGTCAGGTTTTTAACAGTTTTATTTCTTATCAGTATCTATTCCTTATTTAATTTAGCACTCTCTTTTTTAATATTCCTGATCAAATGAAGGGCGCGTCAAAATTTACAAAGAAAACATACTATAGGTAGTTTCACAGTAAAAAAAAATTCGCAAGAATTTCGTGCATATTTCAATGCTTGTATAACGTAAAGTTTTAATCACAATCAAACAGACATATAAATCCAAAATAAATATGGCAGATCACGTATTACTTTTAATAAAACACAATTTGACAGTTGCCTTGCCACTCAAAGATAATTTTGGCGACTCATTTATCACTCATTGACCGAACTGAAATGTTTTCATTCGTTCACTGCGCATAACTTTCATCCATAGTTCTAATTACCACTTAAGGTAATTGTGAGATCTCTTATGGATTCTATTTAGCACCAAAAATAGGCTGCAATTTTTCTCCTTTTGGTTCTATACTGGTGGCATAAGGGTTCTTGCCACCTATATAGCACTTAGTCATGGTGGTAAATTTCACTTAAGCATCTAATTAGATATAATATACGAGCTATTTAGACCCAGTTGTGCTACTTGGGTAGGTACTTATAGTAAACGAGACAAGTGAACCATCTGTTGGATAAACCGCGGATGATCCGCGGATGGCAGGTATAATCAAGGCTATAAAATCAATCACATACATTAATTTTTATGTATGTTACTGCAGTTACCATTTAATTAGCATTTATTATTAGTATTCCTACTCAACCGGTTATCAAATCCTAGCACGCTAGATTAATGACAAAAGGCTTTAAGATTTAATGATATGAAATAAAAAATATTGAAAATTAAATGAATGACATTTATTTCAGCCAACTGTGGCCCATAGCCCTTTTATGATTTTTGAATTAATTTAGCTTTTTCCGGGCAGCCATGTACCATTATTCCTATTTAAAATTGATCGTTATTCGAACATTGACAATTATCCTATGTCCTCTTGATGGGGCATTCAAATATAGTGAATCAACTGATCAGATAATAAAGAAATACCTCCATTGTAATGAAGCGCAGTATTATTTTGATGCTCCTGATCCTGACATTATTTTAAATAATTATTTTTAATAAAACAGTAACGTTTGCTAGCGTAAACCAAATGTTTACAATGAAGCGAAATTAAAAAAAAAATAATGGATCAGGCTGGGTTCGAACCTGCGTCTCCAACGGCTTTCCGGGCCAACACGAGCGTCCTACCTATTAGACCACTGAACCTGATGCGGGAGCTATTGAAATTTCAATGTGTTTTTGATTTTTCCCTTCATTCTAAGCATTTACTCCTGACATTAGTAGCAAACCTGTTAACTAACTTAATATTTATTTTAATTCACGTCAATATATGTCATATTTTTATGAATAGCACCATTATATTTAAAACCATATGTTTTCTTTCTGTGGTTTCGTTTAATTATAAAATCATTATTTCAAAAGTTTCTTAGAATGATATAAGTACGGAGCTCTTGGGTGTTCTAATCAACAATGCGGTTATAATGAGATCATTGTGTGACCTATATTTAAATTGTTTGATCTATTTTCTTCACCATATGGCTTAAACAATTGTTACTTATTTTTGTTCAGTAAGTTCATTACAAGCGAAGGAGTGCTGTGAGAAAACACCTTTATTTAAACGGGAGCATTTACCTGTCATGTTACGAAATTTTTTTTTTTTGTTAAGTAACTACATTACAGGCGTAGGAGTACTATGAGAAAGCGACTCTATGTTTTACGTTTATATGAAAATTTCATTACGAAATTACAGGTGAATGCTCCCGGTTCAATAGCATCCTAAAAGTATACAAACCATATTTTTATGAGCCTTTTATGTCCCATTGCTGGGGTAAAGGCCTCTCTCCTCTTTTTCCATTTATCCCGATTCAGACCTGTATATGCTATCAACTGTGTGCCTATCCTTTTGAAAGAAGTTCAAATGATCCTACTATTGCCCAAAGTTCCAACGCGTCTCCGTTTTAAGTTATGGGGCTTGAACTGTGATTAAAGGCTAAAATACATATACTATTTCACTGTAATTTTGCACTGGGAACCCGTTTTTTAAGTCCCATTAATGCTCTGCCGTTAGGTTGGCTGCGCCGAAACTGGTTCCACACCCACGGAACTTCAAAACTCGCTGGCATTTGCAAAAGTTTCAAAGCCGACACCTATGTAAATTGCAGCTAAAATCCGCATGTGGAGATAAAATTGTCAATCATTTCTTTAAGGGTAATTAGTTACCAACACTTTTATAATAAACTAAAACTATCTATAAACGAAAATTAATAATAAGTATAACTAATTATAAAATTAAAAGGGTTCTATGAACCGCTCTGGAAGGTACCTGGCTCAAGTCTCTATTAGCGGAGTTACCGCGCTGTATCGCCAGGGATCTCCCTTGACTCGGTCTCTCAACCTTCGTGCCAGCACTTCTAGCATTACTGTCATATCCGACTATTTCTCGCGCGAGATAATTACCCGTCTCTTTTCGTGCAGTACCTAATGTGAGAGAGTGACAGGTGACACTTTGTCGCGCGACAAGAGTCGCGAAGCATAGTGGTGCTACATGGGCAGAGCCGTGACAAACTCCTTAAACTCGGCGCACCATGGCCTACCGGTCTCTACGGCAACCAAGACAAGCTCATACACTGGGTTCCAGGTTGCTGTACGTATTGTTCTTTAGTTTAGCGGCGGTTACCTACGGCATGCAGCCCATTTTACAGCTGCCGGCAAACTTTTGAGCATGACCTTGACTGCGCAGTAGCCCATTTTAAGTACAAATGTACCTACATGCGCAGATCCGCCATTTTTGTTCTAAAAGTTTGCCGGCAACTATAACACTACTTTTTGATTAGTGACTCCGTGGATTTTAGATCCACAGTATGCGACCAAAATACCTAACCCTATGATAATGATCATGGAAACCAAAATTGGGTCAGTGGAGGGACCTGTCACTTTTTCTGCTCTTTTTTACTTCACTCCACCCAATTCCACAACTTTTTTAGTATCCATACAACTTCGAAATAGAAACATCGAATTTCGACCCTGATATTTATCAGCCGGTGTTTAAGTAAAGAAATACAATACATATAACGCTTTTTACTTTCGCGGTTTTTACAAATAATTAAAACTTATTGAACCGCAATCAACTCGCTGTTTTATCTGTACGTCTGAGAACACGGCACGCGAAACCGTGTCGAAACATCAGGAAATGAAGGTAAATCAAAAATATCGCATTAGACCCGGTTCAATAATAAGTTTTAATTAAAGAAATACAATTTTGCAAGCTTCTTCCATAAAATAAAATTGTCCAACCGAACCAATTTTCCTTACAGAACCCCAATTATAAAACACTCGAGCGCAAAAACGCGACAAGATATCGTGTCGCGTTATTTTCGGATTCGGGTAACGTAAATATTGCCACAACGCGTGATTTATTGATTATTCGAGTTGCAATGTTTGCCCAGGCACTAGAGTTTCGTTGCAACGTTAGTCAATCAGGCGATCGTGTAAGATATGTAAAAATAAAAATAAATAAGGCAGTTCGTTTTATAAGTTAACTCCCTGCGCCCCGCAGTGTTACCCGCTCAACCCACGGGAATATACTATATTATGGGATAAAAAGTAGTCTATGGTTAATTCAGGATGGCAGCTACTAAAGTACCAAATTTTATCAAAATTAATCCAACCTGGAAACATCGTCTCATTTAATAATATTAGAACGTACTTTACTTGAGATACGCTCTTGTTCATAGATAGAAATCAGAGATAGGGAGTCATTTTAACATCATTTATTTCATATAGGGGGCAAACGAGCAAACGGATCGCCTGATGGAAAGCGATTACCGTCGCCCATAGACACCTGCAACACCAGAGGAGTCATAAAGTGCTTTACCGGCCTTTAAAAAAAGGGTGATCATACTTTACGAAAATATCACTAATATATAAGTATTTAGAAAAAAACCACAAAGAAGATTTATAAAATAGAGGTTTATCAGAAAATATTAACCGCGCGCGTCTTGCTTGCTGACCCTGCAGGTCAGAAATAAATACACATATGTCTTATACACGTGGACTTATTGAGCCCTCAATACTGACAGCGACCTAGGCACGGAACTACAGTCTGACCAAAAAGAGTAGAAATGAAAAAGTGGCAATACTGTAGTGTCGTCTGTTTTCTTAGATTTATTAGAAAGGGACGGCACTACTTTTTAATTTCTAATACTCTTTTTGGTCAGACTGTACGGATGGGCAAGTTGCGGAAAGTTTCGAAGAAACTGAGAATATGCCCGAGAACTTAAACAAGAATTAAAAAAATATTTTAGTTTGGAAATTTTCTATAGGATGAGAAATTCCATGTGAAAAGTTTCACAAACTTTGGAAACTTTCCGTCGGCATTACACGGTACCCTAATAGAAATCGAACGAATTCCATTCCATATCCAACCAAACAACAATCAATCAACTATAATAATCTATTACAAAGCGAGTCCAGAACGTGACCCACATTGTGTCCACCTAACCCTACCCACACCCAAATACCGGCCCAATGTCACGTCAGTTTTGATAGCGCAAATTGAGGAAACCAGATTCATTATGATGACAAGTTGAATACTCCTCAAGAAGATCAATATTAAGTTATTATTTCGGCCTACGCTTATTGACGTACAAAAAGTGGTCAAGTGTGCACGATTTCGTTGGTGGTGTTCCGTCATTTGTTTTGACAGCTGCGGTTTTGCACGTTTTATGTACTTTTACTACGTTCCGGTTTGTGACTTAAGATGGCCGCATGCCTTTAAGTTTAGTTATTCGTTATTTATTCATTTTGGTTGTTCAATGTGTAGTATTGATAGTCTATTGTGCAGTGAACTACCGTATGAGTGAATAGTTAATGAAGAATTCAACTTAAAGCGTACATAGCCCTTCTTGGGTCAAGGCCCGGTAGACCGCGTGGTTCTTTGTAAATCGCTATCACTTTACAAAAAGCTCAACTCACCGTACAACGTTCGTCAACTTTGACACTGGCAAAATTGACCCAATGGGCAGTAGCCATTTTTTTTTTATATAAAAATAGAATAGAATACTTTTACTACGTAAAACTGTCAGCGGTATTCAGTTGCAAGAAACAGCTGTGAAACGCGTATGTCGATAGTGACCAGTCGGTATATGTATAGGTTAGGTAAGTAACTGGCAATTTTAGTAGGTATACTAGGTATGCAATTTGACAGCTGCTTTTGATGTTAACCGTACGAGTGGAATTTCAGTGTAACTGACATTAAAGATTGGCAAGATGTTTTGACCTAGACCTGAAATAGGTAGACCAATGATCTGGTCAAGATCGTGGAAAACAGTTGTGTGAAAGGGCCACCCTGTTGGGGCTGCGTCTACTTGCCCACGATCGCCACCTACGACAACTTCCTGAACTATGTCGGCTACCTTAGTTCTTACCCTTCTTTTATAGACAAACGGTTCATAGAAGTTTAATTGAATAGACATTTCAATACTCGATTCTCAATAATTTATTGCGATATCATAAAAATAGGCGCAGATGTTAACTTAAAGCTGCAGAGTATTGTGAACCCTGTTCCCCTGGGCACTGCAATGTTAGGGAGAGGAGGACTTACTAAATGTTTACAATTTATCTTCCAAGTATTCATTTAGCGTGTAATAGGATTTTGTTAGTAGTAAGTAGATGTTTTATTTTAGTTATGTACATTTTCATAAAATATTTTGGATTGTTATATTATAAAGCAAACCTAACCTAAACTAATCATTAAGATGAGATTTTCAAGATTTAAGAAAAAATTATGACTTCAATGGAAAAAATGAAACGTTTGTCTTTAAAAAAACATAGAGTCGAATTGAGAATCTCCTATTTTCTGAAGTCGCTAGTCGTTTGAAATGAAGAGGACCTAAGCTACGTGGTTTAAAGTCAGAGGAACCCTAAAATGCTAACAATAAACTAGCGGATATTTACAATGCGGCGTGGCCTCGCGGCACGTTAATTGCATTGGGGCCGTCCGAGATAATAATCAATATCTTGCGTCTTCGATAGTCGAGCTTTAGTAAATTATCATGAAAAGTTAGCATTATTTAGGCAGGGCTCTTTAATCACCTTTTTTCTGTTGCTCGTTGCTATGGTGATGTCCCCTGGACCCTTTGCGTGGGCCACTCTTAAAACTACGATTAATATTACGACTTCAGCGGTCATATTTACAAGCTCATTCTTATGTAGATCTCCTGACAATATCAGTAATATAAATTATCAATATCCCCTGGCCGACGGGACAGAATTTAATGACAAGAAAAAAGTTGATCCACCCAGCTCGCTGTCTATTGACACAAAGTTTAACTGTAAAAGAAAAAAGACTTGAACCTGCGACCCTACCTACTAACGTAGTTCCCTCCCAACTGAGCCTATCATCGTTCGTCATTCACATCAATCATTGATTCCATAATCTTCCGCTACTTACCCCTGCCTCCGCAATTTAGCCATGCTCTAGGATGTGCATTTACGCACGATCCCCAATCCAATTACCTTACAGCAAAATAAATGTTAGGACCGCGAGAAAGGTGGCGCTATTCTCAATGGTCATTTTCATGATTTTCATTTAAATTATAAATTGGTGTTTACTTACTAAATTTCGCGTGATTTCGCTTACTTTTTCTTTAGTAGCACATGGTGCTCAATCGTCCTAAAGTAGGCACGCCCCTGATGCCTAATGTCTAAATAGTAAAGTCTAGATAGACTTAGAGCTAAATAAATCCTAATGCAATGGGCTCCACCGAGGCCGACATTCATTCGCGCGCCACCATAACAATTTATAGCACACTTAAGAGCAGTAGGTATTAAGTTTCTCGCTTCTTACACCCTTGAAAGCAACTTAACATAAACCCAATGTGCCACAGAGCACCTACAAATGGACAACATTATCGTTAACGTTACTATTTGAAACTGATATTGCCGAGTATAATTTGCCTACCTATATATCAACTTGAGTTGAGGTTGTGCTGTGCGACTATTTCGATTTATAGCGTATATTTTTCTAAGATATATTTAAGGCTTAGTATGTAGCTAAGATATCTTTAAGGCTTGGTATGTACTTAGATATCGCGTTCAATGGCTAATAAGCATCTGATATAATTATATCGCAGGTCAAAATATACTGGTCCATAGGGCGTTTGGTCAAGCTTGCCTTCAAAAACGGAGCCAAAGGCGAGATCTATCATTATATTAAATCAATAAATAACAATAATGGTCCATGGTTATGACAGTACCGGGAATTCCGTAGCAGCCAGTCCCTAGTAGCGGGACACCAGATTTAATGAATGAGGTTACTGAATACAAGAAACCTAAACACAAGCAAAGCTATGTCACTGAGGTATTAAACTGTGACACAGTATTCTTCCGAACTCCAAGCTCGACGGTTACAGCCCTGTAATGGATTTTATGTGTTTCTAGCTTTCACGAATCGGGCCACCTTCATTACTAGCAGTTTATTATGATTATTGCGTAGGATACGCTATGCTATCAAACATTTCCCCCATTTGATTATTTTTACGGAAGCACTAACCATTAACCGCGATAAGATCTCTAGAATAAACATACTAAGAAAGTTTGTAAACCTTGAACATTTTCCGGGAGATTCGCTATCAAGTTTTTATACGTTTCTTTAATAATATGCTTTATTTTTACTCTTTAAAACCATGAACTTGAGATGCTTAAGCTAGGTAGCTAAAGCATCTCAAGTTCATGGTTTCCTCTCTCTGCAGCCACTAACCACAGGTGAGTGCTGCAGAGAGAGGAACCTCCTGCCAAAGCGCACCATTTCCAGGAGTACTGCCTTCCGTATCTGACCCTTCATCCAGCTTTTCATAAAGGGAGAGTCGCTTCAAGGTGTTAGTTGAAACTCTTGGTTCTGGAACCGACCGTTTATCGAAAAGTCTATTGGGACAATGGTCATCGAATCAACATGCTACTTGCTGAGTTAGTCCTTCTCAGTCTTCATGAGGGTTTATCCTTTATTTATACTAAAAATTACTTAAAAATTTCATCGAATTTTCATTTCATAGAAATTTAATTTCATCGAATGTTATAACACAAATCTAAACCTAACCTAATCTATAGTTTTACATTTTCAAGATATATCTGAATAATTTATGACTTCCGAGGAAAAATTTGTCTATGAAATTAAAATTCTATGAACTGAAGAATTCTATAATTTTCTATTAAAGGAGCGGACACCCTTCATGAGATGTCGACGAGTACTGCACACTTATAGGATAAAATGGAGTTGTACGTATAATTACAGTTGGCGGCAAACTTTTTGAGCATGACCTTGAGTACGCAGTAGTCGATTTACGTACAAATGTAGATGCGCAGATCCGCCATTTTTGTTCAAGAAGTTTGCCGGCAACTATAATTATTACATTTGTTACAAAACGTGTCATAGTCGTAAACTATGAATAGATTTCCAACTTTATACCGATACGACAATAAACAGCTATAATTTATTAAGCAGCATTGTTAAATTGATGGATCTTGTTTAGTGCTTGCTATAACTAAGTAATGCTCCAACGCTCATTGTACCTACATTCCGTAACTGACTTGAAATAGATAAGATAAGATAGCATTAATCTATTAGAAGCATAAACCTAAGGATACTAAATGACTAGTTCTTAAGTAAATAGGCTACTTGTGTAAGCGCGGGGACTCGATTTCATCGATAGATATAAAATAATAATATTTGTGCACTGTAAAGTATGAAACTGATAAGTTATTATTTTGTATAGATTCATGTCCATTGCTTTTGTATAATTTGTAATGTTCCTAACCCAATATTTGTGAAATAAATGTAATCTAATCTAATTTAAAGAGGCGATTTAGTCCGTCAGTTAGGCTGCCTGAAGCGCAGCGGAGCTAAACCAATCAGGCTCCTTTTTGTGAAGCAGAAACGCATTTATAGGTATCTGAGAAATGTGTTTGATCCACCACATTACATATCGCCTGTCCGCTCCGTTTCTGTAGACAGACAGCCTAAGCTATGAGATTTACAAAGCCTCTGATATTAAAGATACGAGATTGTCCCACAGTAGCGATATGACCTGACCTTCTTATTAATAACTATGTAAGTAACCTATATAAATGAATGATTGTTAAGTTTCTTTCGTCGTTTATTCTTAACAGTGGTCTCCTCTTGCGACATGCTGGTAGACTCAGACATGTAAAAGTCGTTATGTGGCCTAGTTCCAGAATATAGTTTATTCATTCATTCATCAGTATTAGACACAATGGAAAGCTACTAGACATAATGGAAAACTTTTTAACCCATAATCTAGTCGTTTCTTCGAAACCAAATATTCCTGATGGAATATTTCGAAGTACAAGATATTGTTATAGAAAGTTTAGTTTCTGTTAACTTCATCAAGATCAAAATAGACACTAAAATAACTCAAGCGCCACTTGATAGTAAAACCATAATATACCTACATAAAGCGGTAATTGCATCCAATAATACCGATTTCAATGGAAATGATAATGCTATATCCAATAATCGAGTTAATAGGCCGCGTGGGTGTTAAGTTTTAATGGGTTAGATCCATGAGGCCATTGTCAAACTGAATTTGGGTCACGCGATGCCGATTGGAAGGAATCTTAGGCGCAAGCCACACAGAAGAGAGTTTTAATAAATAAATATCAGACAACCTCAAATAAATCGATCTAGTCCCAAATTAAGCTCAAGAAGGCTTGTGTTATGGGTACTAGACGACGATATACATATTTAGATAAATATATACTTAAATACATAGAACAACCATGACCCAAGCACAAATATTCGAGTTCATCACACAAATATTTGCCCTGGCCGAGATTTGAGCCCGGGACCGCTCAGTAGGCAGATGCTCTACAAGCTGCGCCAACCGCGTTTTGAAATTCAATGAATATTTATACCTAGGTAGTGCGATGCAAAACAGACAGAGGAGACGGGGCGATAGTCCAGTAAAATTAGAGTGAAATAGAAAGTCACCGTTGACAATTCTTAAATCTTTAAAATTTGGTGTGAGGATAAATTATGACATTTGAAAGCTATTTTGAAAATTTTAAAAAATCTATTCTTATGTATTAGGTACAATTGAAATTTTCTAAAATATAGCGTTTTTTCTGATGAAAATAAGATCATATAATTTTACATAATAATACTTCGGTACATAAAACTATGTAAATATGATAAATAGCAATTTTGAAATTCAACAGTAAGTATTTTCATTCGTAAATTACTTAGGCAACTAAGTAATCCCGTGTAATAAATTATTTGCAAATTTACCCTTGACTAAGATTACAATACAGCCTTCTGTTAATCGTAATTCCGTGCTCAAGCATATTACACGTCATTACTAAACAGCATTTCGAATAATTAAACTAAAGATTTTATTTCCATACCATCTGAACACAATGACACGTTGGGTGCGGTGGCCTTGCCGAGTCGTGATTATACTTCCCAATAGATTTTTATATATCTACTAGCGACCCGCCCCGGCTTCGCACGGGTGCAATGGTGATAAATTATACTAATATTATAAATGCGAAAGTGTGTCTGTCTGTCTTCTGTTACCTCTTCACGCTTAAACCGCCGAATCAATTTTGATGAAATTTGGCATAGAGATAGTTTAAGATCCGAGGAAGGACATAGGATAGTTTTCATCCTGGAAATTATACCTAAAAGATTGAAAAGTGAGTGAACATTTCTGTTGGGATGAGGTGACCCTGTAGAAAATGTAATTATTAGACCAAAGGCACAATTGCTCTTACATTTGCTTAGGCGCTTTTAACCCTTAAATGCATGAATTAAAAAAACACAATATTAAAAAATATTATGTTATTTCAATTAAATGTTTCTAGTTTTCAACCAGTAATTCATTTTTGTGTATGTAAGCTGCATCTTACACCATGCATTTAAGGGTTAATAATCACTTTTATCAAGATCCACGCGTACGTAGTCGCGAGCAAAAGCTAGTATGTATATATATATGTAATAGATAGTGATTCAAAAAGTAGGTTTCTACCTCTTGAATCACTAAAAAAACAGCATCAAAAGTTGCGTAGTTTAAAAGATCTTAGCAAGACAGACAACAGGAAGCGACTTTGTTTTACACTATGTAGTGATACTATTATAGAATTCTAGATTCGTATTGAGAATCAGTTTTCTATGGAGAGGGGTCATGATTTTAGGAAAACACTTAATAGCGTGATGTAGGATCTTTATTTGTTTTGTATAGGCGCGCGACGCCATGCCAGCCTGGGGCCATCTGTTGGGCATTATTTCCTTTGTCACGCCGAAACGGCTGGTCACATTTTAACCAATTTTGTTACAGGGATAGCTGGACATCCAAAGATGGTTATAGGATACTTTTTACCCGACTCCGGTATAAAAAATTACGCGTACGAAGTTGCGGGCACCTAGTACTATTATAAAACTGTATAGAAAAGAAATATGTTGATTTTAAACTCCCACCATTTTCAGACATTATTTTATTAAAACGGAGCAAAGAGCTAATTAATTACCTAGTCGAAACGTCGACACCTTAAGGACCGACGATTTAACACCGTTTTGAACGCGATTAAGTCCCATTTTGTAATAATAATTGACAAAACCGGCCAAGAGCATGTCGGGCCACGCTCAGTGTAGGGTTCCGTAGTTGCCCATCCTTCACAATAGACGGGTTTCGAGGTTTAAATTACGAGAAAGATTTCAAGCTCTATAAAAAAGGTCGTAAACGCCAAAGTAACTGTAATTACTTATTACCTTCTGGAACTTATCGATTATATGCGCCAGATTGAGCGGAAAGTTTTAATGCAGTATGGCACTTAACTAATATGTGTAACGTTCGAAGTATAAGGACACCGAGCGGCACTTAAGTCATTTTAAAGGAAATTATTAAATATTGCGACAACTCAAAAATGGCTTGACCGATTTTATTCAATTTAGTTTTCATTGAAAGTACTTAAAAAGCCTCATTTTCATGAATTATTCCATAATTTTTTCACCCGTGGTTGAAAAGTTAGAGGGGGACGCTATTTTTAGGGTTCCGTACCCAAAGGGTAAAAACGGGACCCTATTACTGAGACTTCGCTGTCTGTCCGTCCGTCCGTCCGTCCGTCTGTCACCAGGCTGTATCTCAAGAACGGTGATAGCTAGACAGTTGACATTTTCACAGATGATGTATTTCTATTGCCGCTATAACAACAAATACTAAAAATAAAATAAAGTAAATATTTAAGGGGGGCTCCCATAAAACAAACTTACAGATAATGGTACGGAACCCTTCGTGCGTGAGTCCCACTCGCACTTGGCCGATATTTTTTTTTATTTTCGGAGTGAATTTTTACAAAACTGCTGACTTGATCAAAAAATAATGTTTGGAGACCTCTATTATTTTAAAAAAGACTTATTCAACGACACCCCACACTAGTATTAAAACGAAAAAAAAATTTTTAGGTGTACGAGAGGTACCCGAAAAAAAAGTTTTTTTTAGTTTTTATTTGACCGTTTTGTCGGCGTGATACATACACATACTCATACCAAATTTCAGCTTTCTTGTACTAATGATCACGGAGCTAAGCCGCGGACGGACGGACAGACGGACAGACGGACATGGCGAAACTATAAGGGTCCCTAGTTGACTACGGAACCCTAAAAATTTACGTATAACTTTTGTCTGTATGTATGTGCCTTTGTGCACTCATCACACATAAAAGGCTGGAATGATTACACATTTTCTGGTACACGTATAACTGGACAACCCTAGGTACCTATTTGTAGAATACTTTTTACCCGACTAGGGAGAAGCAAAAAAGAGGATTATGACTTGATGAGGAAGTTCCCAAGCACCTTCTAGTAAAGAATAAAATTACACAGATTTTATTACATGTCGACACAATGACATAGGTCTGTCATGCTAAGATAAAAAAGTCGTATCTTAATACAAAATGCATATAAAGGTACGACCTTTTATTGTAGCACGAGATAGGTGTGGTGGCCTTGCCGAGTCGTGATAAATATACTTCCCAATAGCTATATGTCACGACTATTTTTCTGTAATAATTAATGATTATTAATAATGCGATGTTTTAAATACTAATTTTGACTTGCTCACCTTTACACTGTGGGAAACAGGTGAGCATCGAGATATACATGATTAATCACTATAATCGTGAAGTGTCACTATAACACTTCGTCGTGACGCAATGGCAATATTTTTTTTTAACCAATGATAGAAGACATATTAGCCAAATTAACCAACGCAGAGTTGGCTGTTGAACGCCAACCGGTGAATCAATTGAAAACATTTAATTTTAACCAGGTCTTAAGAAATTAAATATATAACAATAAATAGTAAATGAATGTTCTTTATTTCAGGTAATGAGACTATAAATATTACCACATTTTTTCATTTTCGAAAATATCCCAATTCATGATTAAATTTTTCGCGAAATTTTGTATTGATTTCTGTATGTGTTATTTTCTTAATATTCTTGAGTTCCAAGAGAATAAAAATATTACTTATTCAACACTTGTGATCTTCATACTTAACTCTTTACACATAAACCTGAATCGATAATGATTAAACATTAGCATTAACTTTTTGCGATAACAATGATTGTTGCAAACGGTAAATTGCAAATCCGTGAAGATACATCGCGCATCGTGACGACCTCTACGTTATTGGTGCACAGAAAATATGCAATTACGCAATTAAGATTGTTATAAATTAAGTTTACCTAGTCCAGTGTCAGTGCGCAGCGTGGGCGTGGCCTCGGCGGAATCGCGTGCTGTGATTGGTGGAACGATGACGGCGGTTGCATTTTCACTTCGCACGTGGTGCGATTGCTAAAATGCTGAAGCATCCGTTTGAAGTTCTAGCCCTAGGTCAGTAAGGCGTGGTGGCGTGAGGCCTTCAGATTTTAGTTTCATTATCTAGTGCAGTAATGTATCTAAGCGTTTCACACGTATGTCCTTGTTTTACTATACAACGGAAAAACGATTACTCGGTAGATTGCATAAATCAGAAAAAATGAAACTCATGTTACTCACTTTTGATTTCAGAATAATTGCACGTCTTCCAAAAATATGGGTAAGTATATCAAATACGGCGAAGTTGACAGAAAATAATTAACAGTAGCATATAATGAAAATAACAAACTTGCTAGTCTAAATACCGTAGCTATATAAAATTTGAACAGTGGCATGGCGTCCTTACAACTCGATTCCCACCGACTGGCCTACTTTAGTGCTTTTGAGCACCATTTCCTTTTACTTTTGATGAAACAGTGACCCAATAGTTATTTGTTATGCAAGGCTGCAAAGTTGTTATTTGGCGCGAGTGTTGAAATTGAAAGCTGAGCGTAGCAAAGCTTTCAAGACACGAGAAGCTAAATAATTTTGCAGCCATGCGGAACACACAACTTTTCACCTCACTTCAGCGAGGAAAATGGAAGTTCAAGAAAAACAATTAAAACATAAAAATAATCATATTTAATTTTGCCTTCTATTTAACACATCAAATTTAAAACATTAACACACTCAAATGCAAACCAAATAAATACGAGAGAAGCACACATTAAAAATATGGCCGTAATTTGTATTATCGTCGTGTATATTTTATCGTTGAGTTTTTCTTAAGCACTGTTATATTATATTTGTATTTGAAACTACATGACACATTCGTTGTGAATGTGGGAGAATGGCATTCTGGAAAGGATTAGTTGGCCACTCGGAAGTATTTTCCATAACACTTGCTTCGGAAGTTATTGGACGATGGGCTCCGCACAAGATATTTCGGCTTTATCTTCTTTAAAAACGCCATCGCCAATAGTTTCGGTAAATTACTTATCGTCTCCAAATATTTATAACAAATCCTTTTTCGTTTTAATGCAGGCTTTTAAATGCTCCAAATTGGGCTTAACTTTCTTGTTTTCGATATTTCTATAAAGTAAGACAACAGTATGTATTCTCCACAGAACCAATTATCGTTGTTTACGTGAATTGTGAAAACTTCCAACTTTTTAATTATTATGTTTTTCTCGGGTGCGTTCAGAAATAACACTCTCATGTTCCAACTTTTATAACAAATAAATATTAAAATTTGTGATGTAATTAATATATTTACTAGTCAAAATATGTAAATGAAACTGAAATACTTACTATTAATATATATAAACATATTCAACATCAAATAAAGTGTAGAAAAAATAAAAACTTAAAAATCTGTAACCACAAACCAGGTTTCTGGACGTGATAGTGTAGGTGTATTATTTTTTAAAGAAGTATTCAAATGTACATATGATTTTAGCCGGCCAGACCAGATCGCCCTTTATTAGCGTGCGTTGATTGGTTATTCGAAGATTTATCGACTGATGAAATCAGTCACGCGTTGAAGGAGTCTTAAATATAAAAGAGTTACATGCACCACAGAGAATCAAAATCGTCGTGTTCGAAATTCAAATGACTTTTGCACGCTAGCGGATAAAATAGACTTTTGCACGCAGATTTCGCCCCATAAACGGAGGTTTTCCGAGCGAGTGAGGTGAAAAATATATTCCGGCTTGGCTTTAGAGTTTTGTGCGTCGCTACGCTACAGCAAAAATGTATAGTTTGTAGTATTTTTCGTGCTTCTTTTTCATTGGCCATTTAAGTGATCTTAGGAATCCCATTCTCTTTTATAATTAAGATCAAACATTATTACTCTACACGACACCAATAAAGCATTAACAAACTAGCTTCTCACATATCAGAACACATTAAATAAAAGCTGCCGCTTTGATCACACGTTCACATCTGCTACTAGTTTTAAAATATCATCAATTCTTTCTCAACCTCATATTTCATCAAACAGTTTGATAGAAAATTAGTCTTTATTCTGATCGGAACATGTGTGCTTTTCCTGTTCAACTATTCGATCAGATACGAGGTTGACAATGGATGATATATACCTACCGACCTACGCACAGTTTACAGTATTTTCATCATCTATTTACCATTCGTTTTCATAAAAAAATGTCACAGGTTTTTGTGGAATAATGTAGTTTCAGGGTTATACTCTGTTCTTATATAAATAGTGTTCAGAAAACAAAGGTAAAAGTGAAATTAAATTTTGATTGGAATTTTCTAGTGAGTAATACGGACACTATTACTGACTGACACAGTATCCAGGACCTGAATTCGATTGTTTAATTGAGATACTTATGTCTAAAACGTCATCAGTATTAGTTTACTTTAGCGATGTGCTATATGACAGCTTTTCAATGTCGCTTAATGCCATTCTAATAGCAGTAAATCGGTATGCTACTGGCCATATCACCGCGGTATTTATGGCCAATGGATTGCCTATTGCCAAGGTCGTCTGGAAGATATCGCTCTTCAGCGATAAGACCACCTGTTGTTACCCTACTCTATGTTATAGGTATTTAGTTTTGTTTGTATTCTTTTCCACGTGGTGCACAATAACGTACTCTTTATTATGCAGCACATGAAAAAACAATTTACTTTATTTATCCGATAGCTATACCTATGTCAGTGCCAATCAAATTGAGCCCCTAATCGGTTGGTTGTACACTAACATGTGTTTCACGTTCCAATTATTATTTTTCATTCATTTGGGTAGGTAAACAGTCATCACAATTTTGTTATACCTAAATACGTTATAAAGCAATATTTCAATATATGTGTGACCAACACCGTTCACCACTTTAAATCGTTGATCAACTTTCACGATACTGTAAGTTTATTAATCTTGGTAAAAGCCTACCAACAATATTATCTTACATTAAAGTACAAATGTTTCGTTCCTTAGCGCCCGCCCGCTGCGAGGGCGTCGGGAAAGGCTTTTATGAGAACGTAGGTAGTGCCTAAGTGTTACAAAGTTTATATTCTCTTTCCGTATATTGGATTTACGAAGATCTTTACATAGGATACCAGCTACGCAAAACGTGCAACTCTAATCTGGTATCCTCTTAGCCAAAAGACGTCAACGACTGAACAAAGATCTTCCCTAACCCTAAGCATCATTACGATAGAAGCCACTGGTTGAAAAATCGATGCGGATGAATCGATCGAATGGATTGAGCTTGGTTCCTGTGGTCTAATAGCCGTTGAAAATGGAGGTTCAAACCCCGTCCGAAGTAGCGTCAGACCACGCTACGCTAACCCTTCCAAGCAAATGAACTGTCAAACCATACAAATTAACTCAATTTGTTTGACAGTGGCGTGGTTTTACAGTGCATTTGCTTGGAAAAGTAAGCGTGGTCTGAATCTAATACATTTTTTAAATTTTTCGCTTCAATAATATGAACATATTATCTTTACGATAGTTAATTATATGCCCGTGGTTCTGACATGATCGTTGTGGTAATGAACGTTTCCACTACGTATTGTAGTAGTTGCCACTCGATAATCATTCAGCATCATCATCGACATAGACCCTTCAGTCTATTACGATTTATGTTCTTCAGTCTGTAAAGCATCGTTTTTGGTGGCTGAAATGAACTGTAACAAATGGCTGATACGATATCGGCACCGCATACGCATATCCGACAGTAAACCTGACGTAAAACGTTCGCCGTGGCATTTTGAACGCCGGGGCAGAAAACTCTGCCTCAGACGTCAGGCAACAAATAGGCCGTCCTGCACTGTATAGTGCGTTAAATGACGTCATAAAGTTTGTCCAAAAGGTTTAAGCGTAAATTTGAAGCTAGATTTTTGACGGCTATGGCCGACAAGGCGTCAATAGCACGTGTTTTAGTTGTCGGCCACAGGTGGTTTTGGCGTTCATCAAGGTTCGTGGAGAGATGATCCCTAACAGCGACCTAGAGCATCTGACAAAAAACTGAAAATAGTGACTTGACAGAAACGTTCACTAATATGACACATTTGGTCTGTATCGTAAGCACTTATGCAGTAAGACGAAATATGCAGGTGTGCAGGTTGTCCAATAGTCAATCCAGCATACAAATGTTTAAATAACACGAGCTATAAAAATGCAGTTGCTAACTGAACCTCAAGAGTTGTCAGTACGCTGTCCTGCTCCTCCATATAAATGTGGAGTGCGTCTTGATACTTATATCATGTCCCTTCTAGAGAAAGGCGTAGGTTTTTGAATCCAAAACACCTAAAACAATTGTTTCCGCACTAAATAAAGGTGTTTCGAGATGTAAATATCGTTTGTTTTGGTTTGTCTGTGGGCGGCAATCGTTGCTTTCTACTTTGAGAATAAAAGATGGTTGCAATATGCAATATATCTTCGGATAATCTGTTCAAACGGGTTTTGTGGTAAGGACAATGGCTACTTAGCTGGAGGCGGTTACAGTTGTAAAATAACCGAAGATATCTTTAAAGACTTGTCATTAAAATATTGATAGCTGGGTTAGGTGAGTTCTAAGAAACAGCTGAACAACCACTGCACCATGGCCGGCTCCCTTAGCACTGCGAGTAGCTCTAGTACCCTACGTGCCGATGCGCACCTAGTGATTTGGTTAAAGCCTTACGTATACTCATTCGCATTTTACGAAAACAACAATTAAAATGACGTTCTCTACCGTGACTTTTGCGAAGTTCGAAAAGGACAACCTTCTGTAGGGCTATTTTTTCTTATTTGTTGTACATCCCACTTTATTTTTTATATTTTAGGTATTTTCTACTCAGAATCACGAGCTCTTTAGATCTAATTAGGAGAAAAAAAATCCCCAAAATGTTTATATATTTTTTGTTTTTCTATTCCGTAGGTTGTATACGCTATAGTAGGTTGTACGGAAATGGTAATGGAGTGGAGCGTAAAAATATAAGAACTTTTCTTCTCCAAATTAGATCGAAAAAAAATGGCCCAGTGTATATTTTATTTGACTGTACTGGGCATATTCCTATTAATGCACTAGCAATGTGTGCAAGAATCACAAGTAAACAATTCTTATCCCTTTCCATAACACAGATAGATACCGCAAATATTCGAGGAGACAATAAAACAATAGCTCGACACAAAGGGTTTCAATAGATAATATAATTACAAAACAACGGACCGATGCACGAATGTTTTTAAACATTTATAAACAATTGGCGTGCCTAAATTAATCAATCTATTTTGCTGTTAAGAAGCACAGTTTTTATTACGTCGACAGTTGGGTACACAGTAGACAGGATTCAATCCATAGTAGTGTATGTATAACAGATTCGGTAACTTTTAATATCAGAGTACCGAGAATTTCCGTTACCATACCTACTGAAATTCCCGAAAATGCATGCCCCAATCCATAAGCTGCTAACTGGCTATGATATTAACATTAGCAGATTATAACAAAAAGCCCAAAAAATTGTTCACATGTATTGGCAAGAAAAATAATATTGATTCGGTGTGTTGCCTATTTTGCTTCGCGAACTTGACGGACGCACTGTCGTGTGTCTAGATATATATAAACTTTTTGCAAACAATTAGGCACTTTACCGATACGTGTAAGCGTTGCGACCAAACCTACTCTAAAAAGACGGGATAGGAGACAGGTACAGCAGCAAAAGGCACGAAAGTTCATGAACTGCCTGTTTGTTTACGCAATACCTAACCTAATGTCGATGCAAGGCAGGCGGATTCCTAGACGCGTTCATGAGAACGACTCATTATTGTTATGACTTGAAACCCGATACCAAACAGTAATCCATGCAGCAGATATCAATGGCAGAATATTTGAAACCCATTTAAAGGAGCACAGAGTTGATAATCAATTGGGATTCGGTTGGAAATGTGTTGCTGATGATTGTGATGTGTAATGTCACACGGTGAGTTGGCAGGGCATTCCCCTTTCTCAAATTTAAAAGCTGGTGCATTGGTGCATTGACTGTTTCTACCCACTCGATGGACGCAACCGAACGGAGGCATATAGCAATAAATGAAGGACAACTTCACACCCATATATTCCCATCCCACATTAAGCTCTAATAGGCTTGTGTTATGGGCACTAGACGACGATCAACATACTTATATAGATAAACATACATGTAAATACATAAAACCTTGCCGGGTTCCGAACCTGAGACCGCCGGCTCAGCAGTCAGCTCTACTACCAGTAGGTACTACCACTGCGTCAACCGCGTATATCATGATGATAAATGAGTACGTTTCGGGTAGAGGATATTTGAATGTAAAATGGCTACGGTTTTAATTCTATTTTTTATATCGAAAGTGTACTTGCTGTGAATCAAAAAATTGGTTTAGTCGTTTGAAGATTTTGTAGACCCAAATATAATTATAATATTTTTTTACGTTATGACGTGGCTCTCTATTGTTATTACTTCACGTAGATTTCACTAATTACAGGAATATATTTTTTCAATTGTCATCTATATTAAATTGTTGGGTTCTTATTAAGGATTTTTGTAAATAATCGCTTGTGTCATTTAAAAGTCACTACTTAAAGCGATTTTTAAATGTTTTATTTAAATACTCAGATCATACAATAAATGGGGTCACTGACGATTAAAATTGTCAAACTTAATCACGTCCCTTTATAAATTTACAGTTAAATTCTAGTTTGATATAAAAATCACAACATTAGAGGCAATATTTTACATTAATTTGTATTTTTTGTTTCCGTTGGCGCCGCGCCCGTTTTTTATTGAGTCGTAGGGAAACCCTGCTAATGTACAAAAGACAGAGCTATAGTTATTTCTGTACCGATTCAATTGGACAGGGCAAGTCAAAACTAACAATAAAAAAACTAAATACCAAAATGTATTCTAGACACTGCTCTATTCTAGACATTTGCTGCCGGTACCAGTCGCGTGGCGTATCAAATCAGAGAGGGGTATGGCGCAGCTCTGTTCATAAGGCATTCACTGTTTTTTGAGGAGCGTCGTTTGCAAGACCTCGACGCACATAAAAGACCCGTCAAAAGCCTTGCCAATACCTACAACAACAAGGGTGAGTTGCATTGCGCGCCGTGGAACAGAACCTTTAAACCCTGGTTTTGGTTTTGCAAGCCACATTCGGGCACATGATCGGCGCTCGTGAAGGTCATGGAGCCAGATTCGCCATTGACGGACACGATAATGAGGACTATATGTATCAAAAACTCAGGGTACCCCGGGGTTCCCCTTGCTTTTTCTTCAGTAGCAATGGAGGTTGGATGGCTCAACCGTTCAGGGCCCTATGATGGTTGTTTTTTTCTGCGGCTTTTACTTCTTGCTGGTTTAGCAAGAGGTATTTGGCCAATGTCGACGTGTAGACGTATCACAGGCGATAAATAAGTGACAAAGCATCTGTCACGTTTTGACAACAAGCGAGTGTGAGTGACAGATGCTTTGTCACTTATTTATCACGTGATAAACGCAAACATCATAGGCCCCAAGTGGAAAACTTGTTAGGTAGATACTCATCATCAATAAATTTTCAAGGTCAATTTTGGATGTCCAATATGTCTTATCAAATTTATTGAGTATCTAAACAAATTAATGAGAAAAACATAGCTTTTAAAACATAACTATATGATCCTATACGTATTAAAAATTAAATGTGCCTCATGCAGTATATTCCCGCCACAGGCACATGTTATTTTTATTTATCGAAAAAAGCCTTTATAAAATGGGTGTCATATAGTTTTAGTCTGCGGATTCATATTTAACGTTATAGGGTCATGTGTTTTATTTATATTATTGTAATAATGAAACCTTATATTTGGCGCTTTAAAATCTCCCAGGCTACGACGTTATCCAGGGCTACAGAGGAGAAACGAAAAACCTCCAAGCACCTGGATATAATGTCTGGACGGCCATGAAATAAAATAAATAAATAAATATATACGAGTATATAAATGAAGGAGATGGATTTACTGGTCTAAGATGCAGACAAGGACAAAAATAGTACATTACTGCAGACGCCGAGAAAGGAGGGCTTGCCGGGTGAGAAGGTATAGACGGATAGTGATACGAAGCCGGCAAGCCCTTTTCACGGCTAGGCATGTATAGTGCTTTTCTCAAACATATGCAATGAAATAAAAAATACACCACTCACAAAAAATATAGGTAATTCAGCTGTTTAGCCTGTTCATGAACACAGACGCCATATTGAAAAAAATACTTCCCGGCTTAGGACTTCAATTTTGTATGAAATTCTTAGACAGTTATCTCGAGTTGTTCCGCCCGAAACGTGATTACGTTGAGGCCTGTTATAACGCACGTTATGACGATATTTCATTGCATGTTTGAGAGAAAATTTACTTACTTTTGAGTTTCTTTCGGCTTTCTTCTCAACAACGGTCTCCTCAAGAAATACCGGTAGATTTACAAGCTGCCTTTGTAGCCTACTTATTGAATACATTATTTACTATTCGCACGAGGAATATTCTACTGCGTGGCGATATACAAACAACAAAACAAAGAAACATTCTTCGCTGGATCGATAACACACTACCACGACATTTGTCACAACTCCCACAGTAGCTGTGCCTGCTGCTGTCTCGTGGAAAATGAAAAATTATCCAAAAGCCAATACAAATAATATTTATCTACGATATCGAATGTCGACCCAGTTCCTCTGGCAACGAGCCCGCGTTGCTTTTCACAAGACGAGTACTTCTGATAAATCATTATCATTATTCAACATGACTGTCCTGCTTATCTATAGGTACCTCTTGATTGGGTATTAAAAAACTATAAAGCAAGCATTTGCCTTATCGTGTTTGATTAACGGTTAGTTTACTTTAATATTGCTTTAAATGTTGTATCACTTTTGGTATTTGATAAATATTGATTTGATTTGATGGAGGCACAGAAGTCCAGCAAATATTCACCAGTAATTCTTAGAAAATCTTCAAATGCAGAATTACAAACTTTTAAAAATAGCATAAAGTCTTCTTTCAGCAAAATATCCTATCTACGCTATTTAAGGTAGGTACTTTCCCTTGATGTCCCATAGTCTTGTGACACCCGGTATACACGAATGCCTTGTGCATTTCTTGTATAAATTGTCTTTGCCGCAGCATGCAATTTTCAAAATGGTTCGTGAACGTGATAAACCTGAGAATAACCAACCAAGGGAGAAATTGTCTACTCTAAGAGAATTTTCAGTTAATTAATAAACATTACTGTTTAGTGTCAAGAATAATAAATAAACAGAGATAAACGTTCATTTGTAATTACTTTCACCTTTACCTGTGGACCAGTGCCAAATGGATGGACCACCCAACGCCACATTATAGTACAGCCACTTCTAACGTGCGACGATTGAACACTTACAAAATGATGGGTTCCAAGAAAATGAAACATATTACTCATTTAACAGAAGACAAATTTTCTTAAAATTGAAAGGAACTTCAAATTACAGAAGTTGACAACGTGGCGAACGTTTTTTAATCGTAAAAATAGCAAATTTGTTTAAGATGCCGGCTTGCCGATAGTCCCTCTTAAAATGAAGAGGCCTTATACATTTTAAAATGTATTTCGATCGATTTGTGTGTGGTTGTACGATATATATATATTTTTTTCATATTATGACAAAATATTCATCATTTCAACCAAGTTTTTAAAGTGAAGTGAAATAAACTTTACTGAGTTCTAGAAAGTAGTGACATAGCAGTTTCATGCTTTCATTGCGTCCAGTCGGAAATGAGTCGAAGAAACCAGTTTTCTAAATACATTTTAGCAATTTCGAAGTTTTTAAAAACAAAAATTATCAAGGAAAATATCCCTGTTCTATAGTAACATTGATAATAAGTATGTAAAGAAACATGTTTGATCATAGAGAAAAATGTCTAAAACAATCACGGTTTTGAACGGATAATCCCTAAATATTTATCTAAGTTTCAAGTTTACCGATTTCAGTCATGAAATAAACAGAAATATCCAGAAACTTCATTACTGACCTTCGTTATTGCAAGCATTAGTTTTCTAAAGATACAACAAAATCATGGCGCGATAAACGATTAAATTACAAAATAAGCTTAGCTTTTTTAGAAAACAAAACAATCAGGAGTTGGCTCGGCGCCAAACGGCGCTACCGACGACCAACGCAAGACTTGCAGTGCCGGCCGTGAACTCCAGAAAATAATATATGTTTCAAACTTCACTATCTATCACTTTATAATAATATACCTATATTACTTTTAAAGGTGAAACTTTGTGTGTTTGTATATTTGTTACTTCTTCACGCTCAAACGGCTGGACCAATTTGGCATGGAGGTAGGTAGCTGACACCCTCGATTACCACTAGGCTACTTTTATTTCCAAACAAATGTAGTGTTCCCGTGTGTATAGCGGGTAAAACCGCAGTTCGCAGCTATTTAGTATTAGTACTATTATAAAACTCTCAAATTGCATTGAAAACCAAAATATAATCTTAGAATAGCTCGATGGAAGTTTTATCTTGTTTCGTTTAGGCATTGATTAAGGTCAGTCGTAAAGTGGACGTATTAAAAACCAATTTTGTTACATTTGTTACAGGTAGGCAAATAAGCATAAAAGACACTTCTTTCTACCCGCTTACGTAGAAAAAATTGTAGTCCTTTATTTCCTTGCGCGAAGTCAATGAAGCTTAATAAATTTGGCGTCCCTTCAATTTAGTGACACTGGCTAATTATTAAGGAAGTTTAACAACAATCAACTCAATACAAACGGCAATAGGTATCCATTTAATTGAGTTTTCTGGAACAATGCTATTTTCATTCGATCGCACGTGTCCATCAAAAGTGAGCTTCACACCCAATACCTATTAAATAATAAATAGCTCAAGGCCTGTCCGTTATTTTCGCTTTATAACTTATAATGTTTCCGATGCCATTAATTTCGACATTTTCTATTTATTTTCAAAGTTTAGAACGTTGGTTTTCAGCGACCATTTTATTTACGTTTACAAGAAGCGGATGAGTTTTGACAGATATTGTAAACATTTTTAAAAATAACACTATAAAATTTTAAAAGGCTTATTCTCAACCGATTCTCATGAAATTTTGTGAGAGGTTTGATACTTACAATAAAATTATAAACTAAACACTTACTAATATATGGGCTTAAACAATAAATTACATATTAAAAAAAACGTATGAAATTGGGCTCCTTTGGCGTGGTCCCGAAGACGCTGGCAGTATTTCCTCGCTGAATAACAGGGCTAATCAATGAGCGAGGAAGCTGCCAGCTCTTCGGTCCCCCGTGGTGTTGACCAGTCTTTTTGCGATATAATAATAAAAAAAAGAAGAGAAGAGAAGGTATTCGAAAACTTTCAAAATGGCGGAGTTATGGCGGGTTGATAAATTTCATATTTCGAAACGAATTCACTCAAAGAGACCATCGTTTTAATTTCTTAATAGGATTTGTTATGGTACACGGGCTTTACTTAGATGTATTCGTGTTTAGTGGAGGCTATAATTATGGTAGCACATTAGTAAGTGTGTTACGTTTCGGAACATATAATTTGTAGCAATAAAATTCAAACGCAGTGTCGACTGATGCCGCGCCTGCGCGTTATGTGTTGGCTGATGTCGAATTGCTCTGTAGAAAGACATGGCTTTATCTAGTGAACATCTGTGGTCCTGTGATTTCATTAAAGTACGCACCTCCTGGCATGTTAAATAAAAACACGAAAGAGTTCACAGATACAATCTAGTCTGAGCCAAAACTATAGTCTGATGCACAGTCAAATGTGTTAATTTGAAGGATATGACAGTTATGTAATAGATACTTATAATGTTACACCTTCTTTGATAGGTAAAATTGTTGCCATATCTAGGACAGACAGGTAAGAGCTTGAAAAAAATCCTTACTTCATCCTAAGTACCACCCGTAAGTGATATTTTATGGCGGGGAGAAAATCTCACTTTCTGCCCGAGGCAAGACGTAAAACTTTAGACAAACCACGGGCGGTAATTCGTAAAGCCCCAGATCTCATATTTATGGATCAGGGACATTCACGAATTCACCGCCCCAAGTATGTACATTGTACACTAATGTATTATAGTGACGCCACTGGCTGGTGAGGTGAGACTCAAATGCGTAAGTTCCTATGTGAATCTTTTTTTTAACTTGATTGTTACGAGCGCGGACAGGTGAAACAAAGGACAACCCATGTCCATATTGCTTACTTAAGGATTCTCTATCGTAGATAAAAAAATTGTAAGTTTAAACTTTTGGTATTTGTTATAATTAGAAAACAAACGTAACCTAACTAGAGAGGTGCTGTTATCGTTATTTCAGTACTTTCCTCATTTTGTATGGGAAATGAGGAAAGTTTCCGGAAATTCTCGGAAACAGCTCATCACTAAGCCTAAAGTTAGTATTAAAAAAATCCAAAAAATGTATGGCGAATGAAATTCCGGCAAATGAAGGTATCTCTAACTTAAGACAAGCCTGAAGCGACACTGGCGGTTCGCCGTGTATGTGCAGTAATAAAAGCTATTAATCACTTCACTACATACTATAAAACAAAGTCGCTTTCTCTGTCCCTATGTCCCTTTGTATGCTTAAATCTTTAAAACTACGCAACGGATTTTGATGCGGTTTTTTTTAATAGATAGAATGATTCAAGAGGAAGGTTTATATGTATAATACATGCATAATTTATCAGCATTGGACCCGTGCGAAGCCGGGGCGGGTCGCTAGTAAATTCATAAAACTTAGTAATTAGGCCAGTAAATAGCGTGTTTGCCGAACGAGTTCACTGAAAACACTGCACGTCCGTGGGGCATTGATAATGATAATGAAATGGGCTTGTCGCGGACGAAATTAAATTCGCTAGCAAATTTATTCGTCTCATTTCACTAATTTTGCGCTGCCATTTTTTATTCCAAAACGTCCATATTTTATAAGCAACGACAACAATAAATGTGAATGAAATATCATTTCCAGAGTTTGTTTATGACCTGAAAAACAATTATTACTTATTATATAAACAACTAGAAATTACCAGTGAATTCGTCCGTAAAAACTTCCTTTTTTCGCAATCGGGAAAAAGTATTATATAAATACCTGTCTCTGGATATTCAGCTATACCTGTACCAAAATTGGTTAAAAACTATCCAAACGTTTTGACGTAGTGAGCACTTTCTACCACAGATGGCGCGGTATTGTATTTTATTTCAGAATGTATGTGCCTCCTATTTCTGCATAGAAATTTACAATATAATAAAAGCATAGATTTTATAAAATAATCAGTACTTAATAAAAAAATAAAGACGAATAAATGTTAACGAAACATTGTTTCCAAAGGTTGTCCGTGACCTAATAAGTTTCTGTCAAAAATGACATTTTAGTGGCAAGCTTTTATAGCCGACTGTACTTTTCTTTGGATATCCATCAAGTGCTCACTGAGACGATTCTAAAGAGCCCAAGCTCGGTAGGATTGCTTTTTCTATTATAGAGTTCCTATGGCCACCTTCCGGCTCCATCATCAGATCAGCCCCATGGTACCATATTATTGTATTGTCATCAAAGTTAAGTAATTATGCAAAATTTCAGCTCAATCGGTTGACGATATCTGCTTCAAAATTGAGTTGCAAGATTTCACCCGAACAAACATACTTTAAACATACCATGCAATTTAAATAAAAGCTTGTAAAAAACCATTATTATGTAATCAATGATGGTATTGTTCACAAATTAATACGATACCTTCCGCTCTCATGACCTTTAAATATCCACGAGAATCATAACTTATGCCGACACACTTGAACCCACAATCTTCCACAAGGTTCTATCTAAGCACAATTAATCAATATCCGATTGAATTAACATATTTATGTTTATGGCACCCATAAGAATATATTAAAAGGCAGCGTCTTTTACATTATCAAGATATTCTTGAAATAAAGTAGTGGTTTTCACTATAACGCTGCTATAAAAAAGTACTTAGGCTCGGTTTGTATCGAATTAAGTGACGCAATTAATGCTCCCATGAATTTAAATGTTATGGTTACGTTTTGTTCGTACCTTTGATACGTACTCGTATATTATAAATAATATAATACTTATTATTTAAGTTGGATACTTCATTCTTAGCAACAATAATCTTTTAATACATTCATATGTAACTACTTTACGACGCGATTGGCTCAGTTTGTGGAGCACCTGCCTACTGAGCCGGCGGTCCCGGGTTCGAATTCCAGCCAGGGCAAATATTTGTGTGATGAACTCGAATATTTGTGCTTGGGTCATCGTTGCTATGTATTTAAGTGTATATTTATCTATCCCACCAAAAACATTTCATGTAAAATTGACGGCCAAGACTCACATTCTCATAACGCTTTCGCTGTAAAAAAGTTATCAGATCCCAGGAAAAGCCAAGCCCCTAAGCCCCGACTTTACTAACCCCACCACCTTGGTTTAAAAAGTATGGCATCAACTGGCTTCAAGCCCCTAAATCCGGAGTTTACTAACCCTACACCTTTGTTTCAAAAGTATGGCTTGGCCGTTTCATAGAGTACCGTAAATAAGTCCAACGGACCGTCTGGCCCATATGGTATCAAGAAACTAAGTTTATGTCTTTGATAATATATACTTATAAACTTAATTCTTTACGATATAGGCCGGACAGTCCGCTAGACTTATTTACGGTAGTCTATGAAACGGCCAAGCCATACTTTTGAAACAAAGGTGTAGGGTTAGTAAACTCCGGGTTTAGGGGCTTGAAGCCAGTTGATGCCATACTTTTTAAACCAAGGTGGTGGGGTTAGTAAAGTCGGGGCTTAGGGGCTTGGCTTTTCCTGGGATCTGATAACTTTTTTACAGCGAAAGCGTTATGAGAATGTGAGTCTTGGCCGTCAATTTTACATGAAATGTTTTTGGTGGGATCTCATTTCTTTTTGTAAGGTGCTTTAGTTTTTTTATTTTTTTTTGGGCTGTAGGGTTTCTTGAGCGTCAACTGAAGTAGACAATTGTGTATTTAAGAAATACTTAAGTTTAGCCCCATATATATATACACTTTTATCCCCTATTATGGGAAACCCATACAAACTTCCATCCCCTTATTTAAAGGGTGGGGGGTGATTTTTTAAAAGTCCTACAATATGTATTTGATTTATAACAATGAGTCCCTATAGGTTTCAATTTTCAGACCTCTAGTATCAAAATTTGCGGAAGTTTCATACAAACTTCCATCCCCTAGTTTAAGGGGTTGGGGGGTAAAAGTTCCAAGTTTTAGAATTATTTTGTTGTTTGTGTACTAATACTAGCTTACATACCAAATTTCAGCTTTCTAGGTCATCGGGAAGTACCCCAGAGGTTTTGATACGTCAGTGAGTGAGTGGCAAAATCGGCGTATTTTAGGTACCTATAAAACCTAAAGTATAAAAGCTAAATCAATTAAATTTTGTACATTTTATATGTTTGCTAACTGCATCTTAACCTGAGAATTTTGGCGCTCTAGTGTTAACTGGGACGAAACTATGAGGGTATGAATATGAGACGAAACGGTTCGAGAAAAGGTAGGTAGTGCCCCCTTCTTTTTTGTTCGTCTTGGCGGGGGCACTACCGTGCCCCCAGATATGCATATATATCGTCGTCTAGTACCCATACCACAAGCTTTCTTGAGCTGAATTTGGGACTAGATCGATTCGTATGGGGTTGTCCCATATTTATTTATTTAACTACTTAGGTACGTTTTTTGCGCAATTTCGTCGGCGCAGAATTAGTGATTCTTCAATTTTCCCATACATACTTTGACCATATTTTTGCTGTCTGAAGTAAGTATGTCGTTTCCCGGTAGGTACTGCATACCAAACCTCATCAAATCCGTTCAGCGGTTTAAGCGTGAAGGGTAATAGACAGAAATTATACTTCTTAAGTATAATAAGGTAGCTCTTATTCTTTCGGATTTTATTCTTAGCAACGATATTAATTTGTTTAAAGAACATTAACATTAATATATTAAGCAAAGATCAAGCAATTCCAATTTCACGGCAGATGCATTCACGACTTATGAGATTAGTTCGTGATGAATGTGCAATTTAAAAGCTTATTAGCGTCAAAATTAATACTAGACAGCGCGTGTTAGCAGCAACCTTCACACAAAATATATACACACGACAAACTATACGTCAAAACTGACAGACAGATGACAGTATTAAACATTTTAAAATAGAAGGTGCGATCTCAAATACCACAAGGTATTGGACTATCCCTAGTTCAGAAATATCCCGGCTTTTTCACACATCAACGGACATGACATATGTAAGTATATCGATTTTTGTTACTCGCGTCTCAAGACGATTAAACTGAACGAAATATTGCTCGTCAAATGCACTTTAGGACCTTATCACACATTGCGATTTGCGAGCGAATTTTGTATGAATGCGATCACGCAGCGAGTTTGCCGCGACGCTAATTTGTATCTAGAAGACTCGCTCGCAAATCGCAAGTGTGGTAAGGCCCTTGGCGAAATGACAACTTGCATGGGCCCTTATTCTGCCATGCTACGGTAAAAGGACGTATCTTACTGTCTTTGTTCTTACTTAAACGTATTGTAATTGTACATCGTCAAAGTACACTATAGTGACGATATCTCGCACACGTGTCATAGGAAACGTCGATTTAGACTTGGGACGAATTCGGACCTATCGGCCCACACCTGCTCACAAGGTAAGAACGGTAATCATTATTTAATAACTATACTTATTTATGTATGAGATAATCCTGTGAGTGAATGAAAAAGATGTAACAATTTAAAGTTGTACTTGAAGCGTGAATTTAGATACAAATCTTTGATACGCAGTCTGCGCTGTTTAACGATTTAAACGTTCTAAATTAAGTAGCCTTATATTGTTGAATGAACAAAAAATACGCATGATACATCAAATAAAATATCTGGGGGTAAATAAGACATTTGGCATCTGTCACCTGTGAATGACAACTTGTCAACGACATGTCCGGTACGTCGCTCAAATAGCTATAAGTGATTGTCAATCAAATTCGGCCATTGGTTTGTAAACACGTGTTTTTCAGATTTAAAGTTTGTTCCAATACATTTGAAGGGCTAAAGGAAGAACCGGCTAAGTCATATTTACAAAATTTTACAGTACAGACAATAAAATTAATAAATATTAAATATGACAACCTCACACAAATTGTCCTAGTCCCAAAGTAAGCTCTAAATAGTAGGCTTTTGTTATAGGCACTAGACGACAGATTATGTTCCTATATGCTACATTAAATAATATGGCGATACACTTAACATCTAACTTAAAGAGGTCTCCGACAATGTGTATCAATAAAGATAAAACTATGTTATCATTGTAACTAACATAGAAAACAAGATGTTCATAACGATGAATATTAACCCTCATAAACTTGTTGCATACAAATTATAAACAAAATATCAAGCCTATACATCAAGTATGTTTGTGTGAAGAGACCTTATCTGTTTGGGTTCTTGTTGTATCAGAGGCCACATTCGTCATGGAAAATTTCGCCGATATATGACTATTATATGACAAAAAAATTTACCTCACCCCACGAGCTTTATAACGGACATACATATGTCCTTGATCTGTCTAGTTCTTCTATGCTGAGCCGTATAATTTTGAGAACATAATTATAAAAGAAGCTCCAATAGCAAAAATCGATGCATCGCGATTTATCACGGCTATGTGTGCGATGGTCAACATAACGCTCAAATGGCCATTATAAGTATAAAATGACAAATCGAATTTAGTCACAGTTGGGACATTGCCGACAAATTGCAATAGAGCCGCTAGGACGATAAGGGCGACATATCGCGACTTTTCGACCTCTCGGCTGTTATTGATAACAGTGTGTGCTTAATGAGACTTTCCAATTCACGCAAAGCTTATATTAAAACGTGAATATATTCTCAGTTTATGTTGGAGATTTCCACATTATTGGTATAATCACAATTTATGTTATCAACTATCATTCCAATGTAAAACACGTCGCATACAAATATGTAAACCGAACGAATATTTTCTCGCCAGAATCGAATGTAATTTTTTGAAGGGAACATTGACATTGAAATAAATATACCTATATGATTATTGCTATAAAGTATCTAATAACGAATAATTTTGGGAGAGTTTTTGATTTGCATGATTAGTTTTCTTAAATAATCCAATATAGTATGTCGGTTAAATAAAATAGAGTTAGCCATAATGGTTATAATTTCAAGACTGAAGTCTACTAGTAAGACAGACACAGCTGGTTTCCCATAACATATTTGATTATAATAGGTGTTGATATACATTTTGCTAACAAAGACATACGATTCGAACATCACAGAAATAGCAGATGTAACAATGGGATTCATAGCAACGTCCTTCGCCGTCTAGCAGGTTTAGTTTAAGAAAACCTAATTCTGGATCATAACAATTTACGCTAGGTTTGGTGTGTAGTATTATTTTTGTAGGCAACATAAATTAATATGAATTACTAGTCTCTATTGACTGCCATAAAATCGATACCCATAATATTTGTCATAAGTGTCATAACGTTCTTTAATCATATTCGTAACAATTTTTCAGTCACTGTTTTTTTTCAGGATTGTTTTAAAACATAGCTAACTTAATCAATTAGGTTCTACTAAATGAATTTACTAAACATCCTGTACATATAAAGCTATTGGTTTCTAAATGATGAATTCTGGTTGTATGAAGAACATTATATTACGACTAATATTTATTATGGCTAAGAAGAGAATCCGGAATAAAAATCAATTGACCAAAAATAACATAGGAAACTGAAACCCCATAAGTAAGCCTAAGTCAGTTTCTACTAAAACGACACTTTACGACCAACACAGACGTACATTTTAACAAAACTAAATGTAGTGGACCTATACCATCAACTTTACAAAGTTACATAAATAAGGTCACAAAGACAAAGTTCTGTTGAACACATTATTATCATTTATCTTACCCTGAAACTGTTCGCCTCATTACCAACAGCGTCGATAGACTTTACAATTTTCCACACTCCTTCTAAAGTCCTATGTCCAGTGCATCACTAAGCAACAGTGTGCTGTAGGAGCGATAATTTAGGACTTAATTTTGCTCATAAACTGATGCTCTTAAATTCTTCTATATAAAGTAAGTCATATTCACCGTCGCGACGGCGGCCCGTTTGATCGGAGCGAGATAATTACACAATTTATGATCGAATACGTAGTTTTTATCGCAATTAAGAGTGATATCGAGTATCGACCCACTTGGATGCTCTGCACCAATTCACATGTCTCCGACCGTAAATTCGATGTTTGCACTCTGATTCAGGAAAAAATAGCAGCAACTTGTTAACCTCATTCTCTTATAATACCTAAGTTAAGAACTTTTAAGGATATGATGTTTAGGATAATATGTACTTTCAGGGCCAAGGACAACGTTTTAACCGCACTGTCGGCTAGGGAGTTCCAAGTTCCAACACACTTACTGACACTGAAAAACGTTTTTTGTCATTAAATATTGTAGTTGTTAGCGTGCGGCGTACTAATAGCATTATCATAATACCACAACTTTGGTAGAAGGTAAACAAGTTAAGGAGATTAAAATGTAAAGAAAAATAACTTAAATGTTTACGGTAATCTTTGTTTATTAAATGTCAATTAGATTAGTGCCGTCCAAACTTGTACAGTACAAAACTTTGAAGTACCTATTTGACTAAAAACCATTTATATCTGCTCGCAATCAGACTATTATTTTTTATGATTATTAACAAACTGGTAGTCGAGTAAAAGCTGGCTTGTATGTTAGTTAGTTAGACGTTAAGGGTTCGACATTGAAGTGATCTAAAAGATAATACTTAAGTGTAGAGGCAGGTCAGCACTGCATGAAATTTCTTACTCGTCTTATCTGATTATTGCTTTACTATCCCATCTTTATATCGGTTTATTTCAGTTTGGTGCAGTAAGGAATGGCACCACACAATTATATTTATTGCTCCGCAGAGGCTTTGCAGTACTGTATGTTTATTAGATTAGACGTATTAATTTACCATCAGCCGCTATCGAATCACGATCAGCAGTAATTATGTGTAGCTAACCTTTTATCGAGTGCAAACGTTTAACAATCCCAAATAAACCGGCTAAATAGCTTGCAAGGTTGATGGATTGTGGTACAGCCAGCGGTATATGACTGTCAGGGTCTGCTTGTATCGACACATTAGGGTAACAGCTAAAACATTGCGACTATAACAAGCACATAAGGTGTGACAATGATACCCTTAGTCCTTGGAGAAGTCATTCGTTAAATCGAACCCAACAATTGGCCTCTGGGATCGTTCTCTGGAATCTTAGGCCCTTTTAAAGTAATACTACTGTTCTCTATTTACTGTCTTAACTGTTACATTCATGACACTTTCATACTTTAGCAGCATTGTTGCCTTGTGGTCGTGTTATTAAATAAGCGCATGCTTTTTAGGGTTCCGTAGTAGCTGAAATTTGATATGAGTATGTGTATGTATTACGCCGACAAAACGGTAAAATAAAAAACCCTTTTAACAAACCTCCATATCAAACAGTGAAATTTCATATTAACTCCTATATCTTGTGTTATAGTACATTACATCAGAGGCCGGGAAAATGAGGATTTCCGGCCAAGTAGGTATATACGGCCGAGCGAGCGTGCGAGCGAGGCCGGATAGTGATACGAGATATCTTTATCTTTACTAAAAAAAAAAAAATTTTCTGGTACCTCCCGTACACCTGAAGTGGGGGGGATTTTTTTTTCGTTCCAAAACTAGTATGTGGGTGGTCGTTGAATAGGTCTTTTAAAAATAATTGGGGTCTCTGAACATATTTTTTTAATAAAGTCAGCAGTTTCGTAAATATTCGCTCCGAAAATTAAAAAAATAGTGTCCCCCCCCTCTAACTTTTCAACCACGGGTCAAAAAATTATGGGCAAATTCATGAAAATGAGGCCTTAGAAGTACTTTCAATTAAAACTATATTGAACAAAATCGGTCGAGCCGTTTTTGAGTTATCATAAAAATTCATAATTTTCTTTAAAGTGTCGCGCGATGTCCTTACACTTCAAACGTTATACATATTGGTTAAGTGCCCTACTGTATAAAACATTTCGCTAAATCTGGTGCGTATAATCGATAACTTCCAGAAGGTAATAAGTAATTACTGTTACTTTGGCGTTTACGACCTTTTTATAGAGCTTGAAATCTTTCTCGTAATTTAAATGTTTCTCGTAATTTTCGTCTATTGTGAAGGATGGGCAACTACGGAACCCTACACTGAGCGTGGCCCGACATGCTCTTGGCCGGTTTTCTTATGTTGGTTTGTATGATTATAACAGAGGCGATGTGATCGAAGCCCTTTCAATAAATTCAAAACAATACCTACTATTTGTCTCATTGTGATGTTTAAAGGACTGTACATCAGAGGCGTCAATAAGAAGCTCGCATTCCTAGCCCGACCCATGGCCTGATTACCGGCGTCGGGTCAGTGGCGAAACGGCAATTCAATTTCGCACCGTTGCCCACTTCTTTTCCTGATTCCATTTCTCGTTTAACCAATTTACACTTCTAGATAACAGTGTTACATGTCAACTAATTCTAAATCACATACAATTATTCAATACTAGCTGTGCCCGCGGCTCCGCTTGCGTGGAATTCGGTCTGTGTCAGTAAGCTGCAAATACCTTATCGTTTAAACCTTCCCTGGACTACGACAAACATTTAAAAACCAGCTAAATGTGCCCAGCCGTTCTCGAGTTTTAGCGAGACAAAGGAACAACTGTTTATTTATATATATAGATAGATAGATTAAGCAACATTAAATTCTACACAATCATTACTTATTTTCTAGTTTCACTTATTTTCTACCTTTTAGTTTGTCCTCCGAGAACTCTTAAACACTAGAATATGCTTTTTGCTCTTTGTATAGAATATTTCTAAGTCTTTTGACAAACACTGCATATGAAGGAAACGAGAGTAGATTCTATTTAACCTCTTTTCAGTAGGTAAATAGATACAAGTCTTCTACCAAAATAGTAGTGACTTAATATATTGCTTGAGATTTTTTTTCTTACCCACTTATATTTCTTTCTTTGAAACAAGTTTTACTTCTGTTTTAATTAAAACAGAATTATTTAATCACAAATTTCACCTTGGTTCAATTTCTCATTGAAAAATGTTCTTTTAATTATATTCTTTGGTGAAATTTAAAAAATTTTTTTAGAAGGCTTTTTAGTGGCTAGTAGTATGATGGGTCAGCAAGACCATATTGTGGTGCTTTTTCCCTGTAGAATCGGTATTTAGATGAGTAATTAGAAAACAATTAAAATTTCCCTTTCTGCATGACCTGTGATGTAGTTTTTTAGCAAATGCACCGTCGTTCATATTGAAATACAATATTGTTATAACTTAACTACTTATATAATATGACGGACTTATTTAAAGAAATAAAACGAGGCGTATAATCAAGGGAAATACATAATGTTACGTGTCCTGGAACAATGTAATCCATAATTATACATTCACAGTCCTAAAAGTAGGTTGTCCAAGAATAAATGGAATTACACGTCATACAGAGAGAAGACAGGAAATTTATGAGTTTCTTACATAGTAGCTTTTACCTTCGGACTACAGTCTTATATAAGAGTTTTCGGAGTTCCAAAGGCATCTCACCGGAATAATAGATATTATATTATTTGTGACGATAATTTTCTACAAATATATATCCAGAAAATTATCGCAACTAGGTAAATTAACTCTAATCTGTTAATATAATTTGAATGTTGAGGCCCAATTCAGTCCAACTTTTAATAAGGTTTCATTATGATAGACCCTTCAGTCTATTACAGACGATTTGTAGTCTTCAGTCTGCGAAGCACTGTCTTAAGATTTAATTGTAAGACATTATGAGAAAAAATATTTCGCAGTAGGATGAACATTGCACCAAGTTCTCGACGCGTATGAACGCGTATATGCGTTTAAGGCTGTGGTTGAAAATCAACAGATCGTTTATGTGAGTTCAAACACAGTGTTTTGAGCACGCGATGCGTTAATAACACAGTGTCGACTCCAAGTGTGAATAACTCTCCAGCTGGCACCTCTCAGTTGGTATGCGGACTCACCAACCAAGCGAAATTGCGACCTTGACTCACGTCACGAGATGATTACTGCGCAACCATTTCAAGTTCAATATTATTGTAATTACGTAACAGAAATAGTTTTTGTTAGAATTTCAATACAACTTTTTTTAAATCGACAGTACTTTTTGTGTTGTTGTTTAGCAACGACCAAATTTGCTGGGATCAGTCGTTTCTTTACAACTGCTCTCTGATTACACTGCACCAGTGTAAGTACTTCTTCCACTTTTAAGATCTTAACATAATATTTTTAACACCCCATTTGTTTCTTGTATATCGCATGGTGACAACCAAAACTCACTAAAATTTCTATCTTTGCTCTTCAAAACCTCGTATCTAGTAAGTAGATTGACACTGAGATACGAGCTTTGTTTTTTTTTTTTATTCAAAATAGCCATGCATTTATCCTCGATTGCACCTGATGTTAAGTGACAATTAGGCCTAAGATGGAGCATGCTTGGCTAGAAGATGCCTATTCACTCTCGACTTGAAGAGATCCAAGTTATATTTTTCAGGAAACAGGTGCGCAGGAAGAGAGTTCCATTCCTTAGCTGTCCTCATAAGGAAAGTAGACGCAAAGCGTTTCGTACGAATCAGTGGTATATCGACAATATAAGGATGGAATCCAAGTCCGCGCCGAGTACTGCATTGTCTGAACGGAGACGGTGGAATTAATTCATGCAGTCCTAGTGCACACTCACCAAAGTGTATCCGGTAGAAAACCGATAAACAGGCGACTTTCCTGCGGTGTTCGAGGTTTTGCAGCTTTTCCTGAACTAAGGCAGGGTCGCCAATGAGCTTCTTCGCACGTTTGTCAATTGAATCCAAGGCGGCCAGTTGGTATTTAAGTAGGTATTTGTTACTTAGTGAGTTTTGGTTGTCAACCGACGATATGATTCATAAAAATTGCATCTATATAACCCCCTACATATCCCTCCTCTGTATTAAAGGTATCTCCCAAAATGAGAGAGATTTTAAATAACTTCTTATCAACATAATTAAGTATCCCCTTATTTTATTGTTGGCTTGATACGCTACGTTCCAAAATCACGAACACTAATTTCCTGCAGCCGTAAAGCGCTGTACATACAATACACTATACATTGTGTCTGACCATATAAACGAAGTAAACGCTTGGATAAGGCTGTTTGCTCTGAGAGCCAATATTTGAGATCTCGCTAGCAGGTCAGCCAGACGAGCAGCCATTTGCAAGTGCAAATTTTCCAAGATAAAACGTCTCGTAAAATGTACTGGAAAAACATTGAGATAACGTTAAAGGATATGGAAATGCGATGGACCAGTTTTAAATGCAGGATTGTAGGGCTATCAAAGATATTGTGTCGTAAATTCTGCATAAAATCCTCAAATGGATGTCGGTTAATAGGAACATGTGTCATTTAATCAAGTTATATTGCTTGCCTGTAAAGCCTTTGGATTTTGCATTTACTGGATTTTACTTGTAAATCGAAGTTGTATTCAAAGATGATAATACTTAAATAGGTTTTTCGCTTGATGCGCAGAGTATTTCATAACGTTAAATAAATAAGAGACTGATTCGCGAAACAGTTGAAAACGAGAGTGAATCATGTCGCGAATATTTATTTCTCTTTCCTGAAGCAGTTACTAAAATGAATACATAAATTGATTGTACTACACTTGACAATAAATGTATTGCATACGCACATACATGAAAGGAGCAATTTTATTATAATGTAATGTGTCATGGGAGTAGTAATAAATATGGAAAACTTAACACGCCCACGATTCTGTTTACGTAATTTTAGAACAAATTTGATGATGCTATATTTGATAAAAAATCATACCTAATAATAACGTTATAATAATTTCTGTATGTAAATGTAAAATAAGAATACAGAATTCAATTTAGACCTTCGTAATCCTTAATTGGCTGTGGCTATGTTATGTCCTGCTTATGTTGACGATGCATGATTAGTACAAAAAAAAGTTCTATCTATCTAATAATTTATTTATAATGAACTTTAAATAATCATAGAAACAAAAAATGTTTTAAATATTGTGCTTTCATTTTTAAGTCCATCTCTCTAGAAAGGTATAACTAAGACATTTGGTGGCAAACGTAGTTTAAAAATCCACGTACACGCAAATTGTAATAAAACCAAAGTCTAAGTCTAAAAGTAGTAGTTTAGTAACGGTATATTTTAAAACCTTAACTGAAATTGTTTACAATTTAAAAAAAAAACACAGATGCCACAAAAATCCTAACTCTAATTATATCGTTGAATAGATTCATTAATAGTTACCGGCAATATTATCTTAACTAAGTGTATAAACATAATTGAATACGTGATGGGTGACACTTTCTGCGTAGGTGCTAAACTCCGTCCTTCGACAGCTGCGAAGTACTCAGCAGCCACTCGAGAATTACCGAATACACAACAAGACATAAACAAACAAACTAAGGATTTAATAACGTGTGTTGTAACCACGTATCCGAACGCAGCCGCTAAATTGACCTTCTGTCAAGGGCATCCAACATGAGGCTTCAAATTGAAACACCCAAATGCGTTAATTTATTATTTATTCAAACGCATGACTTCCGCCCTTTGGGATGTAGGAAGTGATTAAGTGTTTTTGATAAAAAATAACTATACTTTGAACAAATAATTCTCACGATCGCACTAACACCTAGACGAAATGTAGGTGTGAAGGTAAATACGACCTAATCGCCCACTTAAAGCGGCACATTTTCTGTTAACATTCCGAACTTCACATATACTTGTACATTTACGAACCAAATTAACAAGCACACTTTTGACTAAATTCCACAGAATATAGAATCTATTTAAAAAAAATATATCTGCGTATAAATTTTAAAGACGCGATAATTTTAAATCTTGACATTTGTCTTGATTATGAATTATTTTACCGATCGCTCAAACGTATACGAATCTGTAGTTCCGTGTAGATCTATGTGTGTGTGTATTTGTGTATGTGTGAAAAACAAACATGTCTAATTAGCATCCATTCATTCGCGTGGAGGCCACCGGTGCCTTATCATTTCAACGTGCACTTTCAAACGTAAAATATGTGCAGCTACTGAAGAAAACTGACTAAATTTGCATTACAATTTCAATGTTATACATTCATTTAACGATAATTTGTTAGTAATGGAAGGATATTAGCTTTCGCATGATCATTTACTTGGCAACCGAATGATTAACTGATTTTAATATACTTATAAGCGGTTTTTGACTTCAGTTTTTGAAGGAGCTTCTTAAACTGTTACCGCTTCTTAGATACCTACATGTATTAGACGCTTCTTTCTAAGTGCAAAGCAAAGAAAGATTAGTCCCAGTACGTACCTAGATTAGTCTAAAATGTCTCCTTTATTATGCACTATTACACTTTCCTAATTTAGTCACTGGCGAGAGGGATGCAGCAATACGAAGGAGTGAGCTGGAGTTATCTCCATACGTGTCTCACATATTGCTGCATCCCTCTCGTTAGTAACTAATTTAGGAAAGTGTAATAGTCGCATTAGGTATGAAAGTACAAAGTATAGCCAGCGACGCTATTAGCATCTTACCAAATTATAACTATCTAACTAGTGTTCGAAAAGCGCCATTCAACGGTGGCAAATGGTTCGAATCTTCTTTCTTCTTTCTTTCGTTGACCTATCTTTTAGTAGGTAAATTAGTTCCAGAATATCCCCTTTATCCTGCCAGTGCACGCCCGACCTCTATTGGGACCGAGGACAAACGAGCTGCTAAAACAATTATTTTCGAGCCGTGGGCTATAAAAACAGATGCGGACTGGCGTGGGCGAAGGACCATTCATGAAGTGTCCAACTTCGTAAAACGGAGTCGGTGCATTTGTCACGTTCTTTGGTTGTAAATAACGAATTTCTCTTTTGAATGGTGGGCAGTTTTATATAAAAAATACGCTACGTGGCAGGTAATGTAAGACATTTTAATTTATAGGATATCTCGCAAATCAGATCTCTGGTTTTTAATTAGTCTTAAAAGATCCAGACTGCGACCGTAAAACCCGGTTGTAATTATAAACATATTAGATAGGTACAACAATTTCATCGCCTCAATCTCAACAGTACAACAAGTACAGTACATTATTATAGTTCTACACAGGACTGAATATAGTGATTTACTTAGTAAAATACAAAAAGGAAGTTAAGGATTTGAAATGGATATAAAATTAATAAAGCAATTATATTTTAAGGTTGAATTCGAATATATAAAGATTCAACTCACAATATTAACTATCAATATAAACATTTCTATTGTTCTTAAGTATCGCCACACGCCAACAATAGCCACTATACTTATCATGAATAGTTTTCGGCAGACTGAAAATAAATATTTAAAACACATAGGTATGTAGCTTGCAGGCTAAATTAAAATTGAATAACAAGCAAAATATTTTCTTTGGTTTCCTCGCCTGTGACACGTTTAAAAACAACAATTTATTTAAACGTGTGACAGTCGAGGATCATATTTATATCCTATATTATATTAATTATATTATTTGAGCTTTCCTGTTTCGGTAATTATTACAGTTACCGTCGTCAAAGGTTGACTAACGAAAACACAATTTTTCTAAATCTTAATTCGTTTATTTAAAAAATAAGCATTTTTTTAATTAGTAAGCTATTACTTCTTACTAACTCCTTTAGATTATTTATATTAACGCACCCTACATATTCTGATACGATAAATTAAGTAACGAATAAAGGAATGACGCAGTTTCAAAATCAGGTGAAAATGTGCAATGCATAATGGATTCAGGGCACTGTGGGGAAGGGGAAAACTTTTGACATAACTACCTCTCTGTATAGCGGCCGAAGATGTGCGTCACTCTTGATAATGGGTCAGGCTACAAGTGGACATGAAATATAACTTAAGCATTTAATATACAATAATTGTAAAGACTTTGAAATTAGAAATTAGTGCGGAATTTGAGGGGTTCTCAATCATGAAATCTAACGTATTTAATGATATCAAAACATCTCACGCACAAAGAACTGGAAGAACTGATGCTACGACACCATTGACACGACGACCCCATAACAACTTTAAAGGAAAATCAGTCTTTTTATTATTTTTGCTATCAACAATGTTCTTTATGTTGAAGTACATTACACGACAGCATAAAATGAAAATGGCCAATTTCTAAATATAGCTTGACCCTACTGCACTCTTGCCACTTTATTTTTAGTTCTTTTAATTAATCCGCGGCAATAGACCTACTGTCAGAAATGCTTAATTGAATGAGGCCAGAACAGATGGGTAAACCCAACGTGTCCTAATAATTCTTAATTTGGGCATTCAAGGAATAGGTACTGGGTAACTGCTTTTGTTTCTTTTGAATTATTCCTAGAAAGAATCTACGAAACAAAGACGGTTTCAGCACTATCCCGCAGTGCAAATACTATCTCTTTCATTCGGTTTGCTAATGAAAGGGATGCAACGGTGGATTTCTCCCCCTGTAAAGCATCCCTGTTTGTTGGCACTGTTAGCAGGTTTACTTATACATTTGTTTGGACTATTTCTGTTAAAGTGATCTGCATCGACTTCTGGAAGTTTAGGTCAAAAGTATCCTTATGTTGATGTAATTGTGATATATATATATATTATTTGTTTTCAGTTTGCTGAAAGTACAAAGTAAGTATAACAACTTCTCCGTTGTGAATAAAAAACGGTTTTGGTCATCATTCAAAGATCTGAGTATTATAATTCTCTAGTTCAGGTTTAAATCATTATTTTCGTGTTTGTTTCTGATACCTACTCAAATAGTAATTTTGCCTCAACCACAAAGCACAATTCTCTCGGTTTTTCTACGAGCGATAGCCATAAAATATTATTTATTTCCTATTGGTCATTGTTCTTTCGACACGACGTGCGTGTCGAGTTAGACTCCCAGCCCATAGTCAGTTGTTTCAAATTTTATAACAAAGATTGTTTTAAAATGGTGTTAAGCAATTTCATAATAACCATATTCAGCGCTCTCTTATCATAATAATTTAAGTAATAGGCCAGAATTGAATATTAAGTACCTACGTACCTCGGTGGTTACAAAATACGGTGTTAGTGTTTGACATGTTTTCAAAGGATCGAATGCGTCCCTTTTTCGTATCTAATGTTTATTTTGATTTAATGATCATAAATGTGAATTCTAATCTTTAATCTAAGAAAAGTAATAACAGAATCTTTGTGAAAACAGAATTCTGTTTATACATACATCCTTGGATTTTTTTGCTACCAGACGTTTTGTCGTGATAATATATTCATCTCTATATTACTGAGAGCTCGTGGCCGTATTAATATTTGCTTTAAATGATCATTCGCATCACGTATTCAACTCTTCATTGATAGCCGGACAATACACTTTGCTTATTTTGTATTTGATGAATGGCTGAGAAGTTCTTGTTTTTTTTCGTTCTCTATCCAATTTATTTTATATTAGTTCTGGATTATCGTTCATTCTCAAAGTTTCTGCGTTTACATCTACGAGTCAGTTAGTTATAATTAGGTAGGTATAACTTTGTAAACAGATGTAATACCAAATTATGGTAATTAGACGCATAGTATAAAATCTGAATAATGTCCGAAAATCAAAATATAAATTAGACGATAAAATAGTGAAGCTAAACCTAAAATACCCAACTAGCAAAACTGAACCAAATTTAGCTGTAAATCAGTGACAGACGCAGTTTTATATCCGTGATAGAAACATCTCTATCACTGGGAAGTGGCCCCAGTTTTACAGCTATTTGATGATATATCATGTCTATTTTGGCACCGCACGTCACTACTTTGATGTATATCCATGATACTACAATGTTTTATGAATCTCTTTAGCGTTACACCAATGGTGCCTGAATCACTATATCACTAAATTATGATAAGAAAGTAACAGCAATGCTGATATAGAGCTGATTGTCGTTATATTGTTATTAGGGATTCTTTTATATCGCATATCGTTAGTGCTAAATACTGAGTGTTATGTGTAAATAAAGTTGTATGAAAAAAATTACGTTACAATTAACAGTTTTGGAAGTATAATAAAATAGCAAACTATTTTTGTGTTAGTAAAGTAGTGTCAAGTTGCTGTTAGGTGCGTGCATGACGGGTAATTTATCATGCGCTCAAAATTTTATTGATGAAATAATAGCATATTATTTGTGTTTTTTTCATGCCCCTATTAAATATTGAATATTTAATTAAATAAAAAATATTTAAAATAGCAAATTATTTAAAGTCACCAATATGTATCTAAAATGTGTTCTGGTTACCGATATATCACAAATTTACAGTTTCCCACCGCCATTACCAAACACTTTCGGGTTCCTTAATAAAACTAGTAAAACCCCCTACTGTACCTACCTTTAGGTAATAAATAAAGTATCTTCAATATTGTTCAACTCATTTGCGTGAAATGAAAGTGGTTATATTTTCGGTCAATTACTGTTTTTCAAGCAGAAGTAATTTCATAAAACTCAACAGATTTGAATGGCTGTGGAAGAATATGTTTTCATCTTCTCCGTTGTCATCAAAATTGTCAGTCGCAAACAAGTCATCTTCGTATCCTGAACAAGGTTCTGTTAAGATTTAATTTTTTGTATCTACGGAACCAACTTCCGAATTCTCGACGCTGGTTTGACTATCATAAAGATCCTATAAATGAGGTTACAACAGCTGATATACATCTATTTAGAGTTCTATTAGTAAGAATAATGTTTATATGTCACTGATGATATAAAAGGTCTTAAAAAGTGTATTTGCAACTGTGTAGTGTTAATGTAGATCTTTAAACAACTTTATGCTGCTGGTGTTAAGGAAACGCCATTATATGATACTTTAGACGCATATCAGCTGCGTTATGTTCTTATATATCTCACGTTAGCTCCATTGTGCACTGATATATCACTAGCGATATTGCAGCGCATTGAAAGCCATAATAGAGTTACTTAGCTGTATACAGGCACTGTATATATCTGATATGCAACGAAATTGCTCTAAATCACAGTTAGGGATACTGTTGTGCAGTTGTGTTATATGTGCCGTATTAAGAAGTCCAGTAAACGTTTATGTCATCAATTCTTATCACGATATAGCTGTATAAGATTATACAGCTAGATGATGATACAAGTCGCCAATATACAACATAGCAGCTCCGAGTTGCTATTTTATGACTTTTATATCATTATTTAGTGTTAAAACATTTTATTTTATCACTACTTTGCTAGTTGGGTACCTATATCAAGTGAAAATAAAAAACCTAAAAAGTAAAGCAACAACAACAATGTGTAAATGTGATTTATTGACATTCATGCATGTTGATAGAATATATAAATAGACAGGTCTGAAGTTCCTGAAAAATGTAAATAACGAAACAAAGTAATGAAATATTCATGATCAACTCCACAGCGAGTAGCAGCAAAGCATGGCATGCTAATAGACTGTTAGCTATTGAAAAAGTCATGAACAACTACTTAATAGTGTTAAATAACGTTATTATATAGTGAATAAATAGTTTTACAAAAGAGATGATTCAATGTCTAAAAAATCATGTTAGGTGTCGTAATGTTTACGAAAATTTTGGCTCGTGGTCATTTGCTTATACCAAAAGTAGAAACATGCAAAGCATTTTACTATGAGTGCCGCAATATAGGTACCTACTTTAAACCATCAATGCAATGGAGAGAAGAAACAATAATAAAAATAAGAGTTAGTAGCCATAAGAAAGAAATACCACAGTCTTGTTAATTGATAAGCAAAACACTGCAAAAGCGAGAAAGGGTGGAAAGTGTGTTTTTATTTACCTCAGACGCCGGCTGCGACGCGGAGTAACAAGTGTCTGATGATCCCAACACTCACGTCTCCGAGTTCCAGAGGCCACGATAGCCGGCACAGCCAAGGATTCACAGATATCACCAGCTGAACTCCAAAAACATCCACAACCACTCGTCGACCGATCAATGCATAGCTCTCACGAACCTTTTCGACACACAGACTCGATTTGCAAAATTTATTCATCGCATCCGCCCGAAAACACGTATGATTTTTTATTTGCCGCACAAAAACGCTTCCGACGGGAGTTTAGTTTACGCCCGGGACGAATTAGCACCGATAAACTGAAAGGAAAACACCATAGGTCGCTCTAGTGCAATTTAGCAGGGCTGGAAACTCTGTTTCGCACACGCACGTGAGGCGAGTTCGGGCGCGCGCCGGCCTCCGCTCCGCTCGGTAAACAGACCAACGCGCCTCGACAACATACACACACTAACACAACACTGTTCCTCTCACGCACACATGCAACTGCCGCGCGCCGCGCGCGCGTACTCGCCAACCACGGAAATAGATATCACGTCATACCCAACCAATCAGAGCGCCGCTATATCACGACATACGCGCCCGCGATTGGCGGAGACGCCGTTTTGGATTACCTACCACAACACAGGTCCAATTTGCGATTAACCGCGGTTTTCGATAAAACTGATATGAAATCAAAACGGGTGGATATCTAGACGTTCTTTTAAGACTATTAAGATAGGAAATCCGTTTATGCCTAGTTTTAGGGATGTGGCTAATGAAAAGAGGAAGATCTGTAAACGACGTTCATTCTGAAACGGATGAGAAAAATTGGCGCGAATTCCTAACTATCAAAATGATCGTTGGCCGTCGGGTGCGGGCAGATCCGGTCCACACGGGTGTTCGCTAATTTCTTAACTGGCTATTCAGCCGCAAAAACTTGTTTTACAGCCAAAAGTTTAAAGTTCATAAAAAAAACTCGAGTTTACAATTAGGTACAAAATAAATAACAATTAAAGAAGTCGCCTGGTCTCGATTACGTTTGCAATCAAATTTTATTGACAGTGTTTTGTTCGGCATGTTAATTTATAATCAAGAAATGTAGAGTTAGAAAAACGATGGTAGAGCAAGATCATTCCTATAGGCAGGCAATGCGTTGAAAACACGATACTTTGCTTGAATATTGAAATCAGGGGTCGAACATACGATTAATGAAATGCCATCTTCAATTGACAGAGTAAAACGGACTGTGTTGGTTGGTTATATCGTTTAGTTCAGTATGTATTAGGTGTAAATGCGTGAATGTGGCTAATAACTTGGTCGTGTGCGACTATTTATTACTATTGCCGCTTCCAGCGTGCAGCGACAGACTAGATTCGGTTTGGATTTTCAACTAGAGATTTGAAGCGATTACCTAGTTATAGGTGCTGGGTGATAATTCGATAATACTTTCAGATATCACCAAATAAGCAAGGTCTCGGGTATATCTCAGATATATGTATATAATATACCGGCGACATCGACAACAGCGACTCCGTCAATTATTCTCGTCCGGGTTATGAAAGGCTCTAATTTGACTTGCAAAACCAAAATTTATTTTGAAGATGCGATTAAGTATAAGGTGCACAATAATGTTGTTCAGAAGGGTTGCGTTTTGCGGATAATTCTCTTAGCATCCAGGGGCTTTGTCACTTATTTATCACGTGATAAACGCAACCATCATATGCCCCAGGTCTTCCAGCTATTGGCGTTCAAAGTGTTTCAGTATGTTTAAATCAGTAGAGCGCCATTTCGATCTTTGCAGCGCGATTCCGTCCCAGCAATCAGTCGGTATACCACAAGCGGTGAGGTGGCGTTTGAGGACGTCTTTATACCGCAGATAGGCGCTTTATTATGAAACACCAACTGAGGTGGTGTGGTTAAGACAGTATTTTACGCTGCTCTCTCATGGAAAACGGAAGTATGAAGATCAGTAGAGTCAGACCACGTTAACTCTTCTAAGCAAATTAACAGTCAATCCATAAAAAAAGTGAGCCAGTTGCATAGTTTGACATTTAATTTGCTTGGAAGAATTAGCGTGGTCTAACTCTACTGCCATACTTCCGTTTTCCATGAGAGAGCAGCGTAAAATTACTGTCTTAACCAACCTCAGTTGGTGTTTCATAATAAGCGCCTTGATATCAGGTATTTAGAATTATCTCAGATATATCGCCTTTAACTAATGTTTCCGATTCGAGTTCTAGAAGAACATTTACCATTACTACTCGGTTAAGTTTGTATATCTATGTCGTCGCATTGCCTGTGGGCCTGTGATGTTTGAGTTTATCACGTCATAAATAAGTGACAAAGCATCTGTCACTCACATTCGCATTTTGTCAAAACGTGACGGATGCTTTGTCACTTATTTATCGCGTGATAATAACAACCATCATAGACCCGCAGATGTTTGTCTTCGATTGTATGTATCCTAAAACTAGGAGGTACCCGCAAATGCGTCCGCGTATTTTTGACTTTACCGGAGACGGATAGTGATAGTGATAGTGATAGTTATTTATTCATAAACAATGTACATTGTGTTTGAAATATAAGTCTTACAATACAATATTTGAGAAATAACACGATTAAAAATAATACTAAGTACACATACCTAATAAAACATTAACTATTTTTTCAACGCATTATAAATGATACATTAATTCCAACTTATTTACATTCATTACGCAAAAATAAAAAATAAAAACATATACTTCCAATGTCCCATTGCTAAAATTCGAATTCTACATACTGTGCATTATATAATGTCAATAAAAAAACAATTTAAAAACTACCTACATTTCAATAAAAAACTATGTCAAACAAAAGTATCCTATAACCATCTTTGTATGTCCAGCTATCCCTGTGCCAAAATAGGTTGAAATTTGTCTAGCTCTTTCGTGGTGATGCGGGACATGGGAAATTATGAAAACAGATGGCGCTAGGTTGGCATGGTGTCACGCGCCCATACAAAACAAATGACGATCCTGCATCACATCATAGAAAAACGATTTTCTATACAAATCTAGAATGGCTGATGACTGGTCCAAGTACAGAAGTATATCGGTTGGATATCGGAAAATTTAACCTCTTTGTTCATGATGTGAAGCGAGTGGAACGACGCCCAAAGCTCTTCAAAGCAGAAGAAAACTAGCACGCTAAGGCCATGCCGCTGGCTGTCTATCTTACTGTATGGTAAAATTGCGTTAACATTTTCGACCGGATGACAGCTTCAGGTGCAGACATAGTCGGTTGCTTGTCGGAAATGTCAAGTTTCTTATCGCTGGACTTAGCGCTATCGCTGTGATTAACTCGTAGGCAGTCATTTAGGATTTGCTAGGCATGCTTTGTTTGGTTAGTTTTCAACCTTTTTTACCGGCTTCAATATAAGGAGGTACTCAAATCTTTGGCTGAAATAAAAAAAGATTAATCTTCAAACCTCTTTAGCCAAAAAGTACTTCTCAGTGAAGTAGCCCGAGTAGCCAAAAATTAAACGAGTACCAATCCAAAGTACCTTACGGAGTGATATTCTATATGTCGGGGACAGGTCGGATGGCCGGTGCCGTGTGTGGCACATTAGATGAGCTATTCGATATAGTTGTGGACGAGGAGGTAGTTCGAGCGAGATGAAACACTTCAGATACAATTAACTTGATTTATTCCTTATACAATGAAGCACAAAATAACAGTTCCTGGCACAGAGGTCTCTAAGCTAGGTTATCGAAGTCTCGAACGGAATAGTCTTTATTAAATTAACACTAGGTACAATGCAGGGTTATAACACTGGCTCTAATCAACTTGGTATAGCACAACGAAACGGGACAGTTCCAAGGCAGTAGTGCACTCAGTGGTGACCCAAAGTGAAGTGTCGGTGGGCGTTCGCTGAGTGAACCGCCAAGACTCTGTCTAGCGCGCCAAAACAGGTTCAAGGGGGCGCTACTGTCGCCTTCCAATGGCGCGCCTTTTCGTTGAGCTTCCATACTAATGACCGTCTCCGACACGGCCATCCTGCGATGACACACGTCCTCGTGTGTTGCTCTGAAACAATCAACAACCAAAACAGTATCCTCTCGGTCACTCCTGACAAACACGTCAAAATGGTAAGACAAAACAAAAACTTCATCTTTCTTTCGAATCAAATAGTTACTGACACTAAAACTAAAAATATCACAAAAATCATTTTGACAACTAAGTGAAAGTTTTTATTTTATAACCGCAATATTTCAAAAGATTCAAATAGAATTATGGTATCCTACAACCAATTACCAATTATAACAACTTATTCTTTCAATAGTGCTATACGTTTTAAATGCGATTGTACTACGATGTTACTCGTTGTGAAACAAACTAACTATTTACAACTTCTACCTCAGAAAATACATTAGGAACCATGTACCACCATTTAACTTCCTTATGGTTCGCCATATCAACAATATCAAAACATTTAAATCAACGAAAATCCGTTCAACAAAACAGGTATCTCATTCGTGGCCTAGGGCTAATTTAGCCACCCACTACGCGCATCCCCACGGGATCGCCGCGCCGAGTCAACCCTATGACTCTACGGTCTCTGCGAGAGAGACCCGACCTCCGCCAGCACCTACCGCGCACCGCGTATCCACGGACTGCTTAGAGCAGATGCCGACTTCTACCGGACTACGGCTACGATGAAGTGACTGGTATGGTCGACCAGCCGAACTGAGAACCTCCCTACCAGTCTCACTATATTTTTTTTTTAGTCTACTTCAAATGGTACGTAGCTCCCGGGCATTTCCCTCAACCTATCATGCAAGTACGCGCATGTTTGGAAGTCAAGTTTATGGCAAATGTTCTTGCAATTTACAATACTACATGTCAACATTTCTAATAGGCTCGCTTCAGTAAGTCTATTTACTGCACAGTACTAACAATTTTTAGCTAGACTGATACAAGTCATATATAGTCACTGAATTATACAGCCGTTTGCCATGGAACTTATTGGAAATCAACTCTTCCATAAGCGATCACTCGGCAACCGAATCACAATAAAATGAGAACTCCTCACCAGATTGCCTCATATGGTGTGGTGTGGTGACGTCACACGTCAACCCTCTTCCCCGTGGTTGAAGGCGCCCTGTTGTTCGCCGTCGCGCAGTTCTTTACGCGATGTCTTGTACCGCGGCAGCTGAAGCAGACGACTCATGGCTTCGCTGTTAGCTGCTGAGATCGCGTATTTTTTTTTCTGAAACAAAAACTCCAGCACCGTATCACAAAGCTCGGTCATTCTTACCTTAAATCTAACAAAAAAAAATGAAGGAAGTTCAAATCAATCTAGCAGAGATAGGTACACTGAAATTATGATTCGTTAATGTGAACAAACGACGTAGATGCAAGAAAAGATTTAAATCAAATCATTATTTGCACTTTAATAACCAAACTTTACTTTGTATGATAATTTTTGGATAACAAGGCTTTACCGATTACGAAACATTAATGATAAAAATCTAACTTCAATCTCAAATTATTTGTCCTAATATTTTCCTAATCCTATTAGTGTCTCCAGCTTTAATATTTTAGGCTATAGCGATCACCAGTTAAAAGTAACATTAGGATCGTTTAAACAAATCTCAAGCTCACCAGTTCTTACGGAAGTTATAGGCGTTAAACTATACACCAGCTAATGTACACCGAGTAAGAAACTATTCAAGATGTCAACAAATTAAATTGTACAGAACGATTGGAAAATCATGAACAGAGGGTAGATTATTAAAGCAGCCGCTCCTACTACTAAGTACTGTGTATGCTTAGAATAATAATTCTAAGCGTGTATGATTGATGCACCCTCACAGCGCAATTTTAAAATGATAAACTTTAATAATGGTAGGTAAACTGCTAGTGGTCATATTAATTCAACACTAAATTTCTGTAGAAACATTTCGCGTTCGGTCATATTATATCACTACGAAAACAATCGTTACAAAAACGTGCAATGAACTTTCTTTGAAATGATTATTAATTTCTAGCACGCAATATTCAACTTTTACTTGGAGTGTTTTTACCAGTACCCGTTAGTACTTTTTTTTGACAAATATACCCACTAAACTGAATAAGTGCGACTCAAGTCTACCCCAGAATCTAGCTACACTTTTATTTGCGAACAAAATATCGGAATCGTAGTGAAAAGTTAACGACTGACCTGATGTGTTTTTAAAATCTGTCGGTGGGGCCATGGTGCCTACGTCCACGCGTCGCTCGTAGTTAACCGTCGCTTCTGGGTCACTTCTACTGGTGCAACAACTGACGATGTGTCCCGCTGTTCTTGAAGTAAACAATGAACTTCGATGTAGTTTGTATTGTGACTGCTGGCTTTTGTCGCCGAGGTGGTAAGTTGTAGTTTTATTTTATAGGAAGTAAGCAATCGAATTTTTCATGTCCGTTTCTCTCGCAATGAAAATAATTTAAACAGAGCAATCTTCATTTGTTTTCATACGGTTTTGTAGGTCTCCGTGACGGTGTTAGCTTGAGTTTCAATAACGGAAACGCTTGTAGCTCCTGTTCCTTGATTTAGTGATGTCAAGTTCGTTGTATTTCAAAGAGTAATCACAAACTTTTTCTTCCGTTTTATTCGCTTCAAATTCCATCATTCTTCGTGTTCGCTCATGGGCCGTAGATACCATCCCAACTTCTGATGTCGGGGACGGGTACGGATGGCCGGTGCCGTGTGTGGCACATTAGATGAGCTATTCGATATAGTTGTGGACGAGGAGGTAGTTCGAGCGAGATGAAACACTTCAGATACAATTAACTTGATTTATTCCTTATACAATGAAGCACAAAATAACAGTTCCTGGCACAGAGGTCTCTAAGCTAGGTTATCGAAGTCTCGAACGGAATAGTCTTTATTAAATTAACACTAGGTACAATGCAGGGTTATAACACTGGCTCTAATCAACTTGGTATAGCACAACGAAACGGGACAGTTCCAAGGCAGTAGTGCACTCAGTGGTGACCCAAAGTGAAGTGTCGGTGGGCGTTCGCTGAGTGAACCGCCAAGACTCTGTCTAGCGCGCCAAAACAGGTTCAAGGGGGCGCTACTGTCGCCTTCCAATGGCGCGCCTTTTCGTTGAGCTTCCATACTAATGACCGTCTCCGACATATATATAGGTACATATATTTATTGACTGTTATAAGTTACGACTATGAGTCACTAACTAGTCACCTACTCAAAATATACCATTATCTCCTGAACGGGAAATACTTATATGCAATTATTTAAAGCAAATATTTTATTTTATTTGTCAGCATTTTGTGGTTTATGAAATAGTTACCTTGATGTACAAAATAACCCATATAACTGTATGTACCTATAACATTCCAATTTGTTGGAATTATTTTCCTTTAGAACAAAAATAGTCAAGTAGAGAATCGGTGCCGTGCTGCTTAACATTGTGCCTAATTAATTATGCTATAATTTATAAATAAATTAAAGTATAATTACTGTGCTTTACATGATTTTTAGCTGGCTAGAAGAGTATTTTTATTTTTAATTATTTTTCAATTAAGTAATGCACATAACAATTAAGCTCTCTTATGCACTCTGGACCAGCCTGTCTAGCACAACTATGCTTCGCGACTCTTGTCGCATCTCACTCTCTTATATTATAACACAGAAAGAGACGGGTAATTATCTCGCAAGAGATATAGTTGCGTTTGACAGTTATGCTAGAGGTGCAGGGCCTTACGCACACTCAAAACTCGGTTCAAAGTCAAGAAGGGGTCTTTGTTACTATTACTTTCATCTGAAATTCGCCAAACTCATTCCTCAACCCATCACACGGGTGCAATTCTGATAAATTATGCATGTATTATATATATATAAACCTTCCTCTTGAATCACTCTGAAATCAAAATCTGCGTAGTTTTAAAAATCAGCGTAGGTACATAGGGAGATACAGACAGTAGCGACTTTGTTTTATATGTAGTGATACTGATAACTACCTACATTGCTAGTTTCCTCGGTGTCCGCGACTGTCACACATTTAAATAAAACGATTTAAAGGGATTATTATCATCATCATCATCCTAGCCTTTGTCCCATATCTTTGTAGAGAATGAATTATCAATCAGGGTCGGCTACCTAAATCCCAAGATGTGGCGTCGTAGGCACTAGTTTTTACGCAAGCTACTGCCATCTGACCTTCCAACCCAGAGGGGAAACTAGGCCTTATTGGGCTTAGGTGGTTTCCTCACGGTGTTTTCCTTCACCGAAAAGCGAGTGGTAAATATCAAATGACATTCCGTACATAAGATCCGAAAAACTCATTGGTACGGGCCGGGTTCGAACCCGCGACCTCCGGATTGAAAGTCGCATGCCCTAACCACTAGGCTACCACCGCTTTTTTAAACGGATTATTATCACGAATATTATTGACCCCATGTCGTTTCGGTAACTTTGTTTTTCTCAGTCAACCTTTGACAACGCGGTTGGCTCAGTTTATAAGCACTTGCCTACTGAGCCGGCGGTCCTGGGTTTGAATCCCAGCCAGGGCAAATATTTGTGTGATGAACTGGAATATTTGTACTTGGGTCATGGATGCTATCTATATCTGTACCTATTTATATATTATGTATATCGTCGTCTAGTACCCATAGTAACAGCTTTGCTTAGTTTGGGACAAGGTCGATTTGTGTAAGATTGTCCCTTAATATTTATTTTATTTATTTATTTGACAACGGTAACTGGAAAATTACCGAAACGTCAAGGAGGCTTAAATAATTATACGCTATAATTATAATCCGTTTAAATCTTTTTATTTAAATACCTACATTTCCATTTTGTTTATCTAGGTATAGCTGTACCTAAGCATATTCTTCCTTAAAAGCAGACCATCAATTTTCTTTGTTATCCGTAAGCATGCAATCGCTCTTGACACTCGATAATTTACTGTCAAAGTTAGAATTTGGGGTTGAGGATAAATTTGACATTATGTCGACACCCGCGTAACGCGTCTGACATATTGACGGGACAAAGAGCGCTCGGTTCGAGATTTATCTACCGAAACGTAGACACGTTGGAATATTGTAGATGAGACAGTTCTCGAAAACAGAACTCTTTTGTCTCCTAAAATAAATCAGCCCCCTTACCGTGAGTTTATAGTGACCGTAATCGCTAGCGACCCCCTAAACGATTTGTATGGAGAATTGTAGTTCTACAAAGGAACCACCAGAGCCGCTGTACTATTGTTGGATAGTCTATGTCTCACCTTATTTGACTTACCTGTGTATGGGCACCTCTATAGTTTATTTTTGACTATGACAACACTTTGTCTGTCACTCTATTTCCTCTTCCCTTCCGAGTCAGATCTCATTGCATTAACAGTGTCCATTTTATTGTTAATTATATAAAATAAGTTATCCTAAGTACATACTGTTGACGATCTTTATTCACGTGTTGTTGTGAAGAATACACAGCTGAATTAAAAGGACGTAGTGTTTTCGTTCACCATCAAGCCACTTCCTTCTACTGCGCATAACCTAGCTCCGCTAACAACTATTAATACTTTTATCCGTACAAATCAGCAATTACTGTCACGTTAACTTATGGTAAGGGTACTGGGCATTAACAGGTTTTTTTTCACTAGCCTATAACTGTGTCCAACTGCTGGGCAAAGGCCTCCCCTCTCTTGCGCCACTCGTCTCTATTGACTGCATGCCCCCTCCACTCGTTACTAAATGCATCCAGGTCATCCCGCCATCTTTTTTTCGGTCTGCCTCTGCTCCGGGGTAATAGGGTTTATTGGGGTCAAATGTCTATATGGAATTGAATTCATTTTCAGTGCTCTAAGAGTAAGAATTATATATTTAAAAAGTTCGACATTCCTATGGAGCGCTGAAAACGTTCCATGCAGATCGCGCCGTGGCGAGATCACTCCCGAAAGGTAACAATAGGTACATGTATGGAAAAACAATCAAGTTGTAATTTTGACCGTGAAAAACTGCGTTGAAGAATCTTACATGGTTCTCATTGTTTAGTTCTGATACCGTTAAGCTCTGATATCAATTTAATCTGAGGCGTCTGTGTCAGTTATTGAACAAATTGATCGATTTCATTAAGTTACTGGTAAGTAATAATCATGTATTAGATAAGTATTTGATAATATTGAGAGAGAAGAGGACATTTTAATGATATTTGCGGATATGAGATGACATAATTTCGGTAGCCAATCACTTGCTAAACAACGTTTCATAAATATTAATTTTACAAACAACGTTAGACAAATTAACGATTCCCAAATTAGACGTTGCATAAAATATAGTTTTACAAATAGATCATGATTTCATGCAACAAATTATTTATTGGACAAAACATCATATCAGAAAACATTATTTAGCAAAATATTCATTTATTATTCTAGTCAATTAACAAAATAACGAATGATAAAACAACGTTAATAAAATTTATTGTTTGGTAAACATTTCGTTTAAAAATCATCATGGTGTGAACGCATGTTTTGTTATTTAAACTTTCTTTGTCAGATTAATATTTACCGAGATATTAAGGTTCTAATTTAATGTATGTCAATAAAACACCTCATTTTTATTAATGTATTTTATTAACCATGTTTTGTAACTTAATCTTTCTGGCTTAGATTAATATTTACCGAGATATTGAGGTTTTTTAGGTAACATGGCTCAAAAACCGAAAACTGTAGGTTAGGTTAGGTTTGTTTTATGACCATGTATAGCGCTATAGCTTAAAAAATGGAACATCACTCAGTCTAATTTAGCCTAAAAATTGCAAAAAAATATTTTTTGAACCCCAATATCTCGGTAAATGTCGCTTTGAGAGAAAAAGTTTAAAAAAATGTTTAAGTCCCAGAAACTGCTCCTCTTTAAGTCCCTTTCGTTACATAGAGTTATTTTTAATATTTTTATGAAACAATAGCTTATCAATTAACGTTTTGCAAAATAACTAATTTTTAAAACGATTTATTCGTGAAGTGAACATTTTTTAAATGAAACTTTGTCTTTCCATATGTTTATAAAGCGTCAAAGTTACTAAATGTATATTTGTCGTGTATAATTATTTGTAAAATGAGCATTTTAAGAAATGACAGGTTTGTGAAATGAATAGTTTGTGAATCGTTGTTTGTTAAGTGATTATTTGTAAAAAGTTGTTTAGCAAATTATGATAAACCCATAATTTCATATCCTTAGAATAACCACACCTAAAAACCTAGTAAGCGCTTGTAAGTGAAGCCAGTTTTGGTTAGCCACGGGCTAAGTTTCGTCCGTGTACTTGATCTTATTTAATTCAAGACCACTGATGATTATTTTATTTAAATGTCATTGATTTACCAGAGTAGGTACCTAATGTACCTATACCTAATCTCGTGTGAGCGGTGTCAAATTCAAATTGCGCAGTAATCATTTTAGACTGGGCCTGGCATGGCCAGTGCTTCAGCAGCGCTGTTTCTCGCCGCGTGTGCACCGAACGTGCTCCGATTATTTAAGCCTTTAATACAAAGATCAAATCTTGAAGAAAAAATTAAAATAAAGCTAAGGTGCAAAAACCTTTCAAATAAAACAATGCAAAGATCGACACACAAAGCATAAGGAAAAATTCGTCAGGTCTTCATGGAGCTAGGGTAGCGAAATGGTTAATAACGCGCTGGACCGGCAATCCAGAGGTACCGGGTTCGATTCCCGGTCTCTTCCATCAGGTAGCTCCTTTTTCAATTTTTCTTTAAGCTTTGATCGTTGTATTAAAGGCTTAAATTAAAACTCTAGTGAGCTTGAACTACAAATAGGAGTTTTTAGATTTCATCCCTTAGCTGTAAGTAAAAATAAACTAATCCTTACTAATTCCTGTAGGTTTTGAGTCCCTTGTCTTCACAGACAAACGAAGTGATCTTATAAGAGTTAAGTTTTTCCTTTTAAGTCACCGAACTCAATAAACGCAACACTTTTATAAATAATAGGGAGAGGGAATGCATATTACCGCTATGGCTGCGTTGGCATATTAAATTTTTGCTTACCCTTCGGGAACCATGCATATTAGTAGTTTAAAAATTGGGCAAGTGCGAGTCCGACTCGTGCATGAAGGGTTCCGTACCATAATCTATAACAAGTTTGTTGTATGGGAGCCCCCCTTAAATATTTATTTTATTTTTAGTATTTGTTGTTATAGCGGCAATAGAAATACATCATCTGTGAAAATTTCAACTGTCTAGCTATCACCGTTCTTGAGATACAGCCTGGTGACAGACGGACGGACGGTCGGACAGCGAAGTCTCAGTTAATGGTCCCGTTTTTACCCTTTGGGTACGGAACCCTAAAAATGTAGCACGCGACTCTCCGTCTCAATATATATTAAACTATAGCTGCGTCGCGCGCTGTTACCCGCGTATCCCACGGGAACACTTAATTTTTTCAGGATAAAAAGTAGCCTATGTGTTAATCCAGGGTGTCAGCTACCTTCATATCAAAATTTATCGATATTGGTCCAGCCGTTTGAGCGTGAAGAAATACCAAACATACACATAAACACACTCACTTTCGCCTTTAGAATATTAGTGTGATAACAAAATTACGTTTTAGTTTTGCTAAAGAAAATAATAGAGCTCGACTTGGCGCGGGCACTGCCGTGCCTCCAGACAGACCAAATAACTTTCGTAAGTACTTACACCCCAGGTCATAAGTATGGAAACAAAGTTTTTTCTTTCAATATTTAAAGTTTCCAAAAAATATTCATTGTGTAAATGCTAGTAACTATTAGGGCTCCCCCACATCTAGCGTCTCCCGAACGTCGACGCCTCACCAACGCCCGCGCGGCGTCTCTCGAACGTCGACGTCGCAGTGACGTCCACGCGGCGTCGGCGCCGCGTTAGCGCCGCGCCTCCTCGACGTCAGTGTCGACTGTCGAGCATCGGAGCGTCTTGTCGGCGCCCACGCAGCGTCACTGCGACGGACAGAGCACGCAACAAAGTCCAGGGTTTCCAGACGTACGATAATTATCGTACATGTACGATAATTTGGCCTCCAGTTCTCCAGTACGATATACAATACAATGAGTACTATCGTACGCAAAAGTACGATAATTTGCAGGTCGTCGAAGGTTGGGTTAAATTGTTCGATTATCAAATAAAAGTCATGGATTCCGACGAAGAAACACTGAACAGTTAACGTTACTGTTGAAACGAAAATTACGTAAAAAGAAGAGAAAATATTGTCATCGATATTGGCAACATCCTCTATGGAGTTCTGGGGATTAAACCATCTTAGGAATGTAACAAAAATACATACTTACCTAACTCCAGGAAAAAGTGTAGGTATATGTATATCGCCTTTTTTATTGCCTTTTTACAAAATGTTGCACTGGCAATTTTTAGAGGCAGAATTTGCGTTATAGACTTAAAATATTTATTATAATTTGTATCGTGTAATTTTGTAATTTATTCCGTAAACAAATAACGGCTTTGTATAGTAAAATAAGCTTTTTTCCATACTTTTGGCCTGGGGTGTATATTTATAAAATACAGAACGTTTCTTTTCACTGATTTTAATTTTGTGGAAATCACTAAGCTTTATAAGTCATACAATACTTTTTTATTAAAATATATACGGTAAGTAGGTATGATCAAACTTTTGTATAACCTCATTCACTATCAAGTTTAGTTAGATATCTAATAAACTAATATAGGTTACCTAATATATTATCAAAACATAATATAGGTATCAGCCCCTATTATATTATTAAAATAGATAACACTTACCTTAAGTTCTATATTTAAGTTTGATGTCATCATAAATATTATAGTGTTATAGATGGTGTGGAAAACAAGTAGCATGAGTGAGTGCGTAACTTAAGTAAGTATAGCTTGTAATTTTTAATTGATCGAGCGAGCGAAGTGTCTGATTTTCAGTTTGGTCCAAAAATCTTTAGTATGTCCAGATGTTGTACGTGTGTAACGAGCGGTGAAGTCTCCCCCGAGGTTGATTGTCTGTTTTGTTTTTGGTAAACAACAAGATCTCTCTCCCTCTCTCTAACTGTCAAGATGAATGTTTAGAAAAATAGACTCAGACACATTTGTCATTCTAAATTACAAAGCTGAGTATGGGTACTAGTTTTGTACCAGCACCTCTAGCGTAACTGTGATAGGCGACTCTTTCTCGTGCGAGATATATGTATCTATCTTTGTCTATGCAGTACTGTGAAAGAGTGACAGGTGACGCTATACCGCGCGGCAAGAGTCGAGAAGCATAGTTTTGCTAGATGGGCATCCCGTTTAGCACAGCTATGTTTCGCGACTCCTATCGTGCGACATAGCGTCACCCGTCACTCTCACACAGTATTGCACAGAAGGAAATAGATAAATATCTCGCGCGAGATAGAGTTTCTTGTCACAGATGTACTGATGGGTAGGTTCTCGACCTCTCGGTTCGACCATCATTAATAATTATGTTTGTTTGTAGTTTGCAAATTTTCCTTTTCTTTTACATTATTATTTATTCGATAGTTTCCCGCTGATTAATATTGCAATTGACGTTGGGCTTCCACACAATCCCAGGAAACACTTTATTATTTAGTCATAGCCATAAACAATCCATCGGACCTTAAACAGCGTAAGTACTTACAAAACGCATAAGTTATAATGCATTTTTACACTCAATGTCACCTGTTTAGTTAATTGCAAGGTCACTCATTTCAGTTTCCTTTATTTGTAACGTAATTCGCGACGATTGCTTATTTCCTGTGCATTGTAGTGATACATTTGTTAGCAATTTCCGAAGATTCAACGCTTAGTCAAGACATTAACCGATGTGGTATTGGTGCTTTTTGACACCTAGGTTACAAAACAAACACTTACTCAGTAATGAATTTCTGCTGAAAATTCACTAGGTACCTACTTATAGCAAAAGTTTGCTCCAAAAATATTAAAAACCATTGATACGAACCTTAAAATCTTCACATTGACAAAATGTAATAAAAAAATTGTAAGTAGTTACAAATTTAAATTCGTATACAAAATCATTCCGATTTGAATAGATGATATTATGAAGGCGAAAGTTAGTGAGTGCGATTGTATGCTTGTTACTTCTTCACGCTCAAACGGCTGGACGAATTTTACTTAATCATAAAACACAATTGTTTATTAACAAAAACAACTTATTATATAACAACGCTATTATTGTAATTATAAAAATGGTTTAAGCTCACGTAAAAATTGTCAGAAACGGCTCAATATGTTTCAGTCATATAGAGCTCTTCATCAGGGGCAGTTATCGGTGCTGCTACGCGACTCGCGGCCCACTTCACTGGCTATCGCTCTCCTCACCTCCCTCAGCGCTATCCATCAGAGACCAAACTAGGCTCAATTTATCTGAAACTGAAACATCGAAAACTCGTAGTTATCGAATTTCAGACTATAGTAAAATTAAATATAATGTTTACAACATCTAGGAATATTCACATTATTGCCACCAAAAGAAACAAAAGAACATTACAAACACACGTCCCATAGTTCACATGTCAGTTTAGAATTGATGTTCTTTGTGTTGTAGTAAATCTAGTGCAGACAGGGGTGTGGGGCGTCGCGGCGGCGTCGGTTAAATAATAACCGGGAGGGGATTCCTCGCTGAAGGATGCTCCACGTGTGTCGTTTAAAATAGTAAAAGCATGTACAGTCAACCAATTTGATTTCTAGGCCACTATAGAACTTTGTCACAATGACTATGATATGAGATTTCAAGCGAATTTCATATTGACGTTCACTGTGACAAGGTAGGAAATGGCCTAGGAATCAAATTGGTTGACTGTACCTATAAAATATTTTTATAGAACGTTAACCTTAGATTAGCGACAACGGGCCGTGAAGGACTAGTAATTAATTTATCGTAGATAGGATAAATAATATCTCAATAAATTTATTTGATCGCCTTTCGTTTTTGACTTGTGATCCAAAGAGAGAAACGTTTATAATTGATAGTGTATAAACTATATTATCGCCCGGTGACTACCAGAACTCACTACTTCTGTTACAGATTTTCAAAACCTCGTATCTAGTAAACCGATTAACACTGAGATACGAGCTTTGTTTTAAGTAGATATTTGATACCTACTTAGTGAGTTTTTGTTGTCAACCTTGGATGAAGTACCTATGGATTCGGCATATGCGTATACCCGAAAGGGACAGCAGCAAAGTACATGACTAACACAGGGTTACCAGGTTCCAAATAATTCTCCCGTTTTTCCAGTGCTAGTTGTTAGCGGTGTGAATTAGTTTTAAATGTATTATTATATTGTATGGGACAAATTATAAAATAATTACAATAAAACTACAAAAAAAAACTGTCAAAATGTAATGGTAAAATATATTTATTTACATAAATTTAATTACAATTTCGAAAGAGCAGCAAGATAGGAGGCATGAGGCAAGATGTTTACTGTCCTTTAAACAAAATTGTCGTGAACATATACAAGCATTTTTGGTTGGTTCCCAATTCGATCGTCCTGTTGCACGTATCCAACATTGGAGTAAAGCAGGATCATGTTTTGGAAATCTAAAACAAAAAAATATATTTGTAAAACTCCATGAGTTAAGGGTAATTTACCAATTCTTATGCTGGTATCCCTTAAAATCGAATAAAGCAAACAAATTAAAAAACAGTAAAAAACGCGGCGGAACGTCAAGTAAAGGTTAAGACAAAGAGTAAAGACAACTGACACTGACAAGACGTAAAGACTATTGAATTTGTAGGGGTAATACCTAAAAATAAGATATTACAAAATGAGATTTTAAGCAGATTTCTGATGTTTTGATATGATTTTGCTGTGCTATTTATCGTATAAATAATTATTAAATATATATTTGCAGAAATCAAGCAAAAGCAAAGTCGAAACATCGCACTTACCTATGAAAGCTCATATTTTCACTTTTTTGGCCAGTGTCGCTTTTACAGCCAATTATGGTGCAACGCAACATTGTTTTACAAATCTATAGCTAATAGCCAGTGGCGGATTATCCCTAAGGCAAAGTAGGCACGTGCCTAGGGGCGCAAGGCCGCAAAGGGGCGCAAAGGGCCGCAAAGGGGCGCAAAAGGCCGCAAAGGAGCGCAAAGGGGCGCCGATGAGGTTTTTGCCTAGGGCGCTCTCGACCCTTAATCCGCCACTGCTAATAGCACTCACTATTATTCATATATAAACTTTCGAAATGTTTAATTATCCACGATATTCGTTGTTTTATAGTAGGCTACAACGCACATTTGAATTGCCCGGCAGTGTTTAGCGGAGCTCTGTCAATTTGACAATCATCCGCTAAACAAAAAAAAGCGGAACTCTGATAAGGACAAAACATCTTGTCTATGTCTCTGTCGCTCTTAACGGTTCCTGTAAATAGTTGTCCCGTTCCCTCCTGGTATTATTATTTGCTTGTCCTGTCCAGAGGTTACTTGGTCCATGTTGTCAACAGACGATATAGACAAGCCTGAGAAACAAACGTCACAATCTCTATGGCAAGTTATTTTTTTATTGTAGTTACTTAAATCTATGACAACACCACGTGCGTGTTAATGAGAACACATTAAAACGTTCGGGGCACAAATTATAAATGACTGCCTTTGAAAAACGAGGAAAGTGAATGATACTAATGGCTTTTTGTAATGATGTTGTAAAAAATGCATTTGTTCATGTCACGGGTCTGAGAATTGTGAAGGGGCTGAATTCTAAGAAAGCGTTTTAGTATATATTAGTTTTACCCACATATACTGATCGTTATCGTTATGAAGCAGATATAAATGAGTCAAAATTGATGATGGATGGATCCAGGGAAAGCGTTCACCTTTTCCTTTTTTGGTTTCATGCATGGTCTTCGTTTCCTTCTCCTCCCTTCAACTTATCCTTCTAAAATAGTCCGCCTGTGTTATCTATACTATTATAAAATTGTAGTCTAGATTGGGTCATGGTTTCAGGAAAAATCTTGATAGCGTGTTGAAGGATCATCTTTTGTACTGTATGGGCGCGCGGCGCGTGTATGCCAGTCTGGCGCCATCGGTTGGGCATCATTTCCTCTGTGCTCTCTTCACGCCAAACCAATGGACAAATTTTAACTATTTTTGGTACAGAGATAGCTGGACGTGCAAAGATGTTTGGACCTTTCCCGCTAAGGCAAAAAAAAATAGGCAGACGAAATTACGGGCACAATCTCCAGCAGTGTAATAAACTCTAATAAGGAATTATATTATTTATTTTATTTAATATCAACGTAATAAAGCCCTGTTTAGATGGGGCAAGAACTCGCATGCGAATTTCATTTCATTGCGGACTTGAATTCACTTACGAGTTCGATTGCTCTCTCTAACGCAGCAATGTAATTCGAGTTCTTGTCCCGTATGTGGAATTTCAGCTACAGCTGAAATGTCTCTTGATGCAGCTCCAATAGCATTAAGTGGAAATATGTCAGAGATATTGCAAAACTCCTAGGTAGGTACTTATATTTTACTAGAAGATGCCGACTTCGTTCGGGATTTTTTTCTTTACCGTAGTAAAATTGAAGTCTAGTGAAAAGTATCATTCAATATCTATCGTTGGATAGCTATACCTGTACTAAAATTGGTTACAAACCGTCCAGCCGTTTCGGCGTGATGAGTATAAAAGAGGTGGCGCCTTGCACCTAATATACAAATCTCAGCCATCGCGCTGTCAAGACTTTTCCTGCAAGAAGGACCCCTCTCCTGATTTACAACACGATTTAATAAAATTATAGTAGTTTAAAATAATAGATAAACCGTTATGACGACGCCAGCAATAGGTGTTTTTTTTAGATATTCATCTGCGCAGTAAACTGGTAAATGCCACTAGCTATTTCGTGATGTTAGTTTTGTTTACCTTCGTCATTTAGACGTGTTAATTCCTCATCCACTACACAAGGTCGAATGTCAAACTGATTGGTGATTTACCTAACTTCTAGTTATATTTGCGCAGTTTATTTCATCTGATTAATTATGTAGCCTCGTCTGCTTAATCGTATGATTCCAAAAGCAAATGAAGGGCTAAGTCTTAGTCTCGGGGCTTTAGTCTACGGCCACAAAATTATCCAGCTCATCTTATGACTACTTAAAACAGAATTAAAACTCGCTAGATTCCCTTCATATACAGGATGGAACATTTCTAAATACTTGGCTGACAGGATAGTGTCATCTGAGTTATCTCTACAATCGACCTATTATAATTTGTAAAGCTGGATTTAAAAGTAAAAAAAGTCATCAAAATAAAATATTTTAGTATCAGTGACTACCCTACTAACTCAAAGGTTTTATTTACATTTTAAACGACTCCTGTCTTTAACGTAAGCGATGTTCAAAAGATGCTAGGGTCGATACGTGCAGATTTTTACACTAATATTTAACTAAATGATAGAAATATTTTTCATTGGTGAAAAATTAAGTACTCAGTACACAATTCCCTGTTTGCTTAAAAGTCCCTCGATCTGTTCCACCTTGTATATACATTTTTCCGTACTGTAGGTACTTTAATTGACTCCAGTGCAAAAATTTGCAAATGTTACGTAAAAAAAAATCCCCCTCAGCCCTACAAATGTCAGTAAGATATAATGTTAATAGTATTCTCTGAGAAATAGTTTCGATCCTTGAATATAAAAGCAAAACTTTAATTGAAAACTAGAAATTACTCGTGGTCACGTATAACTTATATAAGATACTTCACTAAGTAATCTTCAATAGATTTTAAAATATTCCAGTAACGTTAGCGTAAGGTACGCTGATTAACAATTGCTTTTAGGAAGATCAACTCACGAGAGAACAGATAAGTTCAATACCCGCTCAATTCGTTTTGGGAACCTCATCACACTAATATTATAAAGGGCAAGTTTGTGAGTTAGTTTATGAGTATGTTTGTTACTTCTTCACGCTCAAATGGCTGAACCAATTTTGATATTTTTTTGTATGAAGGTAGCTTTCGAGATTTCGTGGTTGTCCCCATAGTGAAAGTTGCTCAGCGTCACCCTCATCATCACCCCCTGGCACTACCATGCACGACTAAAAAGTCAACCTGTATAGGTACCTCAATATATTTCAACTCAAATTTCGAAGCCCTCTATCAACGCTGATATATGTGGATGCATTAACATAATAAATATGTATATGACGCGCAATAAATTTCCGTAACACTTCAAGTTTACGCGCTACTTAACTCTAATGCCTCTTTATTTCGCCGGTTTATTTTATAAGCTCTATCAAAGTTTGTTGCGTGAATTCAAAATGACTTATGTTCTTATTATTTTAATGCACATGTGCCTTTTAGGATTGTAGGTCCATTTGCGTAGGCGTCATTTGTTGTATAGCCAACCTACTATTATGTCTCACTGCTTTAAGATCCGGGTACCACATTGTTCACTCAAAAATTGGACTAATATTTTTGAATCTATCCACTATGCTTTACGATTCCAATCCGAAAACTGCCAAAATTTGTGAAACTGCTAAAATTTAATATGTGACAAAAAAATATTTTTTATAAATCTACGGGCGAAATACGATAATAGTAGTGACTATTTAATTACATTCACGTCAAATTGTCAGGAACGGCCCGACATGTATTGTTTCGAACTCGTATGGAGCTTTTCATCAGGGACTGCCCACCCGTACACCGGCGCGGCAACTTTTTCACTGATTCCTTGACAATTTACGTGAGTATAAATAAACCGCTTACAATCACGCTATCAAGCGAAGGTTTGTGAGTGTGCTTATGTGTATGTTTGTTACTTCTTCACGCTCAAACGGCTGGACCAATTTTGATAAATTTTGGTATGAAGATAGCTGAGATCCTAACACACAGGCTAATTTTTATACCGAAAAAAATTGTGCTCCCGTGGGATGAGTTATCGCCTGACATCTGCAATGGCGTCGCATATAAATGAGGCGCAAACTAACCGTAATCGGGTTAGGGAAGTGGTGATATACTTATAGCCACTTCGTAAATCTCACCGAGATATCAGACATGTACGAGTATGTGTGGAATCAAGGACCTAGGAGCTAAATTCGAAGTTTATAACTACATCTGTCCATGATCTATAGCCACTGAATGTCAGCGATGAGCTTTACTCGAAGTAAAGATTTAAACATTTTATTTATCATGTACTTAGGAACTCTGTTTTGATAAGAGTAGGCACATGAAATTAGATGAGTTGAGTTAGTATATGAGCAAATATATATATTTTTATTATTATAATATTGTAACATACATATTTGTGGTTTCTTTTGGGATTATTAAAAACAATATTCCTGTTTATGAGTAAAACGAATGGCCTAACTTGCTACTGGCGATTCGCTCTGCATGTGTGGACTGTATAATACTTGAGACTGGGTTGCACAATAAAAAGATACTGTTTCTTTCTTCATAAGGTGAACTGGAGCGAGATGAGAGCTGGGCGACGCTTGCTGTGACACTAATCTTATTTTTGCGCCCGCCATCTTTATTCCGTCCTTGATAGACCGAATCAGAGTTATAAGATGTGCGGGGGCGTGGTTTGTTTGCGCGTGCGCTCATCTAACTTGTTTCACTCATTTATTCAATAAAATATTCATGTTTATTTAGGTACATACAAAATGTGTACATATGTATTTCAGTTAGTCAGATCTCCAAAGTGGGGAATAATAGATTCATGTTATCAAATGTTTATTTCTTATAAATACCTAAAGCTTATATCTAGACCTGAGATCTGACAACTTTTATGATTATCGCAATATTCTGGCTATGCGTATTGGATTCTAATTGGAACTATGATATTTTCCCTTAGTTACGTAAGCAACATGAAATGTAGGTCAACAACATTCAAGGTCACTTTCATGGATTACGTAAGTAAAAGATACGAAAGGAGATAAGAGAAATAGCCAGATTAGCCTATGGTTAGGAAGTGGTTCAACCTATGCTAATTTGATAATCATACTTAATTTTATAATGTGATTTTACTTAATCTATACCTATTCTCTGATAGAGTAATTCACTTAATTAAACACCTTAAAATAATTATAATATAAAAATAGTTACATAATCAGTAACGATACCCGGAAGTCATGTTACACAATAACTATTGTCCTTTATCTGAACAAAAGGGTAAGTAATTACACAATATTACGTCATTACGTTATCTCGTTATATAATCATGTAAAAAATGGGTCATCGTTATCTTAACCTATATTAAGCAATTATAATTATTTATTTATATTGTAAGGGTCTGTATTCAACATTCCCCCCAACGTGTGCAAACACCATAAACTAACGTGTGTGAATTACGATGAGACGAGAGGCTGGGCGACGTATTAATCCTGCTGTCGTTCTAATCTCGGTTACACGAACTCTGCCATCTGGTCCGGGATAGATTTTTACGACTTCGCCTCTCGGCCATGAACCTCTGGGCATAGTGCCATCTGCGATTATGACAATGTCGCCGATCTTCACGTTATTAGTTGGGGCATTCTTGACTACTCGTGGGCGTAAAGATTGTCGATATTCTTTTACCCATCGATTCCAAAAAGAGTCTGCTAGTACTTGCGCTGCTTTCCATGACTTTTCGTTTAGTGTTATGTCGCTGAAAGACCCGAATGGTGACATGGCGTTTGACCGGCCCAATAAAAAGTGGTTGGGGGTCAGTGCCTCTTGTTTACTGCACGGCATTACGGGTATCAGGGGGCGCGAGTTTACAACGTGCTCGGCCTCTAAAAGCAGTGTGTGCAAGACTTCTTCTGGCGGCGATTTTTCTTTCAATGTAACACGCAAAGCGGTTTTCACCGACCCGACTAATCTCTCCCAGGCACCTCCGGCCGATGGGTTCCCGGGCGGTATTCGTTTGAAAGTTATTTGCTTGTTTTCTAAGTAGGCTCGCATCTCGTTGTCGATTGATTCTGCAGCATCTTTTATCTCTCTCTCGCTGCCGATAAAATTTGTGCCGTTGTCCGAGTAGAACACCGTCGGAGTGCCGCGTCTAGCCATCATACGGCGTAATGCTAGTATCATTGACGATGCCGACAGGGATGCTGCGAGCTCTAAATGTACTGCTCTCGTGGTTAAGCAAGTAAATAAGACTCCCCATCTTTTTTCTCTCCTCCTCCCGATGGTTATGTGCATGGGACCGAAGTAATCGCAAGCTGTCGCCGTGAACGCTGGTTGATTAACTGCGAGCCTTTCTGGCGGTATGTCACCGAGAGGTATGTTCGGAGTCTTTCCTTTGTATACTCGACACCATTGACATGTGTGAGTTATGTACCTCAAAGCGCTTCTCAGTCCTATTATATGAAACGATTTTTGCAACTCGTTCATAACGGTAGCGTGATTGCCATGATTAAAAATAGCGTGGTAATGTGCTATAATTAATCTCGTGAATGACTCTTTGGCATGTAGGACTGGGATACTCTCGCTTCGGTCGATTCGCCCGTCGAGCAGTAACGTGTCGTGTCTGTCGATCTTTACTGCTAGTCTGTGTAACGTCGATTTTTTAGGGATTGGCCGCCCAGCCTTAAGACGCTCGATGTCTTCGGAGAACGACTCGTACTGGCTTCGCTTTAAGAGCAATAATTCGGCAATTTTAACGTGTTCGTTATTCACACTTTTGTCAACGTTACATTTTAACAATTTAGCCTTAAACATTTGGGCGGCTAACAGGATACGAGCAGTGACGCGTAACAGGCGCAAGTACTTCGAGTACTTGTTTACATCGGGTAAGTGAGCAAATTTATCGCGCCTAGTTACGACTAAAACCTTTTTTGCTATTCGTTCCTCACACGCGTCTGACGTTTCGACGGACGCGCATCCATCAGTTGGCCATTTATCTGTATCCAATCTGATAAACTCGGGTCCGTGGAACCATCTATGATTTTTATCGAAATTTATAGGTACGTTTCTAGTTGCGTCGTCGCTGACGTTCAGCGCGGTTGGCACCCAGTGCCACTCGCTGGGCAGCGTGCTGTCCTCTATTTCTGACAGACGGTGCGCGACGAAAGACTTGAACGTCCTAGGGTCCGACTTGATCCAGGCTAGAACAGTTTTCGAATCTGTCCAGTAATGACAACTCGTTACGTTATAACTAGTCTCCTTTTTAACCGATTGAGCTAGTCTACAACCTAAGACTGCCGCTTGCAGTTCTAGTCTAGGTATGCTAATTTTCTTTAATGGCGTTACTCGAGCCTTCGCGGCTACTAACGTAGAGTATTTTTCGCCTTTTTCGTCTGACCCTACCATGTACACGGCAGTTGCGTAGACTGTCTCGCTACTATCACAGAATGTATGCAAAACTACCTGCCTAGTTGGGGCTATGACGTAACGCTCTATTTCTAAGTCGCGTAACTTTTTTACGTTTTCTATGAACGAACGCCATTTCTCGTTTAGCTCCGGTGATATGCATTGGTCCCAATCGATACCTAAACGCCACATGTCTTGAATTAATGTCTTGCCCGCAATGCTGACGGGCGAGACGAGACCGTTCGGGTCGAACAGACCCATTACACCGCTAGTTACTTGGCGTTTCGTAGGTATTTTTTGGCCCTCTACTATCTCCGGAGGTAAGTTTCGAAAGTTTACATTGAAACCTATCGTGTCGCGAGAATTATGCCATAACATTCCTAATGTTCGTTCATAGTCACACTTGCCTAAAAGCGTAGCTTCGTCCTTTTTAACGTCGACTACATCGCTTAATACTTCGGGGTCGTTTGACGCCCACCCGCACAATTCAAAGGACGCCTCCTTGAATACCTTACTCATATCGGCTACCAAACGCTTAGCCTCCTGCCTGTCATCGAAACTAGCTAACAGGTCATCGACGTAGAAGCTATTTATAGTTTTTTCATATACGAGTGGGTATTGCTTCGCGTGACTCTCTGCGTTTCTGTTCTTAACGAATATCGCTGATGTCGGGCTTGAAGAGCCGCCGAAAAATAGATTTTTCATGCGATATTCTTGGACTGGGCCTTGTCTATCATCTCCCCGCCACAGAAACATCAGTGAGTTCCGGTCAGCTTCAACAATTCGTATCTGTAAAAACATCTCGCGGATGTCCGAAATAACGGCAATACGACCCTCCCTAAACCTTATAAGGACTCCGAATAGTGACTGTAATAAGTCCGGTCCTGTTAACAAGGCGTCGTTCAAACTAACACCGTTATATTTGCAAGCCGCGTCGAAAACAACTCGTACTCGTTGCTTTTGCGGATGTTTTACAGCGAAATGCGGCAAATACGACGTTCGTGAAGAGGTCGAGGCGCTTTCTACTTTCTCCGCGTAATCTTTATCTAATAAATTTTGTATTTGTTTAGAATACTCGACCCGTAACGCTTCGTCTCTATCTAACTTTCTTTCTAAACTGTACAACCGGTTGAGCGCTTGTTGTTTGTTATTCGGCAAAATTACGTCATTACTTGCCCATAACAGCCCTATTTCGAAGCGGCGCTCATTTGGTACCTTTTTGCATGTTGTGTTCAGAATATCTAATGCGCGCTGATTGGGGTCCGATTTAGGTATTCGCGGCTCTATACCTAACGACTCTATGCTAAAATGTTGCTTTATCAAGTCGTACATGTCCTGTTCGTTACTACACCTCGCGTGATTTACATAACCTATCAGAGACCTAGGTATAGACATTGAACCGTGCACGCTAAAACCTAATCGACCCTCGCTAGCTATCAGCTGCGATTTATTACCGCTTAGAACATTCTGTGTCACTAATAAGTGCCAATTGTCCTGGCCTATTAACAGTTTAGGCGTGCCTTCATCATAGCACAATTGATCACTTATAGGTAACAGGTGTGGGCAACTATCGATCAACTCTTTATTTACGCGTTGAGTACCTAAGTTCAAACTATCAATCGTACATACATTTATTTTCTCAATGTTTCTACGATATTTGCCTTGTATTGTTAGTTCTAAACGGTATGACTCGCTTTCGTTTATTACGCATCCACCAACCCCTTCAATAAGGAGTTTCTCAGTCGCGCCGAGCGGAGCGATTCTTTCGGCTACACTGCGCTCTAAAATTGTTAAGCTACTGCCGTCATCCTGTAGACATAAGATTTCCTGCGATCCTAACGGGCCGCTAATAATAGCGGGTACTATTTTTAAATAAGTCGCTGGTCGCCTTACGTGATTAATTCTAGCTACGTTATTCGGCGCGGGAGTGTCCCGTGACACTCCGTGTAATAACTTATTGTGACCTGCCTCACAACCTCCGTGTCCACACGGCACGTACGCACACTTGTACGGCTTTTTATGAGCGAAATTTAAGCATCTAAAACACAATTTAAACTCTTTAGCCTTTGCCCAGCGATCATCTACGGATAATTTAATAAAATCCGCGCACTTGGCTACTGTATGATCGCCGCTGCAAATGGTGCATTTTTTACTCGAATTATCGCGAGACTGTGCCGGTGCGTGCTGTGTGGGTTTTTTCGGTCTGCTTTGCGGTCTACTATTTATCTGAGCTACTGTGTGCCTAGGCTTATCGACATTTTTCCTATTATTTACGACTCTATGGGTGTTAACGCTGTGATTGACGTCTGATCCTACACTATCCCTGCTTAAAGATCGAGACGACGACCTTGACCTACGCTGCGCTAGCCTAGTTGCATGGACCGGGTTGCGCTGTTGTCGCGTTATCGGCCTACGGGTTAAACCTGAAGCTCTACTGGTGTCGTTTAAAAATGTCGATAATGCTACTAGAGTAGGTATTGAGGAGTTGGCCACGCGATATTTATTCCATTCGTATCGCAAAATGGGATTTAGCTTCTCAACTAACCTACCTACTAGTTCGGGGGCTAACAAGTACTGATCCTGTTTCAACGCCTTGATACATGAAACTACATTAGCTACCTGCCCCGCGAATGAGATAATATTGGCGCAATCTTCGGTTAATTTAGGCAAACGTTTGACCTCCTCGATTTCGGCTAAAATAATAGCCTCAGGATTGCCAAACTGCAATTCTAACAAATCCATTATCTCATTCGGGTCCGATACTGTATACAAAATTGATTTTACTGCGCTTCTCGCGTCGCCTCGTAAGCTACGTCGTATTCTAGCTACATTCATGACGTCTGTGAATAGCGACTCGGTGTCTAAATATTCGGCTTTAAAGGGAATCCACTCCGTGAGTGCCCCAGAGAAATGCGATAGCTCCGGTACGTTCCGTTGAATAATTGGTGCGTTCTTACGAGTGACCGCGGTCTCTATCCTGTGTGACATCAACTCAAGGTCCTTGTTTTGAAACTGACCGTACGTGTTCTCATTACGCGGCTCCCTAATGCACACCCCGGGCAAATTAGTGACGTTTTGTTGTTGAATCCAACCCTCTACACGAGAATTCCTATCACAGTCCTGCGACGTGTTGCTACTAGACCTAGCTGCCTCTAGCCTGGCGATTTCTAGTCTAGTCTGAGCTTCCGCCGATACTGCCCTAGCCTGGATCAACTCCGCCTTCCTTAATTCTAATTCTGCCATAAGCACAGAGATGCTTGCATTATCCGTGGCTGGAGGAGCCTCTTTTTGCGCGTGAGTTACGTTTTTTGGCGTTAATGTTTCCTGACTCGCGGTGGCCTTTGCCCTTGCGTCACTGCTCGTATTTTTATTTGCACTATCAACGTCCTTGTCCCAAGTATTCGTTTCATTTGAAGTAGTCAACCCCGACGGAGGGGTGCCGCTAGCCGACATGTTGACTGGAGACACCGAAGGTGTTCGCTTTCCCGAGCGCAAAACCCTTACGTTAATCTCTGGTACGGACATTAACACTTAAACAACAAAATAAACAAAACGAATCAACTTGGGCTCACTGACTTGATTACAATAACAATTATAAAACAAAAAAACAACACTTATTACACGGATTAATCAAACAATTTCAATTTTCATACACAATTATTTACGCGAATTTTAGACACTTGTTTGCGCGAGAATTTAAAAAAATAAAAAATATAAAAAAACACATTTATACACAAAACACAATTAAAACACTTATCCGACCGTATGTCCCTAATGAACCACTTCCTAACGACCTAGCAACGGTTCCAGCCCCCTGATAGGCTGGCTCCGTGCGACCTACTGGGCCCTGTGGCCTAACTGGACACACTATGTGGGGAATCTAGCTAGGACTTGGGGAAGTGTGGAACCGTATTCACGGCCGGACTGTACGATCCACCACCGTGGAAAGGTGAGCGCGTCCGATAACTCACGAAGTACGACACTCTGTGGGTTTAACACCGCAAGGTCCACTGCCGCTTGTTTTGCAACTGACCCGCCAGTTTTCACTTGAGAATTAGCTGGACACCAGGTGCGCTGCGCATTCTCTTTTGAAATTAGGGGGTACGGTGCATGAGTGTCTACAGAGCGTCGCCCAATACTCTATAGATCAATAGCTGAACACATTTAAGTGAGCTGCTCACGTTCTTTAAGAGTACCGACAAGGCTCGACCGTCACTCAGTCTGTGTCGAAGTAAAGGGCTGCCTGCGCTCGAAAGCACTAGCCTGCACGATTACGAAACGACGACTGCAATTTCAACTTTTACTAGCGTTACTTATTGAAATGCAGCATAACCGCAACTAAAGTTGCGGTCCGAATTTCTCTGTCAGACAGAGACCACTTGGGGGTGTCGCGAAAATTCGCAAAACACTTGGCGATTGACGTAATTATTGCACTAATTCTTGATCCGGCTACTCGAAGGGACCATTAAAACGAATGGCCTAACTTGCTACTGGCGATTCGCTCTGCATGTGTGGACTGTATAATACTTGAGACTGGGTTGCACAATAAAAAGATACTGTTTCTTTCTTCATAAGGTGAACTGGAGCGAGATGAGAGCTGGGCGACGCTTGCTGTGACACTAATCTTATTTTTGCGCCCGCCATCTTTATTCCGTCCTTGATAGACCGAATCAGAGTTATAAGATGTGCGGGGGCGTGGTTTGTTTGCGCGTGCGCTCATCTAACTTGTTTCACTCATTTATTCAATAAAATATTCATGTTTATTTAGGTACATACAAAATGTGTACATATGTATTTCAGTTAGTCAGATCTCCAAAGTGGGGAATAATAGATTCATGTTATCAAATGTTTATTTCTTATAAATACCTAAAGCTTATATCTAGACCTGAGATCTGACAACTTTTATGATTATCGCAATATTCTGGCTATGCGTATTGGATTCTAATTGGAACTATGATATTTTCCCTTAGTTACGTAAGCAACATGAAATGTAGGTCAACAACATTCAAGGTCACTTTCATGGATTACGTAAGTAAAAGATACGAAAGGAGATAAGAGAAATAGCCAGATTAGCCTATGGTTAGGAAGTGGTTCAACCTATGCTAATTTGATAATCATACTTAATTTTATAATGTGATTTTACTTAATCTATACCTATTCTCTGATAGAGTAATTCACTTAATTAAACACCTTAAAATAATTATAATATAAAAATAGTTACATAATCAGTAACGATACCCGGAAGTCATGTTACACAATAACTATTGTCCTTTATCTGAACAAAAGGGTAAGTAATTACACAATATTACGTCATTACGTTATCTCGTTATATAATCATGTAAAAAATGGGTCATCGTTATCTTAACCTATATTAAGCAATTATAATTATTTATTTATATTGTAAGGGTCTGTATTCAACAATGAGGTTAAGTATATTTTTACGTTATAGTTAGTATCAAATTAAATCTCATTTATGGTGATTTAATTTACACGTTTTTCAGTTTTATTACATCGGTTATTTGTAACTTCATCAAACAGCTTATATACCTACATAGTAGGTAGAGCTGTAAACATATACGAATATTTAACCATTATAGCACAGAATAAAAGAGCCGTTTTTGTTGGTTGTTTGTGTAAAATACGATGTAAGTACTAAGTATGCCATACTACGACTGGCTATGAAAGCACGCACAGACAAACATATCAATAGAACCGTTATATTTAATGTCTTCTATACTAATTGAAATTATATACTTACCCAATGAAATTAGGCGTATTGTTGTTATGTCAAATGAAACATTACATTAAATGTTTATTAGTGTGTCTTATAAATAAATAAATATCAGACAACCTGACACAAATCGATCTAGTCCAAAATTAAGCTCAAGAAGGCTTGTGTTATGGGTACTAGACGACGATATATATACTTATATATATAGATAGATAAATACTTAAATACATAGAACAACCATGACCTAAGCACAAATATTCGTGTTCATCACACACATATTTGCCCTGGCCTGGCCCGATTCGAACCCGGGACCGCTGGCTCAGTAGTCAGGTGTCTACAAACTGCGCCAACCGCGTCATCAAATAATAAATAAATACATAAATAAACCGGCGCCAACACATACTATGTTTAAAGTTATAAGTATAGCTACCTCTACACTAGATCATACTTATTATTAAACTACAGTAATCCTGGCATCATATAAGTGGTGCAATATCGAATATTACCTTCCGTAAGCTCGTATCAAACTAAATTATTTTATTACAAATGCAACCATATTTGCTGCAGCATAAAGTTTTTATTTCAGGATGAACCGCAAAGGAAATGCCACATCCTATTGTGATTGCATTGGCGACAGTAAAATTAACTCAACAGGTCGAAACTTGATACTGCACATTGCACAATCTTCTATAATACCTTAACAAATACAAATATCATTAAATTAAACGTCATTGTCACTCCCTTTTCCTGGATATTTGCCAGGTGCTTGGTGCTGCACTTTGCTGTGTGCCCCAAACGCACAAGTCAAGTCAACTAACTATTGATGAAGGCACAGGGCAAAACGCGTCTGTGCGTTATAGCACTGAATTAAGGAAAGTAAGAAAAAACGCGGATCTATATTTGAATCCCTAACGTTTTTTAACCTATTTTTGCATTCCCTAACGTTTTATCTCATAATGATCACTTGTCCTAACACTAATATGCCCTAATTTTGGTTTCCTTAATATCTTATTTCCGAATGTCACTTGTTGTATTGATAATTTATCCTAATGTCATTTGTCATAATGATCATAATTTTGTCCTAACACTCGTATGCCCTAATTTTGGTTTTAATTGCTCGGCTCGAGCTGTTGCAGTCGCAGTTCTAACCTAACCCATTAAACTACTGGTAGCAGTTCGGTGGTTTCAAAAGGGGCGGGGACTTTAAAAACGAAAATTGATTTTAGGGATTGCGAGGAATATGGCTAAAAATATTAGGGATATTGATAGTTAGGGATATTGATGTATGGAAAATGATTGTTTTTTTTTTATGTCGTAGGGGGCAAACGAGCAAACGAATCGCCTGATGGAAAGCGATTACCGTCGCCCGTAGACACCGTAGAGTAGTTGTTATGGCAATTGATCGTTAGGGCTAATGCCCATTAGGACAAAACAGTTCGGGCAAGTGATTTTAGGGATCGCGAGGGAGACCCAAAAAACGCATATTATGCGTTGTTGGCAGTGAATGCCGCTAGTGCCAGAAGTTTTAAAGCGTGGGCAAATTTCCAAGCGTTTAAACCGCGCGGTTTATCGTCACTCTGGTCTTTTGACTATTACCACAATGGAAGACGCTGTAACTGTGATCAAACTGGAATAAGACATCAGAGTGCCTTTCGGATTTCTTTATGAATCTGAAAGACTAAGCCAATATTTTGATGAGATTAGAATGACGAGAAAGTTAAAAGCAGTTGATGGCTGCTTTAAAAAAACGAAAAAACCTTTTCGATTGTGTTTCTATAGTAGGTATAAGTAAATGTGTTCGAACTCCAACCGACATGGATCGTACAGACTAAGATATTGATAGGCGGCAATACACTTAACGCGCGGGCGAATCTTCAGCGTTTAACGCTGTTTGTTTCGCCATTCTTTTCTCTTATCTCAAAAAAAATTGGATTATTTTTTTATGAATAAGAAAGAGTCTCTGGAAGACGAGTCTTATTCTAGATTGATTAAATTTATAGCGTCCTATAGTTACTTTACGTGGTTGTGGGGAACTTTGAGCACTGTCATTCTTTCAAGATCAGTCAGCATGTTAAAGGACATCATATCCATTTTATTTAAGTGATTTCAATATTAATAGTGACTGATAGGGGGTGGGACTGTGTCATTACGCCATGGGAATTTGTATACCTAATATGTATATTTCCTTGAGAAACATCATGTTAAGTACTGAAGTTATCGAACATAACGATCAACTTTGGATCGGCACATTAGTTGTTACTAAAATTGACAGCTACTTCTGATGATGAAAAGTAGCTGTCAATATTAGTATGATGCTGATGATGATGACTTTTGACGCTGGCCGTACAAGCTGCCATGTAAGCATTTGTGTAAATATGTGTGAGCTTAAACACACGTTCACACAAATGCTTATAGCTACACACACATTTACACTAGCTTTATTTCAGCTTCATTTAAGAATCAGCTTGGAGGTAAGAAAATCATTACAATATTATGACCAACATCCGCATTTGATGAATCATGTGACTCACCTTACGTCGATACTTTAAGACCTATATTCGTCTAGTCCAGGACTCATCTTACGGTCTAACGATTAAAGTGAGTTCGCACCACCGTGTGATGACTAAAATACTTCTTACTCGATGCAATATGTTGTAACTGCGTTAAAGTTTCATACAAACTTATAACTTTCTTCTTTTGGGATTGCAGAGAGATCCTCCTACATAAGGACGTCGTGACCGTGACTCAATCCTTCGATGATGCAATCACTAGTAATTGATTCGATGATTCGTTTATTACGACTGAAGTAGTGATGTTACGGTTTATCGATAGAGTGTCATTTTTATTCCATAACCCACATGCAGCATTATTACACTTCATTTTGGTGGACAGAAATAGAGACACAGTCGGGTTTCGAACATTTCCCTTAATGATGTTTTTAATTTCACAGAACTTAGGTACTTTAAACTCAAGGGGACCACTGTTGCATTTGCTTGTAATCAAAAAAAAAACTGCTTTTCCTTTTTTATTTGCATTATAGACGAATGCTCGCAGTGTGAGAGCAGCTGAAAACATGTATTTATCATTACAATACAAATTATAAACTGCATTTCGCTTTAGGACGATAAGAAACGGTTAACAACCAGATTCTTAGGCATTTTTCCATTTTTTTAGTACCTTGTCGCCTTGACATGTCACTTCGCGCTTCACTATAATCTCTTATAAAAACTACAAATGAAAAATTAATTGCTCAAACATAACGCACAATATGTCAATCTATCATCAACATCGTTTAAAGGTTACACGATTTACCCTGATAATCTTGAGAATGACTTCATCCCAAAGTATACTTGTTGAAGAAATAAAGTCGTGCGTGAGTATTATGTTCAAAATGTTTATTTATTACATGCTTGTTGGTATCATCTTCACACTGGCTAAAGCCATATGTGCGAAGCCATAAAATATCGTAAGATTTTTTGTAAAGTTTGCAACAACTCACACTTTAAGCTCTACGGAAAGATGAAATTGGACCGAAGACGAAAGCTGCGAATACGGATGCCATATTGTCATGAACTAACTAGATTTGCAGTCCCAATGACAAATGCATCGGCACGTCCCCGTCCAACTGTAGTAGAGAGGCTGCCTTTATACTTGCCTTATCTTAAGGGCGTGACGGATAAAATCGGATACTTGTTACGCCGTAGATATTGCATCAAGATGATTTTCCGCCCTCATATACAGCTCAGACAGTCGGTGCGTTCCCCCAAAGATAAGGATCCCTTAAGTAATCCTGGCGTATATATGATTCCGTGCTCCTGTGGGAAGAACTGTATAGCCGGAATATTTTCATAAGAGTGACTGAACACATACGTAGTATGAAAAATCGAGATACCCGGGGTTCTGCAGTGAACGAACATTCACTGAATTCGGATACGTCTCACTATATTCGGTTTGATAAGGTAACTGTGCTGGCGAGAGAAAAGTTTTTCATTCCACGAAAAGTACCGGAGGCTATCGAAATTAGTCGTCATCCGAATTTTAACTGAGATTAAGGATGGTCAGTGCCCCCAGCTGCACCTCTAGCACAACTGTGGCACGCGACACTTTCTCGCGCGAGATAATTACCTGTCTCTTTCTGTGCAGTAATGTGAGAGAGCGACGGGCGATGCTATGTTGCGCGAATTCAAGTAGTGCTAGACGGGCTGGAGGACGGTTTTGGATACTACATCGGTGATTAGAGCCTTTGCACACGGCGTATTTAAAACGCCTTTGTCTGGCTACAGTACAGCTTGTTATAGCACTCGTGTGCTCGTGCTAGTTATATAGGAACTGTTAAACTAGAAGAACCTCGGATTGAGCACCAGGGTAATACTTAATTATAAGGCAATATTGGCCACCCTAGGGTGGGCCCTCAGCACCTCAGCCTAGCATTGCCTAAGAGCTTTGTTTCGATAAGTCGAGCTCTGCTTGGGATATCGTGTTGGATTAGAAGCCTATGTCCATTAGTAAACGGATAAAGGCTGGACTAAGTTTCTTGATAATGTTTTACCTAAGTTCAATTTTATTGTTCTTTATTTGTTTATTACACGCATTACCCATAAGATGCTACGAATCAACATTCTTGTATAATAATAATAATATCCATTCCTTAAAATAAATCATCCAAGACTATGTCAATGTCAATTACAAGTTACCATAAAGTAAATAACTTGAGTAGGTAAATAAGTTATGAGGTCATTAATGCTAAGTATCGTGACTTGAGTCCCGTGTTTTTCCGTACCTCACTGCTACGTCACTATTGAGAGGTAATGCCGTCGACACAGTCAGAACAGTGACGACAATGCGTTTTAAGAAATTGTATGACATCGAAAGTGGTTTAGGTATTACGTTATTGTTGTGCGATGGGCTAACGGTCAACTGTACATGTCATACTTATTAGGAGTTGTTTACATACAGTAATGAGTAGACGTGGGCGGTATTTCTCAGCTGATTAAAACGCTTAAGAGGAAATATCAGTGCCCATCTTTCTTTACCGTCCGTTTTCGTTAAGTTTGCACCTGGTAACTATGGCGTCGCGTACAGATCAGATTCATACTTTAAGTAACCGGGTTGAAGTAATCCAGGTTTCGTTCTGGACTGTTCCCTCCTCCAAAACTTGACCAATAGGCGTGCAGACGATTTTTTTTGAGGATGTCAATCGATTCTATTTTTTATTGGAATCAAATTGACATGGAAGCTCCCCCGTCAGTCCTTTCCTTAAAGTGCCAATGTAATATCTAACTATTTACCTCATACATATTATTTACTCTACTCTTTGTGATAACCTTTAACTGCATAAAATATAAATGGTAAGGACTATTTATACTTTATGCAGTACAAAGAGTAGTTATTCTGCGAAGTGAACATTCGGCGAAAAATAATTATGCGAAAAGGCAGAACACACTATAATTTGTCATGCAGGTAAAGCCACAGGAATAACCTAGTATAAGGTACCCCCTAATACCATCCAGCCGTATGGACGGATTTTAACCAATTTGGTACAGGGATAGCCGTACTACTTTTTACCGATTTTAAACGCGTAGTAGCACCATCGATGTGTATTATGACGACACGGTTGGCTCATTTGTAGAGATCTGCCTACTGAGCCGGCGGTCCCGGGTTCGAATCCCGGCCAGGGCAAATATTTGTGTGATGAACTCGAATATTTGTGCTTGGGTCATGGTTGTTCTTTGTATTTAAGTATTTATTTATCTATATACGTATGTATATCGTCGTCAGTACCAGTACCCATAACACAAGCCTTCTTGAGCTTAATTTGGGACTAGATCGATTTGTGTGTGGTTGTCTGATATTTATTTATTATTTACTAGCGGCCGCCCGCGACTTCGTCCGCGTAGATTTTTGATGATGACAAAGATATTAAAATAGGTAAGTGAATTTTATTCTTAGTTAAAATGGTCTAGACAATGCAATTGTTAAAGAATTTTTGAAGATTTTCCAATTAGATTACGGGAATTGCTTGCAGGATGCTTAATATTTATTCCGTCAGTTACCTGATGCTTTTAATCTTTGGCAAAAACGACTGCAAGATATAGAGCGACGCATGGATTTGGAGTTAGAAAATGGGGATCTTAGTTATTATGAGTGAGATTTAAAAAAAATGTTAAATATCGTAAGGTGTCGTAATGTTTTAACAAAACAATCTTAAACTCAGCACTGGAAATCGAGAGATGGGGGCAGTTTAATGAAGAGTATCTCTTTCAATATAATAATAAATAATAAACTTTATTTCATAACAATAATAAATAATGCCCTCTTTTCATAAGAAGGCAGCACTGGTATTTGTACATGCCGGCCTGTCTATTAAACGAAAAGAGTGGTGTGGCGGAGTTCCCGAGGCTGGCCAAAATGTTTCTAAATGGTCTAGCAGGTACCCCAGTTATTAAAAAGGCTAGTGTTTAAAGAAAATGCTGAAATGTGACCATTAAAAACTAAATGCACATAAGCGAATTTAATGATGCGATTACTATTTTGGTCTACAGGCTAGTAGTATTGTTTGAAGAGTGATTCAATATATTCTGGTGCTATAGTTCTCTATATCTCTCAAAAAGCTAAATAAAGTAAGAATAGGTATATAAAGTATAAATTATTCATGTGCTAATAGACAACTCACTAAATATAGGAACACATAAAGTTTGGAACACAATAAATAAGAGACAGCACTAAGAAAATATTGTTGACAGTCACCATAGAAAAGGGGGTGCAAGGTTTTAAAAAAAAGACGTAGTCACTGGGTAGTAGACAGGAAATAAAAAATATATAAACTGATAACGTTAGCGTAACACTTCTTTATAAACAACATTAGCGGTGTTCCACAAACAAACTTTGCACCCCTTTTTAACCCCCTTAGAGGTGAAATTTTCCAAAACGCTGAAATTACTTTTTTTGTATTTGATTAACTAAGCTATCTACAAAGTTTCAAGTCTCTAGTTCAAAAAATAAAGTTTCTCCCATATAAACATTGCACCCCTTTTTAACCCCCTTAGAGGTGAAATTTTCTAAAACGCTGAAAGTACTTTTTGTGTTTTTGAATAAGTAATCATTCTACAAAGTTTCAAGTCTCTAACTCCAAAAAAAAAGTTTACCCCATACAAACTTTGCACCCCTATTTAACCCTCTTAGGGGAGGTATTTCCAAAAATCCCTTCTTATCTCTAGCCCACGTTATAAAAGTAACCTACTGTGCAAAAATCAACTCTCTAACATTAGTAGTTTCGGCTGTGCGTTGATGAGTCAGTCAGGACTTCTTCTTTTATATATATACTAGCGGCCGCCCGCGACTTCGTCCGCGTAGATTTTTGTTGATGACAAAGATATTAAAATAGGTAAATGAATTTTATTCTTAGTTAAAATGGTCTAGACAATGCAATTGTTAAAGAATTTTTGAAGATTTTCCAATTAGATTACGGGAATTGTTTGCAGGATGCTTAATATTTATTCCGTCAGTTACCTGATGCTTTTAATCTTTGGCAAAAATGACTGCAAGATATAGAGCGACGCATGGATTTGGAGTTAGAGAATGGGGATCTTAGTTATTATGAGTGAGATTTAAAAAAAATGTTAAATATCATAAGGCTGTTAAAACAATCTTAAACTCAACACTGGAAATCGAGAGATGGAGGCAGTTTAATGAAGAGTATCTCTTTTAATAATAATAAATAATAAACTTTATTTCAAAACAATAATAAATAATGACCTCTGTTCATAAGAAGGCAGCACTGGTATTTGTACACGCCGGCCTGGCTATTAAACGAAAAGAGTGGTGTGGCGGAGTTCCCGAGGGGGGGCAAAATGTTTCTAAATGGTCTAGCAGGTATCCCAGTTATTAAAAAGGCTAGTGTTTAAAGATAATGCTGAAATGTGACCATTAAAAACTAAATGCACATAAGCGAATTTAATGATGCGATTACTATTTTGGTCTACAGGCTAGTAGTATTGTTTGAAGAGTGATTCAATATATTCTGGTGCTATAGTTCTCTATATCTCTCAAGAAGCTAAATAAAGTAAGAATAGGTATATAAATTATAAATTATTCATGTGCTGATAGACAACTCACTAAATATAGTAACACATAAAGTTTGGAACACAATAAAAAAGGACGTAGTCACTGGGTAGTAGACAGGAAATAAAAAATATATAAACTGATAACGTTAGCGTAAAACTTCTTTATAAACAACATTAGCGGTGTTCCCCATACAAACTTTGCACCCCTTTTTAACCCCCTTAAAGGTAAAATTTTCCAAAACGCTGAAATTATTTTTTCTGTATTGTATTAAGTAAGCTTTCTACAAAGTTTCAAGTTTGTAGTTCGAAAAATAAAGTTTCTCCCATATAAACATTGCACCCCTATTTAACCCCCTTAGGGGTGAAATTTTTAAAAACGCTGAAATCACTTTTTGTGTTTTTTAATAAGTAATCTTTTTAAAAAGTTTCAAGTCTCTAGCTCAAAAAAAAAAGTTTCCCCTATACAAACTTTGCACCCCTTTTTAACACCCTTAGGGATTGAATTTTTCAAAATCGCTTCTTATCTCTAGCCCACGTTATAAAAGTAACCTACTGTGCAAAAATCAACTCTCTAATATTAGTAGTTTCGGCTGTGCGTTGATGAGTCAGTCAGGACTTCTTCTTTTATATATATACTAGCGGCCGCCCGCGACTTCGTCCGCGTAGATTTTTGATGATGACAAAGATATTAAAATAGGTAGGTAAGGAATTTTATTCTTAGTTAATTCACCCCCTTAGGGGCAGAATTTTTCAAAACGCTGAAATCACTTTTTTGTATTTGATTAAGTAAGCGTTCTACAAAGTTTCAACTCTCTAGTTCAATAAATAAAGTTTCTCCCTATAAACACTGCACCCCTATTTAACCCCTTAAGGGGTGGAATTTTCTAAAACGCTGAAAGTACTTTTTGTGTTTTTTAATAAGTAATCTTTCTACAAAGTTTCAAGTCTTTAGCTGAAAAAAAAGTTCCCCCCATATAAACTTTTAACCCCTTTTAACCCTTTTAAAGGACGAATTTTTGAAAACGCTGAATTTTTTTTTTCTTGTGTTCTAATAGTGTACCTTTAAACGAAAATTCAAGTCCCGCGCTCAACAAAATACTTAATCTCCATACAAACTTTTAACCCATTTTTTACCACCTTAGGGGGTGAATTTTCATAAACGCTGAAATTAGTTTCCTTCCATTTTATTTTAATACCTTTTTACAAAGTTTCAAGTCTCTAGCTCAAAAAAAAAGTTTCACCAATACAAACTTTGCACCCCTTTTTAACACCCTTAGGGATTGAATTTTTCAAAATCGCTTCTTATCTCTAGCCCACGTTATAAAAGTAACCTACTGTGCAAAAATCAACTCTCTTACATTAGTAGTTTTGGCTGTGCGTTGATGAGTCATTAAGGGCTTCTTCTTTTATATACATAGATTAACCCCTTAAGGGGTGGAATTTTCTAAAACGCTGAAAGTACTTTTTGTGTTTTTTAATAAGTAATCTTTCTACAAAGTTTCAAGTCTTTAGCTGAAAAAAAAAGTTCCCCCCATACAAACTTTTAACCCCTTTTTAACCCTTTTAAAGGACAAATTTTTAAAAACGCTGAAATTATTTTTCTTGTATTCTAATAGTGTACCTTTAAACAAAAATTCAAGTCCCGCGCTCAACAAAATACTTAATCTCCATACAAACTTTCAACCCATTTTTTACCATCTTAGGGGGTGAATTTTCAAAAACGCTGAAATTATTTTTCTTTAATTTTATTTTAATACCTTTTTACAAAGTTTCAAGTCTCTAGCTCAAAAAAAAAAGTTTCCCCTATACAAACTTTGCACCCCTTTTTAACACCCTTAGGGATTGAATTTTTCAAAATCGCTTCTTATCTCTAGCCCACGTTATAAAAGTAACCTACTGTGCAAAAATCAACTCTCTAACATTAGTAGTTTCGGCTGTGCGTTGATGAGTCAGTCAGGACTTCTTCTTTTATATATATAGATAGATATAGATTATCTATAAATAACACTCTAGTAAATTAAGCCTCGACTGAATTTGATACGGTAAATACTGAATATAAAATACCACCGAACATACTTTCGCATTTACAATATGAGTATGCATAAAGGCAGAACCAATTAACTTAAAGTGCGTAAGCTTACTTACCATAAAGTTCACGCGTCGCTAATGCATACCACGTTCTCTGAGCTCATAGCCCCTTTTAGAATTCTTAATCAATTCAGATATTTCAACTACATTATAGTTTGAGGCGAGGGGAAACCGAACCTAGGTCTGACTTCATAATGAAAGGTGCGCCCGGGACGTGGATATTAAGTGGTCGTAGACACCGCAAATCGAGTTAATATTATGCAAATTAGTAGTACATTTTCATACATACTTTACCATTAACTACGTACTCGTATAGTGGTATAGTCGATAGGGAGCGTGCACAACGAAGGTGCCGCAAATCTGAATCTTTTACATTTACAGTGCTGCCATCTATCGTTTGTGCAAGTTCCCTATACGTTGGCATTGATATGCAGATAAAGTATTACCATATTTTAACTGTACTTTTATACCAGTGTTTCCTGTAATAGGAGCAATAAATTAAAATATAGATTCTACTCTTCAAATTGAACAACGTTTGTACAGCAACTTAAAAAAAAGTCAGTTTTTAGAATTTTATTATTTCAAACCAATTAAATAGTGTTTTCAATGTACGTCGTCTAACATTGACATTCCCTGAGCATTGACATAGTTGTCACTCTACTAACATCGGACATTTCGCAATACATTGCTCTTTGTCTAAACATTATTCTACAAAATATCATTTAATACATGTTATTTTCAGAAGTTGCTTAAGAAATGTTTTCCAGTTTCAAGCAAAGAATCTATGTTTTTATGTATCGCTCCTATTAAAGGAAACACCCAGTATACAGCGATATATAATTCAATTGAATCATGCCCTGTTTGCATTAAAGATGTTTTCAGGGGTCATAACACTGCAAACTTTTCCATACTATTAGTTTACATTAAGTTTGGACCTGGTACCTATAGCGTCGGATTCAAATGAGGTCTAAACTAAACGTAGGTAACCGGATTATACAAATCGAGGTTTAAACTTAACCGATAGTAACATGATTCTAGAAATTTAATAGGAATAGCAGGTATATTCTGTGTTGGACCGTTTCGGTTTTTGCACAAATGGTTACCTATAGAATTTGTGTAGTTGGCGTCCGTTCGCGGCAGAAGTACACACATTTTATAAGAATATAAGCGCAATAATGAAAACAGTTCGACAGAACATTTACTCCCCATTAATTTCCTAATAAACTTTCGTAACGATTGGTTAAGTTTTGATTGTAACACCTAGCAAACATTACTATTACCTACCTAGTAGTAATAGATATCTCTGATACCTAAAAAAATCCCAACTTAGGAATGTGTAAGGAAAATTAATAAATCAATATGTTGTATCCTTAGTCAACTCACGAATAAAATGGATGGTATTGTACCTACGGTTTTGTTAAGTATTCGTTTTTTGTTTTGGTATTGATATTTATTTATTTTTATAATATTGTTGGTTGGAGCAGGCCTATAAATAAATAGGACGTTTCGTCGCGTTTCTTTTTCCACAGTCGTTATTATGGTGCGTTTACACAACTATAGTACCTACTTGTCGCTTAGTGCTAATACGACACTTTGACGACGCGTTTGGCTCGGTTGGTAGACACCTGCCTACTGAGTCGGCGGTCCCGGGTTCGAATCCCGGCCGGGGCAAATATTTGTGCAAAATATTTGTACTTGGGTCATGGATGTTATCTATGTATGTATTTATATATTATGTATATCGTCGATTAGTACCCATAGTACAAGCTTTGCTTAGTTTGGGACTAGGTCGATTTGTGTATGATTGTCCCTTAATATTTATTTATTTATTTTATTTATACATAGGTAGTAAGGTACAGATACTAATAAGATCCCAAGTAAATTGGGCACATATTGGTAATCATAGCGATTTATCATTCATCGTATGCTTGTTTGTGACTGCAGTTGCGCTATCTAATTGTTTTATATCCTTGGTAAAGGAATTTGACCGATACCGAAAGGCGTAGCAAGGGGTCACGACGCATTGTCATTGAAACATGCAATTTGTATGAACAATATTATTAAAGTCTAAGCATTAAAGTTGGAAGTTACTTACGTAATTTAGACCACAAACAGGACGTCAGCAAAATCGGTCCTCTTCGAGATGTGCTGAAGAACTCGTAGCCTGAGCAGCAGCTTCAGGCTGCTTATCCACCAGGCGATTGAAGCGCGGTGTTGTAAAAAATCGACCAATCAGATTTAAATGCTCTTCTTTCGGGCTTTACAAAGTCGTAGCCTGATTGGTTCATTTTGTCCGGTCCGCTTCAGTGGACAGGCTGTCCAGTATCTAGGCAGCTTTACTTCAGAGCTGTAATATACTGCCGTGCTACGGTAAAAGGACGTATCTTACTATGACATCCGTATAAAGATACGATCTTTTACCGTAACGCGGCAGTAGGTATACTGGGTCTCTACCGAAGTACAGGACAGACAGCTGCCTAAGGTTCCCGTCTTTATAATTAAATCGATAACATAATCCCTATATATACTGTTTGTCAAAAATTAAACTGCAAACTTGGCTGCTAAGCTTATCTTACCATTACACCGAAATACTTCTTCAAACAGTTTCTTGAGTTTACAAGCTGTACCTAAAGTTATAATTATATAAAGTAGCAGGCATAATTAACAATACTTGTATAAAATATGAATAACTGTTCTTAATAATTAATTTTAATTGCTTATTGTTTATTTTGTTGTGTTATATTTTGAATAAAGGAATTACATTAGAAATACTCATTAAGCGAAATGTATTACCATACACACATCTTTGTTATGTTGAATTTAGTTATCTTTTCTGCTAATTACATTGTCATTTCAAACATTTTTTTCAACTACTCCGCTACCTAAAGGTTGTCTGGAAGATATCGCTATTTAGCGATAAGACCGCCTGTTGTTTACCTCTGCCTGTTATTTTAATTGTAGGAGAGCCGAAGAGGGGATTTCGGGAGTACCTAAAGCGCGGCAGATTAATATATAGGGGGATACCTTATACCCAGTTAAGTACTTCCACCAAATATGAGCCTCATATATATGGCCGCCCGTCAAGGATAAAACATCAGATTAATAAAAAAAAATTGTTCATCTGAAATTCTCGAGCGCGTCAGATTAAGGTAGGGTGAGTTAGTTACATGCTAAAACGTGTATATTCCTCTAATCTGACAATTTAAAGGTGACGTAAAGAAGGCGGAGGGCTACAAAGTTGTAAAAAAAAAACTTCATCTCGACATTCTCGAGCGTGGCTAATTTTTTTTTATTTAAAAGGGAATGAATCAATGATAACGGAAAATATATAATCTGACGATTTCCACTAGCCGAAGTAACAAAAATTCATCGATAAAGTATAATGCGTGCAGTTACGTGATGCCTGTATTCCACTCTGGTTTCTGTTGCCAATGACGCCATGACAGTTGATCATGTTGTTTACAACACTAAAGTACTAGCACTATTAAATATTTATAGTTGCCGGCAACTTTTAGAACAAAAATGGCAGATTTGCGCATGTACCTACATTTGTACGTAAATCGGCTACTGCGCAGTCAAGATTATGCTCTAAAAGTTTGCCGGCAGCTGTACTATGAGTGATATTAATATAAAGTGTGTATTTTGTGGTAAAACTACTTTACTTACAAAAAACAATTAAGTAAATTTACATTAGAAACATAACAAAAATGTGTAAATATTTTAGAATATAGTCGGAGCAAACCGGTTCTCCGAAAATCCCGAACTACATACGATAATCTTGAACTTTCGAGAGAATCTTCATTAAATGAAGTAAATCACGCACAGTGCTATAAATTATTTATAGCAATAAAAATACCGCGAGTCTTTCAGTATTTACAACAGCGGCAACGTATAATGGAATATGACAGTGCATCGGAAGTTTCTGGGAATAGCTCCGAATCACATGCCCCTGCTTCTGGGGAGTGCTCCGAGTCACATTTTCCTGTTTCAGGAGAGTGCTCTGAGTCACAAGTTCCTGTTAATTTTTTTAATTGTCAGATTAGGCGAATCCCGCCAGATAATCGTCAGATTATGAGACAGCACGTCTAGGGCATAAAGATGAACCATATATATCTTAATCTGACGCGCTTGAGTATTTCAAAATGGCGATTTTTTTTGCACATTCTAATAATAACTGCGAGTTCGCGTCACATCCAAATCGTCAGATTATTATATAAGAGCTTTTTCTTAGGTTCACTTAACATCCCCTTAGAAAATCTGACGCACCCGATGAAAAAAAAAAATTTTTCATTTTCAACCCTCAAGTACGACCACCCCCATCATGGAAACAATCAGTTTAACATGCGTACATCTTTAAAAATGTGTAGGACATGGATGCTATCAATATCTGACGCGCTCGAGTATGTCCATGCAACAGTTTTTTTTTACATTTTTGAAAATCTGTAGCCGCTCCCCCCACCGATGAAAAGGTATATCTTATATGATTTTCTTTTTCTTTTTATCATCTAAGCTTCGCAACCCAATAGGTCTCTATGACGCTCGAGAGAATCCCGAGTTAGCATCGTGGCGTACCCTACTATAATGTATTTCATGTTGTGTTGTATATTCCGTGATGTTGGAGGTGTGCAATAATAGTAGATTGTTCAACAAGGGACTAAAACAAGCCATAATGACACGAGATGTTTTCGCCACCCGAGCTAAGCGAGGGTGGCTAATAGTTCGAGTGTCATTATGGTTGTTTAGTCTCGCGTTAAACACTCTACTTTTCACTTTGAATGCGAGGAAAATAAACGAATTTCAATATAAAATTCCGATATTTATTATAACAAAGTTTCTTACAATTATGTAGTACAGCCGTTAATCTAACCTCCGAAAAATTTAAAGGGCAATTTGTACAATTATTTACATTTAAATGTATGGTTTTCCCCTGTAAACTAAGCTCGGTCGGCGTGGTTTGTAATTGAGAAGTACTCCTATGTTCAATATTTTCACTCGAAGTCGAAGTAAAAGTAGGAGAGAATGGAGAGTAGGTATAGTAGAGACGTAGACCTTTTCTCAAAAAGGTTGCCGATGGTCATTTCATTAGGCTCATTCTCAACCCGCGATGTTGATGGGCGTGGGTCAAATGTTGGTTGTCACTTGGTTGTGATTTTTGCTTTGAGGATATTTTAATTCCTTCAATATAGTATAGCCTTCGATAGATCTGTGTTTATTTTGGATTGGCTCCTCTATAGCCTTCAGCTTTATTCTTCTTCATTGGAAGATGATGATTAGGTACATATTTTGTCCGTAATTTATAAAGTGACAGAGTTAATTGGTCTAATTGGTGATTACAATTCAAGCTTAATACAAGTAATGGACATCTACTCATTCCATTCAAAATTGTAGTAGAAAAAAGAAATGTTCCGTGGTTTCTTCTTTTTTTTTGTAAAGTGACGCTTTAAATGCTTGCATATTTAGCCAACAGATTTGAAAACTATTTTATTTAAGACTATAATATGGACTTATGGACCATGCATGATAAAATTACATTCGCATTCGTAATAATTAATCGTGTTTCATTAAATAAAATCATGAATTTTTAAGCGGTTGTAATTTTGAGGTTATTTTCACGCACCAAAAAGTTTGTATACCTACCTATCACTGAAAATGGCTATAAACCTCCATTCACAAACGTCGTGATTGGCTGTTTAGGGGTTTTTCAAAGTAAATTAAAACAATTTTACTTTAGTCCCTAGAGATTAATAAGGAGCTTTAGTCCCGATATGCAGAGACTAAAGTAACATTTTAAGAGCATGAGAAGTGAAAAGTTTTTTTTCTAGTTAATAGGGGACAGGCAGCTCTAATAGCGGCTCCACACTATTCCCGAAGTTGACCGAAGTTGGCCGAGACGAAGTTAGCTGAATTATGGGTTTCCGCAGCGAAAGTCTCCACACTATCATATTCCCCTAACTTAGGTTTAAAGATTCTTTATTCTCAAAAGAATTTTTACAATTCACTTGTATGATAACTTAAACTATTACAACAAGTTTTTCAGAAAAACAAGCGCAAGAAACAATAAAGCTATACTTATTTATTACATTCTAATGGAACTAGTAACAAACACAAATTGCCGATACATTATTTGTTTTGCATAGACATAAAGTTGCGATATCGGGTAGATAGAAAACAGCCGGGCGGTCGAACGAGTCGTATGGAGCTAGCGTAAGGGTGTCAAATATGTACAGTTCATGCACGGCAGATGCCGAGTATCTGTTTGCGGAGACGCCTAGACGCATTCTTCGGCCGAAACTGGGGCGAATTCAAATACTCTTCTGGGAAGCGCCAGTGCTGATGCCAAATAACCGATGCACCATTGCCATTGCCAAGCTTTTGTCGATGCATTGACATTGTATGGGATTTTTAACCTTTTGAACGCTGATCGGCGACCGCGCATACAAGACGTGCCAGTCTGTCATTTCGACATTTCATTGCCCTGCTGTCGGCTGCTTGGTTTCGTTACGTATACCGGGTGATCAATCCAAATGAGTCAATTTAGAGATGTCACAAACTATAAGAGATAGGGAAATCTGTTCTTAGGAACTATGGCGTGGATTTTTGATTTAATAAAAACTGCATTTTTTTACATATATCGCTGTTAAGAATGTTACAGTACTACATGCGATTACTCACATAGGTACTTAATTTTAACCTGGTTTATCTCCCGGTTATTTATAAGATTTATGTAGGTACAATAATGCAGTTTCTATAAAATCTAAAATCGACGCTATGGTTCCTAAAAACAGATTTCCCTATCTCTTATAGTTTTTGTTTTCTGCCTACTGACCCATTTGGATTGATCACCCCGTGTAGTCTATTTTTCAACCCGGTAGACTAAACTGATAACTCGCAGATTTTCAAATTATTGTTATACCTAGATTAAATTGATGGGTCAATTTCAACACGACGCATTTTTTGTATCATTTCGGTGTGATTCTTTATTTTTGATTATTTTTGAGTTTTTTAAATGTGAAGAGATACTTTAGACTATATTATTAAACATATGTAAAAGGGACCCTGAAATCTGAAATAGTTTTCGAGATATTCGAGATCGAATATGAAACACACAACGGAATGATAAATGTACACCAGGATGATAAAATAAGTGCACCGCAATGAAATTTCATACACCGGAATGAAAGAAAAGTGGCATATTATGAACGTAATTTTACTTTTGATATTCGTAATATATATTATATTGGCATTACATAATAATATAAACAAATATCTTAGTCCGGTATTAAAAACAAAATAAAAAAAAAATATTATTTCAACAATATTATGAAAAGTGAAGCTACTTTTGTTGTCATTCCGGTGTTTTCCTCATTATGGTGGCGTTTAAAGCCATTTTACTACACCGGAAACACCGGAATGAGAATGGTGGAATGAGAAACACGACATATTTTTATTTCTTAAAAATAAAGTAAGCCCTATATTCTAAAACTAATTCAACTCTTGAAATCGCGAGTATACTTTACCTGATATATATAAATTTCAAACCACGCAGTTAAAAAAGAAAGAAGCTATAACAAACTCCGGAATGAATTTTTTTTTGTCCCCTGTCCACCGCGATGAAATATTCACGTTTATACAAGCCAACGTATTGCCACTATACACAACCGGCCTCGTCAAGCGCCGCAGCTTGTCTAAATTCTTTGAAGTGCGCGGGAGACGGGGGGCATACTTGATCAAATTTGGGAAATAAATCGGATCGAAACATTGTCGGCGGTAATGAGAAGTTTTCTCGGGACAAACGTATATGCACTTATTCAAGGGTATACAAAGGAGATATATAACGGGTAATGTGCTTTTTTCGTTACCTATTTATATGGTAATAAAATAATGGTAACATATTTTCTTTATCATGCATAGTATTTGACTTACCCGGCATTTTACAAACAAAACCGGCTTGGGGACAACCCACCTTGATGAGAAATTTGGTCTAAATATATTTTTTTAAATTATTATATATATTGATATTTTAATTTTAGCTGTTGCCCGAGGTAGACAATGGCGGGCTGTATCCTAAAAAAAATGGTACTTTATTATTCAACCTTTCTGCACCTGCGTTGTCAGTCTTGCCATCAAAAAATACTGCTTGGGAAATTGACCCTGATATAGGATAATATAGGTAAAAATGTAGTAAGTACCTATTCCTTGAACGTATCCCTCTGAATCGAAGAATGGTTTGGAAAACCCAAAATATATTTTTCTTACCCTATCTAGGCTAGGCTACCCCACTCCATGGGAGAAACAAGAAAAAGAAATCATTTCCTCTTAAGGGAAAACATTCATAATAATTGATTTAAAGATGATTTTCCAACTTGCTAGCATTACTGAGCTACGACTGGCGTTGTGGACTGGATATAAATTGAACTAAAGTCCGCGAAATCCGTCGGGATGGGGACAGTTGGGTCTTCTAGAGGCAAGTTCATCTTTTTATGAGATCACAGAAGAACAACATAAAATTACCCTCCCTGCCTAAAGTTTGGTACTTACCTACCATTAGTATTACAAAGTAGGTTTAAGTATTTATTGCCTCTGTAATATTATCAAAAGACGCATCTAGCCTCTAATCTATATTGTACCCGCTGACCTCTGTTTGTTTTCCTGGAGAGCAAAAACAGTGCTGTGTACAAAACGACAAACAACCTGAAAATAATCCATCTCTGGCTTAAAACTTTTAGTGTTTGTTTTTAACAAAAATAATGATTTTAGCGGATTTAAGTAAAAAATATGTATATTGGTAAGTAAACTACAAAAATAAAGAAGAGGGGAGGAATGATATTTTTATCCGGCTGCCAGCCAGACATTAAAAACTGTGAGTTATATATTTTGTAATTTTTTCAGCATTCTATTAAAGTTTCAGTCTTAACTGTGCAGTTGGTGTGATTTTTATGTAAATAGTAACAGTTAATTTAGCCAATGGTTCCATCGTACTAAATATTTACGCGTTTTTCGCGTCGAGTCGACCAATCGGGGGGCACGGCAGTGCCCCCGCCAAGTCGAGCGCGAAGCAAACACTGCCGTACCATCCTTTACTGGAACCATTTCGCCGCATTTTCAGGCCCCTATTTGAGCACCTCTGGATAAGACCAGAACGCAGAAATTTTTGTCATCCAGTAAGCTATAATCACATACTTAAAATCCAAAATTTCAAGTCTGTAGGTCATTTAGTTCCGAAGTTAAGCGAAAGCAAAGTTTCGCATTTACGACACTCACTCACTCATGATCATCAGTAAAGAAGTAGTACTTCCCATAAATTCAGAGAGCTGAAATTTGGTACAGAGTTAGGGTTTAATGGCCACATAAAGCGAAAACTATAAAATTGGCCAAGTGCGAGTCCGACTCGCGCATGAAGGGTTCCGTACCATAAAACAAGTTCGTTGTATGGGAGCCCCCCATAAATATTTATTTTATTTTATTTTTAGTATTTGTTGTTATAGCGGCAATAGAAATAGATCATCTGTGAAAATTTCAACTGCCTAGCTATCACCGTTCTTGATATACAGCCTGGTGGCAGACGGACGGACGGACGGACGGACGGACGGACGGACGGACGGACGGGCGGACGGACAGCGAAGTCTCAGTAATAGGGTCTCGTTTTTACCCTTTGGGTACGGAACCCTAAAAACTAGGATAATCGAAGATCTGGAGTACTCTGATTAGAAAACACAAGAGCCCAACCAAACTATTAGAGATCGACATACCGCCTTTACAAAAATATTCAACTTGTTGTGTTCGGTTGGCCGCCGTCGCGACTGATCGTCTCTCCTGATGATGGATCGCGTACCGATTCGAAACATGTCGAGCGTTATTCGATTTCTACGACGTGAGTAAGTTTGGCTCGGTTTGTAAACACCTGCCTACTGAGCCCGCGGTCTTGGGTTCGAGTCCCGGCCGGGGCAAATATTTGTGTGATGAACTCGAATATTTGTGCTTGGGTCATGGTTGTTCTATTTATTTAAGCTATCTTTATCTATATAAGTATGTCTATCGTCGTCTACTACCCATAACACAAGTCTTCTAGAGCTTAATTTGGGACTAGATCGATTTGTGTGAGGTTGTCCGATATTTATTTATTTATTATTTATTTGATGAAGAACCCTCAGCTGGTCTCAGCTGTATTAGAGATATGGTAATGCCCCCTTCTACTATTGGTACATAAAAAAATCGACTGTCATTGCAAAAATCCAGCGTAGTGTGATACATCTAATTTAATCTAGCCTATAGCGTCCCACAGCTGGGCGGGTTACGTATTAAAATCCCGAAACTTCATAATACCTACAGTTGAAATACCGACGTTCAAAAATCCGATATTCGATAAACCGAAGCTCAAATTACCTATTTTCAGAAAATCGAAAGTTGAAAATCTCGAAATTTCATAATCCCAAAATTTTTAATATCTCGAAATTTTATAATCCCGTCAATGAGCACTTTAAAAGTGTCAGGACACTAACTAATCTGACTTTTCCGTGGAACCGATCTGCTCCGGTGCTGCGGGATGTTCAGCCCCTCCGCCCTAGCGTAAGAAAGTGCGGCACCTACGCTCGCCTCCGCAGCTTCGGCTTTTTGGTCACCTTCGGCGACCAGCCCCAGCCGCTGCGCCTCGCTTGATGCCCGCACTTTCTTACGGCGGCCGGGGGCTGCCCTCCCTCCGCGCCTCCGGGCTTTTATATACACTCTAGGGGTAGGGCAGACAAGACCACGTGGAATCGGGGTTGACAGCTTCGGTTCTGTGGCAACGCTCGCCTCCGCAGCTTCGGCTTTTTAGTCACCTTCGGCGACCAGCCTCAGCCGCTGCGACTCGCTTGATGCCCGCACTTTCTTACGCTAGGGCCACAGTATAATAAAGAGTACTAACGTACTAGGGCGGAGGGGCTGCACATCCCACAGCGCCGGAGCAGATCGGTTCCACAGAAGAGTTCACTTATAAATAGTAAGTATAGTAGTAGGCAAGTAGGTTACGTAATTTAGGTTAATATTCTTTGTATAAAATAAACATTAGAATCTGTAAGACAACAGAAATACGAGATAATTCTCGAGAGTTTAAATAATATTCCGGATTACAACCTTCAGGCAGGATCATAGTCTTCGGGATCATAATCTTCGGGATTACAGTCTTCGGGATTACATTCTTCGGGATTACAGTCTTCGGGATTATAATATTCGGTATTTCATCCTTTCAGTCAAACGTTCTTTCGGGATGTTAAACTTTCGGTCAAATAAACATTCGACATTTTTTAATTTTCGGCCTTCCGTCCATAGGTCTTATGATATTCGGTATTTTGAACTTCGGCATTGTAATACGTAACCGTTGGGTGAATGCCTCCCCTTCCGCTTTTAATACGCATATAAATAAAATTAAAGGAAAACTCTGGACAAGACTAGACTGGCTTTTATACTAATACTTACAAGTTTACAAGAAGAAATAGTCAAACGATTAACTTTATTCTACTCGAACATTACACAAATTAAATAAACAAATTACACCAAAATATTAATTTCGCTCAAAATTTGTTCAAAATATAATGCATTGGACTAAGAGTGGCGGTGATACCCGCACACGTCGCTAGATGGCGCTGACTGTATTTTAAAACGCGCCGTCGTTTGTTTTTCCGATAATCTTATATGGCGAAGTGGCAACCGGCCGCGTTACAGTCGTTTACGACATTCTTCTACTGCGCTTGGAAACGTTTGCTAGGGATTAGGAGGGATTATTATTTGCATTTCGTTGATTTCGCTTATTATTTCGTGAGGTTTGCTAAAGTTAATTAGCAGGTTGTTATAAAACAATATGCCCACGTTTCTACAAAAAGAAGTGAAATCCCACCAAAAACATTCTGTAAAAAATTAGCCAAGTCTCGATGGAGCTGCTTGTTTATCTCTAAAAAGTAATGAAATCTAGACAAAGTCATACCAAGTCTAAGGTTCCTTACTGCGATTTCTTTATTATTATAGTTAATGTTGTGTGACTTGGCCGTTGAAGGGTACACAAGGGTACAAAACCAGGTGCTCCATGACACCATTGCACCAATCTGTGTCTGTCAGAACCGCTATAAGTCAATTTTGTTTACACGTAATGTTATATCCCACCAAAAACATTCTGTAAAAAACTAGCCAAGTCTCGATGGAGCTTCTTGTTTATCTCTAAAAAGTAATGAAATCTAGACAAAGTCATACCAAGTCTAAGGTTCCTTACTGCGATTTCTTTATTATTATAGTTAATGCTGTGTGACTAGGCCGTTGAAGGGTACACCAGTATGGGCTATTATCTCGCTTAACAAACATAGGTAGTTACAACAGATATAACATTACGTGTAAACAAAATTGACTTATAGCGGTTCTGGCCACAGATTGGTGCAATGGTGTCATGGAGCACCTGGTTTTGTACCCTTGTGTACCCTTCAACGGCCAAGTCACACAACATTAACTATAATAATAAAGAAATCGCAGTAAGGAACCTTAGACTTGGTATGACTTTGTCTAGATTTCATTACTTTTTAGAGATAAACAAGCAGCTCCATCGAGACTTGGCTAATTTTTTACAGAATGTTTTTGGTGGGATAAAATTTACCGAAAGTCATCCAAAACTTGACCAATGGAATCACAGTGGCGCCACCTACACCTTTTCACGTCTCAAAGGTAAAAATATAATCGCGGAAAGGTAGCGCAAAACTAGATCTTAAAAAAAATTATAACATTTTATTATTAGCTTACGTACGATTTATATAATATAATAAGTAATAACATCTCAAACTATGATTATCACCGACCTTTGGAAGTTGGAGAGTAATATTGTTACAAGTAGCACACTTTATAAACACAGTACTGTCAAAAGTCAGGTATGTTCCCACAGTCGCTAATTTCCTATTGTTAAAGCGTGCAATCTAATACGCGATATTTTATATACCACCTTATTACATAAACATAAAGTCGAATATGTTTCAGCAATATTTCGGTTTACTGTTACCTGTCACTTCGACATGCCCCCTCGTATGTCGTGTCAAGTGTCGTCTTTCAGGAAAGGAAAACAAATCTACACAAAATTAGTATTTGAGAGAACTATTTTTAGTCCTTACTTTTATTATATTATATTTCATAGTGCTTTATTTTAATATTTGTGTTAATAAGTCATAATGGGAAGAAAATCGCATTCAAAGCAAGCTCTTAAGAAGAGCTCAGGAAAGGAAAATAATAAATTAAGCCAGAATATAAGGAGAGAGCTCGCCGCGTATGTGGATAAGTTGCTTAAATTAACTAGTGTGTTTCAAACCACGGTTAATTTGACCAAAAGTTGGGAGCATCACAATGACATTGAAGCAATTCTAGGTGAAATAAAGAATATTGAATATCCGATAAGTAGTCACAAAGCGGTGAAGTCACGACAGTCACGCAAAGACAGTTTTTTCAGCTGGCTTAGCGAAAATGGGGCGGCTTACGAAGGTAAATATAACCTCTACACAAAATATTTCATGGATTAATACAATAAAAGTATGTGTAGGTATCATTTATGTGATAGTTATTTGAAGAGAAAAAAATTATACTTTCTCTAATGAAATGCTTGTTTTCTTTAGATTTTTTACTTGAATGAGATAAATGACTTATGATAGATTCATGCAAGAATCATATTATTATACAATTTTAAAGTTATCTTAATAAGTCCTAAGCATTATATGAATGTAAAAAAAAAGACATAAACTGTCAGTTAGGAATTAAAAAAAAACAATTAGAATGAGCCTAAAGCATGCACTGAATTAAGGATTATCAAGTTAAGGAATACCGAAGGACAGCCTAGTGGATTCAGTGATAGCCATAGTGATGGAATTGTAAGCACTATTTATTTATTTATTTATTTAAACTTTATTGCACAAAAGAAAAACTTAACGTACAAAAGGCGGACTTAATGCCATGAGGCATTCTCTACCAGTCAACCTTAGGGCAAAGCAGAGAAATTGTAGGCGGTGCATCAGACAACATAATTACATATAATTCAAATACTCATATTAGGTACATACATATATATATAATATACATATAAATAATATAAATATATATAAATAGATACATATAAATAATATACATATATATAAATAGATACATACATAAATATATACGACGATGAAACAAACCAAGCAGATATACTATGAGACTTCAGTTCTGCCAGCAAAGAAACTTCGCACGGCCCGACACGGCACGGCGGATTTAGTCAGTGAGATAAAAATAAAAATCAAGGAATAATCAGACTGGAACAATCACAAAAAATAAACCACACCTTATCATTCACTGGATAATAGAAATAGTACAGTAGTAGAATCATAATAATTTTGGTTGCATTTATCAAGTGTTTAATAAATTGGTGATTATTTGAGCCCTTAAACTGCCTCATTAAGATGTCCTTAATATTGACAACCTCCTTATGAACTGAGGCGCAACTTTTGGCTGTCTTGTAGTAGTCGCGAATTTTTACAATTCTTATCAGAATGATGTTGATTGCTTTTATGAATCTGTCAATATTGTAGCCATATTAATGAAACAGTTAAAACGCTCAAATAATCACCTAAATGTTAAAGCATCTGTCATTCTCACACTAATATACTTATCGGAAAGAGATTGTCATTTACTTAGGTGTTAGGTGTTGCATTGCAAACTGGGCCCACTCATAGGCCCAAAGAGCATTTTAGAGAAATTAAAGGTTACTGTGATAATGGGACCTAGCTTAAATTAAGACCTATTGTTAGATATACCAGCAGAAAGAATGTTTAAATCTGTTTTTAATTACCATTCACGACCTTAACTCCTTCAATTTAAACCGCTTCGGCATCCATTTTGTTGCACTGAACTTCACAAAAATACACAGTCAACATCGTAGCAGCAAAAAAATAATTCATTGTAACTTCTGCCAATTTCAGGTATTGACATACAAGAATTTGAGGGTTATGACCTCGGCTTGGTGGCGAAGAAGGAATTCAAGGAAGGCTCACTTATCTTGACGGTGCCTCGTAAGCTGATGATGACGGAGCAGGATGCCCGGGACTCAGCCCTTTCGGAATTTATAGCTGTGGACCCGCTGCTGCAAAACATGCCGAATATCACACTAGCATTGTTTTTGTTGCTTGAGAAAAATAATCCAGGTAATTTAAAACATCTATCACATTTCATAGCTGGAGTGAAATTTCAGTATTACTTTAACTTTTTCTATAGAAACAACTTGTTTTGAATTCAATACTAAATCATCATCATACATTTAAGAGTCCAACTCTTGGTGGTGTAGCTGATGAAGTATGTAGTTTTCTGCAATACTAAATAGGCGTTACATATTTATTTTTTCGTGAACCTGATAGTGAAAATAAGTATTTCTTTATGTAGCTAATTGATAGATTAAAATATTATGATTAGTGTTCCGATAAGGTTGTGCAATTTGGGGTGAATGACCTTAAACTAAATAAATGACAGAATTTTTTTTTTTATATATAACTGAGTAATATTTTGAAACGAAACACAATTTTAAGCTTTACGATTATAATCCTGGGATTAATCATATCCATATTAATGTTCCGTTATGAAGTCCCGAGAAATTGCACACCCCAATCAAACCACTGATTATATTTTTATCTGATGTCATATTAAGATAAAATCTCGGATACTTTAACTAACGAGTGGACTATGCCTGTCAAATAGTATCTGTTGATGTGAAATTATAAATTGACACAAATTGTTTTACTCTTTTAGAATCATTTTGGAAACCGTACATTGATGTCTTGCCGGACAAGTATACTACAGTCTTGTATTTCACCCCAGAAGAACTATTGGAATTAAAGGTTAGTAGTCATCATAAGAGGATGCTTGTTGGTCAGCAAATTATAGTCAAACCACGCTAACTCTCCCAAGCAAATTAACTGTCACTGTCAAACCATGCAACTGACTCACTTTGATCAGTTTGACAGTTCATTTGCTTGAAAGAGTTAGCATTGTTTGACTCTACCTCAGGAACGACGATGAAAAGGCGATTTGGATTGCCAAGCCACTTTTACCAAATTTTTAACCGACTTCAAAAAAAGGAGGGGGTTCTCAGTTCGGTTGAATGTTTTTTTTTTGTTTGTTACCTCAGAACTCCGTCATTTATGAGTCGATTTGGAGAATTCTTTTTAGGTTCATGAATAGACATCTCAAGGTTGGTCCCATAAAATTTTGGTGAAGATCAGATGACGAGATCCATGAGGAATTAAAGGAATTCCTGAAATTTTATAGGCATGCATAATATTTTTCATATATTTTCTAAAACTATCTAAGTATTTGCATATGGTAGTCATCATCTTCCAATGCTGAGCTGATGATGGAAGGTACAACTCCTTAACGGTTAGGAGTTAGGAGATAATTCAAACGAGATGCATGCCTTCAAGACCTCCCTGATCACCCCGCCATAAGTATTTTAAATGAATCACTAAAAAGAAAAAAAAAATTAACAAATAAATAGAACCGACTTCAGTAAAACTTAAAAGCCAAAAATAACCCGTTCAAGTACAGATGACATTTGACTCACCCTTTGAAGTCGGGACCAAACCTCACGTAACTATAATATATATAAATATAATAACTGAGTGGTTTGAGATCGACTTCAAAGGGTGAGTCAAATGTAATCTGTACTTGAACGGGTTATTTTTGGCTTTTTAGTTTTACTGAAGTCGGTTCTATTATTTGTTAAAAAAAAATTCAAAACCAAATCGACGACACAGTGCGTTTTTAGGGTTCCGTAGCCAAATGGCAAAAAACGGAACCCTTATAGATTCGTCATGTCTGTCTGTCTGTCTGTCTGTCTGTCCGTCTGTCCGTCCGTATGTCACAGCCATTTTATTCCGAAACTATAAGAGCTATACTGTTGAAACTTGGTAAGTAGATGTATTCTGTAAACCGCATTAAGATTTTGATGCAAAAATAAAAAAATAACAATAAATATTGGGGGCTCCCCATACTTAGAACTGAAACTCAAAAAATTTTTTTTCATCGAAAACATGCGTGTGGGGTATCTATGGATAGGTCTTCAAAAATGATATTGAGGTTTCTAAAATATTTTTTTTCTAAACCGAATAGTTTGCGTGACAGACGCTTCCAAAGTGGAAAAAAGTTGGTCCCCCCCCCTCTAACTTCTAAAATAAGAAAATGAAAAATCTAAAAAAAACATATGATGTACATTACTATAAAAACTACCAACGAAAATTGTTTTGAACGAGATCTAGTAAGTAGTTTTTTTTTTATAATTGAATACCTATCTTTGCACCTAATTTATATGGGGCGCTATACATACCAGGTGCAAACTTAACTTAACCACTTAGGGATGGAAAGTTTTGTACGGAACCCTCGGTGCGCGAGTCCGACTCGCACTTGGCCGGTTTTTTTTAATGCGCGCATTTGACTTTCAGTACTATTTGGAAGTTACAAATATAATAATTAGATTAAAACTAAACTAAAAAAACCATATTTTTATCTATTACCTATGCTATTGACAATTTTCATTTCGATCCTATCCATGGATCCTTTTGTATGTCTTAAAATAAAATAGATTGTATATGATAGATTTTTGCTTTTACTGCAAATTGATGGATTCAGGGGACATCGTGACAGATCTGCCTTTGTACATAACTTTTCTATTTTTTTAACAACAATTATATCTTTAGATTCTTTAAAAAAGGGGCGCAAAAAAAACATGTTTAGTGCATTTATTAAAACTTTATTTAGCTGATTTAAACACTGAAATTCATGATTTTTTTAAACATGTATTTTGTTAATTTTCAGCCATCCCCAGTATTCGAGTCTTCACTAAAACTATACAGGAGTATTGCAAGACAATATGCATACTTTCACAACAAAATTCATACACTGGATATGCCAGTCCTGAAAAACCTTCAAGAAATATTTACCTATGAAAACTACAGGTAAGATTGCATTCCATACAAAAAAAACATCGTTAAAATTACTATTTCTTATAGATAAAAAAAAAATAGAAAAATACACCTTATGCCACATTGCACCATGCCACATAATACTGAGAAGTAATAAAATAAATAGCTAGATAAAATATTTTGTAATCTCTATGTTTTTTTTTTATATAAACAGCCAATAAATAATTATTCCTACTTTAGTCTATAATAGCACTAGCATCTTAATAAGATAATTAACGATACCGCAAACACTTACTTAATTTGTGCATGACATGATTAACATTCGACACCCTAATTACTTATTATAAAAAAATGCATGTGCAATCTGCTAAAGCAACTTTCAAAGTTGTTTTTTAAGAAATGTACAATAGCCCTTACATACAAAATCAGGTCACTCACTATTTAAATAGTTTTAAACTATTAATAAGCATTTCATCTGTAATAGTATGATTCCTTATAAATCATAACCTACAATTCAGTCTATGCTTATGAGAACACATTTGCTATTGGAATGGTTTCCTTAGAGAGTTCCACATGTAATCTGGTGATTCTTTGCCATTATGCGACTCTAAAGTGCTCATATAAATATTTGTATTCGATATCATTGGGCTGATACTTCGGCTACTGCAATTGTTCTTATGAGTTTTTCTATTTTCGAACACTGGTGAAGGAATTTGATCGACACAGAAGCTTTCCTTCTTTCTCAACTTGTTCCTCTGTTGTTTCCATTTAAATGCAATGTATGTTAATAAGAAGAGTATAGCAGCAAGGCCTAGGATGCTCGCTGTTGCTATAGCAACCGATTTCGTATTGTTAGGTAGTTTGTTAAGAATACCTGGCTTTTCTGACAAATGTTCTCTTCTCTCGAACATTTTAATTTCTATATTCTCGTCCGACCCGGGAGCTATGTTGCTTTCGAAGTTTTGAAGATGCTGCATATCATCTAATAACATCAGACCATCGCCGTCCAAGTCTTCTATAGAATCCTTTTCCATGTCTCCTGAAATCAACAATACAAATTATGTGAGCAAATTGTTATACTCAGGTTTATAACACCGATCAATTTAGGGTGTTTATTTGAGCGTTTTAACACTAATAACCGTCTTATTAGGTACTCTGTCCGCAATAACGGACAATTTATAAAAGCAATTAAGGTAATTTTGATAATAATTGAATAAAGTCCCGACTGCTACCAGCCCCACTGCTGCAACCAAAAAGAGCGCCACAAATCGTAAGGAGTTCGTCAATATTGGGAACAGATTAATAAGCACACCGCGGGGTTTTTGTTGCAAGAATGATTTAACAGTAGGCTGACTTGGTAAATCAATAGTTATATTAATTAGGTAGGTAGGGTAGGTTAGGTCGGGTTAGCTATGTTACCTATAATAGGACGGTTAAAACGCTCAAATTAGCACTATTTAGATCGATGTCGGACAGATTGTAGTAGGCAGTCGTCGCTGTAGACTGATTGGTGTAGTAAGTTTGGCTATTTGGCTGATGACTTTAACTGTATCAGGGCTGGTTAGCCCTTCCAGTGAGTCGGACTTTGTGTGGGAGTACGAAACCACTAACGGGAATGTCTCCACGCCACAGGAGTGAGTCAGAGTAAGGCCATTCTATCATCTACCGTAGGCGTCTGAAAATTTTCTGTGATTTTAAATCGTGGTAATGGGGAGCCTCAGATAACGGATGGCTGTTGGGGCAGCAAAGTCCTGGAGTAGCGACAGTGGCGGATTATCCTTAAGGCAAAGTAGGCACGTGCCTAGGGGCGCAAGGCTGCAAAGGGGCGCCAATGGGCCGCAAAGGGCCGCAAAGGGGCGAAGATGAGGTTTTTGCCTAGGGCGCTCTCGACCCTTAATCCGCCACTGAGTAGCGACCGCGTATAGAAAAGTGCAACCTGGGACAGCCTTCAAGTAGGTAGACGGATGGCCTCGTGAAGGTCGCGGGGAGTCGATGGATGTGCACAGGATAAAGGCGCAATTTGTAGCGAGCTTTAAAGGAGGCATATGTTAAGCTTAACATTGTTAAGCCTATATATTAAGCCTGTGTGTACTATCGCCGAACCTGTTAAGTAGTTGAGATTATAATTTTATATGGGATTTCCACTCAGTAATTTTACGAGCTAGCTATTTACAGTGTATTTTTCATTTCGATTTACCTACCTTTATTCGGGCCTAGCAAGTCCTCCTCAAACGCACTAATGTTATGCTCCTTCATAAACGAAAGTAGCTCATTCCAATTCTCATTGCTGTTCAATACTCTGCCTTCTCTGATCGTATCATTTGCGGTTGCGTTCACATTTATAACCGAACTAACGTAAGGTGTCCCATACGAGTCTTTTCGAATCTCAGTTTTATCTATCGTTATTTCACTGTCGGTTAGTTTGTTGAATAACGATATAATACCCATGCTCTCGCCATTCTCGTTAACGTTGTTCCCAAAGTCCATTACTACGGGGATATTCACGTAGTTCTTTTGATCCTGCGAGGATGTCCTTGTAGTGGTTTCATGAGTGTTGGCTTCTAAGATAGCGCGTAACGGATACGTTTCTTTTGATATGGGTTCGATGGATGATTTTGTTAGAAAAGGCTCTGGTGGGTTCGGTTCTTTCGAGGCGTTGTGGAATATGTCGGCTAGATGCACGTAACTCGAGCCCCGCTCTCTATGGTTCACCAACTCACTCAGGGTCATGTTTCGCTCGCGGAGTATTTTTGCAAGTCGTTCACTGGCTGAAAGTAAAAGTAAAACATAAGTACGTGGGAGTGAATATACATAGCTTGAACTGTTGTTTAAATTCGTCTTGTGGCTATTATATGCGTCAATTGAATCTCTCTCAAATGCCTCCATTGTATACGTTAAAGTAAGCTAAATCTTGTCGTCGATGTAGGGAAATGATTGATGCCAGTACTAGTAATCATTTACCATCAGGTCGATCTGGGCAGTTTATAAATAAAATAATAAAACAGAATAAGAATTTTACTTACTCATCGTGTCATTTAATATTTCCTCAATCTCAAATTTCGCGGACTGTTCCGTAGTGCTCGTGGTCGTACTAGTTTTAGGAAGTTTTGTGGTAGTGGATGTAGAGCTAGAAATAGTGATCTGTGTCGATTTGATTCCACCATCTACAGTCTTCGGTGTTTTTGTGGTCATGAAATCTTCTAATTCAGTAGCATACTCTGTATTTTCTTGTTTTGTTGTGTAGGGCTTCTGTGTCCTTTCTATAAATTGTGAAGCTGATACCAAATTGGCCATTCCAAGGAAATTCTTCATTAAATCGTCCGATGGATTTTCTGTCGTACTCTTTTGTTTTAGACGTTTACGTTTTAACCTGTTGTTAAACGCCTGACGTCTAAGTACTGAGTTATTGGCAGCTGGCCTCACAATTGGTGTGACTTTTGGTTTCTCTGTTTCGTTATCTATATCGAAAGGTGGTACTGTTACCTCTATGGTTATCGTTGTAGTGGCATCTGTGGTTGTTATAACGGTATTTTCTACTTCATTGTCCTTTACATTACTAGTGTCTGTTACACTAGGAAGTGAGTACGATGAATTAGAAATTTCCAAACTGGATATCGTTGTATCTATAGGAGCATCTGTTGTAGTTATAGTAGATTCAGTAGCGTCGTATTTATCTATTTTATCTGTACTTCTGTCTACCATTAAAGGAACTATTTCTTTCCATTCTCTAGATTTCGTGACATTCCTGTTATTGTGAGAATACTTTCTTGCTGTCGGGGCTATTAATATATAATCTCTGCTTAATTTTGCTTTAAGGGTACTATTTAACATAGGCCTCATTCTCAGTTTCCTACGTATTCCGCTTGGAAAACGACGTCTAGCACTCATTCGCGGTTTTATTGTTTGGTTTTCTATTTCACTGTCGCCTGTATCAGTAACATTTTCTACCATTAGAGTAGTAGTCTCGTTCGTATCTTCATCGGAACTTGATTCTATGGGAACTTTTTGTTCCAAAGATTTTTGCTTCGCTGTAGGATATTTACTCTCGGCTTCATTAAGTTGAGGAGCTTTTTCCAGTGAAATATCCTGAATTTGTGATTTAGACTCTTGTGATGCGCTTATATTGAGTGCTGAAATAGCTTCATTTTTACCTTGAAGCAAATCAGCCAAGGACAAGTTGTGTTGTTGCAATATTTCGCTCAAACTAGTCCCATTTGATCTTTTTAATATCTGTTTCAGCATCAAAGGATCAATTACTCCGTTTTCCTGCAATAACAATGGTTTATTTTTAGTAATTTTAGCTTTAGATTCGATTAGATTAGATTTTCATTACAGATAACAAAATTAACGTAATACATTTTTTTACTGATATTAGTACGATACATTAAAAAACAGATAAAAATTACTGTATTAGATTCAAACATATTGCCAGACTATTCTCAGACACTTTTTGAAATTGGTTTAATCATTTTAGATTTTTTGAAGACGACATGCAAATAATTTAAATCAACAGATAGCCCATTTTACTTTTTTTTATCGCTAATCATGGCGCTGATATTGGAGATAGCCCTGTTTCAAATTAGGAGACTTTTAGTCAAGGCACAAGGTAATTATTCAATATTCATAAAAATATGGCTCGATAATAAGTAGCAAGGTTAAAAACACAATGTGATTACGACCAAAAGGAAATTGTATGTTTATCTTCACACATATTGTTAAATGACTATAACAAATTCAGATACAATAGGTAAGGACCTACATTGCCTGGAAGCGACCAAAATCAGAGATGTCATTTCATAACATTATCAAATCATACTCTTAAGGTAACCACGTCCGCCGCGGCTTGAAATCACCTCATTTATTACTCAGCTCCGCGGACTAACTTGCAGTACTGAGTGTTTCACAAAAGAAAATCTATGATAATGATGATGAATATGTGTGTAGATAAAGTAGTGTATTCAACTTGCCATAATTAGGTCTTAAAACACTCTTGTGATCTAGCTCGTGTTTTAAGACCTATCATTACGTAACAGCTGAGTAAACTACAATTGAAGACATATGTAAATTTCACACTCTTATTGAATATTGTTTGAAATACTGCGAAGGCACGATACGAATTTGAACTTCGAACATTAGAATAACCCTCCAGAAACAGTGTTTAAGCTTGACGGGAAAATAGAAAAGTTTCTTATAATGTTACCAAGTATGGTAAAAATAAATAGTTATAGAAGTTTTGATCACTCTGAAATTGGTTCCTAAAGATATGGCAGAGTTTTTAATATTATTTGTATTTATCGAACACTACGTATTGTTATTTACAAAATACACGTCACTTGAGTATAGTTACACACACATCTCATTTTCGAATTATTTGGCTTTGTTACATAAGTGGCACCTCAAAATCTTCCTCCATGATAGGTAATTCCTTGTATTCTACCGGTGTTATCCTTGGGATTTGCAGCCTTAGGCTGGGAATCCATTTATCTGTGTTAATGAATTTTTTGGGTACAATATCCCAGAAGTTCGACGGCTTTTGTACCAGTGTTTGTAAAATAACATATTTCGGTTTTTTCTTTATGGTATAACGTACAGCACCATTTGATTCTTCTATATTGCCTTTTGACTCTATAGTTTCATTGTCTAGATACATAGCATCATATATGTTTTTCAAATCAGTGAAAATCATTTTTACTGCTGGTTTTTTATATTTATACAGTCCATAGTCTACATTTGATATACCGTTGTTTTTTTCTATGTGAAAATTCGAAGCAGAGGCAGAGGCAACAACGTCTTTTCTCGATTCAACGTTTTTTGAAAATCCTACATCAAAAATATGTTGTTTTGATTGTGACAAAAACAATAATTTGTACTGTGACTCTTTACTGCCATAATCTAAATTTAATTTTCCTTTCGACTTTGGTGTGAAAGTCGAAGTAGTGGCAACAACTTTTGCTAACGGTTCACTGGTTTTCGAAATGCCATAATAAGTGATATCTTGTTTAGATTTTCGCAAATTTATGCATTTTGGCTCTATTCTACCGTCTTCATATAATACCCTTTTTGATTTTTCCGTGTATTTTCTGAAATCAGTCTGAATAAACCTTGGAGCTGCCTCAATATTTTTGGAAATGCTATAAGCGATAGCAAGGTCCTGTTTTGATTTTGGCAATTTTGTATATTTTGGCTTTATACTAACGTAGTCTACATTTAGTATCCCTTTTGAATTTTCTATGTTATTTCTGAAATCAGTCTGAACAAACTTTGGTGCCGGCTCATTATAATTTAAAGAACTATGAGCGATAACATCATCTTGTTTTAATTTTAGTAAATGTTTATATTTTGGCTTTATTCCACCGTAGTCTACATTTAGTACACCTTTATTTTTTTCTATGCTATATGTCGAGGCAGTCTCAGCTATTTTTGTTTTAGGTTCAATAGTTTTCGAAGTGACATCAGCGTATTGGTTTAATATCGGCAAATTTAAGTATTTGGACTCGTTACGGCCATAGCGTAAACTTATTTTACCTCTTGACTTCTTTCTTTTATATTTTGATCTAGAAGCAACCGATTTGGTTGCTGATTTATTGTTTTTTGAACTGCCGTAACTGCTAACTACATCTTGTATTAATTCTGGAAAATGTGTGTATTTAGGCTCTATATTGCTATTGTCTACACCTATGACACTCATCGATTTTCCTGTACTGTGTTTCGAAAGAGCACCAACAATGTTTGATACTGGTTCATGATTGTTTGATGTACCATAAGCAAAAACAACATCAGGCTTTGATTTTCGAAAATTGAAGTATTTTGGTTTTATACTACCTACATTTATTAAATCTCTCTCGTTTTCTCTACTATATTTGAAATTGGTGACAACAGTTTTTGCTGTTGTTTCTATGTTTTTCAAAATGGCATCAGTGACAACAACATCTTGTTTCAACTTTGGAAAATATATGTATTCCGAGTCTTTATTGCGATCGTCTATATTTATGTCAATTTTTGGTATATCATCACCATTATATGTCGAAACAATGGTAGCATTTTTTGTTGTTGGTTCAGTGGTCATCATATATACGATTAGTTCGTTATGGTATCCTGAATAATTTTCACCATCTGATGTCTCTGTGGGTATTTTATCCAATGGAGTTGTAATAGTTGTGGTTGTAAGTGCAGTAGTGGTTTTAATTCTTGTATTAGCTGTATTATTTGTAATTTTAGTAGTTGTATTTGATTTTTCTGAAGTAACATATGTAACATTGTTATTAGTATTAGCTACTACTGCTGGTAATAGCAATGAAATGTAGTTCTGCTTTGTGGTGTTAAATATTGGAGTATTGGATTTCTCTTTTGAAAAATAGTATTGTTCTGTGCCATTCACTATTGTAGTATTTGATTTAGCTGTAGTAGTAGCTGTGGTACCGTTGTAATCATTGCTAGTTTCTTCTGCGGGTTTTGAGAAATTACTGTAGATGACCTCTGTGCCGTTAATGGTCTGTGCCACTACAGTTTTTGATTCTTCCTTTGTAGCAGGTGAACCATGGTGAGCCGGAATTGTGAAATAAAAGTAGTTTTGTGCTGTGACGTTAATTATTGTAGTCTTTGATTCCTCTGTCGGAGCAGGTAAACCACCGTTATCAGTATACGGTACTTCTGTAGGAATGGTACCGTTGTAATCATTGCTAGTTTCTTCTGCGGATTTTGAGAAATTACTGTAGTTGAACTCTGTGCCGTTAATGGTCTGTGCCACTACAGTTTTTGATTCTTCCTTTGTAGCAGGTGAACCATGGTGAGCCGGAATTTTGAAATAAAAGTAGTTTTGTTCTGTGACGTTAATTATTGTAGTCTTTGATTCCTCTGTCGGAGCAGGTAAACCACCGTTATCAGTATACGGTACTTCTGTAGGAATTGGGAAATAAAAGTAGTTTTGTTCTGTGACGTTAATTATTGTAGTCTTTGATTCCTCTGTCGGAGCAGGTAAACCACCGTTATCAGTATACGGTAATTCTGTCGGAATTGGGAAATAAAAGTAGTTTTGTTCTGTGACGTTAATTATTGTAGTCTTTGATTCCTCTGTCGGAGCAGGTGAACCACCGTTATCCGTATACGGTACTTCTGCCGGAATTGGGAAATAAAAGTAGTTTTGTTCTGTGACGTTAGCTATTGTAGTCTTTGATTCCTCTGTCGGAGCAGGTGAACCACCGTTATCAGTATCGGTTTCGTCTGCCGGTATAGGGAAATAAACATAGTTAAGTCCTGTACCATTAAATATTGTACTGTTTGATTTCTCTTCATCAGGTGATAAACTATTGTAATCGGTATAAGTTATTTCTGTCGGCATTGGTACAGGAAAATAGTTTCGTTCTGTGCCGGTATTTATTATACTTATCGTCCCATCTTTAACCTAGAAGTCAAAATATTTAGTAAGATCTTAATATGCATCGTTTTCAACCAAAAGAGTTAACTGTGTCGCTTGTTAATTGAGTCATAATTTGTATGCATATTTATACATATCTATTTTCATATATCTATTTATGTATGTGTATACCTATCGATATGTTTACTTGCTTATCTGTTGATACTTATTTTGTTCTCCCTTCCCCATGACCTACTGATTGTGTGATTTATACTTATCAACTCCACTACCCAAAGATTGTCTGGAAGAGATTGCTCTTTAGCGATAAGACGGCCTGTTGTCTTCCGTTACTAAAATTATTGTTTCTGTTTTCAATTTGTAAACTTTTTAGGTGTGCAATAAAGCATTTTGTATTGTATTGTATACCCATAAATACCCTGTCAACGCGTCCTTATTTGTAAGCGACAAAGTAGACCCTTTTGGTTTGTGGTGTAAACCAAAGCATTTTGATTATGCAAAACACTGTAACAGTCACAAAATTGTAATGAATACAAATCGGCAAACTCATACCTGGCCTTACAAATCAGCATGGATTGAACGACGGGGTTTATGGACTATGGAGTAATTTAAAATAAACTTGAAGTTTAATAAAGTAAAACTTCCAGTAAAAGTCATTAAGATTTTGTCCAGACTTATGTCATTTCAAATCTCACTCACACTCAATAAATACGTGCATTGGTCTTACCTTAGATTTTTTTATCATTATCATAATCTTATCATTCTCCGGATCTGATTCAGCCTCTGTCACTATTCTTTCACTTGAAGGCTTCTTTGTTTCTTGATTTATGTTTGGTCTTTCTTGCGAGTCATCGTCTGCTGAACTAGAAGACTCATGAAACGGATGCATATATACTCCATTACCGTTTGCATTACCATCTCCAAACATATTGTGTACTTCCTGATAGCTGATTGGTCTATTATAAGGTGATATATCAGCATATTCTTCATTGTCGAATGCATAAGGTTGATTTGCCAAGTTATCCGTTGTAGAGGTTGAATGTACTTTTGTTTTCTCAGTCTGTTCCGTGTCATCGTATTCATTAAATTGATTGTATTTACTGTAATTTTGAGTGCGTTGGTTTTCGGAATCGTAATAATCCGTGGGTCGCTTTCTTCTTACGCCCCTTCTTCTCAGCGGCCTCGCAGGTTCATCGGACAGTTGGTAGGTGAAGTCAGGTCTTTTGCGCCGTTTTCTTGTTTCTGGAGTTTGTTGAGAGTCTTGGTAGTCTTGATGCCTGCCCTGTATACTTTCTTGGTACCTTTCCAGTGGTTCCCCATCAGGATATGGATGTGGTCGTCGTTTCCGTTTCCGGACCGGTCTGCGCCGTTCCGGGATATCTTCCGGAGACTCATTCCAAGCCTCGGCATGGGTCGATTGTGGTATTAGAGGCTCACTGTCTATCGCTCTCCAAGGCTGAAATTGTAAACAAAAAATTTCTGAGTTAATCGGTCCTGTTACCTTAAAGGAGCAATTCTTTTGAATTTATAGACTGAATTAGGTTAATTAGTTACAGGTTTATTCCCGTCCAATGAATGATATCATTAAACAAAAAGAAGTTCATCCACATTGTAAAACAAAGTCTCTTATGCTCCAAATAGAAGTTATTTCCAAATCTATTCTGTCGACTCGTGTTGCTATTAAAACAATTTTAGATTCCACGATAGTAAATGTCTCAATTTAATACTACTTGGAAATGGTATCTCTAGATACTCGCACGATACTTATATTAAAATTAAATTGCTAGCGATAATTCTGAAAATATATTATATAATATTTTCAGAATTACTTTAAAGAATTTTAGAAGCTTGTGATGTGATGGTTTAGACCACACCATATATCCCGCGACGACCTAGACAAGTCTAGACCGCAGAGGGTTTCCTAGCTAGCTTTCAGGGTGGGACTTTCAAACAGAGGGCTTTAGTTAGAGGTGAGTAAGTAATACAAACGGAGTACCTTAATAAATACTATTTATTTACAATTAAAACCTAAACCTAATGATCACTTGCGGCTGGCTATAGGCTCGCGGGCCTTTTAAATATACTAACGGCGGTTCCCGTAGGATTTCGGATTCGCGGTAACGGTAGCGGGTGAGCTTTAGTAACTGGCGCGATACGGAGTCGTACCGCCTCCGAGATACTAGAACCCTGGATTCAAGTCAGTGCGATGCTGACCGCACCGCGCCTAGACTTGCCCTAAGGTGCCCGTCCGGTGCTGTTATGATACAGGCTCGTACCGCACTCAGACGTGGCCCGGAGTCCTGAGGAGTGCAAGATGCTGAAACAGCGCACCGCTCCTACCTCAGGGACATTCAGAGATCAGAGTCTTGCTATTCGGAAACCCCTTAGAGCTCCGTACGGCACCGACGCTAACCTCCGAATGCCGACCGGTCAGTCAGTCTGTTGTCTTCTCACACTCCCGCTTGCGGGAGTGTGGGGTGGCCTTTTCTGTGCCTTGCACACTTAGGCAGTCTCTGTTCGCGGCCCGTAACTACGGGCCGGGCTGTCTGTCGCTGATTATGGCGGCCTGAGGGTTTCTTTGCCTTCTTGGCGAATTAACGCTCTTCGAGGGCGTTGTGGGGGAATGATAACCCCGATTTAATCATTCTCTTCTTGTGTATTTTAGTGGCTTCATTTGGGGACTGTCTTGTGGTCAGTCTCTGACCGGTATCAGCTCTCTGGGCAGCGGCCTTGAGCGTGCGTCAGGTGGTCGGGCGTGGAGTGGCGCGATCCCCTGCAGCAGAGTGTGGCGGGACTCGTCGGCTCTTCGGAACATTGACGCAGCCAACCTTCCGATAAAAGCATCTAGCGGCTCCCATCCCAGCGCCTGCTGGAGATGGTCATTCCTCACGAAGCGTGGGGATTTGGTAATGAGTCTTAGGCGGTTGTCACACTGCTCCGCATCTCGCAGCGTCGTCCGTTGATGCGTTTTTTAACTTTGTATGTAGAATCTTGATTTTGTATAGAAAAATCGCATGGTACGACACACTGGCTCCGCCTCGACGCACGGAAGAGCGAGACGCACGACGACTCGCGCGCTGGGACGGAGATGCGGTGCGTGCCGCAGGGTATGTCACACTGAGCTCCGCAGTGCCGGACCGTTTTTAGTTCAAGAAGGACGTAGGCGCAATGAATATCGACATCGATAAGTTTATTTTTGAAATTGAAAGTCGTCCAGCTATTTGGAATATGAAATGCAACGAATATAGTGACCGTGTGCAAAAAGCAAGACAATCAAACGACGCGGTTGACATACGGGTGAAATTAAAAAAAAAATCTTCGTGTTGCCTTAAATCTTGGTAATCTCTAGCAAAAGACCCATTTATAGGTCTGGTTTGTAAATAGGGATGTACCCAGTGTTTTCTGCGTTTTATGACTCGATTGTATAAAAACCAAACTGAAAGTATCATCGCAGCGTTCTGAATAAGGTCCGTTTCCATTTTATCGCCAAATATAGGAACTGTTTTCACTCTGACGTTCGAATGTGAAATGAACGTGAGACGGAAGTAACGACGAACGACGGACGCGGGACGTCGTGCAGCGCAGCTCCGGACGGAGATGCAGAGAAAACTCGGACGTTGGTGCGTTGTCTCCGCATGCGAGTCCGTAGCTCCGCGTCTCGCAACGAGACGCGGCGGCAGTGTGACAACCGCCTTAGGGCCAGGTTCTCTTGCGATCTTAGCTTTTTGCGGTTGGTGGCAGCCACTAGGGCATACCACGCCGGCGCCGCTTATGTGAGCCTGGCTCTCACATACGTTTTGTAGATCCCCAGCTTCGTGCGGATCGGAAGGTTGCTCGCCAATAGCGGTCTCAGTGCGGTTCTGGCGGTTCTCGTTCTGGTCACCACCTCCGCCACGTGCTGCTTCATGGTGAGGCCCCGGTCTATGGTGACCCCCAGGTACCTCACCTTGTGCTGCCACTCCACGTCTTGGTTAGACATCCGGAGTGGGGTTGGCGTCTGCTTTTTCCCTGTCATGATGGCTTGAGTTTTGGCGACGTTTACTGACAGCCGCCAGTCCCCCAGCCATCCTGGCAGGGCGTCCAGTTGGGCTTGCATTTTGTTGCGTGCGTGGGCTGCGCTGATTGATGCAGTGTAGTAGGCAGCGTCGTCAGCGAACAGTCCCAGCTGGACATCCCCCACCACCGGGATGTCGTGCCGACCGGTCTGGTGAGCCGCGGCTTTTATTCCGTCGGTGCGCGGGCGGTGATGACGCGCTCCGGCGGCTGGCTGCACCCCGCGCCCGCGGCGCCCGTTGACGCCCCGCGGTGCGAGTTGCCGGTCAGGTCGTTGCGCGCCTCTACGGGCGTCGCAAGCTTATTGAGTAGAACCCGTTATTATTATAACAATCTTACACATATAACTGAATCTAAGATAACCAAAGTTATGATTATGACTAACGAAAGTTTTGACAAACATTACGCTGACTTGAAATTTTATGCAATACTTAACCTATCCTGGACCAGAACCTTGTAAATAATAATTGTCATCTTTGAATTTGAATTTTTTAACCAGGCATTTTCCCGATATATTATTAAAAGCATGAAAAAAATTAAATATTACCACATTTTTAATCATAATCATCATAATCATAATCATAATCATCATTTATTCACAGAATATATGGTACATAAGATGGTATAATATAAAACATTTGATCCTTATATATTCGGCCGTTATGGCATGTGAAAATTTACAAAACTTATTCTCTAGGTAGCATTCTTACTGATTATTTATATTCATGTCATTTAAATTTAATGGTACAATTTGATTAGATTAGTATGTACACTTATTACAGTCTATATTTTACTAGTCTTAATACATGCATAATAATAATAATGTTATCATAAGTTTATTTAGTTTAATTTTATTTTTTCTTTAAAAAAGTCGCCAAGAGAGTAATACGCCCTGTTAATAAGTTCCTGTTTTAATTTTACTTTGAACATGTTTAAGTCTAACTGTTTTAAATCGTCAGGCAAATAATTATATATTTTAGAGGTGGTACCTACTAAAATGTTTCGCAGTAATGCTGTTTTACCAGATATGGTTTTAATATTGTATTTGTGACGCATCATTTTAGAGTCTATCGACTTTAGTGGAAACATATTAGAGTTTGATTTAACGAAGACTGCTACTTCGTAGATGTAAAGACTAGTCAGTGTCAAAATCTTTAGTTCCTTGAAGTGAGGCTTACAGCTATCCGTTTCTTTAAGGCTACAGATGGCACGAATACACTTCTTTTGTGCACCAAAAACAAGATTTTTATTTGTGGAGTTACCCCAAAAAATAACACCATAGCGAAGAATAGATCCAATATATCCATGGTATGCCAATAATGCTGTTTTGATATCAGATAATTTCGAAATTCGCCTAAGTGCAAATACGAAACTATTAATTCTTTTACATAGTGTTTCAGTATGTGTTTTCCACTTCATGTTATGATCTATGTCAATTCCTAAAAATTTGGCTACATTGGTCTGTTTTAAATATTCATCATTATATTTTATGTCAAGTTTAGTATAATTTGATTTTGATTGATAGAATTGCATAATTTGGGTTTACATTTTCAAAACACCCCCAATTTATGAGTTGAAAATCCCTTTGAAAAGTTTCTTTTCGAACCATTACTAAGACGGATTTAGTATGGAAATTGTACCACTGTTCTTTTTCTAGGTTGCGACTGTCTGTTTTTCCACAAGGTGACGTCACTTGACTGCTGACTCTTAGACGACGCTGCTTTCACCTTTTTATTTTATTTTCAAAAGTCCGTATAACCAAACAAAAATAGGTAATAGTTTTAGATTCTGTGATAATAACGTAATGAAATTAGGTTAAACCTAACATTATTAAAAAAAATGTTGTCAGTTGGATCTAAATTCTCACGGGAGTGAATCCACGGGCAAAGCAGTTAGCTTATATAAAATAATATTAATATATATCAGACCACCTCACACAAATCAACCTAGTCCCAAATTAAGCTCAAGGCTTGTGTTATGGGGAGTAGGCGACGATATACATATAGATAAATAAATTAGGTAAAAACCTAACATTATTAAAAAAAATGTTGTCAGTTGGATCTAAATTCTCACGGGAGTGAATCCACGGGCAAAGCAGTTAGCTTATATAAAATAATATTAATATATATCAGACCACCTCACACAAATCAACCTAGTCCCAAATTAAGCTCAAGGCTTGTGTTATGGGGAGTAGGCGACGATATACATATAGATAAATAAATACATAGAACATCCATGACTTAGCCACAAATATTCGTGTTCATTACACAAAAATTTGCCCTTGCTGGAATTCGAACTAGGCTGAGTAGCAAATAAATATTAATCAGACTGTTTTAATTAAATCAAGATTAAATTTGAACCAATCATATCTGTTTTATCATCCCAATTAATTTACTATTGTTGTATTATAGAACAATGTCCAATTATTTGCAGATTCACGGATACAATACGGTTTCAATTTCGTTGGTAAAAAGTTACCCCAAGTCAGGTTATTTCACATGTCTTTTCAAATTTTCACACCAACTTCTTCTCATGTAATATGCTCTGTTCAATTGTGTATATATTTTATCGTCTACAGTAAGGTTATTTTTGCAAGTTAATTGACTTAACCGTCGATTTTTCTCATACTGTTTCGTAAGAGAAAATGTATTACGTGAAACGTTTAGACGATGTATGTTCCATATACGCTTTGTGTTGGTGGTCGAAAAAGCGCGAGGCTTGTGAGAAACTTCAACAATGGTGCAGAATATTCGAGAAAAACGCAACGATTATAGCGTAATTAGTTACGTCGATATTTGAAGAGATAGTGCTAACGTGTGCACAAATACGTATACATGTATGATATTGATAAATAACAGGTATCATATATGGATGTGTGATTTTCATAAATACATACATAGTATTTATGAAAATCACACATCCTCCCTCTTATGTGTTAATTAATATATAGCCCTGCAGGGTGCTTTTCTACCCACGCCATATTGCTGATTTTTAGTGGTATTTGTTTACCTGGCATCGACACATTTTTGATAACTGACGTTGAATGTCAATGAATGCCACTGATGTAAACAAAGAGGCAACAGGACTAACCGCAAATTTCCACAGTGATGAAAGTCAGGTTTTTTCAATACGTATCTAGGGCAAAAGTCTAACTATAATTTGTTTTTATATGTAATCCAGTGACTTTATATATGCCATATGATAAATAAATAATAATACGTATCTTTCGTATAAACTTTCAACGTCAAATACCAAGAAATTGTCGTTGCCAGTTATAGTCTGGCTAATGAAATATTACCCAAAGTTTTGGCGGGAAATTTAAAAATCTGCGGCTTGTCACACTTTGTGTAGTAGGAATTATAGTTTTGATACTAGAAAATATATTTGATTTTCTAAAGTCAGTTCATTTGCTTTGAAGAGTTAGCGTGGTTTGACTCTATGCACAAGTAAGGTACCTAAGGAAATAAGTTAAATATAAATATGTTGACGTGCACGCATAGTCAGCTCGCATAATTTTGTACCACTATGTACAGTACAGTCAACGACAAACACATAATACATGTTTACAATTTCTAACCATATACAAGGTGAAAAATTAAATGCACCTAGTGTAAATAAGAGTCAGCTCGATAATACCATAATATTAATCCATCACCAAAAATTACATAAGTACAGGCGAGCGTGTTGGGCACCTTTGCACCGGGAACGATTCGGGGCGGGCTTTTTGATTAGATAATATTTAGGTTTAGTTATTAGTTTTATTGTTTAATTTAATTTATTGTTATTTGTTAAATTTTATTAAATAGTTATCTAAAAATAAACATTCCCATAAGTACATAATGTATGAAAATTATTTATAGAGGACCTACCTACTAAATTGTTTAAATCATAAACAATTGGTGATACCGCAAGGAAATATCTGTCAATATTATTTGCCTAGACAGACAGACTCTAGTTGCTAAAAAATAAATTAGTACCACTAAAAATCCGCATCATGGCGTGATTTGAAAAACCCTAGTTGGGCTATACCTGCGTATTGTGAAGTGTAAGACGCTGGTAGAAAGTAAGTAATGGGCAGTAAACTGACTAGTCAATTTCGATCTGCCGTGTGCATGTGTGATATTTATGGTTGTTTAACAACCTGTCATTATTAGTTGAAAGCCTCACTCGTAGGTAAGCGAAATTATTGCTTTCTAAAATTGTATTTTATTGTAACATAACAATCTTATCTAATAAGTAGTGTACAATTATTAAGACATTATTGTCGAAGCGAGGGAAGTAGGGAATGACTGGCTAAGTAATGATTTTAAACGGACGACCTTGGGAGTGAATGAATGAATGAAAACTGAATTTATTTATTTAAAAAAATGTAGAAGTCAATTTTTCTTCCGGAAAGCTATTTGAGGCAACGAAAAAGTCGTGATAAGTCGTAGCTACTGATCTTCCGTTTTGGCTGTTTAGGACCTATGTTTTTTTTTTATATGGCCGTTATAATTTTTTTTAAGTTTGTACCTCGACAAATTAAGGTATTTCATACAATATTAGTGTCGAGCAAACAGAGCCGGCAAGGTTTTTTTTTAATTTTTGCCTGACTCTAAACTATGCACCTCGGCGTCCTTGTTTTTCATCAATAAAGTCAACATTCCCGACAATTTTTGAGAATAATTAATACTCCATGGCTTGCTGACTGAATGGATATTTCAATTTAATGGTATTTAAAATATAAAAGCTACCCGCAAGATCGTTCCTCAAAGTAAAAACTTTTAACAAATACGTTGCAATGATTTTTTTGTAATACTGATAAAACATATTGTAGCGGAGCAATTTTATCAAAGATCTAAAAATCCGATTTAAAGCAATTCTTGTAAGTACTATATTTACTAGACGAAGAGAAGATATACATAGAAAATATTCATGGCCCAGGAACAAATGTTCGGGCTCATTACAGACATATTTGCTTTTGCCGGGATTCGAATAACAGGGCCGCCTGCTTCAACCAACTGCATCGTCGAAATCGAGTGATAATCGCAGAAATTGAGAAGAATATTCTGACCATCTACGAGTATAATGATTATGATTATACAATATACAATTCTCAATATTTCTTCAATATAATATTTAAGAATAAGTCTGTTAAAAATCAGCTAAACTAAAACAAGTAGCAAATCCATTCCCTCGGCTACTAAGAGTACTAAGTATAAAATATCTCAAGCATTAAGTTTAATGTTCTGCTCAGAACATACCCCAAGTAATGAACCATAGATAATGTTGCTACTTAGCCAGTCGTACGACGATCCCAATGTAATCGATGACTTACCTGCTGATATCGATCAATTTGATGTACAATCGATGCGAGTTATATTTAACATGTACGGGTATTATCTATTGTTCTTCTGTTTTACTTGACTTTCAAATCAGATCTAGGGACTAGTTTTGTTATATCTTACACTTTCGCGGACAGTGCGTGGAAAGACGTAAATTAAAATTTAAGTGAATAATGCTTTTACCTGAGTTCTACGAGTAAGTAGTAACATAGCTATTTCAAGCTTTCATTGCGTGCAGTCGAAACAAAGTTGAAAAAAACTAATTTTCCGCGTGAATTTTGTCAATTTCGAAGGTTTTGAAACTATATAAATTATCGTGTCAGTCAGGATGGCGTGAGAGATGTCTAAATAGTCACAAAATTTGTACCAAATAACTGTACATAAACTGTACTAAACTGTACCTATGTTAAAAAAAACTGTACCTCAAGCAATTAAATATTAAATAGATAGTGACATAGACACGCCTTTCTGACGTCAGCTTGACGCGCATAGTCTTGTATCGCCCCAACGTGTGGGAACTATGTTCTGGAACATATATCAATAAACTGTACCTAAACTGTACCTCATAAAACTGCCAATAAAAAAAAATTAATCACACGTGATAGCTGTCAAATCAACAACAAACATTTTATACTACTCATTTATTTGATTTTTTACGAAATAATGAATAATGATTCTCTCACAAAACATTTCGAAATAATCCTTCATTTGCGTAGGTGGTGGATGCATCTGTGACATTAAGCTTTAAATTATTGATTGTGACACATCTACTTTGTTAAAGGCGGTTTTGTCCCGTTGGTATAATTTTAGTAAACTTTCACAGTTTCATAATGATACCGTGTAATAATTTCACAATACGCGGACATTTTCAGAAGCTCTTTATGTTCAATGAAAGCTACTTAATTTTGTAGTCATGTATAAAGATAGCACAAAAAACACAAACCAGCTAAATTTTTTAAGTGATTTTGTAAAGAATTCACCTACTAAGTGATCCCAACATAATATACGATCCAATTGGATTAGCTTACAAGATAGCCATGACTGTGTATAATTTTCACTCGCCGCAAAGTAGCTCAAATGTCTAAGCAACAATTAACAGCTGATCACACGACACGCCTCTGAATTACGTTTCTGGACAAAGACATAATACACTTACATCATTTATGACGAAGAAAGCTGTTACAAAACTGAATATGATACCTATGACTCTTCTGAATGACATTCATGAATAAAAACTCGCTCCCTAAATCATTTTATAGTAGAAATTCTCATGCATATGGTGCAGGATCGATGTAATTTTTTTGCATACAGTTAGCATTTTAGACACACAGACTGATTTAATTTAATATTCATGGTTGTATTCTAATAAGGATTGCTAATAATCTAGTTTCTAAAGATATAAAATTACTGTTACTCTATAATTATTGCTCACCGCAACAACTTACCAACGTTTCGCTTACCATCAGGTGAAGTGGAGCGACTATATATTATGCCTAAATTATAAAAAAGCCGTTGAAGCGCGATTTGGACTGTCGCACCGAGGGTTCCGTACAAGTAAATATTTTTTTTCTCTTTTTGTTTCCTGTTTAGGAATTTATCCTAAATTTGTTGTTATAGCGGCAATAAAAATACATTATCCGTGAAAATTTCAACTGTCTAGGTGTATGGTTCATGAGATGCAGTAGTCTGGTGACAGTATTGAGCAAAAAACGAAAAAAACATCACGTTTTTGTCCCCACTTAAATACTTATTTTATTCTGTTTTTAGAATTGGTTGTTATAGTGGCAACAGAAAACAGACATCTGTGACAATGTCAACTATGTATCCTAGCTATCACGGTTAATGAGCTACTGCCTGGTGACAGATGGACAGACACCGGAGTCTTAGTATTTTTTACCCTTTGGGTACGGAACCCTAAAAACTACAATGTCCAAGCAACTATTAATGGCTGATCACCCAACACGTGCTAAAAGATATAATTCATAACAGTTATCTCATCGTGAACGAAGAAAGCTGTTACAAAACTGATGGCATAATGCGAAGGAAAGTCGAAAGCGCGACCGGTCTGACCGGTGGATCTATGACCGGACCGCTCTATGACTTATGCAAAAAAGGTCATAGATTTTCGTACGTAATCTATTGAATACGAGTATAAAGTAGTTTGTAACGTCATTTGTGGTCTGAGTTGATGGCCTAGATAAGGATTTTGGTTTTGAAAAGCTATTAGTGAAAGATTATGTGACTCGAAGCCGTTAAATCTAATTTCATTTATTTTTCAACCGACTTCAAAAAGAGAAGGTTCTCAATTCGGTTGTATTTTGTTAAATGTATGTTGAGGTAACGAAGGAACGCCTAAAATATTATAGGCAGTAGGCACATCTTAATAATATTATTCTCAGTCATGCGTTTTCCTCTCTTTAAAGTCGGTGTTATTTTATGAAAGAGATTATTGTAGAATTAAAATCACAAAATAGTGTAGATTAATGCTTCGTGTGGAAAGTTTGATTGTTATTTTTTTTACAAAGGCGTTACAATATAAAGATAAAGAACTCGAATCTAGATAGTAGATAATGAAATTAACTTTAAACCAATGCGGACCGCAGATAAATATAATCTGTCACCGAATAAGAGACATTCCCGTTAGTGGGTCTGTACTCCCACACATAGTTCGACTTACTGGTATAGTGAGGGTTAACCAGCAACATCTTAAAAAGAAACCGTAGAAGATTAGGGATTAATAATTAACTAAGGTTGGATTTAACCAAGCTTTTGTTCCATATTACGGCTTACCTTTGGATAGTAATGTCAAAACACTATAATTTAATAGTTTCACAACTATATCTGAGAATAAATAAGCGTTAGGTATTCCTAAATAAAATTTTGGTTGAATCCAACCTAAGTATTACACACAGTGATTATAATACCGGCGTAAAAAAGTAGCGCACAAGCACTAACTTTATTTTATTACCCCGCAAAAAGGTTATTCGGTACGAATTCCAAATTATGCGCGTTTTTCATCACTCGCGCGTGCCAAAATCAGCAGACCCACCAGAGCGGAGTTCATTGCCCACTTTGCCCAGTGGCCATTTTGCGCTCTAGTTTGTTAATGACTGCTGAAATTTCATCCGCGGGTGGTAATTAAAGCTGCATGTCGAAATGTTAAATCTTGCTAACTATAGATTTATTTTGTTTAGTACGGATTTGATGATAGGGATGACGGCTGATGTTAAATTCTACGGCATACTGAAGTTACATAAATAAAATTACCTCTATGTCATGTAATTAAGAAAAAAAAAACATAAAAAATATATTTTTTGAAATGTGTGACTTCTAAGGTACGCAAATTTTATGATGTTTTTATTTATCCAAAATAAATTTTCATATTATTTTCAGAATTTAGTCCAATATTTATTTATTTTCGCTAACGAAACGAATTTCAACTCTATAACGTACTCTTTACATTATGTAGTAACATAAACCACAACAACTAAACATGTATATTGTATCGAAGACAGAACCCTCAACGCGCGTGTCCAACTAGCACATAGCTATTTTTTAAAGGCGATAATTGTAAGAATTCCAGCTACTTAACTGCTTTCAAGTCTACACGACATTACCAATGTTCGGTCATAACTATAACTGTCGCCGAGTAAAATCAGTGGGTAATTGGCGTCAATGCACTGTGTAATTGCTAGTTTATACTAATTGTAAGATAGATGCGCGCACGCTCCACTTAGTTCACTCCTCCCTTGATTTCTAGGCAAACCAGTCCACGTCTGGCTTCCTATTTCATCTTTCTATCCGGTTTTCGATGTAAACGGTCTTTTCTAAAGTCGTACGTGCTGTACTTTTGCACTAATTTCGAAGTAGGGTATGGGTATGGCGTTTTTAAAACTTTCGATCGCCCTTTGCATACCTATGATATCGTCGTTGACAACCAAAACTAACTAAGTGACAAATGTCTACTTAAAAAAAAGCTCTTATCTCAGTATCAATCTATTTACTAAATAAGAGGAGAGGTTTTGAAGAGCAGTGACAAATTTTTTTGTGAGTTTTGACTGTCACCAGGCGATATGATGTAGTGGTCTCGCCAGGAAGTATGCTATAAGTCGAGAACCGATGAGGCATAAAATACCGGGATTGAGGGACATACTTAGCAAGAGCACGTGCTATAAGTCGAGAACCGATGAGGCATAAAATACCGGGATTGAGGGACATACTTAGCAAGATCACGTATATGTCTGGAATTAATATATTTTTCACTTCTCATGCTTCGAAAAGTTCGAAAAGTTCGACTTTATGCTGTGCGTAGGCGACATAAAGTCGCTTTTTACTAGGGCTCTCGGTCGTGTCCGGGTTTCGTGTACCCGTTTCCGTGTACCCGTTTCTCTGTTACACGGAAACGGGTTTCTGGCCCGTTTGGAACGTGTAATAAAGACCCGTGTAATTAAGACCCGTGTACCCGTGTACCCGTGTACACGGATCTCAATCACACGCGGGTCCGACCCGCCGTCGACGTGTTGTGGCCATCTTACGGTTATTCTTTTAAAAGCTATGGAGTGAGAAATGGAGTATAATAATCAGGGATTGTACTTTTTCTAGCATTTTTGGTGCAATAACGTCAAATGACACGACAGCGACTTTAGTTTGTCGACGTGTATAATAGAATTGACGTTTAAATTTATGTAATATGACGTTATCGTTAAAAATAAAACGATATTTTTTACTTTATCAGTTATTAAAATTGTGTAAATTCCTCAAGTTTTTCGGAGGGTATAAATATGAACTATAATCTGATATAAGGATTTATTGCAACTGTGTTAGATATTTCCTCATATGTATAATAAATTAATCCTTCATTGCATTATGCATATTGGGTTGGGCTTAACATGTTCTGAGAATATTTTCTGTATTTGCGATTTGTTTAATACGCTAATTTATTTATTTTTTGTTGCTTAATTTTATTAAATGAAAGCGGCCTCTCCTTCAACTTTAACGAATAAAAGGTCTTCCAGGCCTAATGTCAAAACAACTTGTAAGTATTATCAGTAAAATTGTCGTGGTTAATTTATGACGATAAACAATGGGTATTGTCGTTATCTGCAAGTGCAGCTGCAGTGCAACCCTAATCCTATTCATATCTAATCTTAAAAAAAGTTTCCATAGCAGGTAACGTAAGAAGGTAGGTAGGTATGACAACTTTTTGCACCTAACACCATAATGTTACATCCATTATGCAAGGTGTTAGGTATTAATCAGTACCAGAGATGGGCAAAATGTAATCGACTAACAACTAACGATTAAAATTAACAGAATTAATTGTGATTAACGACGACTGATCAATCTTAGTTGTATAGAGTGCAACTAATTTAGTTGCCGATTGATTTCGGACAACTAAACTTTGTGATCGACTAATTAGTTAGACTATTTTTCCACGACTAATGTTAGAAGCAAATTGAACGAAAAACTTGGTATGTCTATTTTAATGTAATGTAATGTAGGTATGTCTATGTAAGCTATAAAATGGATTAGTAAAGTAGGTATATTTTTTTCCTCCTTCATAGGTACATCGTTCTCTTTCTTATTTTTTACCTAGGGTCCGTGCCCTTAAACCATTTCCTATATTTGCTATAATAATCGTAAGAGCATCGTAATATAATAAGTAATAATCACCTAGAATCTAAAATGACAGAACCTAGAATCAAGATTATAATATAATATGACCTAGATACCTCAAAACATCTATGAGTATGAATTTATGAAGCATGAGCCTTACATGGAATAGCCTGATCGATCAATTCGCTGCCGCTCCAATATATATATTGGCAATAGCGCTAATAAATAAAATATGTCATGTTGATATATTTAAATGTAGAATGACGCAAGGAAAATGTACAATAGTTAATGCTGAGATTTCTTTACAAAGAGGTTTAAATATTGTCAATGACCACACGGTGATAACAAAATAGACCGCAACAAAATAGATAATAAACAACATGCAGATGTTTATTTCAATAGAACGTGTTATTTTTAGAAGATTCGTCGGCACTTGCACCAAAATGCAACAAACAACTTCCAGGTAAGTAGGATTATCCCATTGTTTTCTCGCCGCGTGACACTAAACAGAGTTGTACTAATGACACAGACAGCAAAATATTGATAATATCTATGTCTATAATTTACTCAGTATCGTATAGGACTTTACAATAATCGTTAGAACTAGTACTTTAAGTATATATCAAAATATTAATAGAGCACCAACTACTACCTATATTGTTTGCGATTTGTAAACATTGCAGTTTTTCGTTATTTATCCTTATAATATTGTTAATATGGCCCATAATATTGCATTGTTATTCAAGCGTTACAAATTAAACTTGAATATATACATAATTTTAGCTCAATCGGTTGAAGATATCTGCTTCAAAATAAGTTGCAAGATTCTACCCAAACCAACATAGATACAAGTGATACAACATACGAGTACCTACAATGTACATACCTACTCGTAGTTACATATTGCAAGTTAAATAAAAATGCAAAACCGAGCGACTGCGTAGTTTTAATATTGATTTCATCGTGAAATTTAGTCGATTGAAACTAAAACTAATTCAATTGTTAGTCGAAGATTCTCACAACTAAATTAATCGCGATAAAAAATTACGAATGATATTTTTAATCGATTGATTAGTTAACTAAAAAATTAATCGATTAATGCCCATCTCTGATCAGTACCCTAATAGTGATTATAAAAAAGCAGAAAAAAATATTTTATATGACGTTATTCGATCTTTTTTACTCCGTACGTAATAATATAAAATCAGTTTATCATTCAATAATGAACAAATTATCCGTTTCATTTCAACTTCAACTCAAATAATAACTGGTTCGGTCCGGGCGGGTCGCTCAGACGTGTATTCAATACCCGAGTGAAGGCGCGAACCGCGGATCCGGATCCAAACTTAGAAACGTTTCCTAGAGGACACGTTTCCTAGCGGGTCCGTGTCGACCCGTTTCCGAAGGAAACGTTTCCTAGCCGGTTCGTGTAGATCGGGTTGTTAGTACCGCCGGTGTTAAGGATCCGTGTACACGTTTCCGCGTGTAACACGGATACCGGGAGCCCTACTTTTTACGCTCTAGAGCATAAAGTAAAATCGTCGTCGAAGACCAAGGCGATCGGTCCAACAGCCACACGAACAACATAAAACTTTATAGAATAAACTCTTTATTTTTTTTCGTTTCGTTAGTATTCTAAGACCAAGGCAAAATACCAACAGCCAAAGTACACGATAAAACTTCTTGAAATAAATTTGTCATTTTTATTTACTATCATTTATTACTTTTTAAATTTATTTCTATTTTAGTAAAACAATATACTATATATTTAAATTACAACAATAATTTATCGTAGATATAAAAAAAAAATGTTTTTAAATTTTAATAAAATTTGTTTTTAAGTATAATATTTACATCGTGTAGTTTAATTTTCTCGCAATTGAAGTGAAAAGTAGAGTGTGCAACTCGTCCATAAAACGCATTTTACACTCTACTTTATATTGATCCTCGCTCGCAAGCTCGCTCGGATGGAAAAACGTCTCGTTTAAAATGGTGCGTTTTATGCACTTGTTGTACAATCTACTATAATCATCTACCTGTACAAATTAAGTCGCAAGATGGGAACAAATTCAAAAACATGCGCAAGAGGCGGCTATTAGATAAGAGTTGTTTACAGTTTGAATGAATATTTTATGCTTAGAAATGGTTTTAATGTAGTGTTGTTGTTATTCTTTGTTTAGTATTAAGTTTACATATGATTGTACGTCCAAAATGTGCAAACTGTTGGACTCTTTTTTATCCATGACAATGGAACCTACACAGTTTTAACAAAAAATAGATCTACAAATTGGTAAAATTAAAATCAGGAATTAGTGTTTCTTAAAATCTGTCTATCACCTGGAGGTCGGGCAAGGAATCATCAGAAACATTTTTAACCTATATTTTTTTGCCAACGACGTTTAACCCTAGAAAGAGAAATTTATTACACACATTTTGTAGCAACATCAAGCCCGTAATTTGTCATGTAAATATCTTTTCTATATTTTAAACTCAAGACACGCCTACTTAGTTAAGGCCCCGAAACTCCGTGGTCCGTGACTTCAAAGACTCCGCTCTCATCAATTTGCTACGTTACGTAATGTTGAACCCTATTACGTTTATGTAACTGTTAAAGGTAGTGAGACAGGTGTTGTGATAATGGTTTGGTCAGTTTAACCTTCACCTCGGAGAATTGTTTTTCTTTTGTGTGAAATGTAAGGTATATTTTTGCTCTTGGGAATCAAAATTTCTAATTAACACAAATTATAACGGGTCTAACGCGATATTTCTTATTTACCTTTATAATCTAACGTTTCGGCGGGGTTGCACACGCCGTGGTCTCAGATGTACTGGTGAAACAGCGAGTTGTTACTGGAGCTGTCGGCCAAATGTAGTACTACCCGACGAAATGTCTAATAAAATGGATGGGTAGGAAAATAAATGTTCAACTACCACCCATTTATTTACTAATTATTGTCACCGGTCCGACACACAACACTCACAACATCAGCGCACAGATTCGAAGATATATCCCGCGGTTTAAACTTTTTAATCACTGGTCCCCAAGTTTGCGATAAATTAAAACCATCTTCCCGGTTGAAATTCTTTGGGTGTTTCTTGATTTCAATTGCTTCCCTTACCATCCGTGGATAATAGTGCTTTTCTGTGGAAAGAATTTTCGGTTTGTGCCAGTACAAACCGCGAGAGTATAAAGTGTCATAAATCAAAATTTCGATTCATATCTCTGAGTGTAAGTGACACGGGCGCGCAATATTTCTAACTTTAATAACTTGAGTCTTGTCTACTGTATACTGAAAGAATACAGCAACGCCTTGTCAAATTGCTATATACATAGATGCAAAGATCACGCAAAAAATAAATAAATTGCGCTCACATGTGGTCCAGTCCACACACAAGGAATTGAAACCGATATCTTTTTGTGAGTGGCAATAAGAATTTTCTTTGCGTGTTGATCTTTGGATATATATAGGAATGAAAAAAAAGTAATGTATGGTGTAAAATATGTGGTAGTTTACCCACTTGAAAGATTTTTTCGAAATTTAATTGTGCTCTGAAATAAATAGCAGTTGTTCAAACCTGTAATTTGCGCTTTAGCGACATAAACGTACATTTATCGCCAATGAATCTGAAAGCAAATGTCTTTATCCTTATATTACGGTTACTAATAGAGCACAACACTAAAGAAAAAGTATTTCAGCGGACTATTGATTTTAGAGAGAACATTATATCACAAAACAATATGACAATCGGTTTTTCCAAATTGTGTACCTACCAAATGTCTAAACGGTTATTCAATCAAACACATGTTCTGAATGCTAATGTATTGGTCCGTCAACAAATCAACCATTTAGACCAAAAGTAAACTTCCATTGTTGCAGCACAAACTTGCCCTACGGGTACATCAACAATGCATTCATTATCAACACGTGACGACATGTTTTTGTTTGCCAATTAGGCGTTGGTTTCTTTCATCAACCCCTCGTATGCAATGTCAAAAATTGCTGATCAAATTGAATTTAACTGATATTTTAATGTAAGCTTCAAATGTCCCGCACAGAATTGTGCCAAAGCATTCAAGGGGTTAATAAAGTAATTAAGAATCACATTTCAACCGACTTCAAAATTATCGTTTGTATTTATTTATATAGTTTTACCTCGGACTCTGAAGTAACAGACATTAACTCAGTCATTTTATTTATTTTTTTGTTCTTGAGATTGAACAAAAAAGTTATAGGTAAGATCTGAAAACGAGATCTCGATAGATTGCATCGAAGGAACTGCTCAACTATAGGCACATCTATGATGATATCGTTTTTTTTTACCCCCGACGAAAATAGAGACACACATACACAGATACACATCTTAGACTTTAACTTATTTTTAACATGTGTATCATATTCTTAAGTTACGACTTAACTTAAGTTACCTATAAGTTATGTTATAAGTTTAACATGTGTACCTGTCTGTCTGTGACAACAGCTCCCAAACGGATGGACCAATTTGAGAGCGGTTTTTTTTCTTCGAAAGACTTGTCCGTCGAGTCGAGATATTTCTTATTATAGCAACTCGTTCAGTTATCCTACGATGTACGATTTCTTCTAGCTGAAGTCTTTTTTTTATATTTTCTGTAGGTGTTCTACGTACTTTATACATTGCCCTTCCCGTATATGTACTTACAATCTTTATTCATTATAATTACGTGACCGTATTTATAATGAATAAAGATTGATCTGTTTCTTTCTTTCCATTTTTTATACGCTTGATTGCATTTACTACTTTTTTGGTGGATACTGCACTCATACAAGTAGGTATACATATACCTATGCGTTTTTAAAAATAAAAACAAATAGTGTCGCCATTTTCACTGTTTACCTAATGCAATAGAGGATTTTATTTGGTTTAAACAGGACTTGCGTATATTTTGTGTGATCATTTATAATATGTTTTTAGATGATATGAAACCGAAAGAGCTATAAAATTGTTATAATTTAATTCTAAATTCAATGTTTCTAATGTCATCTATCCGAAAGATAGATCTACTTTAGCGTTCTGCTCTATTTATCTTTAAATCACAACTTTATCAGTGTTATTATGCAACTCGAATAATGTACTTACATATATCGGTAAAAGCATGTCTGTATCATAGATCGCTCAAACAACTATATATGTAATTAAATCAAAGACCCTTGGCTCATTAGACCGTAATTATATTCCTGTGCATTTTCCTATTATTTTATTTAATACATCCAATTTGCAATAATCGACATATTCGCCGAAGAAACTTAAAATTTACATAAGTATTTGCGTTGACAAGTTTAATTTAAAATTCAGATGTACATCTTACATAATGTTATGTCATATTACGGACTGGATTTAGCATCGAAAGAAAGTCACAGGTATGCTCGTAAATTAAGTATAATGTGACATTCATTAAGTAATTTTCTGACAATATAACGTAACATCTTGTTCCCAAGCATTCACTCATACGAAGTAACAAACATTAATGCTGTCATTCTATGTTTCTTATCTCGAAGGCGGTTCTGTTAGTAATTTATTCGCCTTTTATTATTAACAAGAGAGCGTCCGCTACTTAAACGTTAATATTTATTACCTATTTTTTTATTTTAATAAAAATTAAAAGAAGGGATAAAAATGCTACTGAACCTGTACATAATAAAATAAATTTTGAATTTTTAGCTTGAATATTGGCTGCGATCCTGTCACTTGTTTAAAGCTGATATAGCTATCTTAGAAACCAAACATAGCTAAGTAAGAACCATCTCCACAGACAAGGCTTATTTCGATAAGAAATCGATTTCGAAGATTACAACTCTATATAGGCATAGTTGTCATATGTAGATTTCGATTGTTTTATGTATTTTCTTATATTTCTTTACATACAGAAAAACATTTTTTTTAGGGTGTACACGAGAGCTTTCTTGAGCTCTATATTAATTTCCACCTGTTAGAAATGTCAATTATATCATAATACATAATATTACCTTTTACTAGCCTCCTGCTTTGCTTCCGTAAGAACACCCTATTCATACCACGAGAAGTCAGGGATTTCTTATAATTATTGTAGAATCGTGGAATCTGATATTTGGTGATCCGTGCCTACCCCAGGATACAGGCGTGAGTTAATGCATGTTTGTGCAGATGCACGATGCAGATGAACTTGTTTATAGATATAAGTAAGTAATAAGATTTAAATGTAAGTCACTTTAAGAAATTTAATTGATGTAGGTTGAGTGTTCAAAAGTTGTGGGGATGTCGGGATTTTGTATGATTACCTGTTCGTAACTGGCCGTGTCGACGGCCCTCGGGCGCAGGTCACGCCTGTACCCCCGGTCCTCCTCCGCGGAGTGCACTATGATCACCAAGGCCGCCAGCGTGCTCAACAAAGGCATGGTGCTCCAGATACCCATAGTATACCAGCAGACAGCCCTTTAACCACCGCAACACTACTTGCTAACACTGGTTTTACAAACACTGCACTTGCTAATACTGTTTGTTGATGCTAAAGTCTATCCACGAATTTTGGAGTTGATTCACGGATTCAAGATTATAGAGAAGTTAATGAGTAGAAAGAGGAAGGAAGGAGCAGGAAGCGAGACGCCCGCGAAAACGCACGCGCACTCGTTATCCAAATACGTTCCAAATTCGAATTCAGCGATCGTTTTTTGTTTTTCACATTATAACTGTTATGTATACATATAAACATGCGGTTATCGCGTCGGAAAATGCGAGATTTCTAGAGTTTTCCCGCGGTTTTTTGCTCGAGCGTGAAAGTGAGACACGTTTGCGCGCGGCTGTGGGACGGCGTGGAGTGCGTCGGCGCGGCCGGCGCGGTTAGGTGCGCGATTTTTACTTTTGTTTGACGTTATTTTGACTCGAGAACAACATCGATGATCATAATTTGATAACTATAGCGGATAAATTAACAAGTAGCGTGGCGTCCATTGTAGCCGTTTCCCGTCGGCGTACGTTATTAGCGTTCAGCTCGTTTCTTTATTATTATACAGGGCGTCTCAAAACTATGGGACATCAGTACTTCTTAGAAAATCTTTAAATTCAGAATTACTAACTTGTAAAAATAATATAAAGACAGTCTTCTTTCAGCAAAATATCCTATCTACGATATTTAAGGTACTTTCCCTTGATATCCCATAGTCTTGGGACACCCGGTATATACATTATATAGAGAAGAAAAGATAACTAAGTAGTTTTACTATGGTTTACGTTTACAAAAGTTATACGCCACTGCTCTGTACTGAACAGATTTGCCTATCTCTTATAGTTTTCGTTTTGTCCCTACTGACCCATTTCGATTGATGACCCTGTATAATGCCAACGTCACTTCAACCCAGTGGCTTCATTATACCCCAGTCAAGACGCCATCGTTTACACGCCTTGAATCATGACTTATTTACACCCTCCGCTAAAGAGGTTTATTTATGAAGATAGAATAGAAATTATCTGCAACTGGTCCAGCGGCGTGGCCAGTCCAGCAGAACACATCTGCTTTACTATGAACGATATGCATATTGCATAAGATTGATTTCCATTCGATTCATCTCGCTGCGTAGAGCTAAGTAAACGAGAGTGCGACAATATTTAATACAAATTATACCTGACTATGATGAAGCAAAATATAGGGTTATGTCTTTCTTCCCCATGCCATGAAATGGCAAGAACCTTGTAGTATTCATAATGTGATCATTTTTTAAACACGTTTTTGTTGCCGACTGTACTTTATTACACAAAGAATTCTAAATTGCCTGTCGCCAGCGAGTACAGTCACTTGAACTCATGGTAGGGGGTACTGTTTCGGTGTAATACACAAAAAGCTCTAATATACAAAATTAATATTGTCATTATTATTTGCCACTTGAAATACATATACATGCAAAGATTCATTGAGAAGTAGGTTAAAATTGACTACATTTGGTTACATTGTTTGTTTACATACAAACTTAGTTACAAGTAAAGCTAATAAAAACGTGTCAAAAAGTCACAGTTGTGCTAAAGTTTCAGGTCTCCTATCTCTTTCATGATACTTTGGCTATAATGAGTCAATTGAATTGATTTGCTACATTTCTAAAAGGTACGAAAAATACAATATTAATTGTAGTTAGGCTTGCACTGATTCCATCGTCCTACCAGAAAATTATGTAAATATCATGTAGATAGCAGGAAATATGTACTAGTGTTTGATTAACAGCGCATCACCATTTTGGAAAGTGGAGAACCAATGTTATATCAGATAACCATCCGTCAATATTACTTATTTGAGAAATACGAAACCATATTAAAGTATGTCAAGACGGTTAATTTCTGCCAACTCTGTTGTGCTGCTGTGTAGAATTTCTACATGGTGTGTATAATTAAGGTTAGGTAAAGCTTCATTTACATGGTGTGCTACTCGTACTATTATTTTTACAAAGCCATTACTTAAGTTTACACGACAGTCTATATGTATTTATGTTTCTGATGTCGGGGATGGCCCCTTATATTTTACCTAGACCTATATTACAAGCAGAATGACAATTTGACTTATTGAAACGAAGTCAGAAGTGGGATAATATATATGATTATGAATATTATCGAGTGTAGAAGTCAGGTTATAGCCAATCCTCAGCGCTATGTTCAGCATGGATACCGTATTTCGTACGTTTTGTGTACCAAGTCAGTGTAACTCTCTTAGAAATAATCTGTTGAAGGCAATGTACTCGTATGAAATGCGGTTTAATAGCGCTGCTTTCGATTTCATACAAATACCGACAACTTGAAGATTCCTTACTTTTCAACCGACTTCAAAAAAGGAGGAGGTTCTCAATTCGACTGTTATGTTGGTTTTTTGTATGTTACAGGATTATTCCGCCAATTATGAATGGATTTTGATGATTCTCTTTTATTTGGTATAGCATACTTCAGAGGTGGTCCCACATAGTTTTTAGCCAAATTGATTTAGCGCTTTTTGAGAAAATCAACTAAAAACAAAATATTTACCCATTTTGCTCATTGAAGTTACTTTTTATGGAAGTGTCGTCTCTTAATAACTGATGATCGTCTTCTTCTTAAGTTTTGCTGACGGATACTCTTCTGTATTTTGTCATCCATTGCGTTAAATTGCGTGTACTTTTATTTATGTAACGGCTACAATTAACATATTGACAAACACGGCGATTACTTAGGTATATTATTTTTAGGGTAATTGCACGTTCACCAAATAAGAAAAATATATTTTGTAAACGTTGTTGCACGTAAGTTACGTGAGTTGACATTTTTATTTGAACAACAAATGTTGGATGTCCAAAATGTGTGCAATCAGTAGTAGGGATTCGCCGATACTACGATACGGGGCGGACGGGCCTGATGGGCGGCATCCAGGGCGGATTTGGCGGACCACGAAACCTAAAAAAAAAAAAAAAAAAAAAAAAAAAAAAAAAATAGCCCCCTACTTGGAGCGTTTGGAATAGGTCCCAGGACGCTCAGACAGCTCTGTCAGGACTTACAGAACGCCCTACGCTAACAATGCAACACCTTCCCCGACCCATCGACCCTTTTCTATTGTCTACCCGAGCTCGGGTTTTATTGCCCTCTCGGACGCCGAGCTCACTTTTATTACGGTCTACTATTGTTTCCCTCTTTTATATTTCTCTTTGGCTTCAACTGCCTACAACTTCCTTTGCAAACGGTATACATCTTTTAAGAACATTCTTTAGGTAAAGCTGGACAAATACCTAAACATCTCATACCTAAACTATCAGACTAGGTCCGCCACCTTGGTTCTTATTGGAATCGCTGTTTCAACCCAGCCTGTCTCACATCGTCTCTTTACTCCAAGGTTTCTTACTACGTGATGTGTGCTACGGTGTACGTATCACTAATCTAAGCTAACCTATGCTAGATCACAATTCTAACCTAACCTAACCTAAGCTACAGGACTACGCCCAGCTAACGCAGGATACGTTACCTGACTACTTAACTTCAGGTAGCCTTACTTCAAAGTATGTATTTTGTTACTCACTACATATGCTGCATTTCGAACGTTGTTCTATTTATATATTTTATCTTGTTCAACTTAACATTACTTCTAACTTAACTATCACCTAACTTCGAAAACTTAATTTTGAAGAACTGCTTTATTTACTTACCTACTTAAAACTAGCTACGAGCACAGCACAGTTGTTTTGGTCTTAAGAACGCTGTTCTAACCTAACCTAACCTTGCATAAATTTGAGTACGTACTCAATGTTACTTTCATCTCTTTTTTGTAATAACCGACTTCAAAAAGGAGGAAGTTCTATGTAAAAATATTGCCTGTAGCATAAGGATAATACGAATCTAATCTTACAATAGTAATGCGGTATTTTATACAGTAATAACTGCTTCAAAACTATACTAACTTATTTAAGCTGTAAGTTAAAAATACGAGTTCTAGTTTTGCATATTTATTTATTTCGTCAAATATTATGTTCTTGAATAGATGCTTAAGAAAATACCTGAATAAACTTTGTAACTTGTACTAACGTGTATTTGTAGTAGGCTGAACTAAACTCGTTGATTTTTTAATTTGTTTGTTGGGTCCATATTGTTTGTAAAGATTTATGATAGGTTTCTTCTCCGAATCATCAAAAGATTCGAAAGTCTATTATATATTTTATTACTGTTTGTTGGTGGCTGTTGGGCGCGGTACAAACTAGTCGAAACGTGATTTTAACGGTAATCTATTGTCACATCCTTATAAAAGCCGATGGACAGTGACGATCTATAAGTATTCAGAACCGAGTCGTGCTTGTTACCAGAGCTCTCTCAGTGTACAGTGACATAGTGTTGAATCGTGCTACAGTGCTTATAAAAAATGGCAAATGTAAGTATGTACTATTTTTTATAAAATATGTATGTAGTATTTTTATGTACTATTTGTTTAACAGTGTTTTTTTTTTCTGTAACTTGTGTTCATCGTGTTACTTGTTAAGTGTGTTAATCGGATGTATAACTTATTGTTGAATATTGTTACAGTTCACGGAAAACACTTTCAAGAATTTTTATTACCCTGAACCTGAACATGATGATTCAGGGAGTGATGAAGAAGGCACACTCGGTTTTAAAGTGAAACAAGCCATAGCGAAGAAACGTCCTGCAAATAGTATCGAGAGTTTCTTTGAAAAACCGCAGAAAAAAGTGAAACCAGTGAAGAGATCTTCCAGTGTGTCGCAAAGTTCCCATACCGGTGTTGCTTACCTATCTTCGGGTAAAGACGATGCTGCGTATGCATCACACCTTATTAAGATAGAAATATACGATCTTGAAAAAGTTAGGAACATCGCACCAGAAGAGCACTGGAAGCACGCCGATGTGAGATTAAAATCTTACATCTCAACTGAGCAAGATCCACAGCTTGAGACTGTCCGTGATGTGATATACAACATAACGAAAGACATAGCTTCAAAGGACACTTGCGTGAAATATTTTATAAACAATACGAAAAAGTAAACTAAGTGTTTGTGTAGTTTTAATACTAGGTTAAAACTGTATTTATTATATAAGACATTAGATAATATTTTATAACATACCCTTGTGTACTACTAGTATTATATATTTCTTACTGCTTAAACAACAACTTTTTGTTATTCAAAATTGTTAAGACTCGTTTTATAACCACATGTTGTAATTTGTTTTGTAGCCTAATCATATTGATCTATTTCCCTTTGCAAATGTATAAAAGTCTCCACCCTTTAATATAAAATCACTAAGCTACGTTTGTTATTTTAAGGAAAAAATTTGTTGTAATGTAATCACTATTTTCTTAGACACATCTCACGATGGACTGTTTAAGCTGTGATGTTTACGATTCCGAGCTCGTCAGGCTATGCGAAGAAATTGAAAGTGATCAAGAAATGTATGAGATCGGGGAATTACTAAGCCAGCTGCATAGTCAAGGGTGAGTACTCTTGTTCCAACCTGTTATATTGTTTATTGATATTGTACTTGTATATTTAGACATGCAATTTAAACAGTTTATTCTTGTTCAAACTTGTACAAAACCATTGACCAGTGTCATTGAGTTGTTGCCTTTTTATGGCTCAGTTTCATTGTTCTCTGTTGGGTGGGGATCCTGGAAGGTTCTTTATAAGCGACGTCTCTGGTGTAGAAATCATTCATTATTCCAGTTACTGTGTTTGTGCTAGTACTGTGTCTGTGTATTGTACAAAATACTGTTTTAAAAATGGTGCTTGGATACTTTCATATGGGAACTAGTTTAACCCACGACAAAATTGCAGTTTTAAGCAAAGGATTCATTTTAAAAGTATTTCATAGAAACATAAGATTGTGGTATATTGACAATCAATTACCTCAGGCGCTTTTGGAAGATGAAGATATTATACCCTATTACACACCATGTGATGGTCATATCAATAAGTCGATGCATAACTTGTCATCAGATGTCATTGATGGGGTTTTAACAATGCAGGCATATTGCCAGCAATGTCGAAAAAACTTAAGTTAGTATAATGATAATAATTTAATCATTGTTTTGAAGTTTTAAATCTTGTATTAAATACTAACGTTTCACTTTTTCTATTACAGATCTAACCAAGTAGGACGGGGGAGAAAAAGGACAGCTACAAGTACGGGTGCAGAAGTACCAGTGAAGAGAAACTACCCTTCCAACAGTCGTGATATGTCTACATCCTCAAGCGAAGAACCATTATCCGATGTCAATGTAAGTACAAAAAATAATTCTGAAATTGAATGTTCGGTGTGTAAAAAGTTCGTGTCAAAAAGATATTTTGGTAACCATTTAAATAGTAATATTCACAAAAATAATGTGTTGAGATCCGATAGTGAATATGTTAATGTCCAATTAATTGAAAATGCATTCAAAAACAGAGTCGCTACTTACAGAATATTATTTAATGAAATGGATCACCAACCTCTTGATCCCGAAACTATTTTACAAAAACACAAGGATAAGATCTTTACATTATTAGATCGTTCACTTAACAAACATCACGCTTTAAAAGTAAATTTTATTCTTAATGCAAATTTTACACAAGATACCAAACAATTAAATAATACATTTGATTTCCAATTAAGTAATAGTATTGTTGATATCAGCACTGATAAAGCTGCTGTTTTTACGTCCCTAGTAAATGAAATTGTGATAAGGTTGTCAAACTTTGAAAGAAAAGATAGTGGGTGGAGTTTAGTAACATTTAATCATATCGATCTCAATATTAACAAATATAATCCATTACGCGGCTCTTCTTTTATCGAATTACCTCGTGATATAAAGAATAAAAAAGCGGTTATTAATGTAAAAAACAATGACCATGAGTGTTTTCGATGGGCTGTATTGTCTGGTTTATACGAACCCAAAAGTCATTCAAATATGGTCAGTTCATACATATTACATAAGAATAAATTTAACTTTGAAAATTTAACTTTTCCATTTAAATTGGGAGATATCCATAAATTTGAAAAAAATAATGATATTAGCATTAATGTATTTGGTCTCGAGTACAACTCTCAAAACAAGAAACACGATGTTATAGGCCCACTACATTTAACTAAATTAAAAAAGTCTAATCACTTAAACTTGTTGTACATAACTAAAGATAACCAAGGACATTATTGTTTTATCAAAAATTTATCGAGGTTAGTGTCTAAGCAATTGTCAAATGCACAACATGCTGTTCATATTTGCGATGGTTGCTTAATTAAATTTACATCACACGAGAGACTAAACCAACATCAAAAAAACGACTGCTTCCACGTATGCACAAACTTACCATCCGAAAAAGAAGACACAAGAAATTGGTTTAACGAATATGTTCCATCGAATCAAGTTACTTTTAATAATTATGAACGACAATTAAGAGTACCTTTTGTTGTATACGCTGATTTTGAGGCATTTTTAAATCCAATTCAATCCTGTTCTAACAACCCCAGTACATCTTCTACTACCAATATTCAAAAACATGAAGTTTATAGCTTCGGTTACTATATTAAGTGTTCTTATAATGACAAGTTATCTGTGTACAGAACATATACAGGTGAAGACTGTGCAAAAACATTTATGAAAGTCATAAAAGAAGATTTAGAAACTATTTGTAAAAGTAATGCGTTTGCTAAAACTTCTTTCCCTCTAACAGATGCTAATAAGGTAGACATTATGCAAAGCCATGCTTGTTATATTTGTGATAGAAATTTGAATGATGACTCAACCGTTTCTTATAATTATCATACTGGACTTTACGAAGGCGTTGCACATAAATTTTGTTCTGAAAAATACAAACCACCCAATTTTGTACCTGTATTTTTCCATAATTTGAGCAATTACGATAGTCATTTTATTGTACATGGACTTGGTCTTGAAGATGGTGACATAGAACTAATCCCACAAAATAAAGAAAAGTATATTTCGTTTTCTAAGTCTTTACAAGTGAATAATCGTGTTGTAAAATTGAGATTTGTCGATTCTCTTAAATTTATGTCGAGTAGCTTGGATAAATTAGCTAAAAACTTGACTACTGACCAATTTTACGAATTGAAATTGAACTTTCCTCGTGAAGAAGACTTTAAACGTCTAATACGGAAGGGTGTCTATCCATATGAGTACATGACTTCGTATGATTCACTGAAATTAACTTCGCTTCCTACACAGGATCAATTCTATAGTTCTCTTACTGACAGTCACATTTCCGAAAACGATTTCCTACATGCTCAAGATATTTGGTCTCATTTCCAATGCAAAAATATGGGGGATTATTCCAATCTTTATCTGAAAACAGATGTTTTATTACTAACTGACATATTTGAAAATTTTAGAAATGTGTGTCTTAAGACATATGGTTTAGATCCCGCCCATTATTATACCGCGCCTGGAATTTCCTTTGATTCGATGTTGAGGACTACCAAAATAAGTTTAGAACTTTTAACAGATGTCGACAAAATAGCTTTTATAGCGAAAAACATTCGAGGAGGGATTTCCCAATGTAGCAACAGACATGCAAAAGCAAATAATACATTTATGGAAGACTATGATCCAAATATTCCTTCATCTTTTCTCATGTACTTAGACGCAAATAATCTCTATGGGTGGGCTATGTCACAATGTCTTCCGTCTGGCAAATTTGAATGGGTAAATAAAGATACCGATTTCAATGTTTCAGACGATGCTGAATATGGGTTTATATTAGAAGTTGATCTAGAGTACCCCAAGGAATTACATGACTCTCATTCAGATTTGCCGTTCTGTCCAGAAAATGTATGTCTAGGTGATTCTAAAGAAAAAAAATTGATTCCCAATTTAAACAATAAATATAATTATGTATTACATTACAGAAATCTTAAACAATGTTTAAAAAATGGGTTGCGTTTAGTGAAAATCCATCGTGTGTTGAAGTTCAAACAATCTACTTGGTTAAAAAGTTACATAGATTTGAATACCCGAATGCGTTCGCTGGCGACATCTGATTTTGAAAAAATATTTCTTTAAACTTATGAATAATTCTGTTTTTGGTAAAACAATGGAAAATGTCACGAAACGTGTGAATGTTAAATTATTAAGTCACTGGGAAAATCGCGGAAAATCCCAAGGGGTACAGTCCTTAATATCTAAACCTGAATTTCATAGTTTATCAATATTTTCTGAGAATTTAGCTGCTGTGCAATTGAAAAAAACAAAAATCTTTTATAACAAACCAATTTACCTTGGATTCTGCATTTTAGATCTATCGAAAACTTTAATGTACGAATTCCACTACAATTATATGAAATACAAATATACGGAAAATCTCAAGCTCCTTTACACGGATACTGATAGCTTAATATATGAAATAAACACTGCTAACTTTTATGAGGACATTAAATCTGACCTGAACTTGTATTATGATACATCTGATTACCCACCCAACAATGCATATGGTTTACCATTACTAAATAAAAAGAGGTTAGGTTTTTTTAAAGACGAAAATAATGGCAAAATTTTGAAAGAGTTTGTTGGTCTTAGATCAAAAATGTATGCCTTAGATGTTCAAAATAGTGGTATTATATCCAAAGCTAAAGGAATAAACAAGTGTGTTACCAAAAAATTAACCCTTAACGACTATAAAAGTTGTTTATTTGATAGAAATATACAACATGCTCAAATGTTACGATTCCGATCAATAAAGCATGTTTTATTTACGCAAAATGTCAATAAAATATCATTATCTTACAACGACACAAAACGATATTTATTGAAAAACACTTCGGATACTCTTGCGTGGGGTCATTATAAAATACCTCATAATTCTTAAAAAAAAAAAAAAAAAAAATACACGGAACATTCAATTTTCATATTTATTTTTTGTACATAATATTGTATTTTAGGATGTTTTTTTTTTTTATTTTTTAAGTTTTGGCAATAAAATGATTGGCAAAAAATATGTTTTTGTAAATTTTTATGTGATTTATCTAGAATAATATAAATATTAAAAAATAATTAGCAAAATTTTTGTTTTTTTTTTTTATTTGTTACCCCATTTTTTTTACCAAATTTATTTAAAAAGCTATGGTCTAGAAATTTTCTCATTTGAAGTCAATCCGTTAACATATGAACACACATATTTAAAAATTTATAATGATTCATTTTAACCACCCTTTCACTACAATAGTAGCGGGTCCAAGTGGGTGTGGTAAAACTCAGTTTGTTACCAATTTTTTAAACAATGCAAAAGAAGTATGTAATGTTGAATTTGATGAAATTATTTGGTGTTATGATGAAATGCAACCTTTGTACAATCTGGAAAATGTAAATTATAGCCAAGGAATACCAGATTTTTCTTTATTTGATGGAAAAAAGCCCAAGCTTCTCATAATTGATGACTTGATGAGAGAATCGGATGGACGAATCGTTGATATTTTTACAAAAGGAAGTCACCATAGAAACTTAAGTGTTTTTTATATTACTCAAAACATATTTCATCAAGGCAAAGGACAACGTGATATTTCATTGAATACCAGCTATATTGTATACTTCAAAAACCCGAGGGATAAAACACAAATTCGCTACTTGTCACGACAAGTTTATCCGGAGAACCCAAAATTTGTAGATGAAGCCTACAAAGATGCCACTAAAGATGCTCATGGTTACCTTATGATTGATCTGAAGCAAAATACCGATGACATATGTCGTTTTAAAACTAAAATATTTCCTTTTGATGGGCATTGTACCGTATATGTTCCCAAGAAAGGGTTTAAATACGACAAGAATCAACACGTTTTAATCAGTTCCAAATAATGCATCCAAGAGTACACACATATAAACATTTACTTGAAGCACTGCAGTTACTTAAACCAAAGTATCGCACAGCGTTGCTAAAATCTTGTGAAGATGAAGAAATTAATATTATTTGTGAGTGTATTTATAACGTTTTAAAAGGGAAAATACCACTGGAATCAAAAGATAAATCAAAACTAAACAAATATAAAGACACATTACGAAAACTAGTTTCGAAAGGGAAACACAAATTGAGGAAAACTGTTATTATTCAAAAAGGAGGTGCATTTCTACCTATTATATTAGGTGCAGTTTTAAGTGCCTTAGTAAGCTCCGTAACATAAAATAAAATGGAAAACACAAAAAAAATGTTGTTAGTTGAACCAGACTTTATTGAAAGACTCAAACGAAATGATAGCCAACCCGAAAATGTATCATCTCGCCTAGACGGAGAGATGCAAAAAATCCTGAAGAGTAAAATTAATGATCGTGAAAAGTGGGCATTATATTCTCAAGCACTACAACGATTTTTGCACTTTATTGAATCAGATCGAAAACCATTTAAAATACCAATAGTGATGGAGGGGTTTGATCAACTCAACGATGAAAGTAAGGATTTAAACTTAAAAGTAAACAAAAAGGAGGAGGATGAAAATTATGAATCAGTTGCAAATAAAACACTACCAGATGGTGATGTTTCTGCAGTTACTGCAGCTACACCGTCTGGTACAAAAAATCCAGAAACTGTACTATTCAGTCCATCTCGTATTATAGATAATTTACCAAAATCATATGAGAAAAAAACCAGAACATTATTGACTTGTATTGTGTCAAGCAGACCAAAAATATGGTGGAAAACAAATGGTGAAGTTGTAATAAACAATCGAACTATTCCAAACAGCAATATTCTCGATCTGGTAAGCGATACGGTTAGATCTCTTAAACGCCCTAAGCCAACAGGATGGGAAGAGTTTGCTTTATTTTTAAGAGATATAAAAGTTCCTACATCTTGTATAGGTAATCCTACTAATCTAGAATTTATAAATAAACCTCAATCGAGTGAACCTCACGCATCATCTGCTCCATCAAGTGCTCGATCGTCATCGTCATTTAAAGACACAAGCGCCAGTACACCTCTTTCAAGTGTACTGCTCAAGGCAAACAAAAAGAAACTAGATTGGGAAAGATGGAGCCCTTATTAGACATTCATGCAATATACTACGATGTATCTAATCCAGCAGGCTACAGTAGTTTAAATAAATTAAGTAAACAAATGAAAGGACGAATGAACAAAGACGAAGTAAAGAACTGGTTACAATCTCAAGAAACGTACACACTGCATAAACCGGTTCAAAGGCGATTCACAAGAAATAGATACGTCTTATCTAACTTTAATGAACTCTGGCAAGCTGATCTGAGTGATATGGGTACTTACAGTCAATATAATGATGGATACAAATATATTCTGTGTGTTATTGATGTGTTCAGTAAATATGCTTTTGCGAGAGCTATGAAAAAGAAAGATGCCACAACCGTTATAAATTGTTTTGAAAGCATATTTACTGAAGCCAATTCTACTCCTCGTCACATCCAATCTGATAAAGGCACCGAGTTTGTTTCAAAGGCAGCAAGGGATTACTTTAGGAGCAAAAACATTAACTACTATACTACTAACAATCCTGACATTAAAGCAAGTATAGTAGAAAGGTTTCAAAGAACTCTTAAAATGAAAATGTGGCGTTACTTTACTCATAAGAATACATACAAATATATAGATATTTTGCAAGAACTTCTTTATTCTTATAATCACAGTTATCATTCTAGTATTAAAATGCGCCCTATCGATGTAAATTTTGATAATATCATGACTGTTTGGTGTAATTTGTATAACAGAAAAAAGGATAGACAACTTACTTTGGAAATCACAAAACTAAATGTTGGTGATCATGTTAGAATTACTAAATATAAACATATATTTCAAAAGGGTTACGAAACTAATTGGAGTGACGAAATATTTAGAATTGATTCAATAATAAACCGCTTTCCACGAGTTGTGTATACGTTAAGAGATTTAGAAGGTGAGCCTATCGTTGGTACATTTTATTCTAAGGAATTACAAAAAGTGACTTATCTCCCCTCCATTGATTATAAAATTGATAAAATAATACGCTCACGTGGGGTTGGTGCCAGAAAAGAAGTACTAGTGAAGTGGCGAGGTTATCCTAACAAATTTAATTCTTGGATACTCGCTTCAAGCTTAAAAAAAATATGAGTGAAAACAGCTTTTATATTACATTGTTAAGTAACAGTTCCTCGGACTACTATACCGATAATACGACTGCACACTTCTTAACCAAATTACCCAGGAGTATAAAGTTGGAAGGAGAATGGGTAGTTGGCTTAGTAGAATTTCAATACCCTTGTTCAATGTACAATGTTCAAGATCATGAAAATATGATTTATTTAAAAAAGAAAGTAGTGTCACCCACTGACAAGATAGCCAAAATTGTAGATATAAAAACTCATATACCAGCAACTACATATGACAACGTTGACCATTTTATTCAAGCTTTTAATGACAACCCACAACTGAAAAATAATGTAAAGTTTAGATATGATAATCTAACCAAAATGGTTGGGGTAGCAACAATTAATAACGATATAACTTCTCTTATAACAACCCCAATACTAAGTCTACAGTTAGGTTTTAAACCGAAAACAAATTTACGGCAAGTTTCATTTGGTAAAAATCCTGTTAATTTGTATTTGGGCTTACCATCACAATTATTTGTTTATACAGACATCATACAACCACAGGTAGTTGGTGATGTTATAACTACGTTGCTTAGAATAATACCATTAGATCCAACAGAATTCCATTATGGAGCATATAAAACACACATTTTCTCACCCGCTCATTATGTACCTGTTTTACGTAGAGAATTTGATACTATGGAAATAGATATAAGAACAACTACCGGTGCAAGAGTGCCATTTCAATTCGGAATTTCCTGCGTGAAACTACACTTTCAACGGCTAAGATGAATTATAAAAGATCATCTCACTCTTGTCCCTACGATCATTATTATACCCATCAAGCTGGTTCTGGTATAGGAATTGTCTATAAAGGTGTTCCGTTTCAGCGAGGGCATGGGATTGGAAGTTTTTTGGGGGGACTGTTTAGGTCAGTAATTCCTTTGTTGTCTAGTGGTTTTAAAACTGTTGGAAAAGAAGCGTTAGATGCGGGGGTTGGTTTGTTATCTGATATGGTAAATTCACACCCTATAGATAGTTCAGTTAGGTCTCGATTTAAAGAAGCTAGTGCTAACTTAAAAAGAAAAGCTGATGAAAAGATCGATTCTCTGATGTCGGGATCTGGGTATAAAATGTCAACTAAGAGACGGGAACCTCTCATTACCTTGAAAGCATCGCGCCGAAGAGGAGCTAAGAGAAATAAATATAGTGACGATATATTTTCAAAGTAAATCATGTCATTCCTACACAATCATTCGTGTGAATGTGCAAAATCTGAGTTAGATATATTTGCCCTGCCTTCGACACAGACAAGTATTGAGAGTGGACAGTGGGTTCATTATAAACCAATCTCATCTTTAAGTGATGATGGTCCTATTGAGTTTCAAGTCCCCGGTTCAGGTGATGACTACATTGACTTATCACATACATTATTACATATAAACGCCAAAATATTAAACCAGGATGGTACAAAGTTAAAGCCTGATACTCAAGTTGCCCCCGTTAATAATTGGTTGCACTCCCTTTTTAATCAACTTGACGTATATTTAAATCAAAAACTAATCTCGCCACCAAACAACACATATGCTTACCGTGCTTACATGGAAAATCTACTTAACTATGGACCAGCCGCTAAAAAAACTCACCTTACTTGTGGGTTATGGTATGAAGATACAGCACATTATATGGACACCGTTGACGCAAATAACAAAGGATTTCACAAAAGGATGGAATTTGTTACAGATAGTAAACAAGTTGAAATGATTGGACATTTACATGGTGATATGTTTAACCAAGAGAAGTTTCTAGTGAATGGTGTAGAAATGCGTGTTAAGTTAGTGCGATCAAAAGAATCGTTTAATCTTATTTGTCACCAAGATAAGAAATTTAAGGTACAAATAATGGACGCTAGTCTCATAATAAGAAGAGCTAGAATCAGTCCAAGTGTTTTGTTAGCTCATCAGAAAGTGCTAGCATCAACAACTGCAAAATACCCTATCACAAGAGCAGAAGTAAAGGTACTTACAATACCGTCAGGAATACAGGGTAAAACTTTAGATAACATATTTCTTGGACAAGTACCTAAAAGATGTATAATTGGTTTTGTATCAAATTCATCGTTTAATGGTAATTTTGCATTGAACCCTTTCAATTTTCAAAATTATAATATGAACTCTTTTAGTTTATTTGTAGATGGTCATGAAATTCCTTCTAGAACATTACAACCATCATTTAGTTCTGGTTTAATAGCATCAACATATCATACTCTATTTTCTGGGACTGGTATTCACTTCCACAATGAAGGTAATGCAATAAGCAGAACCGATTACGGGGAAGGTTACTGTTTGTTATGTTTCGATTTGACGCCTGACCTGTCAGCCAGTTCTACCTCACACTGGAACCTTGTAAGACACGGAAGTGTTCGGATAGAAGTTCGTTTTGATAATGCCTTGAGCACTACTATTAACTGTATTGTGTACGCTGAATTTGATAATGTTATTGAAATAAACAAAAATCGTGATGTATCTGTAGATTACAACAGTTAAAATAAATATAAATACAGTGAAATTAACAATTAATCTCATTTCTTCTTAATCTGTGTTTGTAACATCATCGATGAATGTATACATATTTTATTTATTATGGATACTAATGAAATTCAATATTGTATGAAAAAAATTAACCCTAGATTTAAATCAAATGTTTTTGCTGCTAACCGAATCCCTATTTGGGTTGCTCGTCCAGTTTTTATTGTAAGCAATTTGGACCCTGATTCGAAACCAGGTTCCCATTGGGTTGCAATGCATATTGATGCTAAAGGTGTAGGGGAATACTTTGACTCATTTGGTCGGAAACCTACTGGTTATCATAAGTTATTTTTGAATAGAAATGCAAAACGGTGGTTTTATAACCAAAGACCACTTCAAAATCATTTTACTTCAGTTTGTGGCGAATATTGTTTAGTTTATTTATATTTTAAGTATCAAGGAAAAACTATGAGCGATTTATTGAGTTTGTTTTCTGAGAATTCTCTTTGTAACGATTTAATTTTAAGAAATATGTTTAAGTCAATTTTTGTGAAATAAAACAATATATATATACTAAACTGATTTTTTTTATTTATAAATAATACCTTAATTATACCTTATTTACCTAAAAATAGTGATTACATTACAACAAATTTTTTCCTTAAAATAACAAACGTAGCTTAGTGATTTTATATTAAAGGGTGGAGACTTTTATACATTTGCAAAGGGAAATAGATCAATATGATTAGGCTACAAAACAAATTACAACATGTGGTTATAAAACGAGTCTTAACAATTTTGAATAACAAAAAGTTGTTGTTTAAGCAGTAAGAAATATATAATACTAGTAGTACACAAGGGTATGTTATAAAATATTATCTAATGTCTTATATAATAAATACAGTTTTAACCTAGTATTAAAACTACACAAACACTTAGTTTACTTTTTCGTATTGTTTATAAAATATTTCACGCACGTGTCCTTCGAAGCTATGTCTTTCGTCATGTTGTATATAACATCACGGACAGTCTCAAGCTGTGGATCTTGCTCAGTTGAGATGTAAGATTTTAATCTCACATCGGCGTGCTTCCAGTGCTCTTCTGGTGCGATGTTCCTAACTTTTTCAAGATCGTATATTTCTATTTTAATAAGGTGTGATGCATACGCAGCATCGTCTTTACCCGAAGATAGGTAAGCAACACCGGTATGGGAACTTTGCGACACACTGGAAGATCTCTTCACTGGTTTCACTTTTTTCTGCGGTTTTTCAAAGAAACTCTCGATACTATTTGCAGGACGTTTCTTCGCTATGGCTTGTTTCACTTTAAAACCGAGTGTGCCTTCTTCATCACTCCCTGAATCATCATGTTCAGGTTCAGGGTAATAAAAATTCTTGAAAGTGTTTTCCGTGAACTGTAACAATATTCAACAATAAGTTATACATCCGATTAACACACTTAACAAGTAACACGATGAACACAAGTTACAGAAAAAAAACACTGTTAAACAAATAGTACATAAAAATACTACATACATATTTTATAAAAAATAGTACATACTTACATTTGCCATTTTTTATAAGCACTGTAGCACGATTCAACACTATGTCACTGTACACTGAGAGAGCTCTGGTAACAAGCACGACTCGGTTCTGAATACTTATAGATCGTCACTGTCCATCGGCTTTTATAAGGATGTGACAATAGATTACCGTTAAAATCACGTTTCGACTAGTTTGTACCGCGCCCAACAGCCACCAACAAACAGTAATAAAATTTATAATAGACTTTCGAATCTTTTGATGATTCGGAGAAGAAACCTGTCATAAATCTTTACAAACAATATGGACCCAACAAACAAATTAAAAAATCAACGAGTTTAGTTCAGCCCACTACAAATACACGTTAGTACAAGTTACAAAGTTTATTCAGGTATTTTCTTAAGCATCTATTCAAGAACATAATATTTGGCGAAATAAATAAATATGCAAAAATAGAACTCGTATTTTTAACTTACAGCTTAAATAAGTTAGTATAGTTTTGAAGCAGTTATTACTGTATAAAATACCGCATTACTATTGTAAGATTAGATTCGTATTATCCTTATGCTACATGCAATATTTTTACATAGAACTTTCTCCTTTTTGAAGTCGGTTATTACAAAAAAGAAATGAAAGTAACATTGAGTACGTAGTCAAATTTATGCAAGGTTAGGTTAGGTTAGAACAGCGTTCTTAAGACCAAAACAACTGTGCTGTGCTCGTAGCTGGTTTTAAGTAGGTAAGTATATAAAGCAGTTCTTCAAAATTAGTTTTTGAAGTTAAGTGATAGTTAAGTTAGAAGTAATGTTAAGTTGAACAAGATAAAATATATAAATAGAACAACGTTCCAAATGCAGCATATGTAGTGAGTAACAAGAGACATACTTTGAAGTAAGGCTACCTGAAGTTAAGTAGTCAAGTAACGTATCCTGCGTTAGCTGGGCGTAGTCCTGTAGCTTAGGTTAGGTTAGGTTAGAATTGTGATCTAGCATAGGTTAGCTTAGATTAGTGATACGTACACCGTAGCACATATCACGTAGTAAGAAACCTGGAGTAAAGACACGATGTGAGACAGGCTGCGTTGAAACAGCGATTCCAATAAGAACCAAGGTGACGGACCTAGTCTGATAGTTTAGGTATGAGATGTTTAGGTATTTGTCCAGCTTTACCTAAAGAATGTTCTTAAAAGATGTATACCGTTTGCAAAGGAAGTTGTAGACAGTTGTAGCCAAAGAGAAATATAAAAGAGGGAAACAATAGTAGACCGTAATAAAAGTGAGCTCGGCGTCCGAGAGGGCAATAAAACCCGAGCTCGGATAGACAATAGAAAAGGGTCGATGGGTCGGGGAAGGTTTTGCATTGTTAGCGTAGGGCGTTCTGTAAGTCTTGACAGAGCTGTCTGAGCGTCCTGGGACCTATTCCAAACGCTCTAAGTAGGGGGCTATTTGTTTTTTTTTTTTTTTTTTTTTTTTTTTTTTTTTTTTTTTTTTTTTTTTTTTTTTGTAGGTTTGGTGGTCCGCCAAATCCGCCCTGGATGCCGCCCATCAGGCCCGTCCGCCCCGTATCGTAGTATCGGCGAATCCCTACTACTGCAATCATCAGTAATTACTGCGTTGAGTAAGTTTTTAATAGTACTTTCTTAAGTTTTTAATGACCTCCTCGATATGTTGGATTGACAGTAATAAACCTAAGTCCTAAAAAATAAAAAAACATCGGACACCATATTGAAAAAGACAAGTTTTTTTTTAAACAGTGTTAAGTTACTTATAAAGATTAAATTACGGAACCGAATCTGCATGACTACACCGTCTCCTCGTATTATTTGCCCTACCTCTAGAGTGTATATAATCAGCCTAATGCGCAGAGGGGGCTTTAGGCCAGACGATGGAAGGTGATATTAAGTTCTCAGATTTTATGCCACTGGCATACAATAGTTTTTACATTATGTTTTTTATTATATATCAATACAATAAAATGCTCTTTTTTTTTGCAACCTCAGAAAACAAACAGGACAGATTTTTTTTTTACTTTTTTTTATTAGGTCTTACTGCACTCACTTTTAAAGTATAAAAGTGCATTAATCGCCAATAAACGAATTTTTGGCGATGTATTAGGAAGTGTACAGTGTGTGTGTGTATGTATTTATTTTTTGTGATAAATTAAAAAAAAGGGAGTTAAAAAACAGGCGGTTTTATCGCTAAAGAGCGATCTCTTCCAGACAACCTTTGGGTAGTAAAACTTGAAAATGTATTGTGTTATTAGGCATATCTACCGCTTCTTCAGTCCGACATTTACATTCGCCTTACCTCAGTTCAGCTCGATGTGAAACGGAATGCGCGCTGCCGCGCGCCGCCTGCCGCGCGGAATGCCGCGCATCGCCAGATCATTGTTATTGTCTACTGTAATTAAATAATCGACACGCCAGCACTTGAGTTAGACAAATGTTCTTGATGATCAACTGATTAAAAAAAAAACAAATAAAAAAATCTTCTTTTTTATAGTGAAAGGGATTTTGTATGTGAATAGAATCTGTTGTTATTTCGAATTCTGAGTGATAAATTTAAATATATTTCCCGTTGTGTCGCACACATTTAGTATGGAAAGTTCCAGTAAGTTACGGAATTCCGGTACTTTTTGAATGACACAAAAAATGGGTCTTACCGGGAGATTGAATTTTTCAACACTTTTAAATTCTTATATTTTTTTAAATCGGAATTAATGGTAGGGTTAAATCGGATCTAAGTAAATAAAATTTTGTGCTAAGATATAGATTATATAAAGGAGCTCACCGCGAGCACTCACATAACAGAAATGGATATAAAAATGTAACTAGTTCCTTGCTAACTACATTACGCAGGCACCCCAAGCGTGATTTCTCGATAATATCGTTAATTAAATGGCTAAAATTAAATGGCTAAAATTACGTATCTGTTTTTTTTTTACAAATACATATTGGCAAGTAAACATTCAATTGAAAAATTCTTCCTACCAATAAACGGGCAGTTTTTGCTCAAATTTCGTTCTTTCCTCATACTTAGCAGTAATGCATTCTGAATAAACACAATAACTTCCTAGTGGCGACAAACTCCACGATTTCAATTTTCACGCCCACTCGCGCGCCGCCATTTCTCTTAATCTGTTTTCTAGCAATATTTCGCTAAATTATAGGTTACGTAACCATTTCAAATAGACTGTGGTGAATGACTCGGCGTGATACTTTTATTGGATAATGGCGACCGTTTCATGAAATGAAATGCAATAGAACTGTCAATTTAAGAAATAAGTGTGTGTATGGGAAATTATTTATAGGCGCTTTAATATGGGTGTGTTGGTAAATATAGTTGTTGGTACAGTCCTCAAAAACAGCGCCTACTATGTAATATAATCAATGCATTAATTCATAACCCTTCAAATGTGAAAAGCCCTATCGGGCATGCGTAGTAATGGCCCGTTATTTTGTAATGTTAATGTTATTTTTTTAGATATATACTATTTTACTCATTACAGCGCAAATGAGGCTTGCACTTACGATTATTTTGTCTTCCCATAGACGAGGGGATATACATATAAAATCAAGTATAGATTTTATGGTACAAAATAAACAAGATACCTATCTGAAGAAGAATACCTACTTTAGAAAATTTATAAGTCGGTGTTTACAAATAAAAGTGGGTCCAAAGCTGTTTTCAAAAGTGTTAGTAGGCCCTAAGCTGTTTTCAAACACGTAATTGAAAAACAAGAGTGATAACGTGAGTATCACACGTATTACATGGCAAAATTGTACTCTGCGTTTTACGTAACCGTATGACGACCTGATTTCTGCCTCACAAACTCTTAAACACGATGATTCTCACTAATTCGAAGTGCATACCCATTACGGAGGTGCCACGACTTTGGGCGACCAGCGGCGCGGCGAGCGGTCGAGCGAGAGATCCGAGCGCGGCGGCTATACGAGTGAGCGAGAGACACGTATCGCGCACCGCTGCCGCTGTCGCGCAAAGTCGTGGCGTCTCCGTTAGTCAGGTGCGTCAGATGCTCTACTTTGATCGAGTGTTAATTTTTTCGTTACATCAGAGATGTGAAAACTTTATTCGATAACCATTAAAAATAAAACATCAACGTGAATAACAAATAAAAAATATACATATATTTTTATTTCTGACTCCATCTGCACATTTTAACATATATATTGTAAAAGAAAAAACGGTAGTCTATTTCATATTTTAATGCTTAACAACAAAGGTTAGTACGTAATAAAAATTACCGTCTCTTAGATTTTTTCATGTTATCTATTCGAATAGCTGGGGTGTTAGTGCACGACACCTTGCACTTTGTGACTATGCGCTGAAACTTGGCACAGTTGATCCTTAGGTGGTCTTGAGTGAATTCAGACCGGTAGACGTCGATAGACACCACGCGTTTAGTGGGGGGGAGGGGGGGAAGTTCGACGCTGCCGCGCTTTAATTAATGCAACATTTCTCTAAAACTATACATAATATGGCATGTAATATATCATTTTCGGATAAATTAAGGATGAGAAATCTATTTTTTGGACAAAACTAATGCACTTTCTAACTAAAAAAATTTAAAAAGTAGAAAAAACTGAAAAACGTTTTATGTGTTTTTTTATATAGTTGCCAATTATTTTAAAACTATAACAGGAATCTCAAAACAAAAAATATAGTCGTAAAGCTAAACTTATGTAGTTTCTAAAAATATATAGTTTATTATATATATCTGTTGATACATGGGAGATAATAAATAATATCAAGCGTAAGTCAGGGCGATCTCAATGCATGATCGTCCGTGAAGTAGGGTTTAGGTACTGTGTTAAGCAACATTTCTCTGAAACTATACATAATATGGCATGTGATTTATAATTTTCGGTTAAATGAAGGATGAGAAATCTATTTTTTTAACAAAAATAATGCACTTTTTTAACAAAAAAGGTATTAAAAAGTGGGCTAAACTGAAAAATGACATTTGTGTTTTTTACATACTTTCCAATTATTTTAAAAGTATAACAGAAATCTCAAAACAAATAATATAAACGTAAAGTTGAACTTATTTAGTTTCTAAAAATATATAGTTTATTATATATATCTGTTGATACATGGGAGATAATAAATAATATCAAGCGTAAGTCAGGGCGATCTCAATGCATGATCGTCCGTGAAGTAGGGTTTAGGTACTGTGTTAAGCAACATTTCTCTAAAACTATACATAATAGGGATGTGATTTATAATTTTCGGTTAAATGAAGGATGATGAATCTATTTTTTCAACAAAAATAATGCACTTTTTTAACAAAAAAGATATTAAAAGTGGGCTATACGGCACTCATTCACTGACGTACGCGAAGCTGATCTGAAATAATAATTATGATATACAATATTCTGGTTTAAGTTTTGAGATCCTATTACCTATATTATTTTCAAAGGCAGAAAAACTGACCTATCATATAATGTTACGACATATTTTTTGATAACAGCTATTACCTCCGCAATACGGCCCTCGATTGCTGACTCGAAACCTACAGTTAGGTCTGGAATATATGTATAAGATAGATAAGATTTTTTTATTGCACAATTAACAATAAACAAATTACATATTTGTACTATATGAAGGAATCGCAACAAACACGAAGACACAAAAAACCAGCTCGTTCGGGCACTTGTATTCCCCATATTCCTGTACGCCGCAGAAACGTCGACCCTGCAGGAAGTTGAGGAGAAGAAGATAGACGCCCTAGAGATGTGGTGTTGGACGAGAATGCTTGGAGTATTATGGACTGAATTCCGTACCAACGATTCTATACTTCGAAAACTTGGCATGGTCTTTAGTACAGTATCGTACCACCTTATTTGGCCACGTATGCCGCCGGGGGCGGAGGCTATTGAGCGCTTCTGGTCCACGGAAAGGTTGAGGGTACCAGGCCACGAAGAAGATCACCTATGTTATGGACAAACTAAATAAAAGCTGCAATAAATGCATCATCGTTACTACACGAATGCACGAAGAAGGCGGCTATCAGGTAAGAATGGCGGCGTGTTGTGAAGCCTATCACCAATATCTGAAATGATGACCACGACCACTCTACCGAGAGTGAAACCAACGAAGAAGAAAGAGGTCATGGAGGAAAGGTTTCCCAAGCTTCAAAAGCACTTCTCTTTCCTTTACCATTGAACCAAGATACCGTATCACATCCTGTGAATACGTGAAAGAGGGTATCTTAATACTCTTGCTCTCTGTGGCCCTGTAAATAAACAAATCTGTATAAAACACCTGTATTTTCTTAATTTACTAAAGAGATTTCGAAAGAGAAGTGCTTTTCACGCATGGAAGCCTTTCCTGACCTACTGTAGGTTTCGAGTTATTGATCAAGCGATGCATTGAGGAGGTAATGGCTTTCATCGAAAAATAGGTCTTAACATCATATGATAGGTCAGTTTTTCTGCTTTTAAAACTGATATAATAGAATAATAGGATCTCAAAACTTAAAAAAGAATATTGTATATCATACTTATTATTTCAGATCAGCTTCATGTACTTGAGCCCTTGACATGTGAATGAGCCCCATATACCTATATATTTTTACCAAGATAGACCAGCAGATAGAACACCTCCCACCGACCAAAGCCACTTTGTATCAGCATTTATCAAGAGGTGGGCGTTTGGGTGTCAGTTATCACGCACTTGGGGTAACTACTTGGGGTTGGACGAAGGTCAACAACAACTGGGAGCCTACATGGACAGACTTGCAATAAATTAATTTCAATTGCGTAGTTTCATTTAAAATACTAAGACACATAACATAAACAATACAATATATGCACTTTGTGTGTGTCTAAAACATTAACTAAACCCTACGTCACGGACGATCATGCATTGAGATCACCCTGACCTACGCTCAATATTATTTATTATATACATCTGTTGATACATGGGAGCATGTATCAACAGATGTATATAATAAACTATATATTTTTAGAAACTAAATAAGTTTAACTTTATGTTTATATTATTTGTTTTGAGATTTCTGATATACTTTTAAAATAATTGGAAAGTATGTTAAAAACACAAATGTAATTTTTCAGTTTAGCCCACTTTTTAATACCTTTTTTGTTAAAAAAAAAGCATTATTTTTGTTAAAAAAATAGATTTCTCATCCTTCATTTAACCGAAAATTATAAATCACATGCCATTTATGTATAGTTTTAGAGAAATGTTGCTTAACACAGTACCTAAACCCTACTTCACGGACGATCATGCATTGAGATCGCCCTGACTTACGCTTGATATTATTTATTATCTCCCATGTATCAACAGATATATATAATAAACTATATATTTTTAGAAACTAAATAAGTTCAACTTTACGTTTATATTATTTGTTTTGAGATTTCTGTTATACTTTTAAAATAATTGGAAAGTATGTAAAAAACACAAATGTCATTTTTCAGTTTAGCCCACTTTTTAATACCTTTTTCGTTAAAAAAGTGCATTATTTTTGTTAAAAAAATAGATTTCTCATCCTTCATTTAACCGAAAATTATAAATCACATGCCATATTATGTATAGTTTTAGAGAAATGTTGCTTAACACAGTACCTAAACCCTACTTCACGGACGATCATGCATTGAGATCGCCCTGACTTACGCTTGATATTATTTATTATCTCCCATGTATCAACAGATATATATAATAAACTATATATTTTTAGAAACTACATAAGTTTAGCTTTACGACTATATTTTTTGTTTTGAGATTCCTGTTATAGTTTTAAAATAATTGGCAACTATATAAAAAAACACATAAAACGTTTTTCAGTTTTTTCTACTTTTTAAATTTTTTTAGTTAGAAAGTGCATTATTTTTGTCCAAAAAATAGATTCCTCATCCTTAATTTATCCGAAAATGATATATCACATGCCATATTATGTATAGTTTTAGAGAACTGTTGCATTAATTAAAGCGCGGCAGCGTCGAAATTCCCCCCCTCCCCCCCACTAAACGCGCGGTGGCTGTCGATGTCTACCGGTCTGAATTCACTCAAGACCACCTAAGGATCAACTGTGCCAAGTTTTAGCGCATAGTCACAAAGTGCAAGGTTCCCATACAACAGCGTGCATTATCAACCCAGCTAGAATGAATAAATTGTTATTCAAAAATGTTTTACGTATTAAGTGTCTGTGGCACGCAAAATAGGCCCATAGTTGCGGATAACTAACTAGCTCTCTATAACCTAAATATTTGCGAACAAGTTACACGAATAATATTGTATGTGAATAACTCGAATAACCCATTAATTATTCCAATTCGCTCATCTCTGGTTCACGTAACGAGCTTTTTGCCATCGCACGAAGATCTCACTCAATAAACGATATGCGAACTGAAAGTAAGAGCCGGCGCGTGTGAACGCGCCCACAATGACCCGCCGCATTAGTCTGTTTGCTATCTGGCATCTACGTAATGTTATGTAAATTGTAATGAGTTCTTCATTAGAATTTCAAAATTGCGACGTGAGAAGTTAGAGGACATGTTCTAGATTACTTATAACTAGTACGTGTTTCGAATACAAAGAATAGGAAAGTTATTTTTCCGTTGCTGCACAGAAAATATATTATGAGAAGAAACCGTTTTAAAGTTTGAGACACGCAAAGTACAATTTTTTTCGGTTGTGAATGAAAAACTATCATCATCTGTTTCTGGTAGGAGGTTCAAAGATAGGAGTTAATCTAATGTGTTAACTGATATGGTCAATACCTATTTGAGACCGAACGCATAGATTTAATGAAATTTTAACCAAGCCATTAGTTTCCAAGAAATAAACTTTCACACAGAATTGGCATAAAGGCGTGTTCAGATATTTTTTATCACATTTTTGCTCATAAAAAGAACTCTACTATACTTACAGTTTCTTGTTATTATTTTGTTATTTTCGGCAACAACGATACTTTGTTCTAACTCCTCGTATGCGATATCAAATGTTGCAATTACGTGAAAGGTACAGAAAGGGACGAAATTATCCATAATGAATCGTTTTGGATTCAATTAAAGTTTATTTTTCATTAAATAAACATATGTTATTGTTAGGCACGAATAGTATTTTTAAGGCTTATTTGTTGGAATTCTGCAACACTTCTAGGCCTGTTACTTTCTTCTCTGTACTTAAGAGAGCCGTAGACGATAAAGTGGTAACTATTCCATTTGAATATAATTTGCATCTGATATTTCGCTTTCATGATCCCGTTACCTGTGTTATGTAGGGCAACAGATTGTTTGTCTTTAATAGTAGCAATTTGTAAATAAGCTAACCTTTTCTTACTAAATTATATCCTTCAGTGAATTTTTTAACTACTTAACCACATCGGAATATATTAGATATGACGGCATTAAAACTGGCCGGTAGGCATATATTGCTCATTATTAAATAGATGCTATATGGCTCATTCCAGCTCTGCTATCGTATAAGCAGAACTTGCTAAAAGTGACGACATTCGCAATGTTTTTTTTACATGACTTGAACTGTATCAGGGCTGGGTAGTCCTCACTACCAGTGAGTCGGGCCTTATGGGGGGTACAAATGCACTAGCGGAAATGTCTCCGCGCCACAGGAGTAATTAAAGCCGCAATGTGATGGTTTACGTTGCACGACATAGATTTCCATGATACGACGACGCAACAGTACACGTCGTCGCAATGAGCCTCGGTAAATCCCTCGTCGTCGTGTAAACAATTGTATTTTTACCCCCGAAGAAAAAAAGGTTCCAGAGGAATTTCCTACCGTGAACGCTCCGCATATAGAATGAGCTCCCTGCCGAGGTTTTCCCTCGGGGCTACAGTATAAGGTTCTTCAAGACTTTCAAGATAGGAGTAAAAATAGGTTTTTAAAGGGTCGGCAACGCGCGTGTGATGCTCTTGGCGTCGCAAGCGTCCATAGGCGGCGGTAACTGCTTATAATCAGGCGGGCCGCATGCTTGTTTGTCACCGTCGTAGTATATATAAAAATAGGGGTGTTATAAGTTTGACATGTTTATTTGTGTATCTGTGTGCCTGTCTCTGACCCCGATTTGAGTGCGGTTTAAATCGAAAGCCTTGTCTGACGAGATGGTTCTTCGCTATTTTTGGTAGAGATCAAAGTCTTTAAGACATTCACCTTTCATTAAAACTAGTGACAGGATGTTAGCCAATTTTCAAGCTAAGCATTCACAATTTTGTGTTTTGTTTCAGTAGCATTCATTAAATGAGGGTCTCATGATATCTAGCTACTTGTGTCAGTGGTGTTTTAATTATTTTATTTGGGTTATGGTCCTAATCTGTTATATTGAAGGCTTGTTAGTATTTACGCACAATCGCACCATCATATTCCGATATGACCTAAGTACCTACAACAGCTAATATGCACCTTTTTACAATTCGCTTTCATGTTGCCATTGTTATGTGACTGCTTCAACAGGAAGAGATTTGTAAACATTCTGCCACAGCATAAGTGTAATAGAACGTCCAAGTCTAAGAAAGTTATGTGTTTTTAAAATTGCTTGAATTTCAACTGTTAGCGTCATAGAATTACGATTTAATGTGACCTAACTAGTGACTGTGTAATTGATTTATATGGAGAATAGTACAGTTCTCCATTCAAATCGTTTGCGCAGTCGCTAGGGATTACGGTCATTGTAAACTGACGGTAGGGGTACTTACACTTCTATTGACGTTCTAGGAAATATTTAGGTTTTTTTTTACCTTTTGAATTAAAGGCCACCATTCCCATAAGCCGTATGTCTGTCAATGGTGTGCTCACATGTCCGCAGTGTTCGCGTAGCTTCATCAATAAGGTAGGCTACGTGAGCCACATGCGTTCTTACCAGCGACAGAACCGGAGTTGACAGCAGTCGTCGTGGCCGAAAGCGGCCGTGAAGGATATATGTATATATATATGGTGCGGCATCGCCACCTATTTCATTCGAATTCTACATAAATAATACATTATTATAATTGTAACACTCTATTTACTTCATATTCTCTGACAAGCTGAGCGTTTTCCGTTTTAGCTTTGTGACTGTATTTTATGCAAGAATCAGATACTTATGCAACAAAGTTATAAGTATTCCGCGCCGCAATTTACTTTCATATTTCCTAGCATTTGCGCCTTACCTAAACCACAAAGTATTCTGCTAGTAATCTTTAGTATGCGTGATTACGAAAGGCGTTACAAGTATAAAAGACGGGTAAGTGCATCTAAATCTAATCCAATTTACTTGTACAATTTTAAGGAAGATGAGGCATCGTATTAGATATCATTTTTTTCCTAATCGATTAGAAACTGTTTCTTCTTCTTTGTCGTTATTTCAATTTAATGCCGTGGGGTCATGACCATCTGATGTCGCTATTCTATGTACCAAGGCCTTCTGCGATCCTACGATAGTTGCATTTATAACATACTGAATAAAGGGACAAAGAAATAAACTTGTTACTAAAACGACAAAAACAACAATATCTAACTATAAAATATGATCCGAAATGGTCCTACCTTTCCTTAGCCTAAAACTAACTCGAAAGCCAGCGCTGAGGCATAGGCGCTTCAGAGAGCTGCAGAAGCGAACGCTGATCTGATCGCATTCAGTCAGTCTCTTTTTGACAAGTATGTGAGTGTGAGAGTGACGGAATGCTCATTAATTTGTCGCGTGATAAAAGCGATCATCATAGGCTGGTTCAATAGTAATACATTTACACGACTAGTACGCTTCCTTCACTGCATCTGGTCGGTGACCTTCTATACAAGTACGTCGTCTATTTTCATCTACGTGACCATGCTACAGTTTACAAGCTTCTCATTGTTTGACAAGCCGTGAAACCGTCCAACTTTGCCCTAGCGGGTAAATTTCCGCATTGTCCTTAAAGCATAAAATAGTGTCCGAATTATTTCATTACCAAATAGATGAACGTACGTATTTATATTTAGCTTAAAAAGTGAGTTCTTAACCTATCACTACATAGTATAAAACAAAGTCGCTTCCTGCTGTATGTCTATCTGTCTGTCCCTATGTATGCTTAGATCTTTAAAACGCAACGGATTTTGATACGATTTTCTTTTTATATGTATAATACATGCATAATTTATCAGCATTGCACCCGTGCGAAGCTGGGGCGAATTGCTAGTTTCAACATATATTTAAAACCGCCGGGACCTTTACCCACTAGTGCAAAATTGGACGGTTTCACGGTGTACATAATACCGCAGAATCTTAACAATTTAACGCTTACGTAATATGTTTGTTATATTCAAATTAACCCTATTAATCTAGATAACAATCTCATTTAATAATTTATTACGCGTGCAAGAGGCGACATAATCTCACGAGGTCGTAACAAGACAACAATAGACATGTATCAAAACAAAAGTGAAAAATATTTACGTAAAGACGAAAGTAAAAGGCCATTAAAGTTTACCTATTGTTTGTCAAGCAGCTTTGCTATAGATGAGAATCACTGGAAAACGGCTTTCCCTGTTATGAAGCAAAGAAATTGTAATATAGGAAAAGTATATTATCGCTGGCCATATATCTTGTATATTATGCACGCCTTTCTCTAATAGCTATTTATGAGTTATGACTATTAAATTGTATGTATCACACTCCTTATAGGTACTTAAAATATAGGCCAGGTATTGCATATGTTTAGCCTATGTCATTCTTCTGTAAATTTATTTAGAAAATCACTCAATTGGGATATAGATATACCTTGGGTCAATGTTTACGAGAGATTCGATGGAAAGTGTGAAAGGGATATTGAAAGAAGAGTTGCTGTTGGTAACATAATAAATGGTGCATTGAACGCCATTATATTGCTGACTTTATGGGCAGCCAGGAAAACTCTAAGAGGGCGCGACTGGCTGTGCATATAGAGGTGTATTGGTTCCAGCACTCATTTATGGAAGTGAAAGCTGGGTGTGGCAAAAGAAGCACGAAAGTAGAATAAATGCAGTAGAAATGAGAGTATTGAGAAGCATGATTGGTGTAAAGCTGTGCGATAGGATAAGAAATAGTGTAATAAGGGAACGCTGTGGTGTGAACGACAATGTAGTCACTAGAATTGAAAAAGGGATGCTTAGTTGGATTGGGTATGTAGAGAGGATGCAGTAAAGAAGATTCACGAAACAAATCTACAAGGCGAATGTGAATGGAAATGTTGGAAAAGGAAGGCGTAGACGAACGTTTCTTGATCAGATTGGAGACGTTATGAAAAAAGGGCAAGTCAAGAGTACTCTAAACCGACGATTATGCATGAGGAGATTAATGAAGGTTGATGAAGCGAAAGATGTATGTCAGGACCGTAGCAGGTGGAAAGATGTGGTCTCTGCCTACCCCGTTAGGAAAAAAACATGATTATATGTATGTATATATGTTGCTGTTTTGCAGTACAAGTCATGTCGAATAGTGACATCACCCCAGAATACTTACTTGGGAGTAAAACAATCATCTTATCGGAAAAGGGGTGAAATTAGTATCTTAAATAGATCTATACAGGGTGATTCAGGAGTCATGAGCGGGAGCCAATGGGATGAGTCACACTGAGCAACTTTTAGTACGGAACCAACCATAAAATCACAAAAAAAATCTGCTGCTTCATACATTTTGGATATTGTTATATCCAAAATGTATATATTTACAACACACAATATATTTTTTCGCGACTTCCTTGCTGGTCCCACAGTGAAAGTTGCTCAACGTGGTTCTCCTCATCAGCCCTGTTACTCTCGCTCATGACTCCTGAATCACCCTGTATTTTACGATTTCAATATATAATTGTAGTTTTTTTTGTACATTCCAATTTCTCAGGCAGCTAAGTAAATCCAGTCGAGCATATAACAAGAAGTCGGAGTTCATGTGAAAGCTTATCATAGTTTAGTTGTTAATGCACTTCTCATGTTTGTTTATGCATAATGTAGTTGTGTAACTTTAACTATCTTATTTATCCATTATAGAGCTTTAACATTAGTTTGAATATGGATAGGCACTTATTAAAAGAATACGAATTGAATTAAAGTGTTAGATAAATATACTTATATTCAATTTCTATTCGTTAGTTTCATCAGCGTTTTTTGCTAAATAACTCAGTATATTTATCAATCTTATTATGATACTTACGATTTATTTATTAGTTTTGTAATAAATATATCTGCCTTATTTTTTTAATTAACAAAGATTCCTCGTTTAAACTCGATATCTAGGTATGACCAAACAAAGAAAGTTGCGTGTTGTTTTTATTGGATTGCTACAAAAGTGATTTGCGAAAAAACATTCTCGGTATAAATCTCAATGTGTAGACAGCCTGACAGCATAACTGGTGATGTTTTTTTTATAGATGCGTTCGTTGCGCTTTAAGATTACCGAAAAAAATCGGTATTACTGTTTCACACTGTTCTAAATCAATCATCTTAACTGAGTACATGCGGTATCGATGTTAAATCGACTTTCTAAGAAGGGTGTAGTTTTTAGCGCGTATCTTATGCAAGTAAACTGCGAAGGGCCCATTGTTTTAAATGTATATTTCTCATGTATATATATCTCTAGCACACAAGCTGAATAAACGCTTATACAGCGCTTATACAAGTTAAATTAACAGTATTAGGGCTTTATAAGTATTTAAAGCAGTCTGTGAAAGCTTGGGAAAGCGCCCATGTTGGCCCAAACATTAGGACTTCGTTAACAGACATTTCTGCTTTAATAAAAAAACCTATAAGACTGTCTCTAGTTAAATTATGGCGTGTCTATTTATAATCGGTCAGTCAAACGCATGAGGTTGCGTGCGTAGTTCCTATTATGCCAATAGTTTCCTACATATGGATAAATTCATCTCTTACGTCCCAAACGGTGTCGTTGTCCATCTATGAAATCAGATACAATGTTTCCTGTAACTTTGACTATGAATATAGCGTTGTACACGCAACAATGTCTCGCGAGGATATTATGTTTTAAGCAACTGTGAGGGGTCTTCAAATGCTAGTGAAATCATAACATGACGTTGTTAAGAGTTATGTAAAGTAAACTAGTCTGCAGTAGTAGTCTCATTGAATGTATTAACCAAAATGACAAAACTATTATATAATTTGAACATCATTTACTGCCCAAATCTTCATTTCTTACCTGTGTTTTGACATGCTGAATATTACTTTTAATCTCTACTTTATAATCGTTAAATGTTTTACCTATTGTAAATTTTATTTTAATTATTGAATTCGGAAACTACATAACATACTATTTTATTATTATTCCAATATTTGGTAATATACACAATTTTAACTTGTAATTTTATTTTTATCGTGAACTTATCTTACCTATTAATTGTCAACAGATGGGCGGTGTCCACGGTGATGACTCGGCAGAACAACCTGGAGCAGACCAGCACGACCGCTTTCATTCCGCTGTGGGACATGTGCAACCACGAGCACGGCAAGGTAAACATGGGGAGAAGCTTGTCCGGCCCGGGACTTTATGTTTTTTTTTTATGTCATTGGGGGCAAACGAGCAAACGGATCGCCTGATGGAAAGCGATTACCGTCGCCCATAGACACCTGCAACACCAGAGGACACCTGTAACACAAGTGCGTTGCCGACCTTTCAATGGTTACGTCTGTACGACCCAGGTGTAAAGTATGGAAACAAGCTTATATCACAATACAAAGTTGTGATTTAATTACGGAATAAATTAAAAACATTTCTAGAAATCAATAACGCAAATTCTGCTTATTAAAATTGCCAGTTCAACATTTTGTAGACAGGCAATGGAAAAAGCGACAAGCGACTTTTTTCCGGAGTATATTTATTTTTACGTTATATTTTAATGTTTTAATCTTTTGGGGATGGCCGAATGGTTACTAATATATACACAATTAATAATTAATTGGAAACTTTAAATATATAAAAAAAAAACTTTGATTTCAAACTTTTGGTGTATACGTAGGTGATGTCCACGACAATAATCCGCCTTATTAACACAGAGCACTCGAAGAACCGATTACGACAGTTGCCATCACATCGGATGACGAGGTGGTCATAACAGCATTAGGTACAGGGCAGTGAATTCATGAATGTCCCAGATCGCAGGAATTTGTGTGTCGGTAGGCAGGTTATTGATTGCCAAAATTAGTGGATCCGGGGCTTTATGTTTTACCGTCCGCGGTGTGTCTACCCGTTTCTACCCGCGTATAGTTGCCGGCAAACTTTTGAACAAAAATGGCGGATCTGCGCATGTGCATTTGTACGTAAATCGGCTACTGCGCAGTCAAGGTCATGCTCTTAAAGTTTGCCGGCAGCTGTAGCTTACTTATATGCTCCAACGTACGTTACTAATCTAAATTGAAACATGGTACGTTTTCAGATAACAACAGACTTCAACAAGGAGTTGAACCGAGGCGAATGCTATGCGCTACGGGACTTCAAGCCGGGGGAGCAGATATTCATCTTCTACGGCGCCAGACCCAATGCCGACCTCTTCTTACATAACGGGTAACTCTTCAATAACTTTTTATATCGCGTACTTTAATCTGTCAATTATAATTTCACAGACAAAATCACAGTAACGCACTTTTTAATCCTGTACCAAAATTCTATACTCTATTGTACCTGCTACAGAACTTTAATATTCATACCTAAGACATCTCTCTTCTCAACTCTAATAATTTCAAAAAGAGAATATCACCATATTTGATTTAAAAAAAAGCACGCTACTGTTCACTGATTGGTTGAAATTACTTGTCAAAAAATTTAACCAATCACGAGGCACCCGCCATGACCATCGCGATCATGTTTTTTTTAATAGGTCAGTTTTAGTTTAACGAAAAAGGTTACATCAAAAATAAAACTTCATAGTGGGGAATGACGATTAAAGTAAAAAATGTTTTTCTTTGTTTTGCTCGTATAAAAAGTATTGTATGCAATAGTTACACAATTAATTAGGTCTTAAAATCTCGTACCTTACTTAGGCCACTCGGCAAGCTTCGTGGCCTAAACGCGGTACTCGACTAAGAACCTTAATTGTGCAACGATTGCATAAAATACTATTCTCTCAAACATGCAAAGAAATGTTGTTATAACGTGCGTTATAACAGGCTTCGAAGTATCATGTTACGGGCGGAACAACTCGAGAGAACTAGGAATTTCATACAAAATTGAAAGCCTAGGCCGGGAAGTTTTTTTTTAAACATGGCGTCTGTGTTCATGAACACAGCTGAATTATACAAATACAAATACTCTTTATTGCACACCTCCAACATCAAGGAATATACAACACAACATGAGATACATTCATATAACCGGCAGAGGTAAACAACAGGAGGTAATTATATTTTATTAATCATGTATTTTTTTATATCATTGCATATGTTTAAGAAAAACACTATACATGCCTTAGCCGTGAAAAGGGTTGCCTGCTTCGTATCACTATCCTTCTTTCTCGGCGTCTGCGGTAATATGTGGCTCTGTGAGCTGTATACCTTGAGAACATTTTTGAAGTGGCTGTAATATGTAATGTTTGCGTTTTCAACCCCCGTACCTACGCCATTTTGAATTGTATCAACGGCTGCTTTGAATATTACTTATGTGTTATTTAATTGTTTCGTGTAACAGATTACATAAAAGACCCTGCACCATACAAATGTTTCTGTTTAGTCCTATGGTTCACTGGTAGAGAATGCCTTATGGCATTAAGTCCGCCATTTGTACTTTTACCTGTGTATTGTGTGCAATAAAGTTTAAATAAATAAATAAATATTATAGCGATCGTGTCCCCATCCCGAACCCACTATGTAAGATTTTAGAACAAAAAAAAAGCCATTTAAAAAAACTTACCTCGCTTAGGATCCCGGGGCCAGCTCTCTTCCATTTAAAGCTCCTTATTCGTTCAAAAATGCTGATTGTTTTAGACATTTTTTCTCTATGATCAAACATGTTTCTTAACATATTATCAATGTTTCTACTTAGAACAAGGCTATTGAAATTTATTGGTATATATTTGAAACCTACAGTTTGAATGAATTTTTGTTTCAAAAACTTCTCGAAATGGTTTTTTTTTTCAACTTATTTTCGACTGCACGCAATAAAAGCATGAAATAGCTAAGTTAATTTCTAGAACACGGGGAAAACTATTATTCAGTTTATAAAGTTGGTTGAAATTATCACTATTTTTGTCATAATATGAAAAAAATAAAATTTAAAAGGAATAAGGCCTCAGTCTAGAAGTTTTTGATTATTTTTTATTATAACACAATATGTCGAATATCGGACTCAATCTAAATTGGTATACGAGCTTTGATTTTGGTACTTTATTGTGTTATGGCTTTAAATGGACGATACATTTCGGTGAATCTTAATCAAAAGGGTTAAACGATATTTGGCAAGGTTCGTTGACCTGCACGCTGTATTAAACTATGGAATGGAGTATTACTAACGTGTATCGCAAATTTAATGGAGTGAAATGTTTATTTCTAGCAATATATCTAAAATATACTTGTTACGATACCGCAATCGTTGCCAATTACTCGTAGAAAGTTATTTTTTAAGTTCCTGGTACTTTCTCTCCAATTTGTTGTAACAAGGACGATAAATTGTTTTCTTTTATGTCGAGTATTATCGGTATTAAGACATGTTTACCGTATTGAAGTATTTTGCTTTTTTATTGCTCTTTCTGAGATAAAATGTGTCGTAAAAGTTTACTGTTTGGTAATTTGGAGTCTGTTATTAACTTGATAAAGCTATTATTTTTGGCAATGTAGGTATTATTTAATAAGCCCATTACAGTGACCATGTTGTAACAACTTAATTCCTTAATAATTTTTCGGTATCCGCGATTGTCACCTTTCGACAAGACAATTTAACCCATTATGACCTGAATGGATGGGTCTTAGAATTATATTTTTTTTTTAAATATATAAATGTCTTTTGTCTTCTCCAAGGTTCTCCAAGTTATTAAAAGTTGAATGTACTTTTTATTTTTGGTAGAAGCGATGGGTGCCAAACGGTACCGCTAGGTATATATACCGGATTAGGTATATCTCGTTTTTATTATTTGAGCATTCCTGACATTTCGGTAACTATTACAGTTACCGTTGTAATTTTCTTTAAATCTACTTGTTTTATTTAAATCTAATTAACGTGAATCATTTCAATAATTTTATACATAAATCACACGTTGCATTTTATTATTTCGATTGTATTTTTTCTTGGAACAATATGCCTTATTAATGAAATTAAAATTACACTCAATTATTTAGCACTCAATATTCATTTTGATCAACAACAATAACTAAAACGAATGGGCTCCTCATTTGTTTATTGCTATCTAGTATGTAATCAAGTCATTGTCTACTAAATATACATACCTTGTTGTGTATCAGGTAGAGCAATGATGCGATCCATATAATATATCGTTACGTCAACGTTTCGAATGTGTTTTGTAATCCAATGAGTTGATAACTACCTACAACAATATTTCTGGAACCAATTTATACCCTTATTTCAAGACGGGGGCTGATAATATTTAAAAATGTATGAAACATGTAATGTCTCATTTATTTTAATGTGGGTACACCACAATTTTAATTTTTTATTTAAGCCTTTAATACCAAGATCAAATGTTTATCGTATTTTGGCAATCTGAACTAACCAACTATAGGACCAATGAAACAAGCAAAACGACACACCCTTGCTTCTATTGAGCTTTTATCGATATTTCGTCATTTTCTAATTTGCGATGACACTAAACGAAATTACGTTAAATTTAAAACCTTCCAGAAATTTCGTGGCTTACTTACGAGATTAAAATGTCAAAGTTCTGTCATCGCTATCTTCAGCATTACCATTTTTTCACCGAAATGAAATATGAATTTATTCATCATAATTTAATCGCAATTTTAATATTAAAACTACTGTGACACATCTTTAATAATAATAAAATGGTTAAAAGCTCACGTAAAAATTGTCAGGAACAGTCCGACTAGTGTGCGTAGTATCAGTGGGTACTTAGTAGTGAAAATACAGTGACAGACAGTCCAGTAGTGACAGTGCAAAAGCCCTTCCCTCCTCCAGCCGCGCTATCTGCGCGGGCGCTGAGAGGGACGAGGAGAGCGAAAACCAGTGCAGTGGTCCGTGAGTCGCATAGCAGCAGGGATAGCTGTCCCTGTTGAAGAACTCCATATGAGTTCGTAACATGTCAGGCCGTTCCTGACAATTTTTACGTGAGTTTAAACCGTTTTATAATTATTAATCGCAATTTATTTAATTTCCAGTTTCGTGTATCCGGACAACCAGCACGATAGTCTCTCCCTGGCCCTCGGCGTGAGCTCGAGTGACCCTCTGCGAGACATCAAGCTCGGCTTGCTCACCAAGTTGGGTCTTGCTGGTGTGACCCACTACAGTTTATACCGAGGAGACCCAATCAGCCCCGAGTTGCTGGCTTTTATCAGGATATTTAACATGAACCAAGGTGCGTGTGCCCATGGACCAGTTTTCTGTACCCGAACTACCAGCAGGCCTATCCCTGGCCCTTGGAGTCAACTAGAGTGACCCTCTACGAGTCATCAACTTAGCCCTATTGAACTTGGACTTGCTGGCTTGACGCATTGTAGGAGACATAATCAGTCCTAAATTGCCAACAACAGTGCCAATAACTTCAGGTTATCACATTCGTATACTAGTAGCGTGTAAAGTCGTATATTTAATTAACGTAGTTTTAGTTAAACGTCGTTGTTTATTCCCGACCTAGACTCATCTGTAGGTTGTGCCTCAGCACTGGCTGTTCAAATGGCGCAACGTTAGTGAACGTACATTCGTATTTAGTTTAGATTTTTGCTGAACACACTAGCGTCATCTATACGTTTCTCCCGATTTCACGGCTGCGAGTTGACTTTTAAATAAAAATAATAAATAAATATTAAGGGACAATCATACACAAATCGACCTAGTCCCAAACTAAGCAAAGCTTGTACTATGGGTACTAGACGACGATATACATAATATATAAATAGGTACATATATAGATAACATCCATGACCCAAGAACAAATATTTGCCCCGGCCGGGATTCGAACCCGGGACCGCCGACTCAGTAGGCAGGTGTCTACCAACCGAGCCAAATGCGTCGTCAAGTCATTTTGTATCATCTTAAGTTCTGGTTTCGGTGCCGTCACATGGAGACGGTCGCTATGTGACGGTACCGCTATCCTAGGAAACCCAAGCTTTATCGCGAATGTCACCCCAACAGTACTTTATTTTAATTTCAGAGGAGCTAACAAAGTGGTCGACGGACGGGCTCCCGGGCGAGTTGGTGTCGGCCGAGCCGGCCGGCGCGGCGGCTGTGGGCGCGCCCGTCGACAGGCGCGCCTACACCTACCTGCTCACGCGCTGCGGACTTATACGGGCCATGTATAAGGCCAAGGACACAGCTGAGAACACACATACGTATGTATTTATCCCACAATTCTTAGGAATTATGTGTCAAGTATGAAGTCTTATGAACCAGACAAGGTTGACGGAGACTGTTCTGGGTCTATGGGTCAAGCGATCCTAAACCTACAAAACACAAATAATAGACGTTTATTGCTTGAGCGAGCGAAGCGAACACAGCGTCTCAGTTTCAACTTGGCCTCAAATTTTGTATCACCGAATTCTGGCTGTTCTTGACTGCAGGTCGCATTTTTCAACCCATTCTCGTTAAATTTTGTAAGCAGGTTCGATAATAATACCTATAGTTAATTTTTTTGTATTTGAAATTGTAAAAAAAAAACATGTTTCAGCCATTTTCAAGCAGACTCGCAACGTCAGCTCTGTGCTACTGCTAAATATTAAAGTGTGTGTATTATAGTTGTAATCATATCTTGTAGGTCTGCCTTTCTGTGAATTTCTGCGAGAATTTAGAGGGCTAGGGCCTCCAGGTACTTAGTATTTGGGCCCCTACCTCAAAACGCTTTTCAGTAAATTCAATAGTAGGTAGTAGTATTTTAAGTGATAAATAAGGAGAAGATTAGTATGGTGCAAGCCCTACTTCAGGGACTGGGGCCCCTAGTCTGGCTGGGCCCCTAGACCCGGGCTTTGTGGGCCTAGGGGTAAATACGGCACTGAACTGGAGACTGCAGGAAAGCAACCTTATTAACAAATATTGTCTATTGACGGCGGTGGGGCATGGAGGACCAAAGTCAGTGATGTTATTTTATAACATTACGATATATGGTAATGTTATGTCAACCCCGCCCGCAACAACGCCGCCGCCTCATATACGGTATTACAGAAATTACTGGCAACAGAGTACTTCTTATCTACACAAACAAAAATCTATACAGTTGCCGAGAAACTTCTTGACCCAAAATGGCGGATCTGCGCATGCATATTTGTACGTAAATCGGCTACTGCGCAGTCAAGGTTAGGCTCAAGAAGTTTCTTGGCAACTGTAATATGATGATATGTGTGTATATAATATAATGTAGTGTATGCAACTTTACATGCCTTAAGACTGACCGATGTTTGTTTGTCCACAGCAAAAACATCAAGTTGCTGAAGGAATGCGAAGTACAAATCTTAGATGGTGCCATCAGGTATTTAGAGGACGTTTTGAAGAAACTACCCGCCGCTGCGTCCAACTGAGACCAGTACATATCGACGATGTTTTTCAGGTACCTCACATGCAATCCGTATATTTAAATTACTGTTTAAGCAACAACAATTTAATGTGCGCTTACACATTTTGTGTTCATTCATCATTCTTCCGTAGAATGATATGTAACTTGTAATGTCAGTATTTTATTTACGAACACACAACTATGTTTTTTGAAATATTTTTTTAGTGTTGGTAAACTTTACACTACATTTTTTTTATTGCTATATAGATACAAAGAGCACGCAAAGAAAAATTATATATAAAATAGCGGTCCACACTAGGACTCGAACCCGGTATCTTTGAACTACCGGTCCAACGGTCTTAACCTTTCGATCAAAGACGACTGTCACTGTGTACGTCTTTTGGCCTTAGTAATTACACACAGCAAAATGATCTTAAAGTGTGTAAGTGCACAAAGGTTTATTTAAATGCATAAATAGGTACTTTAAAAACAACGCCGATATGTATAAACGAGGGCCAAAGTCCAAAAGTATAATTATGGAATTCTATAAACTGTATATATATGTCAGTGGAAATCATTGTGACAACGAACCCACGTTAACTGATAAAGGAATCAGTGCAGATTTAAATAATGCCCTGGTTAGATTGAATTATAAGAAAAATAGTCAATACATATTATGTATTGCATAACTTGATATACACATTACACAGTTAAATAGACGATTTTCAATAGATAAAGCTTGACTTGACGCTACATAATAATATTCAATAAAACTCACTATTGCACGTAGCCAGCTTCAAATTAGGAGTATTTTTTCAATTTTACGGGACTAAAGGGGTTTTACTGAAAAATGGCATTAAGAAGGTAGTTCTGGCGTGAAATTCTGTTGTCCAACTACACGCCAACTGCAAGTGGACTGTGCAGTTTGGATGCAGTTACGCTAACTGCTTCAGGACTACATGTGAATTACATCTTGCAGCTGGGTACAGTAGGTACAAATACTGTCCATCTGTATCGGCCCTAACCATAACCACTAAAGGTACGTAATAATGTACTAGTTTCATACGCACTTAGAGAACGTTTCTAGTAAATATTACTTGCGATACTCACTCTTATGAAGATAGCTTGATCATTTTATCTGTCATTAATCGTACTAGTACTATTTCTCATATCATATAATATGTATGGTCACTGGTCAGCATCAACTTAAATTGTCAGATACTTTTATTGCTGAATGTATGTATGTAGGGGAACCTGGGGATAGTTGATCCCCATTTTGATTATGGACTCTTTTTTTTTATTTTTTACAGTATTGGAGATCTTTTCAATACAAAATATTCAAAATTTATCTATTCATTGATAGTTTGAATGAAAACAAGATTATGCTACAATTTAACTCAATATTAAATGAAATGAAATGAAATAATTTACTCAGTAAGTAAGTAATTTGTTTACCCCTAATTGGGAGCCTTTTTAAACTTTTTAACTTTGTCGTAGTCGGGCGAAAAATAATATATCATCGACAGCTCTATGAATCCTAGGATAGATAAGACTTGATCCCTCACGGGGACACATGATTCCGTCATCATGTCACCCCCAAATCAAAAGTTCTCAAGTCTCCCCATACATAGTGTTGTTATAAAACATGCGCTACTCAAAACTATTTATCACGTATTTGAACGTATTCAATGACAATCTACACTTGAATAAACGACTAAAACAACAAACACACTGAAACAATAGCATTTATTTCACTTTTCATTAAATAAATCAAGTTAAAACTTACCGAAAATTAAGTTCGACGCGACACAAATATTTCAACGGCCACCATGTGCAAAATACTGACGTGAGTCACAACGTGCCACGAAAGAACGTGAAGTTAGGCATAAATGAATGAGTGTTGCTAGCGTAAGAAAACGTATCGCGTTTGGTTGAATTTTAAATTAACTTTAACAAGTCTCCCAAGGGATCTAGTCTCCTCAGGTTCCCCTACATATCGATACCTTAGTTCACATTCGTACTAATTACATTTTTTTTGCCAGCGAAGTTTAAACCACATGAAGTTGTGCACTAACGTCTTAATTGCAACAACTTTTTCCGAAAAGTTAGTACCAGTGTGAACTAAGGTATCGATATGTGTCACACATAATGTGTGATAGTGTTGTTTTGCGTAGTAACAAAGTATCTATATTTTAATAGAGCAATATTATCCCTAAGCAATTGACTGAAGTTTTAACCACCCTGAAAATGTAACATAGAACCCTAAAGGGGCTTCTTAACTGGCCATGTTTTGCTGCAATTTGTGGCCCGGCCATTATTTGCATCTTGCTCTAGCGTAGGGTATCCGAGAAGGACGGCCATAGTTGCAGCAAATTGCAGCAAATATGGCATGTTATAGGATATATCGTCGGGGATAGTGCAATGCAATACCGCGTAAATAACAGTTATCGATAAAGTTCTCATTTCAATAAAATGCTTAGCATTTGTTTGCATATTGATTCGTATCTACACTTGTTACTTACGCGGTATTGCACTATCCCCGACGATATGGCATTATATAGAGACCCCTTAATATTGGGCACGCGGACAGTTAATCGAAGTTTCAATAAAGTTTCTAGGAATATAACTTTGCGACTCGGTAGTAGTTTTGAATTAGTCAAGTACCTACTGAATTGTATAAAAGATTGGATAAGTGAATAATATACCTACAATTAAGAACAAAGTAATCATGACAGTATTTTTATATTTTAATGTGGACGGTGTAACTCTCCGCCCATAACTTGCTTTATTTATTACGCTTTTTTTTTAGTTTTACCACGTAATCAAAGATGTAAGTACAGTCAGCAGAAGAAGTTGCTACGCACACCAGGTGCTCAAAGTTATATGATCAGGGTCTTATATATTGACTGCTCGAATAATTTTTCGTTGAATTGAATGTTTCATTTGGCCGATAAATAATTTCGAGGAAAGCATTTTTCTTGGCAACCGTAAACTATTCTGAGATTGTTATACGATGACGCGTTTGGCTCGGTTTGTAAACACCTGCCTACTGAGCCGGCGGTCCCGGGTTCGTTTCGGCCAGGGCAAATATTTGTGTGATGAACTCGAATATTTGTGCTTGGTTCATGGTTGTTCTATGTATTTCAGTATATGTTTATCTATATAAGTACGTATATCGTCGTCTAGAGTAGGTACACATAACACAAGCCTTCTTGAGCTTAATTTGGGACTAGATCGATTTGTGTGAGGTTGTCCGATATTTTATTATTATTATAAAACAAACCTAACCTAATCAATAGGATATTTGCAAGAATTATGAAAATTTATGACTACAAAGGATTAAAAATTCTGCGAAACTTTTCGGCAAAAGGAAACATTTGTCGAAATAAGTTTCTAGGAGTTAAAGGGCTTGACGACGCGGATGGCGCAGTGGTTAAGCAACTGCCTACTGAGCCGACGGTCCTGGGTTCGAATCCCGGCAAGGGCAAATATTATGAACTCGAATATTTGTGCCTGGGTCATGGATGTTATTTGTTTAAGTATGTATTTCTCTATAATTATAAGTATGTTTATCGTCGTCTAGTGTCCATAACACAAGTCTACTAGAGCTTGCTGTAGGACTAAATTGATTTGTGTGAGGTTGTCCGATAGGTACATATTAAATAAAAAGAGGCTCCTATATGCACACGGATCTAAGATCAAGAGAATAAGGATTGTACAGATCATTGTGAGCGTGTTGTTGCTTAGCTATTTATGCTGCTGGCTGTACATATTTGCCGCATTGTCAAGTAGGTAATGCCGCGCTAGATCAAAATATAGATCAAAATGTTTGTATCTTTATTCCATTGAAATAAGTTGACATTGATTGGCTGAACTTACTGCCAATATCCGTAACGCAGCAAGAATCATGGCTACTTTAACCATAGAGCAAATCACAAAATTTTCATTATCTTACCCCGGGATTTTCGGTGCACTAATGATTTAACGCCTACTGCCGACCTAGTGTTAATGCATTCACTGCCAGGCACGCCCCCTGGCAGGAACCAGGCCTAGGAACAAACTTGTATGAAGGTGAACGCGGGTCCATATTGGCTCATATAAAATTCTTATTCATAATTGTCATCGGACATAATTTTCGTAGTCATAATTTATACTTTTCTCTGAAACAAATAACTTTTCAGGATTGTTATAATACAAACCTTTTTTACTGTTTTTAATCCGGAGAAATGCATTGACTTGCGTACGTAACGTGCGTAGGGTCCCATCCCTCGGGGGTAGAGTCAAATATTACGCATTCGTGATGTGGGGCTCTCTAGTCCGCGAGGGACTAGCCTACCCACTAAAACTCTGGGATGCTGCCAACCCACATTAAAGACACACTGTAGCATAGCAGTGTGCCTTACCCTCAGCCACTTCCCCATGCCCCCAGGAAGCGGGGACCGTCACCGACACACGGTGCTTCGGTCCCACCCTCCTTGCGAGGGAGAACAAACGCCCCTACCCCTCAACCGGCCATGCGACTTATAATACAAACCCTACCTAAGCTAATGGGTTTTACTCTCAAAACTCTCGTAAAGTTAATAATTTCAGTTATGGCAAACGACTTTATGACTAACAATACGTTATGACAATCAATCGTTAATATCGTTATGTGAAAAAATGCTCACCCGGGTGAACGAATAAAAACGTTGCTGGCAGTGAATGTGTTAAATCATCCGTACACCGAAAACCACGGGTCATGTTCATTAAGGCCAAAACAGAGCTTCCAATCTCGAGATTGTCTATACTACAAATTCCGGGATTAGAAGCCCTATAAAGCATCATTGTATCCTAAATGCTGAAACAGGATAAGTTCGTATTACATTTGTATGAAGTGACACAAAAATTAAGGGCATTATTTTGTGTATAATGCAATTGCAACGAATAGGTATATTTGTTATTTATATTTTGCGTGCGTTTTATACTTGGTTGTTTATGTTACAAATCATGATGATAATGTTACTTACAAACTTATTATAATTTGTGTTGTTAAAACTTTGTTTTATTTAAACTTTAACCCCCATGACTCTCAAACATATTAAAATACACATGAAACAGGTTTACTTACGTCGTTTAAACGAATATGCCTCCACATGTTTTGAATCGGTTCGCGATTCATCACCAGGAGCTCCGATCACTTGATCCGGTTGAATCTCCAAGCGTTAGAACTGCACGGTTTTATCGTCATTCTCGACTATTACCATGCTATTGCCACAATGTTACAAAATTAAAATAAGATTCCAGTGTTTCGGATTCATAACAAAATCAAAATTTTAACGCGTCTTTCACCATCATTTGGTCCAAGAATTGTTGAGATAAGAATGATGAAAATACGCCTTAAAATGCTGAGGAAAGTAAAATAAAAAATAAGTTTAGTCTTTCTGTTAAGGTTTTAATTTTTAATTTTCAATTTACAGTTAACAGTTTCGGAAGTAAAAAGTTTGTAAAAATATAACTCTAAGAATAGATCTACTAATATTTACAATTGTATTACCTAAATGTTTTCGTCTATAAATTATGTATAAATACTGATAAATAATTTCTAGAGAGCTCTTAGTACGAATATTCTAACCTTATTCGAATATGTTTGTATCGCATTATCACAACTTTTACTGAGAGAGAAGGCTTAAAATGTAACTTAAAAGTACCAGACAAACAGAAGGAGGTATATTTTAATAAAAAATACAAATCCTCTCAATTTGTCATTTCTTATATTCTATTGAGTATAATTATTTAAATTGTTGACAGGTCGATCGCTTAACTCGAAAATCCTGTTGGAGTAAAAGTAGGATGTGGGTGCCACTTGTAATTTCTCGCGTGATGGCGCTAGTAGGGTATTTGTTTTCGAAACGCTACCTCCATTCTTTTTCTCCGCATTAGGAAACTTTGTGCTTTCTCTACCTACCTGATTCTGAAATCATGAATAATTTCATCCTAACAGGAGAAAAAAAAATGACCCGACACTCCCGTTCCTTTTCCGTTACTTTATTGTATTTTCTACATGTTATTTTCAAATAACGGAATGGAAAATACAATACTTAAATTGTAAGTAATTTTTGGAACACATTTTTTCTCCTATCTGGATAATAAGTAGAGTACCTACTTGTAATCCTGAGTACAGGAAGGATAAAGTTTCCAAATTTCACAAAAAAATAAAGTGAGCATTTTGAAAAAATGCCCAGCAGAATGTATAATTATTGTGTCACCTTCCGCAGCTATTTCAATCTCACAAAAAAATCTCAGTTATACATTAGATCTAATATTGTTAATACTTCACTTCAGACAAACATCCAAAGTTATTCTAACTCAAATTCTAACTAATGTAGACAAAAGACATTCAATAAATGATTATCTACAAATTAATGGAATGCCCTGTCCTGTGATATATTATGTATACTTTATACTTTTTTTTACTGCCTATGGGTTTCTTTTTTTTTAGTAGCCTATTACGGCATTCCAGTCACGGGCAAATGCCTCCATCTTCTTTTCACTTATTGAGTAAGGCCTCGCCTGTAGATCATATTAATAATTAAGTTTAATTTACCTACAACTAATGAGTAGTTTAACTAAGATAAGAATAAGATGGCTGTGGCCGACAAAGGAAAATTTCTCCACTGACACCAACGTCTGCCACAGCCGTTCAATTTTCTATGATCAGAAACTTAGTAATTCAAGGCGCTACTTTTCAATCTCGGAGCACTTATTTTGGCTATGGCGCCAGGGTCACGGTGGCTATACCGCATGGCGTTAATAAGGTTAAATTCCAGATACTCAATACGGGTGCGATTGTCTATTTTAGGTTGTGCAAAAATATGTTATGTATCTTCGTCGTCTGTCTATTTATCAGTAGTGTATATTTTAAACATTACAGTGTCCAAAAACAATGCAAACTAGACATGAAACAAAGACAAGGCAATAACTATAGTACATTACCTACATACCTAGATAGGGCGGGGAATTCGTGAATATTCCAGATCGCAGGTGTTTGTAAATATATGATCTGAGGTTTTACGAATTACCGCCCGTGGTTTGTCTAAAGTTTTACGTCTAGCATTAGCTGGGTAGTGAGATTTTCTCCCCAGGCGGGCAGAAAATCCTACTTCTACTACTTACGGCCTAGGCTAAGGTGACGTAAATATACATTACCACCATGGCATTTTTAATATGTCATCGTCATCACCCATTTTAGTGTGTTATAGTGCTCTCTGAATTTCAACTGGGGCTAATTTCAGATTTTCTAATGGCATATGTGCGAAATATCACCACAGTATCTACTACAACCATGTGTGGTTTTACTTTGTAACTTTTGAGTTACCGATAGAAATTATGGCTCAAAGGCCATGGCCAGGTCCCCACCCAGGCCCCGTCTGACAAATTATCTTAGACACCAATGGGAGCTACCCCTATTGAAGACACTGCCTTTACGTTTAAGAGCCAGCGCACACTACGGCTTGTGGCCGCGACAGTACGTCTCTCTTTTTCTCACTTCAAACGTGGAAAAGAGGCAAGGTACTGTAGCCGCCACAAGAAGCCGTAGTGTGCGGAGCCAGTCGAATGGAAGTCCTTAGGCTAAGTTGGCCGGTTTACTTGATCCGTCCCTTGTGCGGCACGTAGGCGTGGCTCGGCGCGCGCGCCTCCCGGCGCCAGCCGCGCGCCGCCGCCAGCAGCGCGGCCGCCAGCGCCGCCGCGAGCACGCCGCCCGACACCAGCAGGGCCGACAGCGCCGACGTCTTCATACACGTCTGGCCTTCCACAGGACCTGGAATAAACATAATTACATACCTATCATAAATGCAGTGTTTGTCAAAAGACTTAAAAATATTTTGATACAAAAAGCATACTATACTGTAGAAGAGTTCTTGGAAGACAAATTAGAAGGTAATACAAAATGAGTGCAACAAATCAATGTTCAATTTTAAATTAATTGCTATTGTAATTATAGTGTAAAATATAATGTTGTTTAATATTGAATAATTAATTGTATGTAATTTAGAATAAGTTGACATGTAACACTGTTATCAATAAAAATGAATATGAATATGAACAATGAATACATAAAGGTCACTATCTATACTCAGTACCGTATATCCCTAGGCCCACAAGGCCCGGGCCCAGCCAGTCTAGGGGCCCAGTCCCTGAAGCAGGACTTGCACCATAATAATGTTGTCCTTATAGGAGGGGGGGGGGGCGGGGGGGGGGGGGGGGCAAATGCCAAGTGCCTAGGGGCTCTGGCGCTCTAGGTACGGGCCTGTCTATACCTATAACTACATCATACAGTGAGATAATCGCACGACTGCATTGTGGAATAAGTTGTTGCTTGCGCTATTTCCGGTATGACCTTCAAGAGAAAAGCGTACTCCCACCTGAACGGTCGGCAACGCACTTGTGACTCCTCTCGTGTTGCAGGTATCTATGGGTGACGGTAATCGCTTTCTATACATATATAGTCACGAAGCGTAATTTGTTGACAACTAAAACTCACTAGGTAAGTAACAAATACCTACTTAAAGCAATTATCTGAGTATCATTCTACGAATTAAATAACTACGAGATTTTGAAGAGCATGGCAGTTTTAGTGACTTTTGAATGTCACCAGGCGATATATTCGACAATCTAAATAGCGGTTCCTTCATGATTTTCATGCTTTGATCGGTAACAATTGATGATTACCAATCAGTTCAGGGTTTAACTGACCATGGCTTGCGGCGAGCTCGCTGTCCTCCTCGCCCTCCTGGAGCACCCTCAGCGACTGGAACAAGGAGATGTTCTCGGAGAGGCGCGGCGGCGGCGTCGGCGCCGGCATCTCCACTGAACGCCGCCGCACTGACTTCATATTACGCCAGTGACACGGTTGTGACTGCAAAGAAATAGTTGCTTAGAATAAATACGCCTAGAACGATAGTCTTCATACAACAGTTTAGGTTTTATGTGTAGGTACATGTCTTCGAACCAATCATAGAGACGTTTTGCTTGTGATATTGACGTTGTGACAGATGCGTATGGGCGTAACTGAGCCTGTGACACTAAAATTGGCTTCACTTTCAAGCGCTGACTAGGTTTCTAGGTGTATTATTCTGACTGTTGGTAAAATCCTCTCATATGTCTTAAGTATTAAAAGTTATTAGTATTAAAAGGTTTGCAACAGTTTAAAAAGTCCCAGCAAGAATCAAAGAGTAGTGACCTATACATATTCCAAAAGAAGATGACTGCGGCTTGACATTAGCCTTTAACTACAGGCTACTATGACGCTGAGCTAATTCCCTGCCTTCTTTCTTCACGATGTCTCAATCATGCAGAACCTTTAAACTCATTAAACCATGTTATAATGCTATTTCATCCTTAATTCCTATCAACCGAACAATAAGTTAGACCTAATCTTTATGCGTCATGCATATCGCTACATAATCCTCCTAACTTACTTGCCTTGTAGTTAGTTCCCAAGATCAAGTTATCTCATCCTCTGAACAGCTGGTACTATTGGATTCGGTCTAACTGAATCATGTCACCGCTGAATACAGTTTTGCCTGCCATTTCCCGTGCCACAACTGATTCCCTTGGTAATGAATTGGTGGTTTAGTCTTACTGGATATGCTAGCCCAAGTAGAACTTAGCTGCATAAAGGCTGTATACTATGAGTAGTGCCGTAGGCCCACAAGGCCTAGGGGCCGCAGTCCCAGAAGCAGGACTAGCACCATACTTATGTTCTCTTAGAGGACGGGGCCCCAAAAGCACTTGTATTGGCATTTGAGTTTGATTTGGCAAGAGAGGTCCCTGGTCCCCTAAGTCCGGGCCTGATTATAACGCTCTCCGCACACTACGGCTTCTTGTGGCCGCCACAGTACACATGTCACTTTTCCACGCTCGAAGTGAGAATAGAGAGATGTACTGTGGCGGCCACTAGAAGCCGCGTAGTGTGCGCCGGCTCTAAGCGCTTACGCAGCTTGTGCTACTTGGATAGGTTCTTACCGGGCACCTGCCGTGGCACATGCGCACGTCACACTCGATGTAGAGAGCGGGCGAGCCGGTGAAACGGAACGTCTTCATGTAGGCGTACACCTGTGTCTCGAACACGCCCGCCTCCGACCAGGACCCTCGGAACCGGGAGATTAGTTTGTCGTCCACTGGGCATCTGGAATGTGAGAGTAATATGATAAGGAGCATCCTTAAGAGAAAGAAAGAAATACATTTTTTCGTGACGTGACTTTTAAACATAATTTTACATAAAGGGTGGGACAGAAATGATAAAAAATATAAAACAATAGGCAACCATAATAATTATTATGACTGTGCTACTATGCGGTCCCCCCTCAGCATGATGCTAGCTCGGGAGCCAGCGCTGATCTTCCGGTGGGACCATAGGTGGCGCCACGCAGAGCTACACGCACGAGCGCGAGTGAACATATCACTGCAAATTTTTCCAAATAACAAATAGAATCGTGAATTGAGCCTAAAGCTGCTAGATTAAACGATCATCGGTATCGAGATAACATCGGTGGTCGGTCGGCTGTGACAAACTACCACAAATGACTCCACTGATTATCATAAACTTTGTATTGTTTTCTTCAAATCCTGTGGTTTTGGAGTTGGTACTTCTTTATTTTTTTTGTGGCGTCACCCCTGACTACATTGCTTCACCGCTTGGCGTTCAAAAGAGTACTGAAGGCGACGTACCTATAAGAGCTATTAGAAACCGACTAGAGACGCTGAAATGTCAAATGTAAAGAATGATGGCGTCTTTGGATGTAGTTTGTTGGTCTGGTCCTCTTATGAAGTAAAGGCCCAGGTAGAGCCGCCCGAATGAAAATGTTAGTACTAGAATTGCTTCTACATACCCGTGCTCATCGATGAGTTGGATACGCTTTGTAGCCCCGTTATGTGCGAAGCAGTCGTTCACCACGATGTCGAAGCCGTCTGAAATATAATATTTAATAGGTACTTTGACTAAAAAAAAAACAATTAAGTATACGAAAATGGGAAAAGTCGAGCCTCTGAGAAGAATCAATTAAATGAGGAGAAAAGTAATTACTTTCTTCTTCTTCTTCGTATCGCTCTTGTTAGAGCGGACGTAGTATTGACCTATTTATTAATTAGGAAAAGTAACCTGGAGAAATAGGGCGTATACGTACGTAGGGTAGTACGTACTAGACGAAAAATTATATCTTGATGAAGGTATGTCATATGGGGACTACATGTACCGTTAACTTGCGTGTCTCTCATTCTAGCAACGTGCCTTAATAAGTTGGTGCATGTTGTATATAGAGCCTCAATGATAACCATCGTAAATTGACATTTGATACACAAGCCAATCTCGAAGCATCGTATGAAAGTCGTAAAAGACAATTGCACACTCAAGTTCACTCTCAATCAGTAAAAGTTAGTTAACCATAACGGCATCAGTCCGATTTGGTCGTGGCAATGAACCTGATCGTACGAGTATGTCTGCGCAGGATTGCGATAATGGTCATTGAGGCAAGACACGCGATCAGATCGTGCCGTTATATCCAGTGCCCTTATAGCGGTACGATTTTCAAGTCTTACGGTGCTAAATTCGGCAGATTGTAAGGTTTTCGGTTCTTCTAGGGCTCTTCCAGTCATCCAGTGGGCATTTTATATTAAGGGTCCTTTACTTTAGTCTTAGCTAGCCTATTTAAAGGCACTTCGATAAAACAAAAAGTATCTGTCTCAACAATCTTAAAGGTATTACAATGGGGAGATAAATGCGACTCCCTTTATTGGTTTCCTATTCTAGCTAGTAGTCGACGAATGACAAAGAACTAGCTTTAAATACTAGTGGTCGAGAAACATCTCAAAATTGCTCCTGTTTTGTTTTTGATCATAGGAATCGAGTGGAACTGTCAGGTCAAGGAGATTGGAAGCCCTCAAGAGATTATATCAATTTACCATAGGTGCTTCTCATGTAGATAAGCAGGGTCAAAGGGTCCCCTACTCGCACGGGACCTGACACCCGCGCACCGCTCGCCCCGTAACCAGCACGGATTTCCATGTAGCACTCCGGCGGTTGTAGCGTGAACACCACGGGATTGCCGGTCGCCACTCTGTATTCATACATAATCTATAATGTTTTAATTCATCATAATTTACTTCACCTTTATAAGGAAAATCATTTTTGTCCTCAGAGCCAAGTACCCAATTTAACAGTATCGCACTACTTTTTGAGCGGGAGGGGATGAAAATAGTAAAGCATGTAAAATATTAGCACCAGTCAGCAGTCACGGGCCACACAAATAGGATAGCAACTGTAAGGGGTCTTAAGTGATACGTAGTATAGGTTATGGGTTATCACGGGCTACTTTTCCGCAACTCGACGTCTTACAATGCGCCTATTTTGCAGTTGCGTGGTGATACGTAGTAATGACCTAGAAATGGAATTCAAACCTAACTTGTATTCAACTCACTCGACATCCAAGAAAGGGAAGGTAACAGTCTTCCAAAAGTCGTATCCGTACTCGCAGGTGACCTTGAAATGCTCGTCCAGCTCCTCCTCGATCAGCGGGTTGTACTGCACGGTGATCGTGTTCCACATTAGATTTTTCTAGAACAGATACCGAAGAAACATTAAAAGTAAAACTCACAGGCCACAGAAGTATTCCTATCTGGATCAATCTCCCATTTTACACTTCAGCACACTGATTAATTTTTCTACGGACTATTACATCATACGAAGTTTCTTCATATCCATCGTTACCAAGATAAGTTGTAGAAATCGTTTAAATGGTAATCCGGACATATTACATAACTATCTCACATGAGCATAGGAAACCACTATCGATGCAGGATACCGATGTCGCAATGTGAAGAAGGGAAAATATATCCTCTGGACTGATGGGTCTATAGGTTAATATCGCAGGAATCGTGCGGGCAATGCAAAACCAATATTCAGCGATGGACATCTTTTGGACGAGAATAACTGGTGATGTTTTAATTTTAATTGGCAGCCCTGAATCGGTTAAGCAGAAATTAAACTTATCGTTGCTAAATCAGTGGAACCTTGAGGAAAGATTGAGCATCTTCTGGAGTGTTTATGTATCGTTGGAGTGTTTTCTAGAGTCATCGTGCCTATTCCGGACGATAGTTCGCTGCGCGTTTTTTTTGCTGAAGACTGATGAGGTAAAGTTTTGATGGTCATAACACTTACCTACCTAGGTCATATTTAGACCTTTTAAAAACGTATGGTGTAAGCTATCACAAATATCCAACTTACAGTAGGATGCTTCCTAGTGTCATCGTGCTGGCTGTTCCGGCCGAGGGTTCCGCAGCGGTTCAGCTGGATGTAGAACTCGTAGTAGTCGCGGCCCGACCCGTTGATGTACATGCAATCTGGGTCGTACGAGTATCCTGGAAGAACAACACCAATCATCATTTTTAGGGTTCCGTACCCAAAGGGTAAAAACGGGACCCTATTACTGAGACTTCGCTGTCCGTCCGTCCGTCTGTCACCAGGCTGTATCTCAAGAACGGTGATAGCTAGACAGTTGAAATTTTCACAGATGATGTATTTCTATTGCCGCTATAACAACAAATACTAAAAATAAAATAAAATAAATATTTAAGGGGGGCTCCCATACAACAAACGGGTTGGTTGCGTTAACTCTGCACCTCATTTGTATGGGGCGCTATACATACCAGGTGCAAACTTAACTTAACCACTTAAGGATGAAAAGTGTTTGTACGGAACCCTCGGTGCGCGAGTCCAACTCGCACTTGCCCAATTTTTTAAATACCTTGCTATACTTACTAGAGACAGACTCGACTCGAAAATATTATTTCTTCACATAAGTTAATTAATTGTAAGCAGCAGCGACGTTTAGGAATCCCCTTTATACACTGTTTTAAAATCTAAATTCACTCACAGGAATTGTATTCAGGATCGAAACCAAAATGTCGGTAGTTAAAGTAGAGTCTAAGGTTTGCGTTATCTATGGTTTTGTATGTCACGCGATAAAATTAAAATGCGTCTGTCTCGCAGGGGAGCCCTTTGACTCCTAAAAAACTTATTTCGTCGTATGCTTCATTTTGCCAAAAAATCGTTTCGCAGAATTTTTATTCCTCTGTAATTACACATTTTTTTATAATTATTGCAAACAGTATCATAATATTGATTAGGTAAGGTTACGTTTGCGGTTGCAAAGAAAAATGATTTCTCGGCAAAATTAAACATTCGATGAAAAATACTTCTAGGAGTCAATTAGGCCTTGGTCTCCTATTAGACGCTGTACGCAGTGTGCAGCATTTTTCCATACTAATAACACAATGCTTAGTATGGAAAGACGCTCTACGCTGTCTATACCCACCTCCCAGTGTCAGTGCAAGGGTACTTAGGTACATACTAATCAAGAAGTGACAGTTTGCCATTTATGTATCGCGTGATTAACGCAACAAACAATCATAGGTGTGCAGGGGTTCAGGTGTAAAGATATGTAAAATGTCTATCGTGTGATGTAACGAAATTCCTGGGAAACTCAATATCAAAGCCGGCGTGTCCCAATACCTAGCCGACAAAATTGAAAGTAGGTAGAGTACTTAATGCCCTTCCAATGACAAAGCACTGCGGGCGAAACCGAGTTCAATTCCTATTAATACTCAATGTAAGCTTTTACGCGTCACAATCACCTCCAAAAGAACAAAAGATAATTGCCATAGCGACTGTGTCATTTAAACCGCCGGCAAAACGATAACTACCGGAAAGTTAGCGTTATCTAGGCAAATAGGCCAACAATTTCGCTAAACCAATAACCAATTTCAGAATTAAGTACCATTAAGCTGCGGTTGGACCTAGAGTAAGCGTTTTGGTCGAGCAGTTAAGTGTTTTAAAATGTTTGAACCTATTTGATAGATGCTGTACCTCTACAACAACTGTAATACGCGGCTCTTTTTCGCGCGAGAAATATTACCTGTCTCTTTCTTCGCTGTACTGCGAGAGAGTGACGGGCGAAGCTATGTCGCGCGACAAGAGTCGCGAAGCGTAGTTGTGCTAGACTGGCTGGGCACTGATTCGACGAGGTATGGCGATAGCCCAATTTAGTAGTACCTTGGCGTTCTAAAGGCCATAAGGCGGACATATATCGAATTAAACTGATAGATGAATCTGACGCCAGAATGAGCGTGTGACCGATGACTTATAAAACATTTTTGTGATGTTATAAAAATAGACATACAACGCACTTCACCAAACAACATTAATTTCATAGGAAGATGACTTGCGGAGATGCCACGACTTTGCGCGACCAGCGGCGCGGCAAGCGGTTGAGCGAGAGATCCGAGCACGGTAGCCATACGAGTGAGTGAGACACACGTACCTACCTACACCGCTGCCGTTGCCGCTGTGTGGCATCTCCTTTAGGTACTCGTACGAACTTAACACTAAGGCCCCTATTCATAACCTACAAGTCTAATACCGTTTTCAAGTGTCCTTTTGTCCGAACTTAAAACCACTTAGGTACTTTAAACCACAACACAAAACTTGAGTTCAGTATCCCATTTGAGTACACTTTATTAATACGAGCCTTAGGCTGCCTGTCACTGAAGTCAAGCAGAGATAATGATCCAATCAGGATGCGTTTTTGCGAAGATCAAAAGAAGTGCATTTAAATCTGAGGAATGTGATTGGTCCAGTTTTCACAGCTCCGCTCCAGTGACCAGGCTGCCTTAGAGCTGTCTTAACGTGACGTAAAATCCTTCAACTTCAATGTTGACAAGGCGGCAGATACATTGTATCTGCCGCCGCAGATTGTATCCTGCAGTAGGTACTTACTATAAAATAAAATAAATATTGGGCAACCTCACACAAATCAATCTACTCCCACAGTAAGCTCTAGTAATAGGCTTGTTTTATGGGCACCAGACGACGATAAACATACTTATATAGATAATAAATACATACTTAAATAGAAATAACATCCATGACCCAGGCACAAACATTCGAGTTCCGCACACAAATATTTGCCCTGGCCGGGATTCGAACCCAGGACCGTCAGCCCAGTAGGCAGCTGATTTTCCACTACACCAACCGCGTCAAGTAAAGTACTTGCAGAGTAAACTGTCGCAGACGAGACCTTCATTTCTGACGGCACGTTTGGACGTAACCGCAACAGCATTCCAGACTACGAGTAAGTGTTGCACTGAAGGCGAATTATGTGGTATACATACAATACAATACAACAATACTTTATTGCACACCAACAAGAAAAATATTACATGAGAAATCATAAATTAAATAATGGTAGACAGTAGGCGGTCTTATCGCTAAAGAGCGATCTCTTCCAGACAACCTTTGGGTGTAATGGGTGTATACATACAAAAGGTAGCATGACACTGATCTAGAGAGCCTAAGATAGGGTAGGCCACGATACTAAATCGGGATTCACTCGAGCGTCATAGAGACCTATTGGGTTGCGAAGCTTAGATAATAAAAAGAAAAAAAATGTCATATAAGATATACCTTTTCATCGGTGGAGGTAGCGGCTACAGATTTTCAAAAATGTAAAAAAAAAAACTGTTGCATGGACATACTCGAGCGCGTCAGATATTGATAGCATCCATGTCCTACACATTTTTAAAGATGTACGCATGTTAAATTGATTGCTTCCATGATGGGGGTGGTCATACTTGAGCGTTGAAAATGAAAAAAAAAATTTTTTCATCGGGCGCGTCAGATTTTCTAAGGGGATGTTAAGTGAACCTAAAAAAAGCTCTTATATAATAATCTGACGATTTGGATGTGACGCAAACTCGCAGTTATTATTAGAATGTGCAAAAAAAATCGCCATTTTAAAATACTCAAGCGCGTCAGATTAAGATATATATGGTTCATCTTTATGCCCTAGACGTGCTGTCTCATAATCTGACGATTATCTGGCGGGATTCGCCTAATCTGACAATAAAAAACATTAACAGGAACTTGTGACTCAGAGCACTCTCCAGAAACAGGAAAATGTGACTCGGAGCTATTCCCAGAAACTTCCGATGCACTAGCTGTCATCTTCCATTACCTATACTTTGCCGCTGTTGTAAATACTGAAAGACTCGCGGTATTTTTATTGCTACATATAAATAATTTATAGCACTGTGCGTGATTTACTTCATTTAATGAAGATTCTCTCGAAAGTTCAAGATTATCGTATGTTGTTCGGGATTTTCGGAGAACCGGTTTGGTCCGGCTATATTCTAAAATATTTACACATTTTTGTTATGTTTCTAATGTAAATTTAACTGTTTTTTGTAAAGTAGTTTTCACAAAATACACACTTTATATTAATATCACTCATAGTGCAGCTGCCGGCAAACTTTTAGATTTTTACATGCGCAAATCCGCCATTTTTGTTCTAAAAGTTGCCGGCAACTATAAATATTTAATAACTTTAGTGTTGTAAACAACATGATCAGCGGTCATGGCGTCATGGCAACAGAAACCAGAGTGGAATACAGGCATTACGTAACTGCACGCATTAAACTTTATCGATGAATTTTTGTTACTTCGGCTAGTGTAAATCGTCAGATTATATTTTTTCCGTTATCATTGATTCATTCTCTTTTAAATAAAAAAAAATAGCCACGCTCGAGAATGACGAGATGAAGTTTTTTTTTTACAACTTTGTAGCCCTCCCCCCCTTCTTTATGTCACCTTTTAATTGTCAGATTAGAGGAATATACACGTTTTAGTATGTAACTAACTCATCCTACCTTAATCTGACGCGCTCGAGAATTTCAGATGAACAATTTTTTTTTACTAATCTGATCTTTTATCCTTGACGGGCGGCCATATATATGAGGCTCATATTTGGTGGAAGTACTTAACTGGGTACAAGGTATCCCCCTATATATTAATCTGCTGCGCTTTAGGTACTCCCGAAATCCCCTCTTTGGCTCTCCTACTAGAAAGTCAGCGTAAGCTGGGGTGGAATGGTGTTCAATCATATTAATTTGGGCAAGCCGGTGGTAATCGGGTTGTATAGACGCCACGCCTCTAGCTTCAAATAACTCTTCTTAGTAGGCCGCATGGTCACTTTTAGAAGTCTGAGTCTACTAAAGTTCGGATACCAAGAGGAAGAATACACGTACAATGTACATTTCACATGCATCCTATTTTTAGAAGCACCGTTGGTATGCAATTCGACATAATACTAGCCCGTCTAGCACAAATACGCTTCGCGTCTCTTGTCGCGCGACATAGCATCGCCCGTTACTCTCTCAAAGTATAGCGAAGAAAGAAATAGGTAACTCGCGCGAGAGAGTCGCGTCTCACAGTGTTGCTAGAGGTGCAGTAGTAAAATTGTCAGCTAGTTTTGATGCTGACCGTACACACCTAACGGACCATTATCAATGCAGAATAAAAGCCAGATATTAGTCTCAAGTCGACCTTTCCCGCTCATCGCGCGGCCGACCGCGAATTGTTTAATTGCTTTGTAATCGCTTTTATACAGGCAGCAATTCTGCGGTAACGGTTATGAGAAAGAATACTCCACGCGTCTCACGACTTAAGACAATGTGGTTTATCTCCGAATCGGTATGACTCGCCCTATGAAGCTCAGGGTTGATAAAAGACCGTTAAGGCCATTTTAGGGATAGGTATATACCATGTTTCTTTACCGTTGTATGTGTTCTTGGAAGCTAAAAATGGGTCAACACTGACCCTATCTTTCCAGTTAGACAACACGATATCACCCATCTCTTTTACTACGTCATGGGTGTATGCATGGTTAAATACCTCGTCGCTTTAAATCGTCAGTAAGCTCACTCGTGTCGCCGGTTATAAAACCGACGTGATAGAAATAATTGCGACATGTTTAACCTATTGAGATATCAAGGAAATCCTGCGTTTCTGGACACAGACTGGAAAAACGCCTAAAGCTGGATTGAACCAAACTTTTATTCTAAGAATATCATACCTAATTGCCTTTTTTTACTGCGAAATGGGGCCTAATCCTAACTATGGAGTAGTTTTTTTAAAATGGCCTTGATCATTCTTAGAATAAAAATAATTGGTCGAATGAAGCCTGAGAGATACAAAATTGGGGGTAAATACCTACCTACTAACAAGTCACTTTATTATAGCCTGCCTTATGACGACCTTTATTCAGGAACAGCTCATAACCCCAGACTAAATAGTTGTTTAATGCTGCTTACAAAGTTAGCAGTTCTTAGTTCAAATCTTCAAAAGGTGAAATAGTTATTTCATAGGTTTGGTTGTTTTTATATTTAAATATATTTTCATTTAAACATACCGCCATCATCAAAGCCCTTAGTATGTTTAATATTACGTGACATGCGTACCTAGAGCTATCTCAGATCGGCGGGCAGACGTCCGAGATCCTATCTCCATCAGACAATGTAGCGACACTAGTTACCGCGTAATTATATCACTAGGACACTAACTAGATAACTGTCATGTGAGCTTATTTAAATACTTGGGGCACATTATTACAGAAAGCTTGTCTGATGATGCTGACATGGAGAGGGAGCGTAGGGCGTTGGCCGTGAGAAGCAATATGCTCGCCCGTAGGTTCGCCCGATGCACTCGGGAAGTTAAAATAACACTGTTCAGAGCATTTTGCCAGACTTTTTACTCGGGTGGCTTATGGGTTCAGTACACTAGAAGGGCATACGACGCCCTGCGCGTTCTCTACAACAATGCTTTCAGGATGCTGATGGGACTGTCGCGCCGCTGCAGCGCGTCAGGTATGTTCGTGAGTGCCCGCGTCGACGGGTTCCACGCCATAATGCGTAAAAAATATGCCTCGTTGCAAGGGCGGTTAAGGAACAGTGGCAACAGCATTCTGAAAGTAATAGCTGATCGTATGTGTGAATGTCCAATACAAAAGCACTGGATTGAGCATTTAAAAGGTTGTGTGTCATATGACAAGTAACTTACTAAGAAGATGCCGAATAAATAAATAATAAATATAAATAAATATCGGACAACTTCACACAAATCGATCTAGCCCCAAATTAAGCTCAAGAAGGCTTGTGTTATGGGTACTAGACGACGATTTACGTACTTATATAGATAAATTTAATTTGCAATACAAAAAATAACATATTACCTATATGATTAAAGTACAATAAACCAAACCTAAAATTTTAACTAAACAAGAAAACACTAAAATTAAACTAAATCTAAAAATGGCCCCTGCGGCATAGTGCCGAAGATAAATATATTTAAATACCTACATAGAACAACCATGACCCAAGCACAAATATTCGAGTTCATCACACAAATATTTGCCCTGGCCAAGATTCGAACCCGGGACCGCCGGCTCAGTAGGCAGCTGCTTTGCCACTGCACCAACCGTTGTAGACACCTACAAACCGAGCCAAACGTGTGGTCAAAATATTTCTTTCTTTCTGATTCCCTCCGGTCGTAAACATAACCATTTAATTGCTCGGACGTAACCATATTGATGCAGGTTGTGTCTAGAAGACTGCATAGGTACAGTCATGGAATCTAAAACTTTTTGAAAGTTATGTCATTGTGACTAGAGCGAAAAAGGTACACGTTTCAATTTCGTTGACGGTACATAAAAGTTTAATGAGTGAACTTGTTGAGTAGGTACCTACTAACATTGAATAGGTACGTTCAATTTACCTGCAGAATACACGAGGCCTGCAAAGGAGCCGTTGAAGCCGACTCTGATCTTCATGAAGTCATCTTGACACTCCGCCTCGATATCTACAAATAAACGTAAGGTCACTTTACAGGAAAATATTATAACCTAATATTGAGAAGAATAACAAGATTGAGGGCAAAAGATGTAGAGCCCGCAGATCAACAAACACACGATGCACTCCATGATGCAAAGGACAGACAGAGGTGGTCAAAGATCAAGGAAAAAAATATGGGAGCCCTTTGTTTTCTAGCAACTTATTTCACCGAACGTTTTATATTGCCGAAAAAAAGTTTCGCAGAATGTTTATTCCTCTGTAGTCATACATTTTTCATAATTAATGCAATAATCATGCTGTTGATTAGGTTAGGTTAGGTTTGTTTTATAACAGTCTCAAATAGTTTACGGTTGCAAAGAAAAATGCTTTTTACAAAACGATTTTTCGGCGACACGTCAATATAGACCCAAAAAATACTTCATCAACTGGAGAATCACCACCCTCACCAATGAGGAACACATAGGCGTATTCTGGGCTACCCATAGAAATTCGTGGCTTCATCTCAAAGGCCATGGCCAGCCCCCCCCCCCCCCCCCCCCCCCGGCCCCGTCTAGAAAATAATCTTAGTTACGCCAATGAGGAACATGAAGGGAGGAGGAGGATACCCTAATATAATATAATGTAGGTAGAAATGCAACGTAACAATTAACATACATTATTATTAATATTAGAATAGTTACATGTTGAGAGTTTTTTCCGCGCAGTATTGCGAAACTTATGCATTTTTATTTAAACGCGTGTGTGGTTTCTTCACACTAGCGTCCGTTAATTACTGTACGCTATAAAAGTCTAACCCCTTCAATGAATGGCTCAATAAAGCGGTATAAAAACAACAAAGGCTTGCGCAAGCGTCGACGCCACGCGCGAACTTCGATACCATCTCGACACACTACCAACTTAGCTGTGACAAACTGACAGTCCTCATTGCGTACACAAAAAAGCATATTTTTATCTAACTCATACCTGAGTTTAGTTTGTAAAACAATAACAGACCACTTTACTCACTGCTGTGTTTAAGTCTCTTACAGTACAAGAATAAAGGCTATTATTGATTCAGGAGACAAAAGTTGGTGTTGCTGTTGCTAAATGTTTCACAGCAGCTTGAATGAACATTCATACCGCGTACAGTAGCGGTTGTAGCTATCAAAGGTAATCTTAAGAATGTATGAATTTAACATTATAGTGATAATATTGTTAGGTAAGGTCGAGGTGTGGAATTGATATTTAGACCTAAGGTTATCTTACACGTTTTGTTTACTTTTTATTCGAAAAATGTGTAAAACCAATGATTGCAGATACGGAAGAGGCTACCTAGAAAACTATTTTTATTTTAGCCATCGAGGGGGTCAAGTCACGCTCAAGTCATTACATCCATCATCGTCATCATTTGCTCTAATTTTATGCCCATGTCGCAGTCGGATTTTTTTATCAAAAAAACAGGGCCGTTTTGAAAAGCGATTCAACGATAACGCGAAGTGGGTGTGTCTGTGTTTGCGGTGTCTGTAGTAGGACTGTAATTTTTCACTATGACATTAAACAGATAACAACGTTGTCGATATTTTTATTTTGTCCATCACTAACAACACGTCGTTCGTGCTAGCAAAATCTTTGTGTATATGATGGCCAACGACAACATCAAAAATCTGTATAAGTCTATCGGTTTCCTGCAATCCTGGCCTGATTGTTGATTCATCTTTTTGAAAATACTTTACTTCTTTCGGAATGTTTCTTTTTACGTTTTCTTTTATTGCTTTTTTCTTTCGGAATGTTTAACTTACATTGCACTCGGCTTCCATTGGTCCGATGGCGGCGGTATTCTCGCTCCCACGCTGGCGGTTCCCGCCATGCCGCATCCACTGGTGGAGACCGAGGCTTGATGCTCACTGGTATGTAGCTGTTCTTCTCTGATAGAAACACCACCTGTCGAAACAATGTCAAATGATTTCAATCTGTATAGGAACGAGACATGCGAATGGGTTTCTCAGAGATGAGATTATGGTGGTCCGGCTTAGTCAAAGGGTGAGAAAGACCAATAGGTAAATACTCAGTCTTTACTGTCCTTGCTATAAGGATCTACAAAACTCTTTAATTTTTATAAATTTATTAAACATTGTAATTGTATTTTTTTTTATGTGGGTACACACCACAATTTTTATATTAAGCTATTGATACAAAGATCAAAGCTTAAAGAGTTCGAAAGGTTGCTTGGGAATTAGGGTGGCGAAATGGTTAACGCGATGGACCGGTAATCCAGAAGTACCGGGTTCAATTCTCGGTCTCTTCTACCAGGTAACTCATTTCAATTTTTCTTTCAGCTTTGATCTTTCGTCTCTTTTACTTTTTCTTAAATTTTTCCCGTAGGACCAAAATATTTTTTTTTTTAGTTTTCGACATGATAGATTGCTATTTTCTTGGCTGAAGGGCTCTTGAAAACCGTTAATAATTTGACATTTACAAGTGTCAATTTTAGGCAAGTCATTTTTTGTCTAATTTTAAAGGCCTTTGAGCTAAAAAACAGCTTGTTATATATATAGCAAGGAAATAGCATGGTCATTGCTTTATTATTGGAAAAAATATAATTTCTTCACCTACTCTATTTTTCTATCGCGTCACGCGCGCCCTTTGATAATCATCAGGCCCTTTCGCGCCCTCAACTTTGAAACCATCTGAATTTGCATAGCAGTACAGTAAATCTCCTTGTACTAATCCCGCAACCTCGGCAGCCCCGTAACGAACACTAATTATGACATGTTATCAAGATTAGGCGGCAAACAAAATGCAGTCGCGGATGCGAACGCTTGCGAAACGCGATAGCCCTGAGATATGACGGCTAAGTGCCAGCTTCCGCAGACGACTTTTGACTGCCGAACCTCCGCCTATTATAAAGAGCGTAGCTCTGCCGTCCTACGTTAAAAAGGTCGTATCTTTGTATGGATTTCATGGTAAGATACGGCTTTTTACCGCAGCACGGCAGAGCTAGTGATGAATGAATGAAATGAATGAAAACCGGTTAAGTGCGAGTATGCTCGCACCGAGGCCTCCGTATAAATACTTATCCCATCTGGCCGGGTTCAGTTAGGATTGCACCTGGTGTGTATGGCGCCGGATACAAATGAGGTGCAAAGTTAACGCAACAACGCAAAGAGCCTACTTAAATAATTTTACTTCGTTTTTTAGTATTTTTTGTTATACCTAGCGGCAACAGAAACACATCATCTGCGAAAGTTTCAACTGTCATGACTGGTTCATGAGATACAGCCTGGTGACAGATGGACAGACAGGTGGACGGACAGCGGAGTCTTAGTACCTAATAATATTCATTCAAAATTTTCAAATTTTCATTCATTCATAATAGGGTCCATTTTTTACCCTTTGGGTACGGAACTCTAAAAATGAATGAAGAAATTTCAGGCACAGGCAACTGTGGCCCGTAGATAGATAACTTAAAACTAACATACCTACCAAATACAAACATTAAAAACATAAGTTGCCTGCTAAACTAGGTCACATTTTGATTTTGTTTTTGGTGATGTGACGTGGCTCTGCCCGACTGTGGTAATCCCAATAAATAAATACACACCGCACGACTTCTTTTTTAATGTTTTCAAAAACGTATATCTTCTTATTTTTTGACTCGTATTTAGAAAACTAACCGCTCCTGTACATTCGTTCGCATACCATCATTATCTGTATTCACGATCGAATGGATTGCAAAGTTGTTGGACTCCAATTTCCAAAAAAAAAGCTATCGAAGATAAATTCGGCTGCAATCCAGTTAACAACAAAACACTCCATTACTTACTCATCCTTGTCGTGATACACTTAAAACAAAATCACATTGACCCAATTCTACACTCTAAGTGTAAATAAAAAAACCGTCGACGATAAATTTCTACTGAAATTCGATGACCAACGGTTAAACGGTTGTTGGTTACAGAGTCATTCTTCTATCTTCAAACACTCCAAATTCATAAAATAAAAAACAATCGACAATCAATACGACTGCAATTCGATAACAACCAATCCAAAACTGTTGTCTACAATTCCTTTATAAACCGCTGGTGCTTGATAGTCACGACCCTTAAAGTGCACAAAAAGTCCTAAATGGCACTAAGTGTGCCAACGCGGTTCGCACGGCGCAGGCGCACGCATTATGCCAACTGGGGCACTGGCACTAGTGGCACTACAGTATCATTAACCTACCAGTGGTTTCGATGCTGTGAACATTATGGCAGCGTTTTGTTTTGATGGAGTTATTTAGGGAAATGCCCTTAATGTGTAATGCGTTTTTTAACCGGTCAAAGTACTCGTACAGTCAGCATTAAATAATGTACAAGGTCAAGTGCCAAATTACCGTAACAGATTTAAATTCTATAATAAACATAAAGATTATAGAAATAATATGCCTGATCACTTTGGATATTACATTATTTTGATGCTGATAGCATTTATTGTTTACCGATCGAGCGAAGAAAGCCAAGCGTCTCCGTTCAGCTTGGTCAATAATTCTTTCACATGTTCGGACGTTCGGCTGTTCTCGCCTACAAATAGCACTTATCAACCGATTTTCAAGATTTTTTGTGAGTAAGGTACCTACCTATTTAAAACTATTTTGTCAATTCAGTTTTTCGATATTTTCCAACTGACCGAGAATAATGATTATAACATTTTCAGTAAAAAGCTCAGTCCCCTCTGATAACTACGAAACCAATGTCAAAATAGGTCGCTACAAAACCAATGTCATCCATTCATGGTTGAAATTCACATAAGTGACATGTGCGTGAATAACTTGACCTGAAATACCATAAACTAGCAAATGGGAAAGCTGCATTTTCTGCACTAGGTAAGTATACGACCTATTACAAACGCATTGTCGCTCCACTCTGTCAAATTGGTTCCAAAAAGACGTCGGCTGTCCGCACCGCTGCATATTACCGTTCGTCGTTTAGCAAATGGAAATAAGAAGATAATGGACATCGAACTGCTAACACAGTTCCGAAAGGCCTCAATTACTTAATGCAATCACGAATGGAAATAATAGCTTGCACTTTCGCGGGGAAAATAGTGCTTTACTTACTAAGATATATGTGTACTAAATATTATTTAACAAGTAAAGGTATTCGAGTCGATACGTAAGACCTTATTTGGTCTTTGAGAGGAAATTTGTATAAATATGACAAAACTATTTATGGTAGCATATCTGTATCTGTTGTTTTAATGATGTGTGTAAAACTACCTAATACGTACGAAAGTCGATTTAAGTAAGCAAAACAATTTACATGCGTCAAATTACGATCAAAATAAAACATTAAATTGCAACCGAATACCTGCAAATGCAAAAATAACGTCGTATTTGGTGATTTTATAACCGAATATGGTCAACAGTGAATTAAATTGTATTACCAATTGCTATCAAGATCGGCCCAATGAAGTCAATAAACGGGTATCCAAGTATCGGGTGCTTAAAACAGATACCTACAAAATAAAAGCCGAGAGTTCCGTACAAATTAAAGCACTGAAACTAACAAAAAAAAAAACGGAATCTGTATTCAGTCCCCTCTGGACAAGCTAACTTTGCCGTGATTAAAGTAATGTCCATATACAACATGGCCAAGGTTAGTTAACCAAGGGTTAATAAGTGAGTAATTACTAAAAATATATTTATTGTAATGTAACTTCAGTTTTACGATTAAGGACTTTTTTATTTGTGCTACATGTTGATGCTTCTATAAAAATTTCTCGATTTTCGATCAACGGGAATACCATATATGATGTATATATCTAGGTATTGATTCCTTTACGGGCGTCAACACATGCAGCACAAATGCTCGTAAAATTTCAATGCTTGCAATGGTTATACGTTTTTGCCCTAAAAATGGTTAAAATATTTAGATGTCTTTGCATACTGTACTATATTGCAACAAACAACCATTCCTAGTTTAATGTTTTTCTATCATTGTTTATAATGAAATAAATTCTAATTATCACAGTAAAAAATCAAACAAACACACATAAATAAATATCACAAAAAACTGATTTTGAATACCAGATATAGACTGCCCTTCGTACATTTAAATTGTATGCATTTAGTGCAGCTATCAGAGTGTAAACTAGGTAAGTACATACTTATTTTCCGAAAGAGCTTGTGAAATCTTATATTCAGTCTCATAGCAGCATTTATTAATAAGATCACAGATAAGTATGACACAGGACCAAGATGCATCAGATGGAATACCGTATGCGAGATAATGTAAATATAGTGTATGTAAATGAATAATCTAGATGCCACACATTTCCCATACAATTAGCAATCTAGACGGACAGACAGACAATACAAGATCGAATAACATAGCGCTTGTGAAACGTAGGTTCATTGTCAATGTGTATTTAGTAGTAGTAGAGTACCTATGTGTTGATAGCATCTGACCCGTCAGCGGCGTGAGGAGGCTGTTATGTGACTTACATCGTCGTCGTGAACCGTACTATCTGACACACATAAATTGAGGTGAATTTCTTTTGGATTAAAGTAATGTTTCATTTAAGAAAAAAAATCCGAACTCCCAAAAGTTCCGAAGTTTAGTTTGTCCGAAAATAACATTCTACTGTCGGGTGTATTTGGCTGCGTTTCCACCAGAGTTGTGCGAGGATGCGTAGCGAGGGATGTGTTTTTGTTAACCAATGGAATAACTTCATTTTCTTATCCTCGCTCAGCGCTTTCTATTGGTTAACAAAAACACATCCCTCGCTCTCGCTACGCATCCTCGCACTGGTGGAAACGCAGCCTAAATCATCATTGTTTGACGATTGCACACAGAGCATCTCAATTTAGCAGATCTCCATTACCATTAAACTCATTGAAACCCACGCTACCTATAATTATGATTCCTTTCTTAAACACATTGGATTCTACAAAAACTTCACGCATGAGTCGTCCAGGGCACGGTTTCTCAACGTCTATGGGCCCTTGTGCAAGAAAGCCAATATAGGCGGGCACAATATCGTTACGGAGGGCCTATCGCAACGGGGAATCTACTGTCTAAAGGCATCTGCAATTTTTAATTGCTTTAAAGTAACCTGTGAGAGCAAACTGTTGTTATTGTTCTACATATTCATTGCATTATTAATCTGATTAGTTAAATTGTAGTTTTATTGAATGTGAGAACACAGTCTTCTATTAGGGGGTAGATAATCGTTAGTGTTTTGTTCCATCCGGCTGTTCTTAGTTCTTTTGCTTATTAAATGGTTTAATCAGCTGACACTATTTCCACAGCCCGTCTCACTTATCCTCAGATTACTACCTAGGCATCACTTAACAATAGAGCCACTTAATCATTTTTCAAACTCACTTTCTAAAGCAAAAGAACAAAAAACGGGAGAGCATCGTATAACCGGACTATTCGGGGCGCTGAAAAAAACGATCGTAAAATTAATAATCGGCGCTATAGAAATAAAAGCTGTGCCTAATTTGTCTTTGGTTTAAACTGGTCGTCACCAATCGCCAAATAGCTTATCGATTGTTCTGCGGGCGTTGGACAAATGGCTCAAATTGACGTTAATGAAAGGCCTTTCACCCATTTCCCTGGAGAGGTATTTACTGATGACTGAGCACATTTTAAGCATTTTTTCTTCGCTTCATCTGGCGCCTCGAATTGATCTGCTTTAGTTAAAACTTTTTTGCGATTAAGTGAGAGTGAGGCCGTCGAGCATTTGAAGTTAAGTTTTTTTTCTTGTTGCTTAAATACTTCAACTGTAAATCTTTTGGATATTTGGAAACAGCTTCGAAAACAGGTGATCTCTAACTGACTAGTTACTTCAATAGCGCGATACGAAAGCTAGCTAAGCTAAGGTGCCATTGTTAACGTAATATTGGTAAATGCAACGCAAGATAGACACTGGCACCAGGTAATTTTAAAAATATTGGTACAAACCATATCAATACAAACAAATTGCTTAAATCTACACTGCCCCGCAAACCACCCAAGAGCGTTATTTTGATTGTTCTCAATACTAATTCAGTAACTGATTCGTTAGGATTCGTGGTACAGAGATGGTTCTAATGTTGTAATCCATGTTTGACATTGAGCTACATAACAATGCGAGAGATTTGTGGGACCATTAAACACTATGAAAGAGGGCATAGCCCACAGCGAACTCATTGTTTAGCATTGGTGGCTTAGACTGCAGGAAGAATTTAATCTCAAGTATTTCATACTCGTATCGTATAAAATACTAGCGTCTAAGAGACATTAATATGCCTAGAACAGTTAGGTTTAACAATGGAAGGAACTAATGTATATATTGTTATCTTAATTAAATACGAGGTGGTGGGTACCATGGAAGAAAGAGGTTCTTTCTTCCATGGTGGGTACACGTAAATTGGCATTTCTCCAGGCGTTTCTTGTAGGCTTGATTTTGATCACGTACTTTTCTGGCGGATACCTATATATCGCTTATTTATTATCCAATATGCACCTTTAGTGCTGGCATTTCACTTTACAAGAAAAGAGGCTTGAAGGTCAAAATTCATGGGAGAAAAGATTCAAGAGCTTTGGCGCCACGCCACTGATTGTAACTATACTGGGCTCGACATAGACGAGTGACAAATAACAGTAGAGCTTGACGCAATGTGCACAATAATTATTATGTTTGCTAACAAGTTTAAACTACGAATCAGGTGCTTACCGGGTCTTGCTCACTTCCGTCCGTCTTGAGGGCTTCTCTCGTCTCATTCTAAAACAAACGAAAACATTAAGATTAAACCAGGGATTAAATTCTACTTGGCTTCCGTCTTCCGGGACAACTACCAAGTGGACCAAAGATGGCAGTTAAGATGTTGGCGAATATATGTCATTAGTTATTATTACCAACAATCTTTGCATGTCGTGTTCAAACGCCCCAGAATTGTCAAAGGGTTCCATTGATCACAAAACGATAACAATATTCAAAATATGGAAAGTGACGCTTTGCTTACTAGTGAACGAAGGCTGCTCAGCTCAACTATAAGTCAACTCTGGACTCACCATTAAGATCAGCGTGGAAAGCCAGAGATCTTGGAGATTGTATCGGCTGGAGGGGTAGGGGGGGGGGGGGGGCTGCTCAGGTACCCGTCTCAGACCCCTTTGGTGTAGAAGAACTAGACAAACTGACTGAGATCAATCAAAGAATACATAAGTGGATGATGATCATGTACCTTAGTAGTTATTAGTGACTGAGGGCACTGGACCGTTTATACAGCCCGATGAAGCTCGACAAACTGACATACAACACTGAGATCCACGTGGAGGCTCCAATTAGCCATACCTTCGACTTAGAACTGACTGGGGGCCGTCATGAAACCCCGTCATTACCACGGAGACTGCTGACTGAGACCAGCTAGAAAGTGCGCCAGTGGAGAATTATCGTGATGTGTACCTTAGTGACAGTTGTGACTGAGGGCTCCTCGGGTGGATCATCTCCGGAGCCTTCGTGTAGTTCCGTAGAGCTGGACGAGCTGACAGACACCACTGAGATCTCTGTCGAGGACTCTGATGAGTCGTCGTGGGGTACCGCGGAGTGTGTTTGCTGTGAGGAGAAAAGACATGTCATTTTTAAATACACTTTATTGGCATAGATACTATAAGGTAAATAGTCCATTGAATAAAAAGTTCTAGAGTGCGTGAGTTAGTAACGTAAGATGTTTCTTCGGAAACATGTCAAGAGTCCCTAGGTAATAAACATACTAAAACCTCGGGACACTAGGAGGAGCCCCGGAGTGGGGGGAGGGGGGGAAAGGGTCCATTTTTTCATTTTTCGCTTAAATCTCAAAAACGGTACATGTTAGAGAAAAACTTTCAAGGAAAAGTTGAAAGGCCATAAAATTATCTACAAGTTGTACCTAAATATTTTTTTCCTATATCCTACCGTTTCTGAGTTACACGCAGTAAAAAATGATTTTGGCTCAAACAATTTCCCCATACTACATACCCATGTTTATCACATCAATCGATCAAAAAATATTTCTTTCTTCCAAAAAACTCAAATGTGCAACTTGTGACCGGTACTGATAGATTGCTCTTAATTAGGTCTATAATTGGTAAAGTAAACACATTCCTCCATGGAAGCCTTTAGAAGGAATCGATTGTCAAAATATTATATTAGGGTAGTTTGAGTTACTGAACTTGATCTTTTTATTTTTTCTTCCAAAAAAACTCAAAAGTGCAACTTGTGACCGGTACAGATAGATTGCTCATAATTAGGTCAATCATTGATAAAAATACCAGATTCCACCACGGAGGCGTTTACGGGGAATTGAATTTTATTAGGGTAGTTACGATACTTGAACTTTTTATTTTTTTTCTTCCAAAAAGCTCAAAAGTGCAACTTGTGACCGGTACTGATAGATTGCTCTTAATTAGGTCTATCATTGGTAAAAAAAACACATTCCTCCATGGAAGCCTTTAGGAGGAATTGATTGTCAAAATATTATATTATAAGTTTTCGAATTTTTCACCTTTCATGGGATGTAGCTCGAAAACGGCTGTGAATAGAAAAAAATATTTAGGTACAACTTGTAGATAATTTTATGGCCTTTCAACTTTTTCTTGAAAGTTTTTCTCTAACATGTACCGTTTTTGAGATTTAAGCGAAAAATGAAAAAATGGACCCTTTCCCCCCCTCCCCCACTCCGGGGCTCCTCCTAGTGTCCCGGGGTTTTAGTATGTTTATTACCTAGGGACTCTTGACATGTTTCCGAAGAAACATCTTACGTTACTAACTCACGCACTCTAGACCCCCCTTGGAGGGACTCATTCAATGGACTAAAACGTATTACAATATTTTGATACTTTTATTTCAAAAATTGCTTTTGTTTTTGTCAACTCTGTTCTCATAGAATTTAGATTTAAGGTGTCAAGCAATGGACCAGTATCGATGTCCATTGTGTGATGATTAGTAGAAATACGTAACGTTGTACGTTTTAATATTAAACAATCAAAAAACTCACCCTAATGACTAGAAGAGTACTGCAAAGCACAAGCCATCTGAAAATAAAGAAATAGTTGTTCTAAATACTTATCATTTTTTGCTGAATTAATCAATTGAACATTACATCCTTCATTTTAAACACATCTCTGAAATCGTTGCTATTATTAAAGACCTTCCATAGTATAGATATTATAGAGTATACAGTGTGGAAAAAATGATGGGTCTTGGAGGGAAACTGCCTTAACTTAAATCCTTAATTTAGCTCATTTTAATTAAAGGGAACATTATATTGTTTAAAAAAAGAAACAAACACTTCATTTAAAAAAAAAAATAAGTAATAATTTTCTTCTTGCACCCTGCACCCTTGAACATATTCAATTCATGTGTAAACTAGTACTTAAGTAATACTAATAAACCTCAAGTCTAAAGACCTAATCGTTTATATTCGCTTTGTTCATAACTACTTGTTTCGAAAAACAAAGTTTGCACAGAACATTTCCTGTTTGTTTCATACAGTTACGTTTGAGTAAACTACAATCCTAGGAAAGTAATCGGGCGGGGCTCAATATCAGAGCTTCTGAGTAATCGCAGGTCAACATCGAGGTAATAACAGAGCAGAGATGGAATCAATGTCCACCACAATTAGGTACCTATCTGATGTGATTGTTACTCCACGTGCCATTGCTGCTTTATAACACGCGGGCTGCAATTTGTATAAAGAGCAGTCGGCGTGCAGTTAGCGAGCAGTTTCCGTGCAATTCTAATATTCAGTTCATCTGTATAGGCCCTGTAAGTTCCGACAAACCAAATGTAAGTACAGTCAGATAAAACTAGTCAACTTTTGTACTACTTTTTCATTAGTATTAAGGTCCAAAAGTGGTAGTTTCTTGGCTGACTGTACATTGAAAATCTTTTCCAAAAATATGTGCAATATATATTTGTATGTTTGTATTTGTCGTTTCATCAAACCTAAATGACTGCACTGACTACAACGATTTTTGGTATACGGGTAGATTGGGCTATGTTAGGGCATCACCAAAATAACATGGAATACTTTGTGCCCGACTACAGAGAAGCAAAAAAGAGGGCTATGTGATTTATTCTTATGCGCGGACGAATTTCATGGGCACCATCTAGTATACAGTAATAAAAGTAATGAACACAGCTATATCTAGATATACCTACTAGTGGCTCTGTAGACCGCGCGAGTTTGGTTCGAAATAGTTGAAATTTGTAATTTTTTAGGTTTTCAACCCCCATATATACGACACTAAAAAACATCTAAAATCTGAATCGATAAAAAAAATATTAACAAATCTACTTACGAAATTTCATGACAATCGGTTGATAAATGCGGCCTAAAGGCGACAACAGCTGGCAGTCCGAACATCCGAAGATACCCACATACGAAAGAATTTAGGCCAAGCTGAAACGGAGACACTTCGCTCGCTCGTTCAACATACAGTTTGAGCTTCCTATTTTCAAGTCGGTTAAAAATTGTAAACGCGGAAACAAAGTTATCTCTGATCAGCGTGACGAAGGGTCCATTCTTCACACGAACCTCGAACAGCGTCCGTTACGACAATTAAATCTGTTTTGCATTTACTACACTCGTGTATTTGGCCTTGAACATTCGGTATGGTCATTTTATCGGAGGTACAGTCAACCAATTTGAATCCTAGGCCATTTCGTACCTTGTCGCAGTGAACTTCAATATGAAAGCCGCTTGAAATCTCATATCATTGTCATTGTGACAAGGTTCTATAGTGGCCTAGAAATCAAATTGGTTGACTGTACACTACCAAAGACTAATAACCCTTAACCCTTACTTTATAGATAAAATGTTTCATCGAATTTTCATTTCATCGAGTTTTTTTTTCTGAAACCATAAAATATTTTGGTAAGTATTTTATAGCACAAACCTCTAATCTGTATAGGTTGTCATTTTCAAGATTACTAAAAAATGAAACAGACTAACTTCCGAGGAAAATTTTGCTTATGTACGTAAATCCTACTGCGCAACCAAGGTTATGCTCAAGACGTTCGTCGGCAGCTCTAAACATTGTCTTGGCAGTCCTCTTGAATCATTCGTTCATGGTTTTCGGCACAAATCAGAACTGTCGCGTCATTTATACCCTTACCATGAGTTTACAGTGACAGTTCTCGCTACCGACTCCGTAAACGATTTTTTTTTTGTTGCTGATTCGAATAGCCTTAGGCTGTTATCGTATGTCGCTGTGTTGTGGTGGTAGGCTAGCCGCAGAATAAACCTCGGCACCACGTGTGTGAAGCTGTCGCGCGCGGGCGCTCGGAACAGCGGACGAGTACCAAGCTGAAGCAACTGGTCTCTTGTCCTATCAGTTTGTAAATTTTTATCTAGCTTGGCTTTACATTTTGTGGGAGGGGTAAAGGATTTGTATGGAGAATTGTAGTTCTACAAAGTAACCGCCAAGGGTGCTGTGTTATTCTCCGTACAAATCACTTACGCTATCGCTAGCGAGTGCGGTCACGTCAACTCATGGTAAGGGGTACTGAGTCATGGTCAGATTACCAGCGAACATCTTGTAAAGCAAGCCAATAAGTATTGAATTATTTTATTAAATACTTATATTGGATCGTTTCTACGGATCTATGATAATGATTCAAACTTATTCAGAAACTAATTTTTAGGGTTCCGTACCCAAAGGGTAAAAACGGGACCCTATTACTAAGACTTCGTCGCTGTCCGTCCGTCCGTCCGTCCGTCCGTCACCAGAATGCATCTCCAGAACGGTGATAGCTAGACAGTAGAAATGTTCACAGATGATGTATTTCTATTGCCGCTATAACAACAAATACTAAAAATAAAATAAAATAAATATTTAAGGGGGGCTCCCATACAACAAACGGGATTGTTTGCGTTAACTTTGCACCTCATTTGTATGGAGCGCTATACATACCAGGTGCAAACTTAACCACTTAAGGATGGAAAGTGTTTGTACGGAGCCCTTGGTGCGCGAGTCCGACTCGCACTTGACCGGTTTCTTTGTAGATTTGGCTGGTATTTTAATTTATTGACTTTCTGGATATAGTGATTGGTTATTTATTTAGGTTATAGATATGATATGAAGGACTAGTACTGAGCTAAAATAATGTTAACATACTCGAAATTGTTAAAAAGTTTGTTTACCGTAACAATTGGGAGGTAGTGATGAGTTAGATTAATTAATATTGTAGTACAAATATGAGAACGCTTATTTCTATTGAGTCATCATTCAATTATGTAAAGTTACGTGCCTACTTTTACTAGCTAAAGATCGCTCAGAAAACAATAGAATTCACAAACAATTGAATCCAGACGTTGCGAGTTAAAACAATTGCAAGAAAACACCAACAGTTATTTGCATTATCTACGATAATTAAAAAATTAAATTCTAAATTCAAATTGTGTCTTGTTCATTCTTTAGGTCAGCGACCTTTGCCCGCCGAAGCGTTGCCTTGTACCTGAGTATCCTTTATTCGAGAAATTGATTACCAAAATCGTCACAGCGAATCATTGGTTTGCTTAAGAAGTGGTTTGTCTCAATTATTGGCGGGCAGTTTGCCGAACCCGATGCCCACCTGCTTGACACGGATCAGAGACGTTGGGGCTTGTCGATTGCAAACGGAATAAGAGAACAATAATCTATATACCTGAAGTACATATAACATCCGACATAATGCCATATACTCTTAGAATAAGTACGCCTAGAACGAGAGTCACGCCTAGAGAGAGAGAGATTTGCGGAATATGAAGCCATTAGGCATAGGGTTAATTCACAAGGAGGAGTTGATATCGCCTGTCTTTCAAACGAAGTATAGAATGAGTATAGAAGAAAATTGGTGATTTCATTTTTTGTAGAAATACTTACCACATTTCCTATTAGTATATTGATAGTAGGTTAATTCTAAAGGCGACATTTTTATTCAATCCACTGCAATCCAGGTGAGGATCCGGTAGAAAAGTGAGAAAGCATTGAGGAAAATGGGAGGTCCGATAACTCAGTGATTAGAGCACTACTCCGGTAAAGTAAAGGTCTTAAGTTCGATCCTCACTGCAGTGAATTGAATAAAATTTAGTTTTTTCTATTAACCTTTGTATAAATAAAATAATATTAGATACGAAAAGCCCACTGGCAATCATCACAAGTTGCCTTCAAATGTACGTAATCATCAGAGACAATAGAAGTTATGAATCGTGTATTGGCCGGAAAGTGTTAGCCATAATGATATGCGGGACAAGACAGAACAAGCGGCTAGCGTCGGTTAACACGCCGTTCATCAAAGATAAGAAGACGTGTCATAAGTGCCTCGTAGAGGTGTACAGATATTAGAGCCTCGAGTGTTAGTTTCCAACGTAAAAAATCTTTTCAATCGTGTTTAATTCAAAATGGACACCCAACACTGGGAGGTTTATGTCTGAAGATCGTGACCTTTTGGAGGAAGACTTTGTGCGATGGTGTGGTGAAGTATGGTTTGCTTTTCTTTCTCACAAGCGCGACCTGAGACACCAGCGTGCAGCTCTTCCCCTTTCATCGATAGGCGCAACATTTATTTGTCAATTACGCGGCCGCGGCTGTCGCTCTCGTATCGGGCTATCCAGCCATCTTCGAGTGCCGCAGTATATTAGACGCTGCTTAATTCATCTGTTATAGATGTAAAAGGCTAACGGTGATGATAATTAACCGACCGAGCGAAGCGTTTTCGTTTCAGGTTGGACCGAAATTGTTTTGTATGTCTGAATGTTTGGATGCTCGGATATCCGGATTTTCGGCTGTTTTCGCCTAGAGACCGAATTTCTCAACCGATTGTCATGGAATTCTGTGAGTAGGTTCGATAAGTATATAGATTTTTTATGTCGATTCATAATTATTCAACATTTTAAGGACCTTCATGCAATCACCGCGTCAAACAATCCACTGACACAATCCATATTGCCGTCCGTTTTCAAACTTAACATTATTAAAATAAGAATGTTCAAAAACCTGGCCAAGTGCGAGTCTGACTCGCGCACCGAGGGTTCCGTACAAACACTCCCATCTTAACAGGCCGGGTTAAATCAAGTTTGGTATGTATGACGCCGGATACAAATGAGGTGTAAAGTTGACGCAACCAATCACGTTTGTTGTAATGGGAGCCCTCTTAAATATTTATTTTATTCTGTTTTTGTTGTTATAGCGGCAACAGAAATACACCTTAGCTGTGAAAGTTTCAACTGTCTAACTATCACGATTCAGGAAATACGCCTGGGCCCTGTTTCATATACGTGACAAGTTGACAATTTGTCAGGTTTTGACAAAATTGTCGAATTGTAGCTACAAATTCTGTTTCATAAACGTGACAAATATGTCCGATTGCGACAGGTAAATAGTTGACAAAATTGTCAGTGTCAATCGCGTTTCATAAAGCTCTACAATTAATTCAGTGAATAAAGGATTTTGACCTTACAAACGGTCCGGTAGTTTTGAATTTTTGATATGTTGTCTAGGATGGTTAGTCAGTGTTTAAAATGCAAAATGCACAATTCCCCCCCCCTCCGCGCCCGCCGCCATATTGAAAAAACCGGCCCTCTCTTCATATTTTTGCTCATATCTTCCTTTAGGAGCATTTTAGCTAGAAGAAAGCTTTGACAATGTTATAGAGAGATAAAGAGTCTAGCCGCAATCCTATAGTGAAACTGCCCCTGGCTGAAATGTATAGCTTTCTTTTTCTAAAAAAATCCATTTAGGGAAACAGGGCAAAAATCTCATAATAATGCATATAGGGGAAATCCTTCATTCAATATTGGGTAGCATAATATAGGTACCTACTCTTAGTTAAGGTGGCTAAAAAATAGTTGACGACCGCTTAGGGCAGTGGTTCTTAACCTTTTAGTGATGAGGGAACATTTGACAAAATCTGTGTCTTGCCACGGACCACCAACTGTTTGGAAGCAATAGAAAGTATCTAGGGCGGTAAAACAGGAATTACAAACGAGGTTTAGAAGTAATATCATATTCATTTCGGATGGCTTCACGGGCCACTTCGTGTGCTTCTTAGGGACCACCCGTGGTCCGCGAACCACTGGTTAAGAACCACTGGCTTAGGGGGTCAATCAGTAGCCACTATTATGTTTGAGCGATTGTATCAAAAGAAACTAAAATGTTAGTTATTATTTAATATTATTTTCGCTTGGGCCTTTTGTGTGCCGCATCGACCAAAATTGATCTATTGTGGCAGCCCTGTCTTAAAGCTCACTGCTGAGGCCCGTTGAGTCCACGAATTCCCAGATTCTTTGGGCCGTGAGTTGTTGTATCTCCTCTGGGGGCACAAAGTGTTGCCCTAAGTGGATACTTCTTTTGTGCATAAGTGGTCCACAGGAGCAGAGGATATGCAAATGTTAGTTCAACATATTTTATTAAATTTTACACTTTAGACCTAAACAGAAGTTGACTATGATAAGACTATGACTTAATAAATTAATTATAATTACTCATCCTCGTCACTATCGGTATGGATAGTTACATTAATGCCTTCGTCTTTGAACAATGTACAGAGTTTATGGCTAGGACGCGGTATTCTAGATAAAAATCTGCCAAACGACAAGTAATAGGTATATGACTGCCGCTAGGAACAACAACCTAATGTTCTTAACCCATTTGCACATTCACAACAATAATGAATGATAGTATGTAAGTATTCCGTTTTTTTCGCCATCATACTTTATAAAGCATCTACATGTCTTCTTAGACAAATGTTGAGAATGTATTTGTATTTTAAGGATTTCCCCTATATGCATTACTAGCGGCCGCCCGCGACTTCGTCCGCGTAGATTTTTGATGATGACAAAGATATTAAAATAGGTAAGTGAATTTTATTCTTAGTTAAAATGGTCTAGACAATGCAATTGTTAAAGAATTTTTGAAGATTTTCCAATTAGATTACGGGAATTGTTTGCAGGATGCTTACTATTATTCCGTCAGTTACCTGATGCTTTTAATCTTTGGAAAAAATGACTGCAAGATATAGAGCGACGCATGGATTTGGAGTTAGAAAATGGGGATCTTAGTTATTATGAGTGAGATTTAAAAAAAATGTTAAATATCGTAAGGCTGTTTAAACAATCTTAAACTCAGCACTGGAAATCGAGAGATGGAGGCAGTTTAATGAAGAGTATCTCTTTCAATAATAATAAATAATAAACTTTATTTCATAACAATGATAAATGATGACCTCTTTTCATAAGAAGGCAGCACTGGTATTTGTACACGCCGGCCTGCCTATTAAACGAAAAGAGTGGTGTGGCGGACTTCCCGAGGCTGGCCAAAATGTTTCTAAATGGTCTAGCAGGTACCCCAGTCTACAGGCTAGTAGTATTGTTTGAAGAGTGATTCAATATATTCTGATGCTATAGTTCTCTATATCTGTCAAGAAGCTAAATAAAGTAAGAATAGGTATATATAAAGTATAAATTATTTATGTGCTGATAGACAACTCACTAAATATAGGAACACAAAAAGTTTGGAACACAATAAATAAGAGACAGCACTAAGAAAATATTGTTGACAGTCAACCATAGAAAAGGGGGGTGCAAGTTCGTTTTAAAAAAAAGGACGTAGTCACTGGGTAGTAGACAGGAAATAAAAAAAAATATAAACTGATAACGTTAGAGTAACACTTCTTTATAAACAATATTAGCGGTGTTCCCCATACAAACTTTGCACCCCTTTTTAACCCCGTTAGAGGTGAAATTTTCCAAAACGCTGAAATTACTTTTTTTGTATTTGTTTAAGTAAGCTATCTACAAAGTTTCAAGTCTCTAGTTCAAAAAATAAAGTTTCTCCCATATAAACATTGCACCCCTTTTTAACCCCCTTAGGGGTGAAATTTTCTAAAACGCTGAAAGTACTTTTTGTGTTTTTGAATAAGTAATCATTCTACAAAGTTTCAAGTCCAAAAAAAAATTTACCCCATACATACTTTGCACCCCTATTTAACCCTCTTAGGGGAGGTATTTCCAAAAATCCTTTCTTATCTCTAGCCGACGTTATAAAAGTAACCTACTGTGCAAAAATCAACTCTCTAACATTAGTAGTTTCGGCTGTGCGTTGATGAGTCAGTCAGGACTTCTTCTTTTATATATATAGATTATGAGATTTTTGCCCTGTTTCCCTAAATGGATTTTTTTAGAAAAAATATATTTTGTGCAATAATATATGTTACGTTATATAACAAAAAATTGAGGTTGTCCCTATCTCATAAGTATTTAAAAAAAAATCTTAAAAATAAAAAAATCAGTTTTTAAGGCTTTATAAATAAGCTAGAACCTTGGTTATTTTTTTGAAAATGAGCTATTATTAGGTACATATTACATCCAAATTTCAAAGAAATCGAACTATCGGTTTAGCTAAAAATAAATAAAAACTTTTTTCAATTTTTTTTAATTTTTGTCCAAACCCAGAGGATTCCAGGCTTGAAATTTGGTAAAATAAGGTAAATAAAAGCTCCTAAGAAAGCTATACATTTCAGCCGGGGGCAGTTTCACTATAGGATTGCGGCTAGACCCTTTAACTACATTTTCCATTTTATATTTTGTTTCTAGGATAGATAGTTACGGAGATATGCACATGTAAAAAAAACTTAAGAAATTGCAATTTCCAACCCAAAAACAAACTTCTGGATTATATTTTCGTTTAGGAGCATTTTAGCTGGAACAAAGCTTGGGCAATGTTGTAGAGAATTAAATTTACTATAAATTACATTTCAAATTTTGTTTCTAGGACAGATAATTACGGAGATATGTAAAAAATAAAGTCACATTTTCCGAAAATGTATGTAAAAATGGACATAAGTTTTATAAGCAATTATATTTCCTACATGTTTTAATTTGTCCTAGACTAGTCCGTAACTGAATGACAGCGTTCTAAACCAAGAATTTTGAGAAATTTTCGGAAAATTCGACTTTTCCTGTTTTTTAAATGTGCATATCTCCGTAACTAACCGTCCTTGAAACAAAATTTGAGGTGTAAATTATAGTAAATTTAATTCTCTACAACATTGCCCAAGCTTTGTTGTAGCTAAAATGCTCCTAAACGAAGATATAATCCAGAAGTTTGTTTTCCAGTAGGAAATTGCGATTTTTTATGTTTTTTTTTAATGTGGATATCTCCGTAACTATCTGTCCTAGAAAAAAAATATAAAATGGAAAATGTAGTAAATTTAACTCTCTATAACATTGTAGAAGCTTTCTTCTAGCTAAAATGCTCCTAAAGGAAGATATGAGCAAAAATATGAAGAAAGTGCCGGTTTTTTCAATATGGCGGCGGGCGCGGAGGGGGGGGAATTGTGCATTTTGCATTTTAAACACTGACTAACCATCCTTATCAAAAACTCAAAACTACCGGACCGTTTGTAAGGTCACACATAGTACTTTAGTCTCTATTCACCGTATTAAATTGTCAGTTTTAAAATGTCAGTATTTAAGAAAATTGTCAAGACTTTTTTGTCATGGTAATCAACATATTGTCATAAATTGCGACAAATATGTCACAGCATACATTTTTGTTATAAAATGATATAGCAGTATGAGAGCAGCAATAAAAATGTTTGTAGATTAGCATTCATCAGATAATTTTGACTAGCATTCTAGGATTTGTTCGGCAACTTGCAACAAGTAAAATGGACACGAAAATAATAATTTTGGGCCTTATACAAGACAACAGAGAAATATTGTTTGGCCAATTTAGTGAACATTTAACGCACGAAAATAAAATGGATGGAAATCGCAGAGCAATTGAAGAGATTGGGTATATTTAGCAAATATTGGGCCTGTTAAATCAGTGAATTCGTTTGTAATACGCATAAAATTTGCTGAGTGGGAGTTAGTGCGAAATTTTCCGTTGTTGAGAATGTTGAGTGTTGTAATTCTTGTCCTCTTTTAGTTATTAAGTATTCGACGGTAGTTTTACAAACTTACGAATTTTTTCTATAAATGTGGTGTCAACCACGTCAAAAGTAAAGTTTGCCCTTATCCCTCGTAAATGCTCGACGACGCCGAAGTATTGGTTGAACTAAATATTCTTTATCGCTGTTGCTACTAATGTGTCGATGTTAGCACCATTTCACTGGTAATAAGTAATTAGTTAGTGAGAAGTAGCCGCTGACATTGGGTGAGGTAGCCTGTCAGAAATCTTCGACAAGTCTACAAATTTGTCAACTTGTAATTACAATTTTGTGTTTCATAAAACAAATATGTCAAGTTTTTCGCGACAAATTGTCACCTGTCGCCTGTCAAGGGCAAATGTTTATGAAACAGAAATATGTCAAAATGTCACGACAATTTGACATAATTGTAATTTTTCCACCACGACTTATTTGTCATAGGTAATGTTTATGAAACGAAAAATTGTCAAAATGTCGAATTGTCACCTGTCACCTGTCGCCTGTCATTGTCACGTATATGAAACAGGGCCCTGGTGACAGACGGACGGACAGCAGATTAATAGGGTCCCGTTTTTTACCCTTTGGGTACGGAACCCTAAAAATTACGCTTCTATTTCATCAAGAGACGCACTTATCCCCTATGACGTAATTACCCCACCTGACCTTACCTCACGAATCTCCAAACTCACCGCCATTATAACTGTACAGTCGGAACCGAACGATTTGTTTAGCGTAAGTAAAACGGTGTGACGCTCAACATCACATGTAATCGCGCGAACCACGTAAACGCGTGCGCGGGCGCACATAGCGCACCGTTACGGTTTTCGGCTGATACCAAAGAATAAAACATTACAGAAGGCTCTTTTGATCTCCGCATAATAAGGCTAAACTTTATATTAGTACTGCATGCTGGGTGGATCAACTTTTTCTTGCTGTTATTCTGTCCGTGACCCAGGGGATAATAGTGATTAAATTTCTAAGAAAAGTGTTGATAATTTATATTACTGGTATGTCAGGAGATAGTCCACAAAAATTGGCTTATAACTGCTTAAATTACAAAGCTTTTGCTAAATATAGCAACGGAAAATCATAGTTTTAAAAAGCAGAAAATAGTTAATTGACCCTGCTGCGTCCCACGGTGTTACCCGCACAGTCTTTTAAAAACCCAGTTTTTTAAAAACACCGGCGTGAGACCTAAACGGGGTTTTTAAAAGACTGTAACCCGCTAAATGCCAGGGGAATACTGCAATTATTTCAGGATAAAAAGTAGCCTATTTATTAATATATAATAGTGTGATAGAATACGAGTAGAATATTCTTTATTGCACATCTCTACGATAAAAACATTAGCACTACCAATTACTTAGCTTGGGTCTTAACTGGATTTACTATAAGACCAAAATGTGCTACAATCCAATTCCGTATTTACGGAGCGAATAAAAGATGAACATTATTCAATGTCACTGTATTTAATAATTTGGATATCTTCATCAGGGAAAGATATTTGGTGCTACGCGACTACCGGGCGCACTGATTTTCACTGTATTTTTTTTCTAACGTTATTATTTAACCTATTTGGCTCCACTGACAGAAAACTGTTGAAATCGGACGTACTGCTCTGTCTAGGCAAATGACGTCATAGTGATGCTTATCACAAAGAGTTAAACATAATGATGCAAAAGTTATAAGTAAATATGTGGCCGACGTGGCATTGTACGATTTTTAATGTGGCGTTCAAAAGGTGAAACGACTGATAATCGCGGAAACCGAAGAGAATATCAAATCAAGTTACGCAACACACGAATCCCCAAAGGCGATCAAATTGCAACGATTTCGTGTCCCTAGATGCACGGATAACGGCCCGGAGCAATCCGATCACGAAACCGAATGATTATAACTGAGCTAACGATAGAATCGGGCACAATCGGTTACAATCGGTTACGTTCGGTTACGACTAATTGTGACTGTGGTCACGCGCGGTCATAGTTCAGGTATAACCAATCAGGTATAACCAATATTTGGAGCAGAAATTTTAGTTTTGATCTGCAGTAGATCTGTCTTGCTGCAATACCAACAACCGAAAACAACAATATTGTACCAGGTTACCAAAACTACTGAAATAGTCTGCATCGTTGAGCCCTACGAATTAAGCAATGAGTGATTTGTTATAATTTTAAGTTCAATTGCCTAACCGCGGCACGATATCTATGCTATTATAAAAGTCTAAAATAGTTGTACCTATAAAAGATCAGTTTTTTATGGAGAGCGGTCATTATTTCAGCAATTTTATACAATTTTTTTTCATTATGACATTATATTGATAATTTTAACCAACTTTTTTAAGTGAATAATACTTTCCCCTCAGTTCTAGATAGAAACATAGCTATTTCATGCTTTCATTGCGTGCAGTCGAAACGGAAATAAATTGAAAAAAGTTTTCTGTGTGAATATTGTCACCTTCGAGTAGTAAAATTCTAACTGTAGGTTTTAAATATATATATATATATATATATATATATATACTTACCAAAAAATCGCAATAGCCTTTTTGAACTATTAGTATCCATAATAATTTGATATGATAGTTCAATCATAAAGAAAAATGTCTAAAACAAACAGTCTGTTGGTAACAATATGTCCGCTCATCAGTCATCACCCAAAGGTGGACATAGGATACATTTAACCCGACGGCGGTGAAGAAAGTCTCCTACTAAATGTCAGCTTTTCAATGACGACGCAACGCGAAGAAGTAAACCAATTCTCTGGTTTGCCCAGGCATCTAGACACACGGCAGTGCATCCGCCAAGTTCGCAAAGCAAAAAGGCACACCGAGCTTGGGTATATAAGATTAATACACAAACGATTTCGGGCCACTTTAAACCCCAATTACTTCTCCCATTCTCTACGGGCTGAAACAGATGATGAAGTTTGTGTCGATTATACCGGGTGATCAATCCAAATGGGTATTGCTTTGCGAACTTGGCGAATAGACTAGACTATCGTGTGTCTAGATGTCTGGGCAAACCTACACCTCTAGCATAACTGTGACACGTGACTCTTTCTCGCGCGAGATATATTACCTGTCTCTTTCTGTGTAGTACTGTGAGAGAGTGACGGGTGACGGTATCTCTCGCGACAAAAATCGCGAAGCATAGTTGTTCTAGAGGTGCTGTATGGACTCGTATTCGGTCATCCATTATGGATTATGATATTCCGTCATCCATTATGGATTATGGACGTGTTACATAACGTCGCCCTTGCCGCGGCCTGGTTTCGGTAGGAAGCGGTAATGAGGCCGCGAAGGAAGTGGTGCGAGGCCGAAATGCGTGTGCGCATCAACATTTACATTTGGTTCTTTCTTACTAGTGATGGACTAACCGGTTCTGAAGTCAGCTTTTTTTTTAAAAAAAGGACGCCTCAATAAACTAAAAAGCCAAAAATAACCCGTTCATGTACATATACATTTGAATCACCTTTTGAAGTCGGTGCCAAACCAAGTTGTTCATGAACAAATTTATAATCGCGGACTAACATACCTACATACGGGTCAAACTGAGAACCTTTTTTTTAGGTCGGTGAAAATACCAAAACTTTCTCCAAGATGTAACAAATACTTTTCTGAAAACCGCATCAAAATCGGATCAGCCAAACGCGAGATAATCATACTTACAGGTCAAACTGAGAACCTCATTTTTTTATTCAGTTAAAACAAGAATCAGCCTCTAGAGTGACTTTCGGACAATACCTATGTCATGAAACAAAGAAAATAAATGTTTTCCATATAATCCTCATTTTTAACAAAACGATAATTGTATGAGAACTATGAACTTAGACGCACTTTTTCACGATGTAAATGGCAAATTACTTATTGTCTCCATACAATTATTGGTACTCATAATCATAACATAAGAGTGTAGGCCATTTGCTCTATGCGTTTTTGCTCGGTAGGAATATTGAACTTTGACATTCATTTCTGACTTCTAGAGCAGTCTAAGTCTAGTTAATCCCATATAGACATTTAATCCCAATAAAAAATAGAATCGATTAATATCCTCAAAAAAATTTTTTCGTCATGCCAATTTGATAAAACTTCTATCCGTGTTACCATAACCATTCGCCAGCCCGCGATTCGAAATAGACTCGCGAGGTTTATAGCTCACAGAGTCAAATTTAAGTAAAACATAGATGGGCTTTTTGCCTAATATATAATTATATAAAAAAAAAAAAATTGTAATATTGAGTGAGCGATTTGGCGATAGATGGCGCTAAACGCCAGACCTTTGTGCGCCGGTGCGTGCGCGCCGTTACACCACGCGCCGGGTGACATCGCGGGCTCTTCGCACCTCATCTCCACTATACTGTAACAGCGCGCTTAAGCGTAAGCGTAAAAACGACGTATGTGCCTTGGGGAGAGTTTATGTGCAAGGTCAATTGAGGTAATTATGACTATGGGACAAAAGCGACTGGGGACTGTTAATATGAAAATGGGAGCGGTTGTAGTTATAAGCTTGAAATCGTTCAGGCAAAAATAGATACATTCCAGGCCATAATACGCAACCGAATCGCATCCCTGTGCTATGGCGTGGCGCCGTGTCCGTGGCAGCCGCAACAGCTTCGTAGCCATTATAGCTGATACGGTAGAAGTAGAAGGCCCATTGTTTGAGCATTGGACGAAAGTCTACGTGGGCTGCTCTCTAGGATAATGTTATAATACTAACATAGATATAAGATCTTCTATTTTTACTAACAATTAAATATGAATTGTAACATATGAAATAAATAATAAAAATCATTATTATTATAAAATGTATCGTTTCTATGATATCATCAAAAGACGCATTTGCCCCGTACGCACAATTGCCTCAGGTGACCTTACGACCTTCTAAGATATGTAACTAATGAGTTGTGTGTATGTAAAGTTTAGTAAACGTATGTCCCTCGTAAGAAAAATTACAGTCATGTCTTTTTGAGACGCGTGAGTTTGTGTGACGGCAAAGAGCGGTAAAAATCAAGATAGATTCTTGAATCAAACACCTATATATTCGCGTTTTCCAAAAGCCAATTCTCATTGAATGTCATGATCTGTGTAGCCGTCACGGTTGTCCTAGCACGAACGACGTGTTGTTAGTGCTCGAGTAAATCGTCGACAAATGTGTTATCGTATCGATAAGTATTTCAATAAGTAAATAAGTTTCTGTCAAAAATGTCATTTCAGTGGCAAGCTGTTATAGCCGACTGTACTTTTCTTTGGATACCCATCAAATGTTCACTGAGACGATTCTAAAGAGCCCAAGCTCGGTAGGATTGCTTTTTTAGGGTTCCGTAGCCAAATGGCAAAAAACGGAACCCTTATAGATTCGTCATGTCTGTCTGTCTGTCTGTCTGTCCGTCTGTCCGTCTGTCCGTCTGTCCGTCCGTATGTCACAGCCATTTTTTTCCGAAACTATAAGAGCTATACTGTTGAAACTTGGTAGGTAGATGTATTCTGTGAACCGCATTAAGATTTTGATGCAAAAATAAAAAAATAATAATAAATATTGGGGGCTCCCCATACTTAGAACTGAAACTCAAAAAATTTTTTTTCATCAAACACATACGTGTGGGGTATCTATGGATAGGTCTTCAAAAATGATATCGAGGTTTTTAAAATATTTTTTTTCTAAACCGAATAGTTTGCGTGACAGACGCTTCCAAAGTGGAAAAAAGTTGGTCCCCCCCCCTCTAACTTCTAAAATAAGAAAATGAAAAATCTAAAAAAAACATATGATGTACATTACTATAAAAACTACCAACGAAAATTGTTTTGAACGAGATCTAGTAAGTAGTTTTTTTTTAATACCTAACTTTGCAAGTTTGCACCTAATTTATATGGGGCGCTATACATACCAGGTGCAAACTTAACTTAAACACTTAGGGATGGAAAGTGTTTGTACGGAACCCTCGGTGCGCGAGTCCGACTCGCACTTGGCCGGTTTTCTATTATAGAGTTCCTATGGCCACTTTCCGGCTCCATCATCAAATCAGCCCCATGGTACCATATTATTGTATTGTCATCAAAGTTAAGTAAGTATGCAAAATTTCAGCTCAATCGGTTGACGATATCTGCTTCAAAATTGAGTTGCAAGATTTCACCCGAACAAACTTTAAACATAGGTATTTATTCGAGTTCCACAACACTGTGAATATTTTCTTAATAAGTATACAATTATGCATTTCCCTTATAACGTTAACGCGGTGGTTGTCGATAACAAGGTTTGTCGACATTTTTACTATGGAAACTCACTAGAAATATATCTAGGTATAGTGAGTTTGAGATGAACATTAGACATTATTTCAGATATTATTGTCGACAAGCGAATGAAATTTTACTGTAATTTTTACCGGAAGCTGGCGGCTTCAAGAGTGAAATTGATGATATCTCCCACATTCCATTTATTTAACTTCCCTGACATTTATTGTAGTTTATTTTAGTTTGTTCTGAGTAACGACTTCTTGGACGTGAGCATGAAGAGGTAAGCACTATTACCACAGAGGATGGCAAATTGTAAGATTGAGCACTTAATAAACATACCCCGGGGTATTTGATGCACGAATGAGGGGTATAGTAATATAGTTTAACTTCTGCAGTAAATATTAATGGTTACCTAAATTATAGACAAACATCGACAAATCCTCGCTCCTCCTCCATGCATATACTTAATAGTCTACCCGACCTTTCCGAGAATCTAAAATTGTTTATCTTGCACATTTTAAGAATCATTATGGTTCTGAAGGAAACATAACCGAAATCCCACTACTTGGGAGTGAGAAGAGGCTAGAGGCTAGGAGGAGGTCTTCAACTCAGTTGTATTTTTTTATTTGCCGAACTCCGTCATTTAAGAGCCGATACCGAAAAACATTTTTTTAAACAACGAGCTGGAGAATTGCATGGCCCATTTATGAAAGAATTCATTCATGGCCATGCAATTCTGCAGCCCATAGTACTTAATCTAACTTGGTCATCTCTGAGATGTTCCAATACAATGTTAGTGAAGATGATGATATCTATGTGGAATCCAGGGAAATCCTCAAATATTAAAGGCACACCTATGACGATTTCGGTGTTTTTTATAGTTAACTCGTTCAGTTCAATAATACTTTTGAAATCCTTTAACGTACGAAAGCTGCATACTATTCATAGTCAAAGCATAGTCAGCTCCACTTTTAAGCTGTCCCCTTTCCGATAACACTGACAGGCATAGCCAAACCGCATCAAAGTTATTTTTAAGCTCCGTCTACGCACAATAAATGAGTTTATTTGAGGTCGCAACGGATTCGGCGCAATCTCGTCGAGAAATTGTTGTATTTGGAAGTGAAGTGAGGGCAATGGAAATGCTATTTACAGCGATCAACCGTAGCGGGGTCACGGAACTAGTTTTGCAAACATTCTTTTTCGTGTGGTGAATTATTATTGATTGTCTGTGGTAAGAATTGTGGACAGATTAATAACAGTTAATCATAATGGTGTCATAAATGTTGGAGATTGAAACCAGAAATGTAAATGAGACCTTAGAACGGTGAAATGCTGAATAATGGCCTCTTTCAGCATCTGACGTGTATTTTTAACAGACTTCCAAAAATAAGTCCCCATTTCGATTGTATAATTTTTTTTTTGAGTTTCGTACCTCACTCGGCAGAAATGGAACCCTTAGATCATAATTGTACAAACTTTTCGGAAAAAGTAGTTGCAATTAGGACGTCAGTACCTACACACCACAACTCTTTGTGGTTTAAATTCAATTGGCAAAGAATTGTAATTGTACGAGTGTGAACTAATAAGGTTAAGGTATCGATAGGGATCACCTTGTCGTCCGTCTGTCTGTCCGTCCGTTAAAGAGGATTTGGATATATCACTAATAGACGTGAAAGTTTGTGAGTATGTTTGTATGTTTGTAACGTCTTCATGCTCAAATGACTGGACAAATTTTGATGAAATTTTGATAAGGAAGCGGACACCTTGGATTAACAAACGTAGGTTTTATCCCGATTATAAAATGTTGTGTTCCCGTTGAATGAGGAAGTAACACAGTGAGGCGCAGTTTAGTAATCTATTTATCTACCCTAATTAAAATACCCTGGAAGGTACATTCATTCTTTGTTAGCACTTACAGTAAAAATGCACGGTAGAAGAATGAAGAAACCCCCCGACAAAAAGAGCTGGTCATAGTGAGACTCATTCGATGAGTGATATAGAAAATGCTACTAAAACTGATCATAACTACCAAATTTGAAGTTCTTAGCTTTAATATTGGCTGAGATCTTGTCACTTGTTCCAATTAAAGCTTGGAAACTACTGGTCCTATTTCCACCAAATATAGCTAAGAAACTCGACCTACAAGTTTTCGATTAAAAAAAATACACTCAAATAGGTTCATCCGTTTGGGACCTACGTTGCCACAGACACACAGAATACACAGTTAAACCTTATAATACCCCTCTTTTTTCGACGGGGGTTAAAAATTAGGTTTTACATTATCATAGACCACTGGGGGACCTTGGGCAGCAAGAAAGCTAATTCACGACCTATAAGTTCGTAGCAAAAATAAGCATCATGGCAATTTGTTTTTAACGATTTGAACGCTAAGTGGTAAAGCAATTCGCCGAGCCCCTGACGCCAAAGCAAAAAAAAGTGCTCCAAAATCAATATTGAAAAACACAGATAGTGGTTTGAATTAGCATGTTTTTGACCATTGAAAGTTTGACGTCAATAGGCGTCGTTGGCGTCAGTGGCACGAATTCCCGATGACGTGATTTGCCGTCTTTGGTGCTCAAGAGGTTAAACAAGAACAATTGTAAGTATGACCTTTTAGGGGCAATGACTAGCTTTTGTCCGATGCCAATTATAAAAGGGCCTGTAGGCCGGCATCTTTTCAAAGCATTCTTATCAACCAACCCTCAGGATTATTTTTACTTTATATGGTGAAAAAAACCAACACTAGAAAATTAAGTAACCTCTCGCATAATTAAACAAATATAAGTTATTCCTATTATTTATACTGCTAGCTGCACTGCGCGATGTTACCCGCATATCCCACGAGAACACTACATTTTTTTCGGGATAAAAATTAGCATGTGTTAATAATCCAGGGTGTCAGCTACCGTCATACCAAAATGTATTTATCCAAAAAACGCAGCAATGTTGTTGGCATTGTCTCATTGTTTAAGAAAACTTTAAGGTTTAACGGAAAGCCGATGTGATGTCAAAAAAAAATGAAAAATGAATTCAATTGAAGGTCGCCTAAAATGCAAAGGATAGGGGTAAGTTCGGGGTTTCCCTGCTCAGAAACGATGGAATTTGTAGGAAAACCAAAGTATCTGACACTACCCCAAAGTAAACCCACTTATGCCATGTCAAAAAAGATTTGAAAGAATGTAACGCGCATTGATGCAATCTAACTTGACCTCCTCATCATATTTACTATTATAACTACTTAGTTATTTTTGTAATTGTAAACTGTTACAAGAAACTATGTAACTTCTATATCAAGTTGCATTGATTATTCCACCCGATAGCTACCATACAATAGTAGTTAGGTGTACTCTTTAACTACTCATGAACTAGATTTTAATAAGTAATTAAGTACGAATTTAAAGTTTTTAAAAATGTTTTCACCAACAAATACATACTATGTGTTATATTTTAAAATTGAAATTTGGATATCCAAATATACATACAATATCATAGTGAAATTGCTCGTTTGTACTTAGCAACTAAAAAAAAGTCGCCGAAAATTATCTCCACACTCCACTTACCTCACACTTAACACCATTTTGCACACACTTAGCGGTCCTCACTTGTCATAAAACTGTCATCTATCGCCACTGAACACAATTAAAAAATAAAAAAACAAAGCAAACTTTTTAAAATTTCAAATATAGAACACGCTCGGAAAAGTTTCAGGTCGCTGCGCGGGAAAATTCGAACGCGAAGCCTTGCCTACGTTCGCGCGGCGCGGCAGTCGCTTCTTGAATGTTGTCCGTTGGTGTCAGCCTCTTGGTCCGCGAAGTGCTTGACTTTGGACAAAAGCGAACGCCTTAATCACTTCCTAAAGCGAAATCCTGGGTACGTTACGGTTACACTTATTGAAACCGCTAATGGCAGTTGGGATGCAATTAGAGATTCCTAATTAACAACCCCGTTAGATAGGCAAATGTGCTACTAAAATTTGAGTCGATACCGATAAGTTACATTTGAATCAATTAAGAAAAAAATCGACACATTTACAAATCCAATTTCTTAGGTAAGTGTAAGTATTTTGTTTCCATGCATTTTTTGTCGTATTGCTTTTACTTTAGCTTTAGGTACATATTGTTAATTATATATATATATATATCGAAAACTTTAAGGGAAAGATTTATAACTTGACTTGATTTAACATTTCATGCAAATTTTTATATTAAAAAAATACCTTTGAAATATAATTTATTTATTGTTGCATTGACAAACACGTAACGACTGAACACAACACTACATGTACCAATATTACAAACCATAATTTAATAAATTATTAATATTATCGCAGAACGCTGTAATATAATTTTTGCACGCGCATTAAGATGTTGAATAACAGGACCAGTGACGTCACGGCCACGACCCCTAGTGTGATTTTCATTGGTCTGAAAAACAAAATGGATATATTTATTCCTCTTATGATGCGGAACTGAGATATGGTCACTAGCAGTGGTCGGATTAGTGTGTGCAATTTTTCGGAACTTCGTAATGTAATATCTTGTAATATACCTATGAAGGCAATAAATAAACTGATAAACTGATATTATACATATGACTTAACCCCTCGTATGCTTAAACACGGATCCGTGCGGGACATTTCAACGTTACGTGAAAATACCAGTTAGTTTCAACTTGATTAGCAAATTCTCGACATCGCATACGAGGGGTTAAACAAAAGCATAAAAAATATGTGTTATCAAAATATTACTCACTTATGAAAAGGTAGATACTTATATTATTTTATTATATACAGGCATCAATAAATTAATTTGGTGAAAAAATACGTCTCATTAGTGTAGACATCACAGAATTCTCATAGCACGGTATAGGACTTCATAAAGCTTTGGAGCCGATATTAACATTAAAATACAATTCATACTCAATAGTTTATTTAATTCGCAATTTTAATGTTATAGTCAAGGACAAAGTCAAGAGAATATACAATAAAGACCTGACTTGTGTAGCAAATGTTTTTTTCATGTTTGCGACTTTTTCCATGTTTCCTAGAGTAAACTGGGTTCTATATTGATCTTATATCCATTTATGAAGTTCAATATAGGAATTTCTAATATTGTAGAACATTTATTTTATTTATACCTAATGTATGTCATTTATTGCATGGGAATGTGGGTAGCAAAAACCATAGAGGAATTAAATAGATGAATGAGTAATCATTATATTTTCATGTTAATGGGCCATTTTTTCTAGTTTTTATTTTGATTTTCGTTATTTTGGGTATTTTCTACTCAGAATCACGAGCTCTTTCGGTCTAATTAGGAAAAAAAAAGTGTCCCAATGTTTTTTCGTTCCATTCCGTTACCATTTCCGTATAAGAACAAAAATGTATGAATATTTTGGCACAGTTTTTTTTCTCCAAATTAGATCGAAAGAGCTCGTGATTCTGAGTAGAAAATACCCAAAATATCAAAAATTTAAAAAAAAAGTGGGGTGTACAACTTTAGGAAAAATGGCCCTAATATCGGCTGAATAGCTCTCTAACGTGGTATCAAAAGTCCAATGCCTAGTCATTAGTCGAGAAGTAACTTTCCAAAAGGGCTTATTTCTCTATGAAACTCGTACAAAAATAAGACCTTTTGAAAATACTCCGCCGTTCATAGGTGACATAGTGATAGACAGAGAAAACATAAAGCAGGCTCACCCGTCAGCATTATGAAAGAAGAGAGCGATTCTCACGGTGTTATAGATGACCTGCATCCAGCAGTATATGATGTAGTAGAGTATCAGGGCTGTGCTGGCCACCGCCAGCTGTAGCCATTGTATGGCCTCTCCCACCCAATCTCTGTCCTGCAAGGTTACCTATCGTAAGTCCCAATTTCTCTTTTACATCTGTAAGGTTTCGCCAAATTTTCATTAACCGAAAGTATTTTTTTAACTGTTCATACTTCAGTATAATTATAAATCAAACCTAACCTAACCTAATGGGGTCTTTAAAACGGTGTTTATAAAACCCTGAAAATATTATAAGTTTCAGGAAAAAAAAAACTTTCGAACAAATGAAAATTTGGCGAAACGTTATATTTCGGAGTTGTGACCGGATACCGTCCTGCAAGTAGGTATATGAGTAAATTCTAATTCTTTATTTCAGCCAATATAGCCCTATAAAATAAATACCTAATTCAATAAATATAACTTTTTTAATCAAATCGAAAGCGCAGTTCGCTGGATGATTGTTTTTTTTTTTTTATATAGGTACATTACACATTTTCCTCTATTTGTTTTTTTTTTGTGTATTAAAGAGTATATTTTCTAGCTACTTCCGTCAGATCAGATCAGAATTTAGGGAACTCTATAAGGGTCGATTGCAAAAAAATTGTACATTAAAACAAAACTTGATTGATTCCTTTGTGTGACGACAGTTACCCAGACATTTTGTATGACTAACTTTCGTCACACAAAGGAAGCGATCTTGATTTTTTGTTAACTAAGCTTTTAACTATGTACAATTTTTTTGCAATCGGCCCATAAATATTACAGATATATCTTGTGATTCGTTATTTTTAGTAACCTGCGCAGTTGTTCTTGAAAAGTATCATTTAGGGACGAAGCTATACTCCTCTCTAGATCAAAATGATTCACCTATTTTACAAAAAAAACTGGAGTTTATTTAGTTACATATTAGCATTACTAAACGCGATAATTATCTGTTAAAACTAGATTGTCGCCGATACGTAACCCAAATCCATACTGCACTTCCAAAACAACTGTACATGGACTTAACCTAGAGAGATTACTATCACGCCTAATATACTTTAATTAAACATTATGCTTAACGAGTTGGCAACCTCATTTTAAACAAACAAGGCTCACAATTATCTTCATTTCAAAGTAAACAATTACTTTAACTTTTATCGCGTAAGTGATATCGAATAAAGCCTTCAGAGTTTCCGCTGGCCATCCGCCAAGTAAAATGCTTATCAAAACGTTATAAAGGATTGTTATGGCACTTATAGCGAACAAAAGATTTAGGTAAGTAAGCATATATCTATGTTATTTCAATTATGTATGGGTTTAAGGCACCTTATAGGTTTAAAAACGCTAGAGGTTTTGGTCATTTCTAGGGTTCCGTACCCAAAGGGTAAAAATGGGACCCTATTACTAAAGATTCAAAGATTTTATTTGCCAGAATACAGTGTTTTAGATGTTACAAAACTTTTGTGTCATGTATTCAGCCTATATGTAGGCATGCAAATTTTAGAGTAGAATAAAAAAAATAAAAAATAAACATTGAATTATAATAATTTAAAAATAAACATTTCCAATAAATAATAATAAAATCAAAATATAATGTCAATAATAATTACCTGATTCTACATATCTCGAGAAAATATGTAACGCTATAAAAACCATTGTCAATATGCCAGCTACTTAGTCTATCCTTAAAAATATTTCCATGAAGGGTTACAATTTCGTCAGGGATGCGATTATATATTTCAATGCACATGTTATATATATTTTTTTGGTACATTGCTTTACAGCATTGTGGTTTTAATAGCAGGTGCCTCCCTTTCAATCTTGTCTGCCTTTGTAAAGTTTCTCCACGCTTTTGGAAGTAATGTAAGTGGGAGTTTACAAAAACGCATATTTCCCTGATGTATAAGCAGGGCAAAGGCAGAATGTGTAGCTTTTTGAACAGGGGGACACAGCTTTCGTCAAACCATACGAGTACGACTAAGACTAAACTAAGACTCCGCTGTCCGTCTGTCACCAGGCTACAGTGGCTGTATCTTATGAACCGTGATATAAGTAGTTAGACAATTGAAATTTTCACAGATATTTCTGTTGCCGCTATAAAAACAAATACTACAAACAGATTAAAATAAATATTTAAGAGGGCTCCCATACAACAAACGTGATCGGTAGCGTTAACTTTGCACCTCATTTGTATCGGGCGCCAAACATACCAGGTGCAAACTTAACTTAACCCGGCCAGTTAAGATGGGATAATTATTTGCACGGAACCCACCACGGCGCGCGAGTCAGACTCTTCTTTCTGCGTGAATTTTGTCATTTTCGGGTAGTTTTTGAAACAAAAATCAATAAAAAATTCATACTGTAGGTTTTAAATATAATACGAGTAAATTGCAATAGCCCTGTTCTAAGTAGTAACGTAGATAATATGTTAAGAAACATGTTTGATCATAGAGAAAAATGTCTAAAACAATCAGCATTTTTGAACGGATAAGGAGCCTTAAGAGAACAAAAGTCAAGATTCCCTGGGGTCACCGGACTGTGGTATTGCACATGTTGCGTAAAGTTATGTTTTTAATCTGTATTCATTAGAATAAAGCAAGCGTCTTTTATGTCTGCGTTATGATATAGTCGAGTTATGATATTTTGCTTTCCGTACGTTAGATTGGGTTCGACCAAATTGGAGCTAAAATAGCACGTTTATAATGACATATGAGTGTGTTCCATTTGGTTTTTAATGTCAATTTGTCAATACTTGAAGATCGGAAAATTAGGTTTTCATAAACAGACTAATACAGCGACGGAAAAAATCATAGAAGGTCGATTCACGGAAATGTCAGTATCAGAAGAAAGTTGCCACATAAATTCCCAGACAGTGCAATAACTTTGCTATTATATGAAAAATGTGATATTACGTAAGCACGAATAAATCTCGTTTTCTGCCCGCTGGGAAGCGCTTGGGTCGCGTCGGCGTCACGACCCCCGATTCCATCACCCACGACTATTGCTAATAAAAACTCCGAAATAACCAATAAACTATCAACTTTAAACACAAACCAGTAAGATCTCGAAGTAATATTTACGTTTACATTTTCTTTTGAAGCGGTTGGTGTTGCAACGAGTGTTATCATTAAATAGATGGAGATTTGAGATAAGATAATGACATTTTTGTCATGATTTAAGTAGATTTTGTATCGAAATCTCTAATATAAATAATGAACGTCAGAAAAGTTGCATTTTCAGCGCGGAAAAGTATAATACTACTTTTTGACACTCAACAAAGTAAGATTAAGAATTAAGCCTACCAAGACCATTGTGTTTTTTAATACTTACAAACCGAAATGAATATCAGCAAAATTTTAAAACTGATCCGACTCTCAATTTCATCAGACATAACATCTCGTAAGTTTGTTTTAGTAATAATTGACGTGATAAGGGTCGATTGCAAACAAACAATTACATAGTTAATGGTTTTAATTAAAACAAAACTGGATTCCTTTGCGTGACGAAAGTTACCCATATATTTTGAATGATTAACTTTCGTCACATAAATGAAGCGATCGTGATTTTTTGTTAACCAAGCTTTTATCTATAAATTTTTTTTTTGCAATCGACCCATAATTTATATAATAAGCCATCAAGCCTGCAAACAGAAACCACTTCTATGGAACAGTTTCAGAACAACCCGTCCGATCTTTCCCAGTCACCTAATGCATGCACTGAATTCCATCGGTAACAAGGAAAACATTCCAACAAAGACGACATCAAATAGACAAAGGTACAGTCCACACCAACGGAATCTGAGCTTAAAAATCGACACGGTCACTCGCCAATCGCTGGTTCAATATTACAGGGTTCTGTTTCACTTTTAATGAATTGGAATTTGGAAATTGTCATATTGAGAAGAAGTTTCATTTTGACTACAACAGGCTACGTAACATTTTCGTAAACCAACCCGACCTAGACGAAGTGAGAAAAGATTATGTGATCAGCAGCCCGTCAAGCACAACTACGCTTCGCTACTCCTGTCGCGCGACGTATCATCACCCGTCACTTTCTCACAGTACTGTACAAAAAGAGATAGGTTGTACATCTCACGCGAGAAAGAGTCGCGTGCCACTGTTGTAGTAGAGGTGCAGGTTAATCTAGTTTAACCTGGGTCACGTCGGTGAGCAAACACTTTCCTTTCCAAATTATTACACAAGGTATCGAAACTTTCAATAGGAAACTGAAAATGTCCAAATTCACTTATAAGAGGCCATCCATAGATACAGTCAATAGATTATTGTTTCTTGCAAGAGTAGCCACTTATACTTTTTTTGGTACTTAAGTTCACAATTCAGATTAATGATTACTGACAGCGGTATTTCGAACACTGAATTCACACTAGTTCTTACAGTGCAGTACAGGTAAAGTGTGCTTTTGGGTGATAGATTGGACTATTCTCTATATTTATTGCCGACTGTAGATATCTGAAGAGGCGTCAGGGCGATGCACGATAGACAGGCAGGCACGACCCCTCGGCACGACCACAGCTTGCCCCCAGATGCTATCACTCGGCCAATTAGTCAATCGATCACTTTTGCATCCATTTGTTGAAGGATTGACATTTTTAACATAGAACACCTATTATGCTTTACCGTAATTGTATAAAAACTGAATTGCTATCTCATCGTTTTCATAATTTTATAAAACATTACACGAATCTGACAAAAAAATAAAGAAAAGAAGAGGTGTTTCACTAAAATACATTTAGAATCTTTACTGAATTACTTATGTAGGGTTGGTGTTGGTAATGACCCATAGCTCGGACTGATCATCGCAAAACACGAATTAAGAAAAAAATATGGAAATACTCACAAACTTTTGGCAAATTCTGGTTTGCGTTTATGAATATGAATTATAATTATATATATTATATTTCTAAATATTTTTTATTCTAAATAAATTATTATAAGAGTATTTATATTATACATATTTATCCCAAAATTGGTCAAATATTTTGTGAGTATATATTTTTTTATTAAGTAATTCTTATTTTCATTTGCTTTAGATAAATTGGTGAATCCATAGTTAGAAAACGGCCATACCTTTTGCATGATTTCGGATGCGCAGCTGTCCTCCGAGTTGGCCGCCATCAATTCCACGGTGTTGCTAGAGTTCGTCGGGATCGAATGATGGTAGAGAGTACAGTTCGAACTAAAACAGCCACTGTTGCCCTGTAAACGTCAAATTGCACCTTGTAACTCCTACCAGTATCTATTAAAGGTAGGTTGCCAGATGGTCGGGATTTGGCGGGATTCTCCCTAATTTTTGTGTGTCCTCCCGACTCCCGACATTGTAAAAACATCTCCCTAAAAACTACTGCATTTTATAAAAAATATAATTTTAAAAGGAAATACCACTGCTATTTTTTCCATAAGTACTATAAATAAATCACCTTTTTACATTTTTGAAGATTATAGATAAAATTATAATAATGAGAAAACAATTTTATGTTTTTTTGCTAGTATTTATTTATGTAGCGAACGACATTGTTTTTAATATATTTACTTTATAATGTGATTCAATTTTTGTTTCTCCCGACCTAAGTCGCAAAATCCCGAAAAATTGGTTATTCGATCTGGCAACCCTAATGTGTACTTTAAGGGTCCTTTTTATTGTCGATTTCTTTTTTTATCCTATTTCAATCTAAGGTGAATTAATAAAGTTGCTTATTCTGACCATGGTAAGAAGCCCAATTTTACGCTGTCTCCTACACATTTGTTTATTGAATTACACAAAATGTGTATGCGCCAAGCAAATGATGTCTCAGGTATAGGGAACGATCACAAAGACGGCCAACTGGTGCCACAAATTCGAATTATTAACGTCGACAGTGGTGCCATCTAGTTCGTGCGCGTTCCCTATGTCCCACCCTATGGCTGGTATACTGTCACATGTCACTTTATGCAGCTTCGAATCGTAAACATCGCGTTGATTGCAAGCTGCATAAATGCATGACATTGCCATATAACGTTCCCGGTCAAGTTTGCACCTGATATCTATGGCGTCGCATATAAACGACGTACAAACTTAACGCGACCCATCAGGTTGGCGAAGTGCCGATAAATAGTTGCCGGCAAATTTAGAACAAAATTGGTGGATCTGCGCATGTGCATTTGTACGTAAATCGGCTACTGCGCAGTCAAGGTTATGGTCTTAAGTTTGCCGGCAGCTGTATTAGGTATATCGCCATGGGCGTGTGCGAATTCTGTGAATAAACGAAACTTCGTTATGGATGTATCGACATCGGTTCGATTTAGTACAGTCAGCATCAAATTTTAGTATGCAGTTTGAAATCAGCCTGTAGTAAAATTTACAGCTATTTTTTATTGGTTCTTGTTGTATCCGGTATTTACAAGTGCCTTTCGTGAAATACAAAGGCATCTTAGCAACGTATTTTCCCTTTTCAACTCAGACTTTAAAAATGAGAAAGGATGTGAAAATTCATAATTACGTAAGGCTTCACAGGAATTGGTGCAAAGCTGGTCGCTCGTGGTTTCGATGCAGGGAACTTCTGAAGCACGTACCGAATCTTCTCACTGGTACAAAGACTGTGGCCACTGTGAGTCTTGTACGCCATTGTGGGGAAGTCAGTCGACTTTATGCTTTCTAGATCCGTCTGGGAAGGGACCATGAGATGTAGTAGGTATACTAGAAGGTGGCCATCATCTGCCATTTTTTTCTTTACTATAGTCGGGTAAAAAGTATCACATAACCATCTTTGGATGTACAGATCCTGTATTAAAATTGGTTCAGGGTCATAGTGATGAGAGGACAAAGAAAATTTTACCACCAGATCCGGGCCGGCTTCGCGCGTCCATGCGAATGCTGTATCGCGCTCTTAATATTTATCCTGAAATAATGACCTCTCTCTATAATAGAAAACTGATTTTCTATATCATTTTAGAATTTTAAATATTATTAAGTATTGTAATAACGTCGTCTAGTAGCCTACTAGACCTCAATTTGAGACTGGATCGAATAAGCTAGTTGACTCATGTTAATACATTGTATTAAAGTAATGTTTATTTCGTAAAGTCTTTAGCATAGGAAACCTAAAGTAATACTTATATATTTTTCAGTTCGTAAAAGTAGAAGATTGCTAATAAAATTAAATTTGTAAATATCGTTTTTATTCTGTATTTTGAAATGCTTAAAACTCTGTCCGCTATTTTCGCTCATGATAATGACGTCATTGGTCCCGTAAAGAAAATTTAAGGGCTACTCCGACGACTCCGAATAGTGCCGCTCCTCTCGATCTCCTGTCAAAGTAGATTTGAATAAGCAGAACGGCGCTATCCGACGGTCGCATTTCAAATATTGGAGTAGTCCTTCTGTTTATTTACTCGGTATTTTTCAATTAATAAGATGTAGCTTTCTATCTCTCACAAAAATACAATTAAATTTTTTAGAGCTAATAACATCATTAACCGTTTCAAATATATTTCAAAAATGGGTCAACTAGCCTATTGTGTGAGAATGTCAAATATCTGTTTAGAAACGAAAGAATATTACCTGCATTATACTGTAAAACAGTTCGGGACCTGGCATTATTGGAAATATTGGTAGGTTCCGTAGTGACACATAAAATATTAATTTACAGAGTAAATCAAGGAGTCACGGTATTCAGTGAACAGCGTTCACAAATCAGAACTTAATCTACTTTAACTTTCATTGATATTGTTTACATCACAACGAATAATTTTGAAAACTATAAAATAAATATTAACATTAGTAAAAATAATGACGGGTGACAGACGCGACTACTCGAGAACTAATGACATGTAGCTTGTCAATTGCTTGTCATGTCCCGGTTTCTTGTTGTTGAAAAGTAGCCAGTTTTTAACCCCGACGAAAAAAAGAGGGGTGTTATAAGTTTAACATGTGTATCTGTGTATCTGTGTGTGGCATCGTAACGCCCAAGCGGATGGACCAATTTAGGTGCGGTTTTTTTAATCGAAAGGCTTTTCCGTCGAGATGGTTCTTAGCTATGATTGGTGGAAGTAGGACCAGTAGTTTCCAAGGTATTCAGCTTTAATTGGACCAAGTGACAAGATCTCAGCCAATATTGAAGCCAAGGATTGCAAATTTTGGTTAATTGTTAAGTATTATTAGCATTTTCTATATCACTCACTACATTAGGATCTCATGATGACCAGGTAGTTGTTAATGGTTCTCAGCCAATATTGAAGCCAAGGATTCCAAATTTTGGTTAAATGTTAAGTATTATTAGCATTTTCTATATCACTTACTAAATGAAGATCTCATGATGATCAGCGAGTTTTCAATGGATCTCAGCCAATATTGAAGCTAAGGATTCCAAATTTTGGTTAAATGTAAAGTATTATTAGCATTTTCTATATCACTTACTAAATGAAGGTCTCATGATGACCAGGTAGTTTTTAATGGATCTCAGCCAACATTGAAGCCAAGGATTCCAAATGTTGGTTAAATGTTAGGTTTTCTTAGCATTTTCTATATCACTTACTAAATGAAGGTCTCATGATGACCAGGTAGTTTTTAATGGATCTCAGCCAACATTGAAGCCAAGGATTCCAAATGTTGGTTAAATGTTAGGTTTTCTTAGCATTTTCTATATCACTCACTACATGAGGATCTCATGATGACCAGGTAGTTGTTAATGGATCTCAGCCAATATTGAAGGATTCCAAATTTTGGTTAAATGTTAAGTATTATTAGCATTTTCTATATCACTTACTAAATGAAGATCTCATGATGATCAGCGAGTTTTTAATGGATCTCAGCCAATATTGAAGCTAAGGATTCCAAATTTTGGTTAAATGTTAAGTATTATTAGCATTTTCTATATCACTTACTAAATGAAGGTCTCATGATGACCAGGTAGTTGTTAATGGATCTCAGCCAAAATTTAAGCCAATAATTCCAAACGCTGGATAAATGTTAAGTTTTATTAGCATTTTCCTTATCACTCACTCAGTGAAGATCTCATGATAATCATCTACTAGATGGCATCTAGTTGTGAAAGGATCTAAGCCAATAATTTCAACTGTTGGTTAAATGTTAAGTTTTATTAGCGTAATCAACAATTTAATAAAATTTTGACAGTACAATAATTTGGTACCATGCAGCTGAAGATGGCAGTAGGAACTCCTTAACTGCACAGAAAAAACCCATGTCGTTTGGGCTCATCTGATTGTTCTTGATGAGCAATTAACGTTTGTGTAAGAAAGTACAGTCGATATTTAACCGAGTCTCAGAAAAACTTTTTTTAATTTCTGTCACAATACTGGGTCACTGTTTCTAAAGTTTTGCAATTCTGCTAAAGCTGAATTGTCATTAGGACTATTGAACAGGTTCTTTTGATTGAAGTCACAAATAGCAACACCTTGCAAGATTTTAACGCGACTAAAGGACACGTAAGCTTTAGCAAAAGTACTCGCCTAAGTTAATAATAGCTTTTTAGGATTCTGTACTCAACAAGGAACCCTTATACTTTCACCATGTCCGTCCATCCGTCTGTCTACGGCTTAGCTCAGAGACATAGTGGTAGAATAAATTTTTAAAAACTTTTTTTTGTTTATCTGCCCTACACGTAAAAAAGTGGGGATGGCATTTTTTTTAACGGTTTATCCCATGGTGTGGGTTATCGATGATAGGTCTTTCAAAACTAAGTCAAGTTACCTAGCATCAACTGCAATTTTTATGGAGCTAAGTAAGCCACCCGTACTATTTGGATCCTGTAGAATGGAAACCTGGTTCTGTTTTAGGCCATAAGTAGCAGGTTCTTTCAACTCATCCAGTGCATTTAAAGTATATATTTTGATTGTCTTGGCTAATAACTTAGCCATTTTGTCATTATAAGCATTAACTAATTTGAATTTAACGATTTGTTCCCAGAATGTTGCTTAAGGCTATTTAAATCAAAATACATCCTAATTTCAATCTTAGAGAAGACGGCTTTCGTTACCACTTGCTTGGGATTCTGTTGTCGTACACAGTCAAGGATCAAACTCGAGGAAAGACTGCAAACTATGGACCTTAAACGGTGTAAAACCAAAAAAAGTGTTAAATGTAGAAAATTCCGGGGAAAAACTTCTGTTTGTTTAAAAAATATGAAATAAAAATAAAATGTAAAATTTAAAAAAACCCCGACATGACAACCTGTAAAAAGAAAGAAATAAAATCTACGAAATGTGCCTTTACAATGAATCAAGCTTCGTTGCGTCGGGGGACCGCTAATTTAATGAAATGCAATGTACTTAAAATCGTAAAGTGGGAAGCCTCAAATAAAGGCATAGTTACTTACAATTTTGCGTTGAGAAATATATTTCACTAGCAATAACCCGCGGCTTCGCTCGCGTGCCTATATAATATACATCATCCTACGGGAACAATGCTCTTTTTTTCAGGATTAAAAGTAGGCTATTTGTTAAGTTAGGGTATAATCTGCAATCTGCATTTCCCTCATGCATATCCGTCCAAACGGCTGGACGGATATGCGTGGATAGCGTGAAGAAGTAACAAAACATACACAGACTTTTGCTTTTCTAATATTACTGGGAAATACTTTTTATTTTATCATAACTCCACTTTATCAAATCAAACCGAAAACTCAAGCACTCAAATCAAGCGATCTCAGCTTTTACTGTACAAAATAAAGTTCACTTCAAAATTCATAACTCGAAGTGAAGCTAAGACACCGGGATATGTGTGCATTTTATTTGTATAAAGCTTTTATAATTGTCCGAGCCTCCGCTTATCGATTTGGGATATTCGAGATTGGTTTAATGATTCTAAGCCATGTTCTAAGTTACGTCATGTTCTATTGTAAGATATTGAGGTTCTCTTCGTTGATGAATAAATAATGTAGCCAGATAAACGTAATTCAGAATTCTGAAATGACTTACATATTATTGAAAAGCTTGAATGTATTTATTACGGATTCAGGAAGTTTCCCGATCATTACTCCTCCCGTCCCAACGCGCCGCCCGCCTATAGGTACCGATTGACGACGATCGAGATGCCACCAGATACTATTTATTTAATCTATTAGGATAACGCGGGTCTCTATCCATACCTCAAAAGCAAAAAAAGAACCCCCTTATAGGATCACGTGTAGTCTTTCAGTCCGTCTGTTACAATCGATTTGCTGCCAAACTACTGGACCGATTAAATTGCAATTTGGCGCAAATGCTTTCAAGAATTTTCATGACCACAAATAAAATTTCAAAATCGGTGGCATTTTCGTAATTAACGTCCCAACAAACCATAAAAATTATATCCGTACTCATAATCAGTCATTTCAACCCCATCGCACCCCAACAGGCGACCCGACCCGATAAACCATTAAAGCATTACCAATGGATTTTCAGACTTAGTCACCACATTTCTCCCTTTTAAGGGTTGAATTAAAAAAAACCTGAAACACGTGTTTACTCATTTATTGTTAGAAATACTCCTGTGAAGTTTCGAATAAAATAGTCTAACTAATCTTGTTTCCCCATACAAACTTTGGACCCCCATTTCACCCCTTTAGGGGGTAAATTTTGAAAAATCCTTTCTTAGTGCACCCCTACACCTTATAAGGAACCTACGTGCCAAATTTGAACTCTCTAGAACCAGCGGTTTAGTATTTAGACATTTCAACCCCATTTCACCCCAACAGGGGAGATGGTAACTCACGTCCGCCACGTTGGATTTTAAAATCGTTGCGGTTTTTGTAATCAGGGACCCGATAAACCATAAAAACAATACCCATGCTGATTTGCAGACTTTGTCACCACATTTCTCCCTTTTAGGGGTTGAATTTTCAAAAAACCTGAAACACGTGTTTACTCATTTATCGTTAGGAATACTCCTGTGAAGTTTCGAATAAAATAGTCTAACTAATCTTGTTTCCCCATACAAACTTTGGAACCCCATTTCACCCCTTTAGGGGGTGAGTTTTGAAAAATCCTTTCTTAGCGGATGCCTACGTCATAACATCTACCTGCATGCCAAATTTCAGCCCGATCCGTCTAGTGGTTTGGGCTGTGCGTTGATAGATCACTATGTCAGTCAGTCAGTCACCTTTGAAAAATTCGTTGTAGTTTGGGAAGTCCTTTGTGACAAATTTATAGCTTTTCTTATTAGTTTTTCCTCTTTATAGGGTTCCGTAGTCAACTAGGAACCTTTATAGTTTCGCCATGTCCGTCTGTCCATCTGTCCGTCCGCGGCTTAGCTCCGTGATCATACGAGTAAGTGCTAGAAAGCTGAAATTTGGTATGAGTATGTGTTTGTAAAACGCCGACCAAACGGTAAAATAAAAACTACAAAAAAAATGTTTTTTTTTTCGTGTACCTCTCGAGCTCCTAAAGTGGGGGGTGAATTTTTTTTTCGTTTCAACACTAGTGTGTGGGGTGTCGTTGAATAGGTCTTTTAAAAATAATAGGGGTCTCCAAACATTATTTTTTCTGTGGATAAGTTTGGTTTAAATGTAGTCGCACTTCACGTGCATAATGTGCTGGACAGCCATCATTCTGCAGCCACATTGACCTCCGCGTAGCTAAAGGTACGTCGTCGAGAAGATTTGGCAACTCATTCTCTAAGAAATGCAGATAACTTGGACCATTCAGCGTTTCTGGTAATTCAAATGGGCCAATTATTTTCCCATCTAATATTCCAGTCCAGAGGTTCACTTTAAATTGGTACTGCGACCGATCTTCCCTCATTAAATGAGGATTTTCTAATGCATAACTGTGTAAATGGTGCATGTTCATAAATCCATCGCTCTTAAAAGTGCTTTCATCAGACCATAAAACCATATTTATGAAATTGGGATCCTCTCTGTGTTTTTGCAGCATTGTCTGGCAAAACTGAACACGAAGTGGGTAATCACGGGGCAGCAACGCTTGAACACGTTGTATGTGGTATGGATGAAATCCATAACGACGAAATATTCTATTGGCAACAGATTTTGATATCCCTAAATTACGTTCAATGTTCCGTGTCGAAGTCGATAGGTCGTTTTGAATCTCTTGTAAAACATTTTCATCGTAATTTCCTCTAGGTCTTCCTAATCCGCCACGATTGCCAGGCAAAACGCCTTGTGAGTATGCGAGATGAACATTTCGAAATACTCGATGGTCCGGATGCCTTAAATTTGGATATCTTTCCCGATAGAGTCTAGCTGCAGCACAAGAGTTACCTTGACATTCCCCATAGACAAAATGCATGTTGGCATATTCTTGAGGAGTATAATTCTCTGGCATATTTGTAACAAACGCACTACAATTAATCTTAACAGAGCCGAAGTAAATCGAAGTTAAAATCAATAGGCAGAACTCGAGTCCAAAATGCACAAAGCAAAGTTAAATTGTACCAAAAATCCAAATCACAAGGCCAATACGAGTTCTATTGGTAAAGCAAGTCTATTTAACAAAATAAGAAACCCAAACTAAATAAAGCACATCAAACGAATTGACGAAGTGTAGGTACTAAAATTACTAAAATACTCTTTTATCAGAAAGCCGACTTGAATTCGAATTTCGAATTGTGTTCCAATTTCAAATTGTGTATTCTTTGATTCTATTTTTTGTTCGAAATTCAAACTCTGAGCCTAGTAGGGGCTCTGGTTCCATACTATGTAACAACTGCAGTATGAGCTCCTTTTGGTTTAAAATATCAATATCTCGTAAACTGCTGCGTAAATTAGAAAATTCTGTACCTTTTTGAAAACTACAATAAATTTACTATCTTTTTATGTTGTGTGCCATGTTAGTTTACAATACTTTTTTTAAATGAAACTCGATCAAAACCGCAGGCTAAATTTAATAAATTGCTATAATTCGTTTTTTTTTATTATTTTTACCAACAAAGCATCATGATATGTAATAAATTTAAATTACATTCGATAGGATATGTTTTTAGTAACATCTTGCAAAAAACAGATTTACAAAATACCTAAATTTGCAGTGGTGGCAATCGACATACTGACGCAGGGCATCAAAAGTCACGAGTTTAAAAAAAATGCAAATATCTCGAAAACCATAAACTTTTTATTAAGGTCAAATTGACTTAATATGGTTGCTTATGAGCAGTTCTATCACCCCTCTTCATTTTGGCGTTGGTTTTAGGGACACCCTGTATATATAGATAGACTAGCGGCCGCCCGCGACTTCGTCCGCGTAGATTTTTGATGATGACAAAGATATTAAAATAGGTAAGTGAATTTTATTCTTAGTTAAAATGGTCTAGACATAGACAATGCAATTGTTAAAGAATTTTTGAAGATTTTCCAATTAGATTACGGGAATTGTTTGCAGGATGCTTAATATTTATTCCGTCAGTTACCTGATGCTTTTAATCTTTGGCAAAAATGACTGCAAGATATAGAGTGACGCATGGATTTGGAGTTATAAAATGGGGATCTTAGTTATTATGAGTGAGATTTAAAAAAAAAATTAAATATCGTAAGGCTGTTAAAACAATCTTAAACTCAGCACTGGAAATCGAGAGATGGAGGCATTTTAATGAAGAGTATCTCTTTCAATAATAATAAATACTAAACTTTATTTCATAACAATAATAAATAATGACCTCTTTTCATAAGAAGGCAGCACTGGTATTTGTACACGCCGGCCTGCCTATTAAACGAAAAGAGTGGTGTGGCGGAGTTCCCGAGGCTGGCCAAAATGTTTCTAAATGGTCTAGCAACTCTAGCAGGTACCCCAGTTATTAAAAAGCGAATTTAATGATGCGATTACTATTTTGGTCTACAGGCTAGTAGTATTGTTTGAAGGGATCGATACCCTTATTTTGCTCCATACAAAATAGCACAAAATAACGTTATTAAATTCCGGTTTTTCGCTCATTATCACACATGTTTATATTTTAGTGGGCTAATTTCAAGGATCTATATCTATAACGAAATTCTACATAACACAAGCCTTTCACATTCGAAAAAAAACGCGAAATTAGAGCGTTTTCATGAATACCGGTATCGATCCCTGGTTTGAAGAGTGATTCAATATATTCTGGTGCTATAGTTCTCTATATCTCTCAAGAAGCTAAATAAAGTAAGAATAGGTATATAAAGTATAAATTATTCATGTGCTGATAGACAACTCACTAAATATAGGAACACATAAAGTTTGGAACACAATAAATAAGAGACAGCACTAAGAAAATATTGTTGACAGTCAACCATAGAAAAGGGGGTGCAAGTTCGTTTTAAAAAAAGGACGTAGTCACTGGGCAGTAGACAGGAAATAAAAAATATATAAACTGATAACGTTAGCGTAACACTTCTTTATAAACAACATTAGCGGTGTTCCACATACAAACTTTGCACCCCTTTTAAACCCCCTTAGAGGTGAAATTTTTCAAAACGCTGAAATTACTTTTTTTGTATTTGATTAAGTAAGCTATTTACAAAGTTTCAAGTCTCTAGTTCAAAAAATAAAGTTTCTCCCATATAAACATTGCACCCCTTTTTGACCCCTTTAGGGGTGAAATTTTCTAAAACGCTGAAAGTACTTTTTGTGTTTTTGAATAAGTAATCATTCTACAAAGTTTCAAGTCTCTAACTCCAAAAAAAAAGTTTACCCCATACAAACTTTGCACCCCTATTTAACCCTCTTAGGGGAGGTATTTCCAAAAATCCCTTCTTATCTCTAGCTCACGTTATAAAAGTAACCTAGTGTGCAAAAATCAACTCTCTAACATTAGTAGTTTCGGCTGTGCGTTGATGAGTCAGTCAGGACTTCTTCTTTTATATAATTATATAGATTTCACTTAGGTTAGGTACTTAGGGGTCCCCCGCACGCAACGACGCTTGGATTATTTTTCTACTGTTCATTGTAAAGGCACATTTCGTAGATTTTATCTTTCTTTTTACAGGTTGTCATGTCGAGGGTTTTTTTTAAATTTTATTTTTATTATATAATTAGTGTCTGAATAGATTGGGTACAATTCTTCGAAAATCATTAATTTTTTTTTTCGGATTCCTTGCTGAGTCGATCTACAGACTGCAGACTGCAGGTCTTATTTTTAATTGGGTTTCGACGGCAACAATCGTAGATACGCCAATGGAGATGATGATTACCAGACGCAAATACCTGAATCTACCAAATAAAAATATAATTTTGAGAATCAGAAAATCGCATAAAAACAAACAAAAAAAAACAACATACAGTCGAATTGAGTACCTCTTCTTTTTAAAAGTTAGTTGAAAATTATCAAGAATCTAACCCACAAATTCAGTAAATTACATTGAAGGTGCGTTTATATTCAAATTAACTATCTAAGGTATGTATAACTCTAGCACAGCGTACGTTTTCACTTACTTACCTACCTATGTTACAACTAAAACTTCCGTATCAAATTTGCATGACCTACTTTAGATCTAATTATTCTCAAGTGCGCTAAACAGCTACGCAGTGTTGCGAACTTGGTAATTTTGTCACTAGATCTAGTAATTTTTCTGTATGTACAGCGATATATTTTTATGGTCTAAGGATTGAAAATATTTGGTGATTTCTCAGACCATAGAATTTCTATGGTCTGATGGTGATTTATAGTGACTTTTTGAAACAAGTATATCTATTTATAAGCAATATTTTTAGACACGCAACATGTTTATGAGAGGGGAATTCCCAAAATCTATGGGGATTCAGCCTGTGTGTGTGTGTAAGCCTGGTCTTATTGACGTACCTACACCACTTCACTATTGTGACGTGTTAGTACTTTTCTTTACCTGAATCAGAAAGAATGCTGCAAAAGACCATAATTTGTCATTTTTTTATTACGTCAAATGACTGCAAAACCAGACTATACATCTGATTTTGAGTATTTATATTGTAGCGTAATCTAGTGGCTTTTTTATTTGGGATATATTAGACATATGCACCTCTAGCATAACTGTCATACGCGACTATTTCTGGCACGAGATCTGGGGGCACGGTAGTGCCCCCGCCAAGACGAGCAAAAAACAAGCGGGGCACTACCTACCTTTTCTCGAACTGTTTCGTCTAATTTTCAAACCCTCATAGCTTCGTCCCAGTTAACACCAGAGCGCCCAAATTCACCGGTTAAGATGCAGTTAAGGAACATATAAAATGTACTTAATTTAATTGATCTAGCTTTTATACTGTAGGTTTTATTGGTACCTAAAATACGCCGATTTTGCCACTCACTTATACACTGACGTATCAAAACCTCTGGGTTACTTCCCGATGACCTAGAAAGCTGAAATTTGGTATGTAAGCTAGGTTTAGTACACAAACAATAGAATAATTCTGAAACTTGGAACTTTTAACCCCCATCCCCTTAAACTAGGGGATGGAAGTTTGTATGAGACTTCTGCAAATTTTGATACCAGAGGTCTGAAAATTGATATAGGGACTCCTTGTTATAAATAATAAAATACATATTCTAGGATTTTTAGAAAATCACCCCCCACCCTTTAAATAAGGGGATGAAAGTTTGTATGGGTTTTCCATAATGGGGGATAAAAGTGTATATATATGGGGCTAAACGTAAGTATTTCTTAAATACACAATTATTACTACTTACTTAGAAACGCTACAGCACAAAAAAAAACCTAAAAATTAAAAACTACTTTACAAAAAGAAATGAGATCCCACCAAAAACATTTCATGTAAAATTAGCGGCCAAGACTCACATGCTCATAACGCTTTTGCTATTATTACTACTTACTTACAGAAGCTATGGCCCAAATAAATGAAAAAAACTAGGGCACCTTACAAAAATAAATAAGATCCCACAAAAAACATTTCATGTAAAATTGGCGGCCAAGACTCACATGCTCATAACGCTTTCGCTGTAAAAAAGTTATCAGATCCCTCGAAAAGCCAAGCCCCTAAGCCCTGAGTTTACTAATCCTACACCTTGGCTTCAAAGGTATGGCTTGGCCGTTTCATAAAGTACCGTAAATAAGTCTAATGGACTGTCCGGTCTATATGGTAAGGAATTAAGTTTATATATATTATCATGAAGACATAAACTTTACTTCTTGATATCGAATGGGCCAGACGGTCCGTTGGACTTATTTACGTTACTTTATGAAACGGCCAAGCCATACCTTTGAAGCCAAGGTGTAGGATTAGTAAACTCAGGGCTTAGGGGCTTTTCGAGGGATCTGATAACTTTTTTACAGCGAAAGCGTTATGAGCATGTGAGTCTTGGCCGCCAATTTTACATGAAATGTTTTTTGTGGGATAAATTACCCGTCTCTTTCTGTACAGTATATAATGACGGGTAGCGCTATGTCGCGCGACGAGAGAAATGTACACTTGATTTAGCTACTTGTCAAAATCTGAGTTGGCAACACTGGCTACGTCGTGAATCAGGCCCAGATTAGTGTGAAATATGGCGAGATTGGGCTTTCACACGCAGTACGTGCCCTGTCACTGGTCACCGGGTTACGTGGCCGTCCCGAAGTGAACCGCAACGGTTACCGCTATAATATAGCAGGGCTTGAAGGTATACATAAAATAAATATGAGACAATCTCACTGAAGTCGGATGAAAATATTCAAAACGCTGTTTTTTTTTGAGCGATCAAGTGAAGCGAGCGCAGCGTTTGTTTCAGCTAGGCTCAACTGCTTCGATTTTTGAGTTGGACTCTATTTATATCTGTTCTATTATAAAATTATAGATTTGTATTGAAAATCACTTTTCTATGCAGAGGGTTCATGATTTCAGGAAACATCTTACCTAATAGCGTGATGCAAGATCGTCATTTGTTTTGTATGGGCGCGCGGCACTATGCCAGCCTGGTGCCATCAGTTTTCATAATTTCCTTTGTCCTCGCATCACGCCGAAATGGCTGGACGGATTTTAACTAATTTCGGTACAAGGATGGCTGGACATCCAAAGATGGTTATAGGATACTTTTTACTCGACTTAGGGTTTAAAAAATTACGCGTACGAAGTTGCGGGCCCCATCTAGTAATAAAATAAGAGCGGTGACAAATATTTTGAACCTATGTCTGACTGTTTGGATCTTCGGATGTCTGTTTGTCTGGATTTCCGGCTATTCTCGCCTAGAGGTCGCATTTCTCAGCCGATTCTCATGAAATTTTGTGAGGTATCTTTATTTTTTTTGTGGATTCGGTTGTTCGAAAATGTCGAAAATAAAAAATTCCAACCATTTTGACACAAACTCGCGAGGTAACCAGCACACAGATCCACTAGTTATAACTGTGGTAAGATGGTTTGATGCATTCCTAGACAATTGTTAAAAAAAATATGTAGCTCAAATAGAAAAAAAAAGTATTTGCTCCCGCTCCTAGTGTACCTACGGGTCGGTACCAATTCTGCATCATGACATTAAAACGGCTGAACGGATTTTAACAAATTTTACAGGTATAAGGGGTATAAGTTTCTGGAGATCGGGAGATTAGGTAGGCACTTATTTGTCCGTCTTTTAGCCGATTATGATAATGATGTCCTTCTACTGATTTCTATCGAATTGGCTGTTTGTCAAATATTGGTATAAAAAGTAAATCTCCGTTATTTCCCAACAAAACCCAAAAATAACTCAATTGAGGCATGCGTTAACGGAACGAGAGACCAAGTTCTCGTGAGATGCTGTAAGGCATCGACCACACCGAAGCTTAAAATCGTTTACACTGCGTTTGCTAGTTCGCAGTAAAGTTAAACATTAATAAAACGGTTTAAACTCACGTAAAAGTACTCACGTTGTATCTATATATATTATTATATATATATATTATATCTCTGTATGTCGTATATGTAAGTTTATGTATATATATTTATGCCCATATGCGTACCTACTTATTTTCTGTTAGTATCTAATTATGTGCTCCCTTCGCCTTCTGCTGCACCTACTCTGTTATTATATTCGTATTAAGTTAAATTTTGCATCAATTTCAATACCCAAAGGTTGTCTGGAAGAGATTGTTTTTTAGCGATAAGACCGCCTGTTGTCTACCGTTATTTATAAATTGTATTTGTCTTGTTTCCTTTTGTAAACTTTTATTGGTCTGCAATAAAGTATTGTAGTATTGCATTGTAAAATTGTCAGGAATGACCCGATATCTTTCGAACTCATATGGGATCTTCATCAGCGACAGCTAGCCGGGCCGCTATGTGACTCGCGACCTACTCAACTCCACTCCACCACTCGCGCAATTTTTACAATACAATACTATATTGCACCAATAAAAGTTTACAAAAGGAAACAAGACAAATACAATTTATAAATAACGGACAATACAGTTTATAATTTTACGTGAGTTTGGACCGTTTTTATAATTATTAAAGATGTCTCACGATAGTTTTAATACCAATAAGATAAATATTAAAAGTACAGAAAGCAAACTCATCGGATCTTCGAACCAAAGTCGCGCGTGAACGACATGCTTTATATGGCTTTTGAATGGCTACCACGTATCGGAAAACGCAGCGGACGCTTCTGACGAAGACTGGAACTCGAAAACCAAAATCTTGACATATTTCCTGATACTGCTGTGATAAACCGGGATACGAGTACAGCTAAATTTAAAATAATTATCTATGTTTCCTCGATTTAGGGCCCTGTCTTCCGCTATTCCCATCTTAATATTGATTTGTAATATTAAGTATTCGAGTTGTCTGTTATACTGTGTATGTCATACGATACGATTAATTAAATAGAGTTATTTATAACGTGATACAAACGAGGCATCTGCGTATACGCAGCGTTTAACAGTGTGTTCGTATCTTAAAGATAATGACGTGCTAAGTAGGAGTCTAACCGCCAATCGGAGTGATTTTCGCAAATAAAAGCCTTTGTTAGGCTCTTTAATAGTATTTTAAGTGGATAAGTCACTAACGGTATGTGTGGGTTCAAATTTGCGTATCTTATTCAAGAAGACCAGATTTATTTATACTTTTCACATGCTGTAGCATACAAACATTGACGCTTTTGTTAAATACTAGCTAATTGTTTTCATAAAATTTTACATACCATTCAAAATCGGGTCATTAAGGGTAAGGGTGCCTTTATAAGGTATTTGAAATCAATGCATTTATGACTCGGGCACAGATAGAGGCAAGAAAGGATATGCTTACCCTTACGTACACTTAGACTACCACCACGAGCCGTGCTAACAGCTTACAGCAGGGCCGCACTTAGATGGCCAGGGCCCCTACACTCTAAAAAAAAATTGGTTAGTCCTATCAATATCTCGATAGTCGTAATCAAGCATCATGATTCCATACGAGCCTAACAAGAACATATACATCAAATAGGTAAGGTAATACTGGTTGCTTTTACTATTGTTATGTAACTGAACCAATTAAGATCTTGTTTAATATTTAAATGAAAAATAATTATGCTAACTAATTGATCCTAGCAAGATCAACTAAGATACTCAAAGGATTGAAATCAACCTACGTTACAGAATTATGCCAACAAAGTAATAGCAGATGCAACGCATACAATTGATAGGATTAATAACATAATACTTTATTAGTTCAATCACAGATGCACTTATTGTTTTAAGTGATCAGCTTTCTTTGATTTATATAAGATCGTAATTATTGTAATTGACTTAGCGTCAACTAAGAGAAAACTACTCTTAGTTGGTGTTAATTTTTTAGAGTGTAGGCACTTGGCATTTGGGCCCCTCCCCTATAAGGAGAGCATTATTATGGTGTAAGGTCTTGCTTCTGGGACTGCACCCCTAGACTGGCTGGCCCCTGGGCCCAGGCCTCTTGGGCCTAGGGGTAAATACGGGACTGCCTACACGTCACCGCGCACCAGCTCTCCAGCTGTGCGTCTTCTGCTTTTATTAAGACAAAATCGGTGCACTTTCGTAACAAGTTGTAGCGTGCGCACGCACCGTTTGGTCGCAAACCTCGCCCCACGTCCAACTGTGACAAACTTTACACAAATAATCAATAAAATGCAGTTCTTAAGTGAGTTTTGCAAAGATTAATAAGGTATAACCTTCTATAGTGTTTCATTGTGTGCTAAAACGAGCTTTTACTGGTTGGGTGTAGCGGTAAACTACTAAAATTTTTGCGTCTTAAAACCGTGAAGTACCGTCAGAAGGCCAGAACTTCTATTGTAACCAGAAAGTCACGATTCCAATGAGTTTTGATGTGACATACGTCTTTATTAAAATAGTTAAGTATATCCAAACCACGAAATGTGCCTGAGATTCTTAAGAAGTTGACAAATGTACCTACATATATATTGTTAAGATAACTGTGAGCCGTTTTTTTGGTGGTTTCTGGTGAATTGCATCCATGTGAGAAAAATGCCCTGCGTAACTGCATAAGTTATGAAAAAAAAGATTATGGTTTTTCGGGTCACCGTGAAATAACTGGGGTTTCTCTAAAGTCATACACAGTTCAAAACAAAAGCCGTTTTTCCTGTGGTCAAAACTTACCAGCTTGTATGCAAGTTATATGAAAGGGCGTAGCAACTAAGTTTCTTTGTTTGATAATGTTTCCTTGCTTCTAAGTCCTTGCTCTTGTTTGATTGGTGTTGAATCGCGAAGATTCGTGCAAACACAGACACCCATTTACCAGGATCTCGACGCACTTAAGGTCCTCAGGTTAAAGTCCCGAAAACCACCTGCATTTTTCATAACCCAGAACCAAGAGTGAACTTGCTCCGCTCATGGACAGAAGAATGGGAAGAGAGGTCCCTACCTAAGGACTTGTTCGAGCTCGATACTGGGTCCCGGCCAGTGGGTTTTGAGGAGACTCGAAGGGTTTGGTGCCTTTTTAACAGAATCAGGACAGGCGTCGGATATTGTGCCTGTCTATGGTACAAATAGGATTGGTGTAAGTCAGCGGAATGCCTGCAGTGTGGTTACCCAGACCAGACAGTACACCACATTATCTTTGAATGCCCAATCACTAAGTTTAGCGGAACAATGGCGGATATCAAGAAACTCTCGACGGATGCAGTTGCTTACCTCAAATCTAACCCTTCAAAAATTTAAGTAGAGAAGTATAACATAAGCCATATGTACTAATTATAAAAACGGTATAAACTCACGTAAAAATTGTCAGGAACGGCCCGACATGTTTCGAACTCATTTGGAGCTCTTCATCAGGGGTAGCTATCCGTGCTGCTACGCGACTCGCGACCCACTCGCTCGCGCAAGAGCCCTGCCCTCCCCGCGCCGCGCTATCTGCGCGTGCGCAGAGGGCGGCAAGAAGAGCGATTAAAAGTGCAGTGGGTCGCGAGTCGCGTAGCAGCACGGATAGCTACCCCTGATGAAGAGCTCCAAATGAGTTCGAAACATGTCGGGCCGTTCCTGACAATTTTTACGTGAGTTTATACCGTTTTTATAATTAGTAAAGATGTCTCACGATAGTTTTAATAACATTATAAGCCATATGATAAATAAATAAAATTGATCTTGATAAGAAACATTTATTTAAGACGGAAGTCGGAAGGAAAAGCAAGTTTTATAAAACAATATTTTTGTCGTTAACTCTTATGCACTCGTACGTGCAGCTCTCCGTAGCGCCACCTATGGTCCCACCGGAAGATCAGCGCTGGCTCTCGAGCTAGCATCATTGTCGCCTCCGCCGGCGGGGACGGCCACCGCGATAAACACATTCGCCTACTACACGATATCTTAGAATCAGGCTACATGACCTACAACCTGACCTCTAGACGACGTTGTCAAGCTAGGTACACGTCCGCTGGTTCGATTGCCCGTGCACGCCAGCACACACACGCTAGGCGCTGGGCCATGCAGTGCGCTGCCTACACTACAGCCTAGCAACACGATGTCGGTTACAGCCGTAAGGCTACCGAGTAGGCCACCATTCCTGATCTGCCCTTCTAGCATCATGCTGAGGTGGAACCCTTTCGTAAAACAGCCATAATAGTATAGTTGTCTAGTTATCTATTGGTTTATGTTTTGTTATTTTTGTCACAACCTTTATGTAATTGTTGTATGGTCGCGTCACGAATAAATGTATTTATTTCTTTCTTCCTCGCTTTCTTTCTTTTGCGGAGATACCCACATCGGGTCCATGTGATTTGGCTATTATATATTAGGTAATTTGTCCCATAGTACGCGTAGGTACGCCATCGTCACGGATTTTTGCAGAGGGCAAGCAGAGGGCTATGATTTGTAAGTTCTTCGAGGGAATAATAAATATCCTCCCTATCATCAGATTGATTATATATGTGGGTATGAAGTCAGTTATTTGGCAGAACAAACAAATTTTAATAAAACTTGAACTATTTATGTCGCAACATTGGTTTGACAACGGGCTTCCTGGTCCTGGGTTGGAATCCCTGAAAGAGCAAATATTTGTGTGATGATTTTGAATATGCCTGGGTCATGGATGTTATTTGTATTTAAGTACATTTATCTGTATAAGTACCTATGTTAATCGTCGTCTAGTGTCCAAACACAAGCCTACTAGAGCTTACTGTGGGGTGGGACTAGATTGATTTGTGTGAGGTTGTCCAATATTTATTAAAAAAAACCCGACTAAGTGCGAGTCGAACTCGTGCACGGGTCCTTTCTTGTTATAGTGAAAACAGAAATACATAATCTGTAAAGATTTCAACTGTCTAGCTATCACGGTTCATGAGATCACAGCCTGGTGACAGACGGACAGCGGAGTCTTAGTAATAGGGCCCCATTTCTTACCCTTTGAGTACGGAACCCTAAAAACTTTGTTTCATTGTCCCGACACAGTTCTAATACGCCCAATTTTTATGTTGACCACTACTTGGTATTAGAGCGCGGTAAATGCGAGGCCTTAATATTGAAGGCGTTAACTAAACATTGTATCTCAGTACAAAAACACAAAAAACGACCTAAACGAATCAGAAGTCAACAAGTGCTCTATAAGATTTGTTCCATGATCGCGGCGCTTACTTTGTTCGATAATACTTTGATAGGGTTAATTTGGACGAAATTCTATATTGAAAGATAAATTAACCTTTTGAGCGTCAAAGACGGCAAATCACGTTGATGGGAAGCTGCGTCAGACGTCACGGCGTTATTTGCCGCTTTACTATCAGCTTGGCGTCAGGGACACAGTTTTCCGTTGTCGAGCCGAGCGGTAAAATGTTAAAGAATAGGTACCTATCTACGAAAATTGTGTATATGTATGTGGGGACAGGGCAGGGAAAAACGCACATTATGTTCTTAAACGTCTTTATTTACAACTTTCTTATAAAACTTCCGTCCGCAGCTAAATCATTCTATCGTCTGACACTCGCCGTCATACGTCAATTCAAAAACACATATTTTATTTCATACTATTCGAACTATCATTAATCGTCTATCAGCCAGCTCCTTATATTCTACCAGCATCAATCCCACATGTATGAACTATTTTGGCTAAGTGACCCAAACAGGATCTTGGCCTTAGAAACGAGAGTACGCACTTGTCCCGTTCCTGAGCAGTTTCTCGCCAGTTTTCGGCTTGAATCTTACGCAGATCCACCAACACCACTACTTATTATTATTTATTTATTTATTAATTTTACAACAAAGATTACGTATACCTAATCTAAAGCCCTGCGAAACTTATGTACTTAAGTATGATATTGATAAGCAGAATTTGACTTATCTTTTGCTATCTTCACAAGCACAGAACTTCACTCTCGTCTTGGTTTAGATTAAATTAAAAGGCAGTAGTATAATAAATGGTGCCAAAGACTGGTAGTTTTGAGTGCCAAATATTGCGTATTTTCAACCGACTTCAAAAAGGAGGTATGTCCTCAGTTGTATTTTTTTAATGTTTGACACTTAAAAATTCCGTCATTTAAGAACCAATTGGCAAAATTACTTTTTTGGCGAAAAGTAGGTATTTCCAATTTGGTCCCCTAAAACTTTGGTGAAGATCTGATGACGAATTATATGAGGAATCGAGGGAAATTCTCAAATATTATAGGCACATGTATGACGATTTTGCCCAAGTAGCACAGAGGTTGCAGAAGCGCTTATAAAGCCCTTTATTCAGCTTAAATTAGTTGTATAAGGGTTGTATAAGCGCTTATGCAGCTCGTGTACTGCTTGTCTGGTGTTATTTATAGTAACTTGTCCAGTAATTCTCGGAAATACAATTTTGTTGAAGTTGGTTATATTTTGTGTGAAATTAATTATATCCTATATCAAATACTAGCGACCCACCCCGGCTTGGCACGGGTGCAATGCTGATAAATTATGCATGTCTTATACATATAAAACCTTCCTCTTGAATCAACTATGTATTAAAAAAACCGCATCAAAATCCGTAGCGTACTTTTAAAGATTAAGCATACATACGGACAGACAGGTAGGCGGACAGCAGGAAGCGACTTTGTTTTATACTAGGTTTGTGATTAGAACTACTTAAACAACTTGTAAGTAGGTAGGTATTTAGGTAGTTATCTTGTGCAGCAAGTGATTTTACTTTGCCGAAAATTGGCATGAAATGTGAAATTTTGCAAGCCCCAACTGCAGTAGATCGTGTGCTGTAGGTACCGTTAGACCGAGATTTTATTGAATTTCCGTGAAATACCTGCTGCATTTCGTTGCGCAACCTCAAGGGACGGTCAGTGGATGGCGACAATAGAAACCAATCTAACGCCATAGAACGATTGGTTCCGAGATGGATAAGACGTTTATTAATTTAAATTGGCTGTTTTAACAAGCAAGCGTACCTGAAGACGAACCAGTCATTGCCTATGGAGGCTTACAACATTAGAAGGGGTATGCATGTGTTATCGGTCTTCTAAGTTAGGGTTGCCACATATCCTGGTTTGAGGGATCCTCTTCTTTTATAGACAAACACTTCACCAAACGCTTCAAGTATGGTGTGGTTGCATAGGAAATTCCTCCCACTGCCTGATGTGGAATGATCACTCAGCTGGAATTTTCAGAGGAAAACGGAGTCCTTCATGATGTAAACAGGTACTAAGATCTTTTGTATCCCTGTGTAATTATAGAGGTGTGCAATAAAGTGGATTTGTAATGTATTGTGAGCCTGAATCCCGATCTACGAAATTTGACTACTCAGGACCCGATCAAGTTAGGAAAACTGACTACTGTAAGGTAACAAAATAGGTTATCATCAACGAAGTCCATCCTAATCCGATATTACGTCGCTTCCCGAACTATCCGTCGGATTCATTACTTGTACTGTACGGTATTGTACTGTTCGTAGTTATCCCTAATGTCACAGCCAATGGAATGCTTTGTCTGTCAGCCGGCCACCTGTCGTGGCGCGAATCGACCGGTCGTTCACACGCTGCGCGGACGCAGAAGGTAAAGCGTGCGGTTATTTGAGCGGAACGCGAAGAACCTTGATCAATGATCACAACAGAGTATATGAAAAGTATAAAGGTAACTAATTCAATTGAATTACTTTCAGTAAGCAAAGGCCCATACATAGTTTTATTCTAATAAACGAATTCTATAGTTAACACTACTACACACCCGTGGTCTTCGGATGCAAAGAAAATTGTAAAAGAAATTTCACAAAAATTAATCGGAGTATCGGGTAATATCAGAGCGGGCTCCTTTTTCGCTCAAAGACTGAGCCTCGCCATTCAAAGGGGAAACGCGGCGAGCGTGCTGGGGACGATGCCTCAGACGGCTTCAGTACTGGGGGATTTTTTTTAATTTTAAGTTTTAGTATGTATATTTTTAATTTATTTTCCATTGTAATAAATATATTAATTTTATTTTTGCACTTGTTACTTGTACCCATAGTACATTTCAAGTGTCATTGACATTTTTAACATTGTTAACACTAACACGTTCGGCAAACGAACTTCAGGATGGCAATAAACCAGCCGCAGAAACGCCGGAAAACGGTACCGTTCAGCTAGAGCACCTCCTACATAAAGGTCAATAGCTAGGCAGTTGCCACTTTCACCACCCATGAATTGAAGTACCTATACGTCTTTATGACGACACTGTTAAACAAGAGCATGTCGGGCCACGCTCAGTGTAGGGTTCCGTAGTTGCCCATTCTTCACAATAGACGGACTTAAAACAGCGGTTTTAAGCCCGAGATTTAAATTACGAGAAAGATTTCAAGCTCTATAAAAAGGTCGTAAGCGCCAAAGTAACAGTAATTACTTATTACCTTCTGGAAGTTATCGATTATACGCACCGGATTGAGCGAAATGTTTTAATACAGTATGGCACTTAACTAATTTAAGAAACGTTCGAAGTATAACGACACCGCGCGGCACTTACGTAATTTTAAAGAAAATTATGAATTTTTGAGATAACTCAAAAACGGCTTAACCGATTTTATTCAATATAGTTTTCATTGAAAGAACTTATAAGGCCTCATTTTCATAAATTTTTCCATAATTTTTTGACTCTTGGTTGAAAAGTTACAGGGGGACACAATATTTTTTACTTTCGGATCGAATATTTACAAAACTGCTGCTTTTATAAAAAAAATAATGTTACGAGACCCTATTATTTTTAAAAGACCTATTTAACGACACCCCACACACTAGTATTAGAACGAAAAAAATAAATCACCCCCACTTTAGGTGTACGGGAGGTACCCGAAAAAAAGGTTTTATTTTAGTTTTTATTTTACCGTTTTGTCGGCGTGATACATACACATACTCATACCAAATTTCAGCTTTCTAGTACTAATGATCACGGAGCTAAGCCGCGGACGGACAGACAGACAGACAGACGTACAGACGGACATGGCGAAACTATAAGGGTTCCTAGTTGACTACGGAACCCTAAAAAGCCAAGTACCTAAATACTGTCTTTCTATACACAACCGTGGCCCGCATGCTGCCCATGAAATTATGATATGAATTGCCCATCGGACGAATGAAATACGCGAAGAATGTGAACCTAAACACCAACTTTTACGGTTCACTAATATGTTGCATAAAATTGATACTCATAAATTCATTTTGTACAACAACCTTCGACAGAAACATCATAGCTCCGAATTTTATTTTGCATATTTTTTTTCTCATAATTATGTGTTTTCACATTGGTACATTACATCAGAGGCCGGGAAAATGAGGATTTCCGGCCAAGTAGGTATATACGGCCGAGCGGGCGTGCGAGCGAGGCCGGATAGTGATACGAGGCCGGGAATCCGTTTTCACGACGAGGCATGTATAGTGCTTTTCTCAAACATACAATGAAGTAAAAAATATACTTCAAAGAACAACATTTTATTAATTGACAAATAGGACATTTTAGTCTAACAACCAACCTTTAAAAACAAAACCTGCTTTTTGTCAAACCAGCCAGCTGTGTGAATGACCTTGTTGTTGAAACCAAAAAAAAGGTTACTTTGCAGGCCTAGGCCTGCAAAAGCTAAAGAATCATTCGGCTAAAAATGTTTCGGTGATAGCTGCTATGCGAAATGTATTTCGGAGAACCGATATTACTATGCAAGATAAAGGGAACCCAACTTTTACTCCTTTTTAGGGTCCCGTACCCAAAGAGTAAAAAACGGGACCCTATTACTATAAGACTCCGCTGTCCGTCTGTCTGTCTGCCCATCTGTCGCCAGACTGATCTCACGAACCGTCATAGTTCGACAGTTGAAATTTTCACAGATGATGTATTTCTGTTGCCGCTATAACAACAAATACTAAAAAACAGAATAAAATTAATATTTAGAGGGGCTCCCATACAACAAACGTGATCGGTTGCATTAACTTTGCACCTCATTTGTATCCGGCGCCATACATACCAGGTGCAAACTTAACCCGGCCAGTTAAGATGGGATAAGTACGGAACCCATGGTGCGCGAGTCAAACTCGCACTTGACCGGTTTTTTAGATAAATAAGCCCAGGACTCCATAGGCCAAACGTATTACCTATCGTACTCCTTTAAGAAGAAAAAATAATGGCTGCTGTACAGCAGTAGTCCATAAGCGTTGTGTAATGAAACCATAGCATAGGTAATATAACACATCTTTTATGAATCAGTGATAAAAATAACTGGTGCGTTTAACAATATGTAGAGCACAACTAGGTCGGTTACATCAACGCGCGCGCCAAAATATACAATTACGACTACTAATTGTAAATCATACAAGGTGAAATGAAGGTTGTTGTACAATAGAAATGGTGAGATGGTTTAGTGGAGGCTGGCTCAATGGATACCGGGGGCCTAGTGCACTTAATAAATAATAAAAGGCCCCATACGTGCAAGAAAAAAAAGATTATGGTTTTTCGGGTCACCGTGAAATAACTGGGGTTTCTCTAAAGTCGAAACTGGAGATGGTGTTTTTTAACAGAACCTTTTTATCGATTCTCTTTTATAATGCGCATAATCATTTGAAACACATGAGGGGCGCTCCAGTAGCGTTATGTGCGTATGGAATCAAGGATTTGGTGCGATTGACGTAACGATGTGATAGCTCAGTTGGGAGAGCACTACGCCGGAAACGCAGGGTCGCAGGTTGGAGTACTGCTTACATTGCATTTTTCTTTTATCATTTACTTTGGTGATGGTGTTGTTCCCTTGCTATGAATCCTACATCTACATCGCATTAAGATTAGATTATTAGTAAGATTTTTTTTAAGCTGATCTTTGCGCATGGTACTTACCTCTATCTATATCTATAGGTAAAAAACCGTAAATAAATTCTTAAGAGTATGGTTACTCATAAATAAAATGCTAAAACATATGAACTAAAATTATGTATGTACAGTCACCATCAAAAGCAGCTGATATTACAACCCCGGAATATTGTTGCCTATCTGTAACGTTTCCCCAAATTTTCATTTCTCCGAAAGTATTTTTTTTCCTGAAACCTGTAATATTTTCAAGATTTTATAAACGTCGTTTTAAAGTACCCATTAGGTTAGGCTAGGTTCGTTTTATATTTATTCTGAAAAAATTACAGTTTTGGAAAAATATAAAATTTGGCGAAACGTTTACTGATGGGGAACAAAAATTAGTGTTTCAGATAGGTAGGAGTTGGGTAGGAGACCCAAGTTGACACGTACCGCTGGTCAAATTGTTAGTTACTTTTGATGCTAACCATACACTTGTGAAACTTTGATTGTGAATCCCAAATGTATGGTGTACTTACCTTTATTAATACTAACAAGAAAATTGAAAATGGGTTTAAACAATAGTGTATATCCAAGGTCTTGTACACAATGGATGCCATTTTGGAAATGCAAAGGTCACGTTAAAGATAAGTTTCTTGTTAGCAGATAAGCTGTTTCACGCGTGGTTGCCTTTGCAACATCCTTCATTTTTTGGGCCCTTTGTACTAACTACGTTCAGTTACGACATTTACAAGACTTAACAAAGTTGATACCAGCAGGGCTACCATATCTTGCCGCGACTTTGCTTGTCCGGTGACTCAACATCACCTGTCTTGAATGGTTTGGTTCATCCATGACATGCTTGCAGACTGCAGACTTGTTGCAACGACGGTGTTTGACATCGGCTACATGCTCCTTAACCCATGTAACTATATTACCTACGTTTCGTTTGGCCAATGTATGACAGACCGCACTCGCAGTTCAGCTTATAAACAGCAGCACTCTGCAAAGGGATGCTGCTCTTCACGGGCCTCAGGTATTGAGACGTCTTTATCATCGGCTTGAAATATGTATTAATGGAAGCCCGTTTCAAGATGATTCCAATCTTATCCGTGACCCCTTTCAAATCTGACAGGACCGCAATATGTCTTGTATATGTCTTGTTCGCATGGTATTGAAAGGAAGTATTTGTCGCATGACAATGAGGCGCGTGACGTAGTTATGCTAGACATGCTGTCCTGTCGGTCTAGTGCAACTTTGTGCGACTTCGCTTGTCGCGTGACACGGTAGGTATTTATTTACCTACGTTGTCACAGTTGAGCTACCGTAAGGTGAGACTAGGGGAGACCGGGGATGGTTGACTAACTTTTGGCTTCAGGTCATGTATCTTCGATGTTTGAATCAATATAACGGAAATAATAGTTGTTACAGGTAGAAGAACTATTCAGGTAGCTAAATTCTTGGTTTTGAACGCACGAATTTATCATTACAATACATATCTAGACGATTTTCAAAACCCCTGACTCTTAGTCAACCTACCCCATCTCCGGGGTAGGTTGGCCATGAGCACGGGGAAGGTTGACCTAGGCGGCAATCCATACTAATAATGCGAAAGTGTGTCTGTCTGTCTGTTACCTCTTCACACCTAAACCGCTGAACCGACTTAGATGAAATTTGGTATGGAGATAGTTTGAGACCCGGGAAAGGACATAGGACACTTTTCATCCCGAATAAATTTAGTGTTCCCGTGGGATGAGCGGGTAACACAGCGAGGCACAGCTAGTAAGTAAATAGAAGAGATTATTGTACAATAAAACAATAAAATTTATTAAATGTTTTTATTGGACTACTTTTTTTTAATTCAGATTAATTCTCTATTAACAAAAGAAAAATAACTGTTATTTCTATTCACTTATGAACAGCAATTGTTTGGTTTTTGTTTCAACAATAATCAAATTGCAACATGAACATAAATTATTCTTATACATAAATGACTTCTAAGAGATCAACTTGCTTTTATGAAAATATTAATTAACACGTATAATAATGAGAACATAAAAATGTGTTTTATTTTTAGATAACGTTAGATTAGACTTTCTTTTGTAAGCTCAACTAAATTGTTAATATGTATTATAAGTCTTTTTTAATTAGTTTTTAAATATTTCTCGTAAACAAAATATTAATTAACATCCTGAAATTAAGTGATAATCTCAAATAAACACGACTAATCAACGAAATTACTAGTGCATATTCGAATGCAAACTTGCGTGTTTCGTATAGTGTTAATCCATAATAAATGTCAGCAGCTCTTTCAAATAAACTTCCAGTTCGTTTTCTTCCTCATCGCTAAATATTTGCCTATTTCTTACATAGCCCGCCTTCTCCAGGGTCAAGTCAGCTCTACTGAGGTTCAGATTACTTTGCAATTTTTGCTTCATTTAAGTAACATAACGATGTAAAGTTTTATATGGAATTTGGTATGTCTTTGATGTTGCGTTTATACTATGATTATCGAAAATGACGGCGTGACAAGCTCTTTCCAGGACGTCTTTTGGTACATCGCCTTTTTCAGTTTTTCTTTTGTACGTCCTGATTTTCTGTAAAAACACAAATGTAATATACCTAAATGTAGTATAATATCTAGAACAACCTAACAGTGACAAATACTATTTTAAGGACAATGTTTTGAGATTGGTGATCGTAGTTACCGCAATAAAAATTGATTCAATAATATATTTACACCAAAGGGGTTGGTTGACTAATTAGTCTACCTACCCCTAATAAAATTGGTCAACCAACCTCAGACGCCATTATGAATTTCAACTGCATGTCCTGTCTAAACCGCGAGGCTATTGGAATCAATGCGGTATAATATAGAAAACGACCATCATATTTACCTCTGACACAACAACAACAATATTTTAAACAAACAAATAGGCACAATAACAAATAAAGTACGATCGGAAAAAACTACTTACCGAGATTAAAAATCAAACACGTGATGCCACTCGAGAACGACGCGCGACTGCGGCAATGCACTTCACACAAGTTAGCGGGTCGCGGAGACGCGTCCGTGGCCGTGATTGGTTGACGGAAAACACGTGATAGTGGCGAGTTATTTCGGCTTAGTCTACCTACCCCTATAGTCAACCATCCCCGGTCTCCCCTATTGTACTTAGCAATTAAAAGGTTTTAAGCCCTAATGTAATATTCCCATCACAATAGTTGGAACCACGTTGGAACAAACGTCTTATATACTTACGTGGAAAACATGTCTGTTCCTTATCTATAAGTATTCCAAAGGTAAAAAATCGTTTTACAAGCATGTTTTTGCTTAGTAGTACTAAGTTAGTACCAAATAATAGTACAGTATACAGTACCTACTATAAGTAATAACTGTTTGTTATGCGAAATTTAACACATCGACTTCGGTTCTTAAAGTTAAAATCTAAATTGACTCACTCCAAGAAGTCTGAAGAACACTATAGATTTAGTACTTATAGTCCGACAAGACAGTGTAGAAATTAAAAAGTGGCAATACTGTAGTGTCGTTTCTAATCAATTTATGAAACACGGGACGACACTACAGGAATGTCGTTTTTTTAATTTCTACTCTTTTATGTCGTACTGTAATATTTCATTTCCAAATACGTGTGTTTAATAAAAGGTCCTTTATATTCTTCGGGTTTTTGTTAATTGCTCGGGTTTCCATAAAAACTCGTTAAGAAGTTATTGGTATAAATAAGGAGTAGAAGGGAGGAGTGGAATCTCCATTTAACCAAAAGTTTCCGCTGAAGGGTGTTAAATTGGTGGCGCCACTGTGACTGACGAAAGTACCTAGTTTCTTAGCAACAGTTTGTTAATACATTTTTAATAAAATATAAAAATGCGTTTTTCTGTATTACCTAACCCTTTGACCACCAAAGACGGCAAATCACGTCATCGGGAATTCGTGCCACTGAAGCCAACGACGCCTATTGACGTCAAAAATTTCAATGGTAAAAAACATGCTATTCAAACCACTATCTGTGTTTTTCAATCTCTGTTGATTTTGGAGCACTTTTTTTTTTTGGTTTGGCGTCAGTGGCACGGTGAATTGCTTTGCCGCTTGGCGCTCGAAAGGCTAAAATATTAATGAAAATATTAAAATGTTCAATTCAACACAGTTTCCTCTAGACATATTATTCATCTGTGGTTCCCTCTACTTTCTTTCTACTCTAGCGCTATTGCGGACGGCACTGGAACTATTATTTACTGCTTACCTACCGCTGGACACTTCAAATATTGTCCTATGAAAGATTTCGCTCCTCCCATTCTACACTTCATAATAAAGATGCAAACAATTTTCGTCTCTATGAAAACCAACAAACCAAACACAGTCACATATTTTAATTTTATGGCACCATTGAGTTATTATTGCATGTCAATGTGTGCCACTCAAGTGCAAGTAAGCAAGTGCGCTTCTCTCTAGGCCTGACTTTGGTTACCAGAAACCTGTACTAACACGGGAAATAACAACACAATAATATTTTTTGTAATTGTATTTAATAATAAATAAACACACTTACTTATTAGGTACATTTTACGCTGCACAAGCTATCGCCTATTCGAGCTTTGGCTTTTTGCAATTAGGTACTTAGGGGCCTTATTAAAATACTGTCGAGTTTCACTGTGACCTATCAAGAGCTCGAACGTAATAAGTAATATACTAAATAATATTTCTTGCTCGCTTGCAAGTGAGTAATAAAGGAGGATGGGCAGATTTGTATGGACTCTGGCCAAGGAACCAATAAGAACAAGCCATAATATTATCATTGGAAAGGGTTTTTCATATCCTACAACTTTTTGTGTGGCGTAAATCTCGAATCGCTGTGTAAAAAAAGTTAATAATAAAGCGATACAGGAACTTAGTATCGAAAAACCTACATAATACCTAACGTTTCAACTCAAACTTTTATAAAGCGACAACTTTTTTCACAAAAAGATTTGAGACCACAGTAAAAGTTTTAGAATAAGCTATCCAGTGACATATCGCTTGTGCGTATTGGTAATATAGATCAATTAGCCCACCCTCCTTTACTGAATATTTGAACTCATATCCACACATTTGCGTGCCATAACGCCCATCCGTGGGATCTCTGCCTGATAAAGAGCCTAATTACACCACAGAAATTAGGGTATAATAGGCTTGGTAGGTACAATTTTTTGGCGAACTTTTTTTTTTTTCGATAATCCTTACTGTAAGTATAATTTTAAAGTCTACGACAAATCGTACCAAGCTTATTCCAATTCTGACCTCCCAAGTACCACACAGGCTGCATACGCGCTAAAACAGCCTTTATACTGCTTAAATTAAATAATAAATAAATAAAATAAATAAATATCAGACAACCTCACACAAATCGATCTAGTCCCTAATTAAGCTCAAGAAGGCTTGTGTTATGGGTACTAGACGACGATATGCATATTTACATAGATAAATATATACTTAAATACATAGAACAACCATGACCCAAGCACAAATATTCGCGTTCATCACAGAAATATTTTCCCTGGCCAGGATTTGAACCCGGGACCGCCAACTCAGTAGGCAAGTGCTTACAAACTGAGCCAACCGCGTTGTCAAAAAAACTGAGCCAACCGCGTCGTCAAAAATTAGAGTTATAATGGCTGTAAAAGCTTTTATACAGCCTGTTTGCTACCTGGGCTCAGTTCGATATAAATAATCGCTCGGAATGTTTTCTAGAAAACTGTATAAACCAGTAGTTCATGCAGTCAACTGCGGTTGCAATGCCACCCTGCGCAGTCGAAATTGGAATTGTAGATTTAGGCGTTACTTGTGTCTGTAGTTGACTGTACGACTGATATGCATCTTTCTATATACCGCTTGAGATTTTTTACAATGACATATTTCATATAACATCTATGAGACCACATTAAATAATATTGCATCGTTAGTTTACTGCATTAGTATTGCCATATGCCCGATTAAGAGTTAATTTCATGTTTGCAATTAAGCGAAAAATTTAATGGTCAGGCAAGGTTCGACCTTTGCTTTCCGGGGCACCCTAAGGCATGCAAGAAGCAACTGGTTGAAAAATACAATAGATTTCATATCAGGTTCAGTGGTCTAATAGGTAGGAAAGCCGTTTGAAACGCAGGCTGAAACCCCGTCTGAACCATTATTTTTTTCAGACGTTACTGCTGTAATAAAAATAGTTGGTTAATTTTATAGTGCCCTGTTGTGTATATTCAAAATTATCTAATATCTAAAAATATTGACAAACATAAAAATAATAACTGCAGTAAACCCAGTTTTACAATATTTATATTATTGATAGTTTGACTGCAAATATCATCTCTTTAAGCAGCGCAGCTTATAATAAGAACGTTGCTTTTTAATAAGACCCCCTAATTCTAACTTATGCTGTATATAAGACACAAAGTTTGATCAAATATTGCTTCAAATCGTCACAAATGTAATGTGGAACATCGGAAAATGACACAAACTGCAAAAAATACCAACACTCATAAATCATAAAATAAAACTAAAATATATAACAATTGTGTACCTAATAAAGGAACAAAACAACAAACATAAATATCTTGATGAGACCAAATTAATATTTACTTCAAAAATAATTCGTATAAGCTTATATAAAATAAGATCACTCAATATCATCACATAAACAATAATCATTGTAAATTAAGCTAGAAATATTAACTATATAAAGTATTGGAATGCTTTGGGAATGGTACTGTATGAAAGGAATACTTTGACCGACATCTACATTACAAATGATTCTAAGTTGTGCTCCATATTTATAAGACAACACACAGTTTGGCGAATCTGTTTCTAGTGATAATATTTCATCATATTCTAGCTACATTATACAACCGTAACTAATTTTTCAAAAATATATTCCCGTTCAATAATACAATTAGGAAAATATGCACAAAAGATAGCCATTTTATATTTTAACAACTTCATTACATTACTTGTACATGGTAGGCAGAGGCGTGAGATATAAATACGTGTAAGTACATGGAGGCTACATTTCATATATATTATTTTTATTATCGATCGACGGCATTCATTTGGACTGTTGAATAAATGTGTAGATATATTTACCGACCAGTTTCTGGAACAAATACTGAACTAACTATAGGAACTATACGAGTTCACAATACCTACTATTTCCATGGAAGAATGACGCCGTGCGTTATATCAATATTAGCAATAAATGTGCAAAGACTACGTCTACATCAACTAATTCCATTAACTCGGTAGTTGCTCCAATAACTGAGGTACACTAAATACTGTGATTAGATCTGATACAAGATTATTGATCAATTTCACGTCACTACATTTGTACGTCATAAAAGTTTACGTAAAAATTTAGTTTTTCGCATATATATCAGATAAATAGAAGCATAATAATAATGATATCAATCTGATTTTATTTTGTGATTCTATCCTAAGCTATTCAAATTTAGTTAACGGCAGCCTTGATTTATTACAAAATATCGATATTGCATAACATGACTAACACCCAACTATCCTAGCCTAGACGACGTGGCACCTCAAGCGACCTAATCGGCCGACCGCGTCGGCTCGACGATATCGCCGTTATTATTGCCAACACTGTTACTTTACGCGTGATACACAACACAACCATTTCTCTATCCATACTAAAAAAATCTGCTTATTACCAAAATATCGCCTACATTTTAGAAAGGAAATCAAGAATTATAGAATAGAGAAATGTTGTTCTGTAATTCTAAAAGGCTATCGTTTAAATGGTTGGCAAATGTATGTTCTATCAGCAGAATAGTTAATCAACATAATTTGCCAACCTTTATATTTACTCCAATTCTAAAATAACTCCGCTCGCAAATATTAAATAGGAAAGTAACAAAAAACTGTATAAAAGGCAAATTATAGAAAAGCTCAAAAACAACCAAACTATAGAAACTTACTACATCAACATCACATAATACTACTGTGTGCATTAAATGTCATCATTAGATTTAATTATGTTTTAATATCAGCAGATTGTAAAATAAGCTACTAATACAAAAAGTTAGAGGAAAATAGATCGTCTTTGTTATTAACCTCCGTATCATTATCAGACCTGGAAAGGATGAGCTTTCTCATTCATTAATGTGATGCGTAGATATTAATATCAATTAATATACATACGCCCTTAAAATAGACATTTAAGATAAGACAAAACGTTAATTATCATTAAATTAAAATGGCAACGCATTGCATAACGAATATTGTAATTTCATTTTCTGTGTAATTTTAATAAAGGTTTTAAGTGTTTTTTTTTATTTTCAATTGATCAGTACGTCCATGTTAAGCAAACTCGCAAAATAGCTCACCCTTTCCTAGGTCAGATCATTATACAGTAAATCAATTAATTCTAGCTGGATCAAAATGCTTTCCATCAAATGTCAATATTAAATGTCGTGAATATCATCTCGGGTCGATCAAGTCCTATATTGGCTTACAGATCTTAAGAAAATCTATGGCAAAATATGTAATCATAGCACACAAGGTAAACATGGAATGTACTGTCCAAACTATCTACATCGGAATTATACATCAGTCTCAGTTTTGCTGCTTGTGCGGCGACTACGGCCTGCGATTTCGGGATTCCAGTGTGGTCCACTCAGTAAAAACTTCTTGACATTGTACTCCATGCGAGCCAACTCTTCAGCCGTTATTTCTTTGTCATTCGATTTCAACGCATTTCGCAATTCTTTACCCACATCAAAATCGCTTACATTACGTCTGTTCGCCTTGGAATTATCATTCATCTCCGTGACTGTAACGTCACCGCTCTCTACTGGGAAACTCGTCTCTTTGCCAACGCTATTTGCAATTTTTGAATTTGATATGATTGTGTGCTTTTGTTTTTCGGCATTGTCATTGTGAGCGACAGAATTACGAACCCAATTGTTGAGACCGTCCCTGGTGAATGATTTTGAATATTTGCTGACTGGGTGTGGCATATTTAGTGCGAGTTCGTTGAGCGTCTCTGAGAGCCTGCTTAGCTTGCTGTCCCTTCTCATAACGCTGTTGGTATAGGCGACGTCATCTTCCAATGGGTCATTCAAATTGTTTTGTTGTTCCAAGTTCTTTTCCACCCACTCGGCTACTCTGAGCAACTGCTGCTTTTGCAATAAAGCGGCGCTATCATCGCTTGATAGCGAACTCGTACTTTGCTCGTTGGTAAAAATCTTTGTAGTCTCGTTCACTTTTAAGTGAGTTTGAGTTAAATTCGGATAAACATTAACTACTGCAGGCAACACAGACTTGGGTGGGATATGTTCAGATTTTTTCTCAAGTTTTGGTAGTTGGTGTTGGTGATTGTCTAAAGGTGGAAGGTCTTTAGATATTCTTGTGCTTTCAATAGAATGAAGTTGGGACATGTCGATTTTCTTAAGAGGTCTGGTATGTAAATTAGTAAGTTTACTTTGCTCGTAACGATCGAAGTTAAATATTTTAACATCTTGACTATCGGTGGGTGTTAAAACGTTCAGCTTTATATCATTATCATTGACTTCTATGTTATTGTTTTGCATATTTTTCATGTCTGCATTAAATTCATTAAGGATGATATCATTTTCCGAAACATTTTGCTGACTATCAATACTCTGAGATTTATTATTGTTATTATTTTCGGAACTATTTGAGAATGTATGTGTCTTCAGTGGTTGTAGAGGGGAGGAAGAGACATTTAATAGCACAGGATTAATAGTAGGGCTTTTGACATTCGTATTACATTCTTTGGTATTGTTGTCGACGTGAACATCAATAAGCGTGCTTTCTACCACCACATTATCATTTTTGACATCGTCTTTCTCATCGGGAGTCCTATCTATATCCATGAAATTCTCCATACCATCATTCAGATCTTTAAAAATCGAATTTTCATTACACTTACTTTGCCTTCGATACAAAACGGGGGGCACATCAGGCTGAGCATTATCCAGTAGGATGTTCTTGGAGCCAGCTTGCATTCGTAGGTGGCAAAATCGAGGCCCAGGGCCCACCTGCGTATTAGATTTATGTGTGCTAACTGTTGATTTCGCTACAGAGGAGGTTCTACTCACAGCCCCCATTGAACCCAGAGAGTTTTTTCTAACATTATAATTATCCAGCGACTGATTCTCATTTATAGGTTTAATATCTTTAGCAACGTCTTTAGAATTTGATAATTCTTTAATGAGTAAATCTTCATTACCAACGCTGTGGACACTACTTTTCTTGCTAGAAATGGAAGTTCTTGTGCGATCACAAAGCTTGTGATGAACTGCAGGCTCCATATGCATGCTACTATTCTTTCTCAGTTGCTTTACATCATTAAGATCAACAGGCGGGGCGGTTTTATCAACATTCGGTAACAGTGGAGCCTTATCCTCAACTTTCGGTGTTTCACTGACAGCATGATTTGTGTTCATGCTATCATTAACAGGGGCCACTTTTAACTGCTCCGCTGCTGGTTGAGGTAAAATAAAAGGACCAGTGGGATGACATACTGTTTTTTCATTCACCAGTTTAATAGCATGTGGCGAAGCGCTTCTCATGCTTAAATTTGAGTGAACAGATTTAATTTCTGCATTGCAGTTCAAACACAGAGAGTTCTTCATATCCCCACTCAAAAACGTTTGCGTTGCTACGGAATAGTAGCTCTCATTGTAGCAGAAGGGTTTGCTCTGTGATTTCATACATATACACGTGTCACAATGCTTAGTAACTGTATCCTGGATGCTGTCTTCCAGTATCTTAGACATCAGTGACGCAGAAATATTGAATTCGTACTCACTTGCATCAAAAGTGTCTGTCTCATTACCGTTTCTGGACTGTGTTGAGCTGGACGGCTTCGGTGTTTTAGACATGACATACTGCGATACCCTGGTCTGAGTGTCGACCGGGAGCTGTAAACAAAACAAATTGATCAAGAGTCTTGGCCAACCAGAAAAACAAATGTTGAATCAACATGTTTTACTTACATTATCCAGTTTTTGCGCTACGAAGTTATCCGGCTTGCATTGTAACAATTGAATCGCCAAATTCATGTCGTTTTTGTACCTCTCCTGAAAACATAATAAGGCAAAATATTTTCACAATTCTTATTTCATACACAAACAGAACGCGTTCATTGCCAACAACTGCTTTTTTTTGTCTATACTATTTTTATAACAACCAATAACAAAATTAAAGTCTCGAAAAAACCGACGTCAGATATTATACCGAAAAACTTATCAAAACCGCATCGAAATCAGTCCAGTAATTTTCCAAGAATATAAATAAATAAATAAATAAATATCGGACAACCTCACACAAATCAATCCCATAGTAAGCCCACAGTAAGCTCTATTAGGCTTGTGTTATGGACAATTGGACACTAGACGACGATAAACATACTTATATAGATAAATACATACACACAAACGTCTAATCCCGCATATTTCGTCTCCATTCCATTCCGTCTAACGCGGATAAGAATTAAAGAATGTATATCTAATTTACGCAAGATATAATTTGTACGATTTTCTCACAGACAAGTGTAAAAACATGGGCGTACTCATCTTTCTCAAAAATACATCCCATTGCTATAGACATAGAGCATTGCTATAAGTCACAACGAAATGAAGTATCAGTGTATCAGTACATATTTACGATGAGAATGTCAATAGGGACGGTCAAATGCAAAACTCGCACTCGTTTATAAATTTTATAATATAGTTTAACAATTCGATCGACTAAGAAAAATCGTATCGACGACGGAATGTTGTAAATACAACAACACTCTTGTGCCATACAACACTGATAACGAAACCTGTAAAATGTATGTTTTACTGAATAAGTATCAGTATTTAAAATTCTCATTTGAATCGCAATCGGTGATACAGGCTATACTTAATATGGAGCGTACCTAATTATGTAGGTATCTTTTGAGTCAATTTATTTATTTTTAGGTACTTATTTTATTTATTTCACTCACTTGACAGCTTTCATTGAAATATCTCGGCACTCAGACTTGACTGAAGAGTGAAAGGGATAGCACAATACATATATCAAACGAGAGATTTCAACATAAGAATTGTATTTAATAAAAATAAATAATTAAATAAATATTATGGGACAATCATACACAAATCGACCTAGTCCCAAATTTCAAAGCTTGTACTATGGGTACTAGACGACGATATAAATAATATATAAATACATATATAGATAACATCCATGACCCAAGAACAAATATTCGAGTTCATCACACAAATATTTGCCCTGGCTGGGATTCGAACCCGGAACCGCCGCTCAGTAGGCAGGTGTCTGCAAACTGCGCCAAACGCGTCGTCAAATAGTCATTTATAAGAGTTACTAAGCATTTTATATGGGGATTGTATGAAATGCTAATGTCTAACTTACATTTTCCTTCTGAAGCATGCTAAAGTTATGCTTAGACTCTGCAAGCCTCACAGACAAAGTGGCAATGTCTTTGGTCAGCTGACTCTTTTCACCTTTCATTTTGTCAACCATTTGCAGTAACTTGTCTTCCAAAACCTGATTCAGCTTCTGCACCCTTTTGTGTGAATCATGCAATCTGAAATGTGAGAAAATATTGTATTTAAATGTATTGAATTGTAGTTCCAATAATTAAGTTCAAAGTAAGGGTGAGTTTTCACTCGGACACGCGTGAATTAACGAATCACAGTTCTCGAAATCAGATTAGAGCCGGGCTGAGCAGAGGTTCCAAATAAGTAAGTTATTTCCGTCACTGAAACTTGCACTTTTCCAGTTTGCTCTGCCCAGCAGAGCGTCAGTGGAACTGCAGCCTAAGTTTCATTATAATATCTAGTAGTTTCAATGACTTGAAACTCTTGATCATACAATTAAATAGATACAAATACAAATACAAAATGCTTTAATGCACACCAAAAAAAGTTTACAAATTCAATACCGAACAACCATTTTAATAACGGTAGACAACAGGCGGTCTTATCGCTAAAGAGCGATCTCTTCCAGACAACCTTTAGGTAGTGGAGTTGATTAGTATAAATCACACAATGAGTAGGTGATGCAGAAGGGGAAGGGAGAACAAAATAATTATCAACAGATAAGCAAGTAAACGTATCAAGAGATATACACATACATAAATAGATATATATATATATATAAACATAATTAAACATATATAAATATAAATAAAAACAAGACAGATACGGAACACATAAACAGTCAGAGGCAAACGAACGAAAGCAGTTTCACAAATCACACCATACATTTTATTAATCGAGAGATAAATAGTATTCTTTTAATTTATTTTTAAAGATCGCTGGCGATTTAGTACTCCGCAATTCTACTGGAAGCGAATTCCATAGCAAAACGGCTTTAAAAGTAAAGGAATTCGAGTAAAATTTTGAGTGTGAGGAGGGGACAGCTAAAAGGAAATTTTTAGCGCACCTTGCAGACGAAAGGTAGCTAAAGCGCTCTTTAAGATACAGGGGAGTTGCTCGGTGGAAAAGTATGCCATAAAGAAGAGTAAGAATGTGAGAGTTACGCCTATGACGAATAGGGAGCCACTTGAGTTGAGCTCGGAAACTAGAAACATGATCATATTTTCGTAACCCAAATATGAATCTGATGGAAATGTTTTGAATACGCTCAAGCTTATTAAGTTGCTCCTCTGAAATATCAAGATACGAGATGTCAGCATAGTCTAGAATCGGGAGAAGTAACGTCTGAGCGAGCGCAATTTTAGTGGCGATGGGAAGGAATTTGCTAAGCCTTCTAAGAGAGCCCACCGCAGCAAACATCTTCCTGCTCACTTCATTTAATTGGGGCACCCACGAAAATACAAACTTGAAACAATTTCTGATCTAATGTTAGAAACGGATAAAAGAAATGCACTTATTTCAATAAAATATATTTTCTCCCAGTCCAATATTGGAGCTTAATTTATCGCATTATAAATGATACAATAATTGAATGAATCTCATTTTCAGATAAACTTACATAAAAATTGAGGCTATACAAAATCTCAAACTAAACTTGATAAAATAATTCATTAAGTATATAAAAAAAAAATCTTAAGTAAATCCTTAAACAAATCATATAAATTTAATAGTATGCTATGGTATATAGACAAAATATTTTTGGTGGAAATAGAATATGGGCCAGCAATAGGATATGATGCTGAATAATGCAGTTCCGGGTGAGAGGTGACAAATGAAATCTGATCATGGGGAGAATGGAAGTTGGAAATCATAGTTCTTCTGGTTACACTAGTTCATAAATGCTAAATTAATTCAAAAATATATAAATCTCACAGTAAATTCTAAAATCTACAAAATAATTTGGATTAGGTATGTATAGAGCCAGTTATTTTTTAAATTTTCAGTAAAACTAAAGAAATATACACAAAAACATAAAGATGCCTTACTTTAATGTAGTAAAATTTAAACAGATTATATCTCATATATTCATTATTTTATTTGAGCCTTCCAGACATTTCGGCAACTATTACCGTTGCCATTGTCAAAGGTTATATAATTCATTTAAATTGTTTTATTAAATGTGTGTCACTTGTGGAAGCCGAAGATAATTACAAAATTTAGTGTAAAATAATTTTCGATACACTTAGTATGCTCACAACTGTGAGGTCACAACTCCACAACTTTTTTATGGAGCAATTTTAATATTCAGCAGACATATCCTAGTTGTCCTACTTTCGACTTCCATTTCTAAAGTTCTTAGTGTCCTTATCACATTGGTCAGTAGGAGACATATGATTAGTATGGAAATCTCATTTAAATGGTGTGTTTTATAAAAATATGGTATTGCAATTAATATTTTCAGACAAACCTTTCATATTTTTCTCTCCAAGTGTGCAATTGCTCATCAAGATCCTTAGCCCGACTAGTAGACTTGATGAACTCCGCCTCTAAAGCTACAATGTGAGTGTCCCGCTCCGCTAGATGCTGCCGCAGGTGCTCGACTTCCGCCCCGAGCTGCCCATCGTCCACATCATCGCACTCCTAACAACCGTTTACACATCAAAATAAAACCACAACTCAAATTAACAATAAATTTTATGGAACATACAAGAATTTTGCTGTACAGAGAAAGAAAATTATATGCAAATGAAAAAGAAAAGCTGTGCATTTATCTTTATTTACAAATGATACCTAAAACAGAATTTTGACAGCTAGCTTCTACTACAAGTCAAGGTTTCATGGGTTATTTGTCAAATAATTCAGTACATTACTCCCCTTGAACTTAAGATAATAAATGGAAACATTGAAGAAATTAATTTGGATAGAGTAACAAATCATAAAGGCAATTTAATGGGTAAATAAATCTATGTAATGATAGCACTAGGAACATCGATTTTTTTCTATGATATTAAGGCAAATAACGCAAATATACTGGTAAAAATCTGGCGGTATATAAAGAGAGGCCTTGCTACGATACAGCCGAAGAGGAAAGGTATCAGGTCGGCAGGTTTTACCTTACAAGGGGAGTTCTTAATGCTCTCATCCATCACTCATCTAGCGTATTCTACTTCTCATTATCGCATGTCCGAATCGTTGAGTAACCGAGCGACGTCACACGTTAAGTGATTTCATTAGCTATTTTATCAATAAGCCACTTTTATAAAACAAAATAAAATAAAAATCAATCGATCTTGCTTGACATATAACGTGAAATATTTACTAGTTAGGGCCAACTGCCAATAAGTGATTGAAATAATTATGACCAACTATCACGTAGGATTAGAGTATTAATTAACTGTAATAAAAACAATTATTTAGGGAGAGATTTAGTTTTCCCAATAGAAACACTTCTGCTTCTGCGTAAAATTGACGTATCCCGACAATCGACACAATGACGCGTTTGACTTGACTTGACGCATGTTCAGATCAGAACAAATCGTAACTAAGATTGTTCAAGCTTCTGGTAAAAACGCTACACTAAACATTTCCATCTTAATAGAATGTCATCAACATTTACAAAATTAATTTATTACGACCTACACTGTGCATTTACTTTACCCGCTATCATTGACGTATTAATTACATGGACACACAATCCGACGGAAAAAATGGCACCCTCCCAACTAATGCAAAATCACAAATCGCATTAGTTGGGCGAACAGTCTCGTTTAGACCATGACACGTGACGGGTCTCAAAAATGACTTAAGTGTTCAGTGAAAAATTTAAGAAATAACAGCTATAAAATAAAGAAAAGGGACGGAATATTCTTTTTTACGTAAGTTCTATTAATTAATTAACGAATCCTATGTAAAATCATAGCATATTTTAGATTAAAATAATTATTACTTTAGTTCTTACAAAATGCACCTCATCGAAGAACAAAAATCTAAGGAGTCGCTATAGTTTTATATTTCATTAAAAAAATAAAGGTGTGCAATAAATAATTATCCTATTTTTTGTTTAAGATTCCCACGAGATCCTCAACAACGTGAAAAATGGAGGTCACGTTTAGCAAGAGACAGACGCGAAGAATAATTGAAGAATAATTTTTTATGATAATCAAAAGAAGCGTAAAATGGCTACATTAATAAATTAATAAAAAATTGCTCCGCTGTTATTGTTTTATTTGTCACAGAGTCTAGACACTGTCGGTTTAAACCTTTGAACGCCAAGAATACGGCGACGTGTGCTGCCGTGCATACCACGCCACAGACAAATAAAATCAAACTTTAAAGGGTTATAATAATGACAATATTCTGAACTTGTCTTACAGTCCGACCAAAAAGAGTAGAAATTTAAAATTGGCAACACTGTAGTGTTATCCCCGTTTTCTTAGATTGATTAGAAAGGGACGCAACTACAGTATTGCCACTTTTTAATTTCTACTCTGTTTGGTCGGACTGTACTCTTATTTCACATACTGCAACAAGATGAGTTGAGAAATAATGTCATTATTACTGATCCCGTCTATACAGTGGCGGGACCCTTTTATGCAGTTGTTAAATAAATACGTAGTAACTTAATTTGTTATTTACAATTTACGAGTTTATTTTACGTGTGTATTTACACTTTATTGTACATTAAAAATATATATACACATAACAAGAAGAGTTTATTTTGTTCAAACAAAAAATATATTTTAATAAGTAAAGTAAAATATTTTTCACTTCTCATGCTCTAAAAGTTCGACTTTATGCTGTGCGTAGGCGACATAAAGTCGCTTTTTATGCTCTAGAGCATAAAGTAAAATCGTCGTCGAAGACCAAGGCGATCGGTCCAACAGCCACACGAAAAAAATAAAACTTCATAGAATAAATGCTTTACTTTTTTTCGTTTCGTTAGTATTCTAAGACAAAGGCAAAAATACCAACAGCCAAAGTACACAGCAAACTTCTTGAAATAAACTTGTTATTTTTATTTACTACCATTTATTACTTTTTTAATTTATTTTATTTTAGTAAATCAATATATACTATTTATTTAAACTACAACAATAATTTATCGTAGATATAAATGTTTTAAAATTTTAATTAAATTTGTTTTTAAGTATAATATTTACATGATGTAGTTTAATTTTCTCGCAATCGAAGTGAAAAGTAGAGTGTGCAACTCGTCCATAAAACGCATTTTACACTCGACTTTATATTCATCCTCGCTCGCTATCTCGCTCGGATGGATAAACGTCTCGTATAAAATGGTGCGTTTTATGCGCTTGTTGTACAATCTACTATTTAGTATGTAAAAATATTAAAATCTGCTCCATTCGTGCCATGTTCCAAGTTTGACAAGCGACATGAGTCAGAATACGCTAAAAAAGTTAATTTACCCGAAAAGTATTTGTGGTAATAAGTACGTAAGCCAATTTGACACTTAAACGTTTGAGTAAAGAGTTATTTTGTACGAAGTAATTATGTTGTTGTACTTAAATTATAAATAAACGTTATTGGCATCTACTTGAACATGACAGTAGTGCCACTTTTTTCGACAATTTTGTTCGAGTCTGTGGCTCTATTATAAATAATACCTCAATGCCCGCTATATGATAAGTTAATTATTGCTGTAAAACTATCTTAATAAAATTGAAATAAAACGATCAAAATATAAATATTACCAATAGTTCTCACATTGGCAGAATGGCATTTGGCGGCGTTGCTCTTTTAAAACTTAAATGTTGAAATAAAATATGGCGGGAAAATATTTTTTTTTTTTATTTAAGTAAAGATAATTTATACTTATTTATTTTACAAATACGAGTATATAAAATGTTATGCGCCAGGTTAGCAATATTATTTTAGTAGGCACTATGGCACAGTTTGCGGTATTTTTTAGTCGAAAAATTCGAAAAATTCACGGACCGTTCCTGACACGTAACCGTAACTCCGTAATATTTTTTAATGTTGTGTCATCATTCTTTGTTGGGTTATTATTGCAGGAAAAATCTTCTCGCGCTACCGATGACGCCAGCCGTAGCGCCATCTGTTGGTATAAATTTCTTTGTCTGTCGTCATCATGCCGAAACGGCTGGAGGGATCTTAACAAATTTTGGTGGACACTGCTGGACGTCCAAAGATTTCCATCCAAAAAATGTAGGACACTTTTCATCTTGTGGTAAAGGAAAAAAGTACGCGGACGAAGTTGCGGGGCAAGTTGTCCCGACTTACCTTATTCCTTAAGGGGCTCCCCGCTCTCAATGACCTTCGATCTGTTGCGATAGATTGTCCCATATTATAAATAGCTAATCATAATAACATAGTTTTTCCACAACAAAATACCGTATCAAGTACCTTTCACATGTCACTGACTTTGAGATACAGGCCGTCAAAGTTTACGATTTTTTCGGGGAAAAAGTTGTGGAAACGGTTTTTTGCGTTTTTCTCGAAAAGTATTGAGAGAAATAGAAAAAGCTTCACAACAAATTTTGTGGAATATGGTTTAGAACAATAAAATGTAAGATATTTTCTACATATACACCGGGGATAAAAGTAGAAACGAGATGAGTGTATTTTCGGTCCTTCACCGAATATTTTTTTATAAAATACACAGTCGTTAAATCAAAATTCGGGTCACTTCAAAGTGTTAAGCATAGACCATACTACAATATATATTAAATAGGACATTATAACTCTATAATCCACAAACTAGATACGATGTAAAAATCATCAAATTGGCTGATTTCTGTAGGGAGCCCCTTAATTTTACTTATTTATCTGTATCTACCAGTACATGCAGCAAAGAAGCGAGGTGTCCTTACAACTCGATATACCTATCTTGCCTCGTTTAAAATAATATGCATCCTGCACTATGATAAAAAGTAAACCAAACCTACTCCAGTTTAACCCACTACTAATGTTTGACGCTAAGCCTCTGTTGCCTATATTATGAGGGCGTCGTTGTAATGTAACATAATTAGAATTATATTAAAATGATATGACATTACAGACGACCTACAGCTAGGGCTCCCAAATAATAAATAACTATAGGTACAGTCGAGTTGATTTACATCTACACACTTACGAAAACAAAAATATCTGAACACGACCCTATTGTCAGGAGCATAAAATCGTGTTCAGATATTTTTCTCGTAAGTGTGTAGATGTAAATGAACTCGACTGTACCAATATAACTAGGTGCCGCTTGTCCTATGATAGGTCGTGTAATGACTTAATTGGATATTGAACCATCTTTTGATGATACTTTCCCACCATCAGAGGTTTTAGTCTAGATTCGATCTTCCTGCTTATGTACCTATGGGGTTCGAGACAAATTTCTTCTTAAATTATCTTATGTTCAGTTCAGTTACGTAATAAAAAAATCAAGTTAACAGCGCGCATGTTCAGGTAATAAAAACGAACGTTGCATATAATCGTCCGTCCGTCCGTCTGTCACCAGGCTGTATCTCAAGAACGGTGATAGCTAGACAGTTGAAATTTTCACAGATGATGTATTTCTATTGCTGCTAAAACAAGAAATACTAAAAATAAAATAAATATTTAAGGGGGGCTCCCATACAACAAACTTGTTTTATGGGACGGAACCCTTCATGCGCGAGTCGGACTCGCACTTGCCCAATTGTTTGAAAGATTTTACTTTAATGAATAATTGCACTTAGTGAAGTACCTAAGGATGATGACCAGTTAACCAGGTATTGCACAAACATGTGAAAAGTACATTACATTATCTTGCATCACACGTGCCTTGCACGCTCCAAATCTATCTATCCAGTCATCTTAAAAATATCACGATCAAAAATAAAATATCGACAGAAATTCGTCGAAGAGAATCGCACGCGCCGAAGCGATATAATACACGCTGCGCGCGCGCGTCTGGAGCCGACGGGCGATCTATTTCGGGAGCCGACTGCCACACCGTACTCGTACACTCGTTTTGATCCAATAGTCGACACTTCTTTGTCTCGGGAAAACATATCGGTCGTTACCTATATTACAGTCATGCATCCTTGATTTGTTCGCGACTTGTTTATAAAAGTGTCCCAAAATGGGAAACGCGCTCAGTACTGATTTGGCAAGGGAAGACGCCGCTAACGACGTCACTAGTGAAAGTGAAACAATGAGCGACGCTAGTGCTGCATACGAAGACGCCCAAGAGTTCCATGACACCATCGACGATGACGAAGCGCGTGCCAAGGCCAAAGAAGAAGAAATGGATGAGTTCAGAAAACAATTAAGTGTAAAACGCGAACAAAGAAAACTTATATTAGCTCGGCATAAAGCTGAAAAAGAAATGCTAGAAAAATCTTTACAAGATGAGAGCAGAGCCAAACTTGTTTTACAAGAAAACAATAGAATGCTACGAGAATTGTTAATTGCGAATAACATAGCTATTCCAGAGAACTTACAATCTTCTGATGAATTATCAGAACTCACAGGAGCTATAGCCAGCATGACAGAAGAATTTGAGGAACTCAAGTCCAACAATAACAAGTTAAGAGCTGATCTGGCAGAAACAAATTTTGCTCTTCAAAGTGCGTATTCGGATATTGCTGACCTGAACTCACAGAACACCGAGTCCATTAAGCATATAAATGCTCTTAAAGAAGTGATTACAGTTAGCAAAACTATGATCAATCTTCGGGAACAGCAGCTCAATGAGGTAAGTACGTAATGTTACGGAACTGTGCAAGTGTGCATAGCCTTGATGTTAGGCAACAACAACATCGGGCGTCTCACTACCGCATTTAACATGCCCTACATCTGTCCAATATCGTGATCACACATCTCACATGCACGTGACAAATTCATAAGTGATAGATTTTATAATAGACGATTGATGAATAGATTTTGACGAAATTACAATATTTTCTATGTAGGTTTTTATTTTGGTTTCCAAAAATAAATTTCCTTCGATACTTATTGCCATACTTTTCAATCGGCCGCTGATCAAAGGTAGAATGGATTAGTCGACGTCGATCAATAGTTTCTACTACAGTCAGTTACTAAATAATACTCGACTGATTGATTGGTGACATTCTTACAACAATCATATTTGAGGATAACAATTTATTTTATAGGATAACAATAACAAAAAAAAATAGTATAGTCTGAAGAAGACCAATGACCTAAGCATCGAGGTACAATCAGGGACCGCTACGTCGCAGATCCACGGATACGCAGTACGCTGGCACGGGATCTTGTCAAGTCGCCAACTTAGCACTACGGTTTAATAAATAAGATTTGATGCTCTGATACACACTTGTTAGAACATAAAAATACTAGCGTGCGATATAGGCGACATAATTGTGCTAATTACGAGCAAGACAAATGAAGTACAGACAGATAAAAGTGAACAATTAAATGACATTGAAGAGAAGCTAATTAGGATAATCTTTAAATTTCAGTTGAAAGACAAACTTCATGAAATAGAACAGAGTCTAGCAGACAGGGAGGCAAACATGTTATCTGCAGACCTGAGACAGGAGTATGAGAGGCAACTGCAGAATATTAGAACGCTTCGTGGACTTTATGAAGAACGTGCACGATTGGCTGAAGTTACTAGGCAAAGTCTAGTACGTGAACTTGAGGAACAAAAACAACTCAAGGAAGCCGAAATTAATAAGTAAGTAATCCCCAACCCAATCATCTAAAACAAAAATTAGAGTTTTTGACACACGCTTTTATTTCCGGCTGGAAGTATTTGCTCATCAAGACCAATCAAATTAGGCCAAACACGCTGGATTTATCTTGTGCCTTTTAGAATTTTCTACGAATACCTTCCATCTCCCTTGTCAACTTCAAACAAATTACTGTATGGAACTACATATGCCTATCAGTAGTTTAAAGTTTTATTCCAGGACTTGATTAAGTTTTAGTTACAAACAAAGAAACTAACAAACTTAGTTACAATACAAGTGAAGCTAATAAAACCGTGTTGATTAATAAGTTTATGCAAGTTTTCAAGAACAAGCCAGTACCTAAGAATCTATCAAACTTATACTTTTACTACTTCTTATATTGGGCCAATTTTAATTAAAACATCATCACTTTAATTGAGATATCTAACAATATCTGCTAATTACTTATTAATATCATTCCAGGAATGCAGATCTTATGAACAAAGTAACTGAGCTTGAGACCACAGTTACAAATTTGGAAGAAACAGTTGAAAACCAAAAGGAGCAAATATCTTCATATCAAGACGAAACGCGTCATACACAAGAAGAAATGTCCGCTGTTAACAAGGTTGGAAGTCATTAGCTTACTTAGAGACAAAACAACTTAGCACCAGTTTTAGATTTCTAATTTGTATAATATTTTACATTCCAGCTGTTCTCCCAAGTCCTACTTGGCTATAAAACTAAACAAGATTTAGATAAGTTGGTTCTACGTCTCGAAGAAAACCATGGTCTCCTAACGCATATGGCTGAAAGAGACAACGGGTCTGAAGCTTCTTCAGCTTTGCCCAAGCTCCTATTAGAAATTGTCAGTCAAGTTGATGAAGGAGAGCAAATCACCAGTTCGGAAGGCAGTACAAAAGATGTCTCTATCGAAGAACCTAAATTGGATGGAGATGGCAAGTTGGAAGTATCTGGTAAATTTCTTATTCTATGAAAGAAAATAATGTACGAATAAAACTAAAACTACCACATCGTTTTAAGTATGATTCCAAGAATATTTGTCCCATCGGGCATGAGTATAATCATATTAATGCATATGGGCGCCATATATCGCAATACGGAAAAGCCATAAATAAAATAAACACAACTGCAAAAGAAAACTAAGCGTCTGAAACTCCTTCTCGTACAATTCTTCACCACTAAGTACTAATTAATCTAACAGCTTAGTAATTGATTACGTTTTGCCCGTTTCAGATTCACCAAACCCTAACACATCAGCAGAGGAAATAGTTCAGAATCTGCCCAAGGTGTGGAGAGTTCTTATGGAGCTTCTAAGTCACCAGAGTGAAGCTGAATCAGGAACTACCGAGAAAATTGACACTTGTTATAAAACTGTTGAAACTAAGGCTGGTTCCGTCTTAGTGCCAAGTGTTAGTCAGACGTACATCCGATTGAAGGTAAGCGATAATTAGATGAGTATATTTTGCCTATTTACTTCCCCGAATTATGAGTCAACAGCTGTCACAAGCCAAGAATAAAATCCTCGAAATTCTGAACTCCGATGTAAAAATACGCAGTTTTTTCAACTGCACACGAAAATACATCAACAATTGTTTTGATATGAAGCCAAGTAACTTTTTACGACTCATCAAAAGCTCAACACCAAAGGAGTTGGGCAAAATTTCAGTCTATAATACCATATTACGTTTGTTTTACAGGATTTAATTCTCGAGAAGTTGGCACTTATCAAAGAGGTGAACCGCATGAAACAATTAAATGGGCATTTAGAGACACGTCTAGAAGAACAAGAACGTAGACTATCACTCGTCACAAGTGAGCTTAGCAAAACTTGGCACGTTGTTGGAAAACTGCGTAGACATCACCATCAACTACACACTCATGAGAAAATACTTAAATATGAACTACAGCAAAAGAGGAAACTACTCAACGAACTTAAAGATGAATTGGAATATTGTAGAGAAAAATGGGAGCAAGCGCGCGAAAAGAACTCACAGTCGGAACGTGATTTTAGAAAATTGAGAGCCGAATTCACCAGTAGAAAAACCAAATCTACCTCACCATCTTTTAATCATTCGGGTGAAAGTGGTTACAGCGATGAAAGACCTTCTGATGATTCATCGGAATCAAATGATGAAAGTGAATACGTAACAGAACCATTCATTAGGTGTAAAAAAAAGAACAAAAAGTCTGCTGAGGCCATACAAGATTCCAGTGCAGATTTTAATTTAGTAGCAGAAAGAGAGGATCCAGTTAGTGATATGTTGGATGTAGCTGAACTACCTCTAGATACGCAAGATGATACTTCTGGTTTAGATGCATCTATGTCTGTTTCGAATAATAGTGAAAATTTGTCAACAAATAATAAAGCAGCCGAAGAAACTGAGGACGAAGTTGGAGATATAGCAAATGATTCGTGCAATGACGATTCTTCTGGAGTTGAACATTATTGCAATAGTGATTATTGTTGCGTCGGTAAAAATGCGGACCAAGGTTTATCTACTGACGATAAACCGACAAGTACTTCCAAACCAGATACAAAACAAACTGTCACTCAGAGCATACCCATGATTGACCCAGCTGCTATTCTTAAAAGTATTAAGGAACAAACAGAAAGACTTGCTAAGAAAGACGAAAGGTTAAATAATTTAGAAAAAAATAGTTTAACTTTATTGAAGAAAACTCAAGCGACTGATAAACTGTCAAGACAAATAGATAGTACGCTAGATCACCTTTTAAGTCGCCCTTCAACCAGTCAACATCACGAGACTAAAGAACTAAGCATGATCAAAGAGGAAAGTCCCGTAAATACACAATTACCAAACGTAGATTCTAATGATACGTTTGCTAATGGTGACAATAAAGAACTGAGTGAAAAGGACCCACAATCAAACACCGCTGATGTACGGCAAATAGAAAATGAAAATAATAAAATGCCGCCTCAATTCGTTTTGGACAATCAAGACAATGCGGCTGCTGGTTGTGGAATTACAAATGAAAATACCCCAACTCCATCTACAGTTGATGTTACGGACAGTCCTCTTCCCTCCTCATCTTCTAGTCACACATATATGCCAGAAATTAATGCCGCCAGTATACTAGAAAGTATAAGACAGCAAGACGAAAGACTAGCACGAAGGGATGAAAGGCTTCAAAGATTAGAGAAGAGCTCTTTAGAGGTGGTGAAAAATATTTCTAATACAGTAAAAGCGAGTGAAGATATAAGTGCAAAGTTAGATAAACTTCATGATAAGCACAAAGTGCAAACGATGCATGAACCATGCTCATCTGCAAATAGCACGCCGCCAGGGGAGAGGAATACACCTGAACCATCTTCGTCAATGGAGATGGACCATGAAGCCAGATTCGCAGCACGCGATCTTCGACTTAAGAGACTTGAAGAACAAACAAAATCGCTCGTCAATAAGGTAAATAAAACCAACTCGAAAGGCGTAAAGATACACTATAAACTAGAAGAACTACATAACATTTATGGCTCCGAAAATTCACGGGCTGGCACGCCATCTGATGAAACCGAAGAGAAGGCCTCAAATAAGCCAACTGATGAAACCGAAGAAAAACCTTCAAATGGTGAAGAAGAAGCTGAAAAGTAAATTATTTGTAATGTATGGTAGGTTTGAATGGAAAAGTGTTCGATTTAGTCAGCAGGAAAATTATGTTTTGGTCAGCAGAAAAAAATTGTTCGTTAGGAAAAATCTAACCTAAACCTAACCTAAGCTATTAATATGATTTTTCAGCTGAGCAAATCATTAATATTTTGCAGATCGTTTAATTGATTTCTGAATGAAAATACATGTTGTCAATAAAGTGTTTATTCATTGCACTCCATGTTCTTTTTTTGTATAGATTTAATCCGTACAGATTCTAATCAGGTACATAGAATATTCAGAGCAGACAAAAATTGACTTACTTAAGCAAGTATAGACAATGTCTAATCATAAAAAAATAAAAAAATAATAGACACAAAATTGAATGATTTTATAATAAACTTATAAATACGAAACTACAAGTTACATCTAATGGGGCGAGTAATTGAACAAACGCACCTTTATTTTTTCAGAATATTGGAATCGTTCGAATTTACGTTAGATATTTGAAAAAGCCTTCGAACGTAAATATGATTTTGATTCTTAATTTATATTTATCAAAATATTTCCCAACGTTATTTCATAAAAAGTTCGAGAGCACTTTTACAATTTATACTTACAAACCTCTACAGAATTATTTGTGTCCAAGCCTCGTATATTTCCTAAATCTAATCTCATTTAACATGTATTTAATTTACAAAGAACATTATTAAAATTGCACAATGCACACCAATTCGAAATAAGCACATATACATAAAGCGCTATACCTACTTAATAACATTAAAAAGATTTGAACCCACGTCCCTACCGTTTTCCGGGCCAGACGGGCCGAACATAAAGCCTATAGGGCAGGTCATCCTCGTTTTTAGTCACTTTCGAGCAAGGTCATGTTCTCGGTTCGTCACCTTCTTGGCAGATCATCTTCGCTTCCCGACAATTTAGAAGGACGTCATGTTCTCAGCTAGTCAATATCTTAACAAGTCAATTTCGTTTCGTGTCAATTTCGAGGAACATCATGTTCTCAGCTACGGGTTACCCTCATCTGGCAGAATAATATTGGTCAGAAATACACTTCGCATAACACGTTTCGCAGAAACACTTTCGGTCGAATGGTAAGATGGCATAAAGGTATAGTTGGCATTACTACTACCTCGCATACGACACATTTTGCAGCACATTGTTTTGTAGAATATCTCTTTGGCCGACTTTGGTTTAGCATAATTTTATGTACCATAATAATCCTATAGCATACGATTACAATAGCATAATTATTTTCTACTAGCAGAAAAGTGCGTTAAGTAAACTTTACGTAGTAGAATGTAAGAACCGTTAGGTACGACGACGAGCGGTTCGAGGAGCAGTGTTAGGTATCTTGCCGCCGCCGGGCAACTGCCACTAAATTTTTAATCACAACAATTGTAATGCATAAATTAGGTCCTGATTCCACCTTAGGGCAGGTCCGACTTGGATTAGGTTAGGTACGACGACGAGCGAAGCGAGGAGGAGTGTTAGGTTGAACTGAGACCTTAACGAGCGAGCGAGCCGCGCGGCATCGGCCGGCTACCATACCACTCCATGGACAAAATGTGTATAATCACAACAATTTGTAATGCATAAATTAGGTACTGATTGCACCTTAGGGCAGGTCCGACTTGGATTAGGTTAGGTATTCCGCATATGTCCTGTACAACAAGATAAGACAATGAAGTCTATATTGGAATCAAATGGTATTCGGCTCGACAACTTTATGCAGCCTAAAATATTATGCAAAAAAAATATCTGCAAAAGTACTATTCGTTTAGAAGACTGTTATGCTCATCAACATTATGCTAATATAAGATTTGGTATTATAGAAATCTGCGAAATGATTTATGCCAAATGATACTCTGCGTAAGATGTTTCTGCCAAACGTTACTTCTGCCAAGTATCGTTATGCAAACCAAATATATGTCAAAAAAGTTTCTACAAGATAATAGTGAACCCTCAGCTACTCACTGCTTATTATTTTTATTTTTTTTTTATTTTTTTTTATTGGTATTCAGGATAACAACAGCCGTAATTATAATATTTACATTAAATGGTTTACATATTAGAAGGCCAATAACAGTCATCCATTAATTACAAAAAACACAGAAGTACTGAGAAGTCTAGGTTATAACATTATAACAAATTGAGTTAAGGTGATGCAAGTGTGCAATGACAAAATGTTTAAACTTTAAATAGTGAGATAGAAGGCATGATTGAAGAACATTGAAGACATTAATTGTCTTGTTGTTGAAAAGGTAAAAGTACCCACTGACGTGAAAATGTTTTCTACACCTACAGCGCAGATTTTTTATTTCGAATACCTATTATACAGCTATTTAATAGTTCCTATACAAATAGTTACATGTTATTTTTAATAATATGTATAAGTATATGCCAAAAAGCAAAAAAAAAATATATATAAATGTTACATTTGCAAATAAATACCTTATTGTCACTTGCCTTTTTTTTTTAGACTGTGTATACACTATTTAACATATTTAAATTAAATTTCACTCTAATAACTACAACAACGTAGAATTTGAATATGTAAGTACGGCTTTTTACATCACAATTTAGGCAAGTTAAGAAACTTAGCAAATCCGTTGCATGGTGTATACGCGAAATATTAATATGGAAGAAATTAGATTTTATACTAAACTAGCGGCCGCCCGCGACTTCGTCCGCGTAGATTTTTGATGATGACAAAGATAGGTAAATGAATTTTATTCTTAGTTAAAATGGTCTAGACAATGCAATTGTTAAAGATTTTTTGAAGATTTTCCAATTAGATTACGGGAATTGTTTGCAGGATGCTTAATATTTATTCCGTCAGTTACCTGATGCTTTAAATCTTTGGCAAAAATGACTGCAAGATATAGAGCGACGCATGGATTTGGAGTTAGAGAATGGGGATCTTAGTTATTATGAGTGAGATTTAAAAAAAAATTAAATATCATAAGGCTGTTAAAACAATCTTAAACTCAACACTGGAAATCGAGAGATGGAGGCAGTTTAATGAAGAGTATCTCTTTTAATAATAATAAATAATAAACTTTATTTCAAAACAATAATAAATAATGACATCTGTTCATAAGAAGGCAGCACTGGTATTTGTACACGCCGGCCTGGCTATTAAACGAAAAGAGTGGTGTGGCGGAGTTCCCGAGGGGGGCCAGAATGTTTCTAAATGGTCTAGCAGGTACCCCAGTTATTAAAAAGGCTAGTGTTTAAAGATAATGCTGAAATGTGACCATTAAAAACTAAATGCACATAAAGCTAATTTAATGATGCGATTACTATTTTGGTCTACAGGCTAGTAGTATTGTTTGAAGAGTGATTCTATATATTCTGGTGCTATAGTTCTCTATATCTCTCAAGAAGCTAAATAAAGTAAGAATAGTTAGGTATAAAAATTATAAATTATTCATGTGCTGATAGACAACTCACTAAATATAGGAACACATAAAGTTTGGAACACAATAAATAAGAGACAGCACTAAGAAAATATTGTTGACATTCAACCATAGAAAAGGGGGTGCAAGTTCGTTTTAAAAAAAGGACGTAGTCACTGGGTAGTAGACAGGAAATAAAAAATATATAAACTGATAACGTTAGCGTAAAACTTCTTTATAAACAACATTAGCGGTGTTCCCCATACAAACTGTGCACCCCTTTTTAACCCCCTTAAAGGTAAAATTTTCCAAAACGCTGAAATATATTTTTTTGTATTGGATTAAGTAAGCTTTCTACAAAGTTTCAAGTTTCTAGTTCGAAAAATAAAGTTTCTCCCATATAAACAATGCACCCCTATTTAACCCCCTTAGGGGTGAAATTTTTAAAAACGCTGAAATGACTTTTTGTGTTTTTTAATAAGTAATCTTTTTACAAAGTTTCATTTCTCTAGCTCAAAAAAAAAAGTTTCCCCCATACAAACTTTGCACCCCTTTTTAACACCCTTTGGGATTGAATTTTTCAAAATCGCTTCTTATCTCTAGCCCACGTTATAAAAGTAACCTACTGTGCAAAAATCAACTCTCTAACATTGGTAGTTTCGGCTGTGCGTTGATGAGTCAGTCAGGACTTCTTCTTTTATATATATAGACTAGCTGTTGCCCGCGACTTCGTCCGCGTGGAATCTTATCTTGAACAGTTTACATCTTTATTATATTATTTTCAGATCTAAACAATGTTGAAATTACTTTTCTTTTTTTGCAAGTTGATGATTTTGATGTTGGTTACTGTAATTCAACAAAAAATAAATAATAATAAATATTGAAGTGCTGCTCCCATACAATAAACTCATCAGAATCACTTTTTTTGTATTGTAATAATACGCCTCTATTTAAAGTTTCAAGTCCCACACTCAAAAAAATTTTTAATCTTCATACAAACTTTCAAGCCCTTTTCACCACCTTCAGGGCTGAATTTTCAAAAACGCTGAAATTTCTTTTCTTGTATTCTAATTATATGCACTAATACAAAGTTTAAAGTCCCGCGCTCAGAAAAAGGTTTGATCTCCATTCAAAGTTTCAACCCCTTATTTACCAGTTTCAGGAATGAATTTTCAAAAACACTTAAATCAGTTTTCTTTTATTTTATTTTAATACCTATTTACAAAGTTTCAAGTTCCTAGCTTAAAATTAAAATTGAACCCCGAGACAAACTTTCATCCCCCTTTTAACCCTCTTAGAGGTTGAATTTATAATAAAGTTAAATTAATGTTATTTTGTTATTATTATATATGCCTTAGTCAAAGAATTTGTAATGGAATCAAACTTTCAACCCATTTTAACTATTTTAGGGGACGAATTTTTGAAAACGCTGAAATTACTTTCCTTGTATTTTAATTATATGCCTTTATACAAAGTTTAAAGTCCCACGCTCAAGAAAAGGTTTGATCTCCATACAAACTTTCAACCCCCTTTTTACCACCTAAGAGGATGAATTTTCAAAAACGCTGAAATCACTTTTGTTCCATTTTATTTGCATAACTTTTTACGAAGTTTAAAGTTCCTAGCTTAAAATTAAATTTGAACCCCAAGATGAACTTTCATCCCCCTTTTAACCCCCTTAGAGGTTGAATCTTTGATGACGTTAAATTAATGTTATTTTGTTATTATTGTATATGCCTTAATAAGAAGTTTCAAGGAATTTGTAATGGATTCACACTTTCAACCCCTTTTTAACCCTTTTAGCGGACGAATTTTTGAAAACGCTTAAATAACTTCTTGTATTCTAATAGTATGCTTTACACAATTATTCAAGTCCCGCGCTCAAAAAAATACTTGATCTCCATACAAACTTTAAACCCCTTTTTTACCCTTTTAGGGGTCGAATTTTTGAAAACGCTGAAATGACTTTTCTTGTATTCTAATAGTATGCTTTTGCACAAAGATTCAAGTCCCGCGCTCAAAAAAATACTTGATCTCCATACAAACTTTCAACCCCTTTTTTACCACCTTAGGGGATGAATTTTCAAAAACGCCGAAATCAGTTTTCTTTTATTTTATTTTAATATCTTCTAACAAAGTTTCAAGTTCCTAGCTTTAAAAAAAACTTTTATCCCATACAAACTTTGCACCCCTTTTTAACACCCTTAGGGATTGAATTTTTCAAAATCGCTTCTTATCTCTAGCCCACGTTATAAAAACAACCTACTGTGCAAAAATCAACTCTCTAATATTAGTAGCTTCGGCTGTGCGTTGATGAGTCAGTCAGGACTTCTTCTTTTATATATATAGATTATTGCCTAGTATCATAGTTTCCCCTTCGATAGTATCCTGCAAACTTCATTTTTAAATTTATTTTTGGACCCGATGAATGGATCAATCATGTTAAACTCTCTGTTGTACAGATGAGGAATGCGAGATAATACAGCATTATTTATTTAGCTTGTCAATTTCTTAGTAGATCATCTACGTATAACAACTTTAACGTTATTTGCTTATCTCTGTTAATATAATTACAACTTTTACGGATAAAATACAAAGGGGCTACTACAAAAAGATACCATAAGATTAGTTAGCTACAAGCCTAGAGAAATTCGTTGAAATAGATTTTCCTAGACGATGACTGACCCTGAAAATTACGTCCTGCGAAATTGACCCACTTAGAAGATGACTAAACTAGAAAATGACGTCTTGTGAAATAGACCTACTTAGATGACGACTAATCCGACAATGTCATCCTGCGAAATGGACCTACTTAGAAAATGACTAACCTAGAAAATGACACTTAGAAGATGACTATCCCAATAAAAGACGTCCTTCGAAATAGACGTAAAAGTAATATGACGTTTCACTACATTGACTTTCCACGAAAACGACCTGCCTCGCCTAAAGGACATAAAGACATAATCTGTACGGTAGATGGCGCTACGGTGCCGCCCTAACCTAAGGCATGTAGAAATGAAGCAACTGGTTGATAAATTCGATGCTTTGGCTAGTGGCTTTGATAGTATAATTGGTAATCTGGCCCGGAAAGCCCTAGGGATGTGGGTCCAAAACCCGCTCAAGGCGTATAATTTTTAAATTTTTCTTTTCTATACAAACATTTAGTTTATGCTAGCAGATGTTACCTACTGCTTTAATAAAAAGTAAAATTAGATAAGATATTTGTTCGTGCTTTAAACACTGTTTTCTAGTCGAAGTACATATTAAAACAAGAGCTCAAAAAATGTATCGCAGTCATAAAAAATTCAGTCGGTTCTACAATAAATTAAAACTAAGCAGCTCATTGTTACGTCTACAATTTCTGATTTGTATGGCCATTATAACTGACCCAGAAACATTAAAATAATAAATTGATATTATCGTTATACCGCTTTATTGAGGCGTTTTGTAAATAGGAGAAAACGCAGGCAGTTTCGAGGATACGGCCATCAAATGACACCAACCTACTAGACCTTAGCAGCTGGTTTTATTGCAATTGAAACCCCACGGGCTGTGTGTAGGTAGATCAAATAATATGTGTGAACCCCTCCCCCTGATTCACAGGTTGGGTCCAGCCCTCAGTATAAGGCGATTCATCGCACTAATTTATAAAGGCGAAAGTTTGTAAGTGTGTTTATGTGTATAGTTGTTACTTCTTCACGGTCAAACGGCTGGACCAATTTTGTCAAATTTTGGTATGAAGATAGCTGATACCCTGGATGAACACATAGGCTACTTTTTATCCCGAAAAATGTAGTGCTCCCGTGGTTTTAGCGGGTAACACCGCGCAGCGCAGGTAGTTGTTCTAATATACCAGAAAAGTGCCGATTACTAGACGAAAATGGTGAGACATCGTTATTTGGGTAATAACAACTTCATCCTCCTTATGACCACACGACCGCTCTAATGAGCGAAATCATAAAAAGGAAATTATAAAAGCGCCTTCAGCGGTACACTTATATTCTACTACAGTAAAATTAAGTCTAGTCGGCGGGCATGATGTGTTCCTTGTCCAAGATCTTGCCTGGTGGTACCTTGTAGAGCCGCCATGCCCAAATTGAGAGTAGCATCATCTCGAGAATGGTCACGGCATTGTGGATTACTGAAACACAATGTTGAAAATTCAGAAAATATGTTTTTGACATGCTAGGTCCAAGGCTGTTTTAAAGCATGCCCTGGGCACTCCATCCAAAAAATATCCTCCTTAAAATTTTTATTCTAAGTCAGTTTTTCCGGGAGTTGTTGGGTCCGTGAGATTGGGGGTCCCCGTGAGCGTGGGGGCGCTGGGCATGTGCCCAAAGTGACTAGTGGGAAAGAGGGACCTGCTAGTCTGGCAGATGACGCCAGTTGGGCATAATTTCCTTTGTCTTCTCATCACGCCGAAACGGCTGGACAAATTTTAACCAATTTTGGTACAGGGGTATCTAGCATCCAAAGATGGTTATAGGATACTTTTTACCCGACTACGGTATAAAAAATACCGAGAAGTTTCTGGCACCTTCTAGTAGCTTATATAACTGTGTTTTATTAGCCGTTTCTGTAAAAACATGGAACTAATAATAGAAAGTACTTACAATTAACGACCACCGCCGGGTTCAAAGCAACCAGACAGGGCAAGTGGGCAGTGGTCGGCAGAATCTTCGCGACACCAGTTTGCACCTTCACAATGATTAGCACGAACTGCAGCGCCAAGAAGCGAGGCCTGGGCCGGCCTTCCGTGGCCTCCACTGCCTTCAGACACATCATGATGCCCCAGATACCAGATAAAATGGAGGCTGCGACCAGCGGTTGGAAGTACACGTAGTTCGTCAGGTAAACGCTCTGGAAGAACGGAATTTTATCTTTAAAATTGTATATGTTGTAGCTTAGCCAAATGCTTAAGTTATCCAGTCAATTAAATGACTAGGGCCGATTTTTCAATCCCCAGATAAATGTATCTGCCAGTTAAAATTATTGCTATCCTTTTCTCCCGTCATATAAAAGAAAACTGACAGCCAACATTTATCTGACAGATATGTTTTATCTGGTGATTGAACAATCGGCCCTAAGCCATTGAAATAGATGATTGCTAATGATACGCCTAGCCACAAAAAAAAACAGTAGTAAGTAGAATGTAAGTATAACTTTCTCAGAATTTCAAGCCAAGCTGAAACGTTGACGCTACGCTAGCTCACTTTAAATGCAAATTGAAGCGAAATTAGTTATAGTGACGTCATAGATTTACTATTTCCTAGGTACTACCTTGCGAAGGAAATGCTGATGATAACAATGCATAATGCTGTATCTTACGACAGATTCTCGTTTAGTTCTCACGCATAATTTTGTTTAATCATCTTGTAAATTATGTGGTGTTGAATTGAAGGTTTTACAGAAACGCTTAGCAAGCCAAGCCCTTCCTATATTTATCTACCTACTGCCTAGGTACTTATTATTTTAATGTGTAAATGATTGCAAGAATAATACCTATTCTAACTTTTGTTGACCTACTCCGCTACCTTAAGGTTAACTGGAAGAGATCGCTATTTAGCGATGAGACCGCCTGTGTTTATCTCTGTTTATTATTTTACTGTATATCTCTCACGTTTTGTATCCCTCTTGTTTATTTGTATATATCTACACATATATCGTCACATATCTTTATGGTTAAGGAACATTTGGCGATTGTTATTTGACGCTGACTACACTGTACTGTCCATAGAATAGAGTAGTCATATAGACCACTTTCTATTAATCGAAAAACGAACCCAGATAGCCGGAAAAACGTTACGCGAGCGCGCTCAGCGCAATCGACTCCGGCGCAGATTACAAAACCGCGGGGTGCGCTCGCGTGGAAAACTGGAAACATTGCCGTAATCTACACTACTACGTACTACTACAATTTGTAGTGTGGTCTTCGGTACTTCGTTTGTAAATTTTATTTCATAATGATTGCTTTCTTCCAGACATTGAAACATTGCCGTAACCTCACAACTTGCACGATTAGTGTGTATTAATAGCGAGGGTGTTATTTTATTTGATCTTATTTCGTTTATAATCCATATTGCTTTCTTAATTATTTATTTCAACATCATCACCCACCAATAAAAGGTGCCAAGGCTCACAAGCTGATAATAACGCTTTCATCTTAATTTTAAATAAACCTACATCATGCTAAAAAACTGTGTCTATATGGTTATATGCGGTTATATTATAATCCTTGCTTTCTCCTAGCGGTCTCCTCTTGAAATAATAATAATAATAAATTTATTCAAAAAACATATTACAGCTGTGATGACTACGGACTAAACAGACTTATAACTAGACGATAATACTACGCGCCTGAACTAGGATAATCCTGTGTTTCAGGCTGAGAAAAGGACAAACAATGACAACTTATTCATATGCAAAAATTTAAACACTATTGAATGCTTATATGTTAATAAATTAAGAAAATATATACTATGGGTTCCTACGGGAACAACATTTATGCGTCCACTCACTTTAATACAATTAATAACTTCTCTGTATCGTCATAAGACAGGTTTTGCAGGGCGACCTTAAGTGTTTTCTTACAGATCACGTAAGTAAGCGGGAAAAAATCTAACTTCGCATTAAGTCGGTTATATAGCAGTGGGCCTAGGAATTGAAAAAATCTTGAAGAAATGAATTGAAGAAATGCCGGTAGATTCACAAATCTGACTTATAAGAGTGCCCTTGTGGCCTACGTACTGAATTAATTATTTCATTTATCATGATTTAGAATGTCATCTTACAAATTCAGAACAAATCATCACTTTGTAATAATAACTGTAGGTAAGTGGAATTTGTAAAGATTAATGAATTAATGAACAACTCAGCACACGGCTTTGGATACATAAAATGCCTCTCCCAAGTCCTTCACGATGGCCAGTTTTGCTCTTACGCAATTCTAGAATTTATTCGCCTATTAGGTCCCTATTGAAGAAAAGTTATACTTACTATGTCCTCAGCACGGAAGATGAGTATGATGACGTAGATCAAACCCTGGACGATAGGTACTTGAAGCAGCAGGTACCGCAGCCACGTGAAATGACGTCTGGAAAATGAACATTTCTGATTCTAAAATGTGCACGATTAGCTTCTGAATGGGAAAGTGTATGGATATGGAGTCTTTCTTTATACTGTAGCAGTTGGCTTCTGGAGAATTCAAGCATCGGTAATTATCGAAAATTCTGGGTTATTATGAAATTGGACACCCCTAGTGTTTTCACTGTTGTTTGAGTTGTGCTAGATTCTAAGATTTTTTGTTAGTAATAAGTAGCCCTTGGTCTTGGTCTTGGTCTTGGCCTTGGTCTTGGTAGTGGTTGGTTTGTCCTCTCCTTTTGGTCGAGAAAAATTTCATGCGATTCTTAATTTGATTACATTTTCAATTTATACAGAACTTTTTCCTTGAATAAATTTATATTATGTTCTAGCCCGGAACAGATTTAGTCTAGTGCTCTTTCTAAAGCTGTTGTATAAGGTGCTGAGATGCCTACATATACGTTATCTATAACCGGAATCATGTTCTACACACTGCAGACGCAACGCGACTACTAGTAGTAGTAACTACTAGTAACACAGTAGGTAGCTATGCCATTAATTAGCATTGACGAAGTGTGTCCCGACGTTAACAAGAACTTACACAATTATAAAAGTTATGTCCTCGACATTAAACAGTTTTAGACCACACCCTAATTCCTTGACCGTGAAAGGCGTAATAATTATCAAAGTAGTAACTGAGGTAAGGTGCGGTAAGACTATCGCCGGGGAAAGACTGCCACAGTCCTACAACTCACTAGCTGTTAGTCTTACCCCATTAAACAATAAACTATGTTGGTCTTGCCACACCTTACTTTACTCGTTATCGAATTTCATCGATGGTTCACTTAAAATCGACGCCCAATTATGAAGGCACACTAAATTTAACGAATGACACCCCCCTAATTCCGAAATGTCCATTATTTTCGCGATAAAAACGCCTTTATCAAGTATTGACTCGGTACTCCATGTGAGTGACAATTAGTTTGATGGGTAATGTGTTCAGGCTTCGTTATAAAAGTGATTGCTTTGGGAATAGTAAGCAAAGCCGACAAGAAAGACATTAGGCGCGTAAAGTAGATTGAACACGCCGCATAGTGCCACTATTATCATCGTGCCGTACCTACTAGTGAATTCTGAAGTACGAGTATAGTCTAGATTTTGTGTGGGAAATGTTCTCAATTGAAAACCTTTTTCATACAAACGGAGAACGTTCTAGAAAATAACACTCTAAGTACCTAGCTGTAGGTCTAACCGTAGTTAGGAATATGTGTAATGATTACAGGTCTATCCGACAACTATTACATACAATGGAGAGAAACCCTATTCTAACTTTCAAGGATTACTATTGAACAAACGTAACTAACCTAGTAAGTTCTATAAGATGTACTATTTATCAATAAGTGTTTATATAAAAGCATAAGCCAAGTCTACATCGATGCAGTAATATCAGGCTTTGAGCGCTAACTTTCTAGTGTTACTTAAGCATCTGAAATGTGAGGAGTTAAGGAAATAACTTATAGGTAATCTTCTAATGAAATGAGTAGTCGGATCGGAACTAAAAAATAACATTATCTTATTTTGAAAATAGCTGTAATAATTCTGATATCGTTTACTTTACAAGATTAGGCCTTCACTTAGCATCAGGTGCAATCGAGGACAAATGCTTGACTGTCACAAAAGATATAAAAAAGTTTTTTTTTTGCTTCCCGTGCCGTGTAAGTGTCAGTGCGTAAAGATCTTTTTTAGTTTTTGACCTGCTTCAACAAAACAATAAATAAACCTGCGGGCTTATGATGGTTGCTTTTATCACGCGATAAATAAGTGAAAAAGCATCCGTCATGTTTTGTCTAGATGCGAGTGTGAGTGACAGATGCTTTTGTCACTTATTTATCACGTGATAAACGCAACCATCATAGGCACCGTTGTGCAAATTCTTGGCATCTCTGTCACGCCTCGGCTACGACTACGCGCGACCAGCGGCAGCGGTAGCGGTGAGCGGTAAAAACAAAATCGAGTTAGCTCTATTTGTTCCCAAGCCGCGTGCCGCGCCGTTCGCCCCTAAGACTGAAGCGACGACTTCGGTAAGCCGTTGGTAATAAAAGCATGCCGTTCTTTTTATACAAATACCGGGTGTTGCCTGTAATAGGACCAATAAATTAAAATATAGATTCTTCCCTTGAAACTGAACATTTGTTAAGCATAAACTATGGCCCATTTAGATTGGTCAGTATGGGAAAGTCTGAAACTAATAAGACACGACCCGAAGATCTGTTCTTAGGAACCATGTCAACGATTTTTATAACAAGAAAAACTGCATTTAAAAAAAACCTGTACTCAGCTCGGGAATCGAACCCGGACGTTTTGAAAAATAACACTAACATTATTTCTAGTTAGATATCAATTATACTATACTGACCGATCTAAGTGGGCCACCCTGTATATATATATATGAAAACTTGGTTTTAAGATACTTACTGTTGCAGTTTGGGTTGTGGGATGACACAACAAGGCCAGAAGCAGCATGGCAGGACTCGTGTCTCGAGCTGGGATCCTTCAGACCGTCTGCGGATGTTAATTGACAATTAACTGGGTTAAGGTCGATTACGACATTAATTAGATGAATTACGACGTTTAATTACCATAGCAAGATTAACTTCAGCTTGTGACAATGGCATCTGAGAATGCTGAGAGAAGAAGTAACATTATAAAACTAAAAAAAATTGGGCAAGTCCGACTCGCGCATGAAGGGTTCCGTACCATAATCTATAACAAGTTTGTTGTATGGGAGCACCCCTTAAATATTTATTTTATTTTATTTTTAGTATTTGTTGTTATAGCGGCAAAATAAATACATCATCTGTGAAAATTTCAACTGTCTAGCTATCACCGTTCTTGAGATACAGCCTGGTGACAGACGGACGGACGGACGGACAGCGAAGTCTCAATAATAGGGTCCCGTTTTTACCCTTTGGGTACGGAACCCTAAAAACAATATTGTTTAGTGGACATTCAAAGGTCAAACGCGTGTACTATTAAAGTTATTATTATGACCAATTCAATAGATATCGTAAATCGTACGTTATCCAAATACCGCTGAGAAATAAATTATTCTATTCAATACTGAATATAATTATTTATGGTTATTTAATTTACGATTATTACAAAGCGTGTTCGTATTCGTATTTCAGAGTTCACCATTATGCTATGATTGCTGTGAATCTACAGCACAAACTTAAACTGATGCTAAAACCCTTGCGAAGTGAGAATTAGAATTGGACACAAATAATTGAAAACTGACATTACACTGCGGTCTGATGCCGCCCCATCCATCATATAATGCACCATTTGACCAAAGTAGCATACAAAATCAAAATTAAAATCAAAACTTAGGTGAGCACCACGCCGCTAAGGCAAAGGTTGCAGTTTGGGGCATTCGATTTACCTATGGCTTAGCTGAATTACCATTTAGAGCGATGGACGGGAATCGCCTGTCAAAATTTTAGACAGGCGATTCCCGTCCATCGCGTTCGTCCCGTCCGGAAAATCGTGCGGCTCCAGCCACCCGTGTACACCCGATTTAAGCCTATACCTGACAATTAGTTCAGTCGCCTCCGATAGAACCTGCGCTCGAGGATCCAGTAAAGCGATGAATAATGAGACACTCGCTTCCCATCGAGCAAGATTCAGATAAAGATGCCTACAACATGTCGTCCTAGCACGGACAACCATTGCAATCAAAACGAGCCTTAGTCATTACCTGACAATCTGCTCTGGACCCCCGCACTCGGCGACAACCAGGCAGTAGAAGTGGTAGAGTGCCAACATCACCCCCTCCTGCGAGATCGCCTCCGAGAGCACCTGCGCTCGAGGAACCAGCAGCGCGAAGAACGCGGAGAGAGACACCACCTGAAAGAGAGTACATTGACATTAGTCCTCATACACCATTTTATCAACTTCATACCTATTTCTCAAATGGGGATACTTTCAATCTCTTCTATTATATTCTATTCTTTTAAAAAATGGCAACCGGTCACATTGAAGCGAGCATTACTGCCAATGTCTCGTTTCCAATCGCACACGGCGACAAGATAGAGGATTGTATGTTGTACGGTGAGGTGAGAGAATCGTGCTTTTTGTAAAGTGATAGCCATTTACAAAAAACTCTTCCGAAGATGCCCCCATATCGGACAGACAGACAGACATCGGAATATTGAGAGTGACAGGTAGTGGTTGTTATATCAATAAACACACTTATCGGCTTTACCCCTGTACTTACTAATCGCTCTCAATCACTCGTGTACGAGTACGAATGGAATGTGAACCACTCAAGAGTGTTAACAAGGAAGGATTTTGGAAACAACGGGGGCAATTTGGTAATGTCGAAGATATATCGATAAAGTAAACTGAAAATTAATCAGACAACGATTTTTGATCCCCGTAACGTCTAATGGTAAACTACCAAGAGCTGATTTAGTTTCTTAGAAGCAAGTAATTATGAAACAATCTCATTTGCATTGAAAAGAAGCAAATTGTACCTATTGTCTTATCACGCAATAATTAGCACGTTATTCCATTTCAATCTTTTGTCTTTTGGTCTTCTACAAATCGTGATCTTTTTATAGAACTTTAATATTTATTAAAGTCGATTAGAATTAAGTTAAGAAATTATCTTCGACTACATGGTATTTTAAAACAAAGCTACTGTCTGTCCCTCTGTATGCTTAGATCATTAAAACTACGCAACGGATTTTGATGCGTTTTTTTTGTTCAATAGGGTGATTGTGATTCAAAAGGAAGATTTATTATTTATAATACATGCATAATTTCACAGCATTGCACCCGTGCGAAGCCGGGCGGGTCCCTAGTTAAAATAAACATAGCTGGTAAGTAATTACAGAACTAGTCTCAAGAAACAACATTAGGTAACTTGGAATGTACTTTGTTATAAGTAACATAAAACGATGTAGCTGAATTACTTAATAAGCATAATATTAGAATATTACCTATGTAATCACTAACGCTAACTAATTTGTTAGCCTGACGTGATAAATACAACGTTACTGAATATAAAGTTAAAACAATAGGTAGTGAATGTTGGAACTTGTAAATCCCACGGAGGTAGGTTTTGGTCAAGCACACATTCAAGTCAAGGCGGACTGGTCGCGATTGTAGTATTTAGGGAAATATATAATTAATGTTGACATACTTACTATCATAAATCATAAATCATTTATTGTCATATTGTGCATTCATAAAAGTTGGTACAGTAAAACATCAGAGAGCATCACAATAAACCGTTTTACGGTATACAATAGTATTATAGTACACTTCTTTAAAAAGTGCACATATAGAACAGAAAATTACAATAACAATTATAGTAATTAAAGCACATTTAAATTTACACAAAATACAATTCAAATACACTACTAAAATTTGAAAAAAAAACACTATATATTACGCATGACAATTGAGATAAAATTATATTAAATTAAACGTCCATTACAATATATGTAATTTTAATAAAATAATCATTAAGTGAATAAAAACATTCCTCGAGCAAAAAGGATTTTAATTTAGGGAAGAACTTATTATTTGGCAATTCTGTCCATGAAATAGGGATAGAGTTATATATTTTTATTGCCATATGATAGCAGTTTTTTTTATTTAATTGCAACCGACTTTTAGGAGCAACCAAGGATTTGTGCGTCACTGTTCGTTTTCCCTTATTGCATTTTATTCTAAAAAGGTTCAAATTGTTCCTTACAAACTTGCAAATTTCGAAAATGTATAAACTTGGAACTGTTAGGATCCTTAACCTTTTAAACAATGGCTTGCAAGTTTCCGATTGTTTTATTCCGCCTAAGGCCCTGATGCATTTTTTTTGCGCTATAAATACCCGTTGTATGTCAGTGGTATTTCCCCACAGTACCACTCCGTAGCGTAACGCAGAACAAACGTAGCTATGGTAAACTAGTAAGGCGGTGTTTTCCGAAGTAACACATCTTAGTTTTCTGAGGGCGTAAACGGATTTATTTATTTTTGCGGAAACGATGTCTACGTGTTTTTTCCAATTAAGATTTTCATCTATAACTATGCCCAAAAAATTGGTATGTGTTACTTGTTCTATGTGGTCCTCGCCTGCATTTACATTCAATTTATTTTTTACTTTTCTATTTTGTGTTACAAATCTTATCAGTTTAGTTTTGGAAGTGTTCATACATAAGCCATTATTCTCTAACCAAATCGATATCACTCTCAGTGTATTATGTATGTTTTCATTCAGCTCTATATCGTTTCTACCTCTTATAATAACAGTTGTATCATCGGCAAATAGAAGACAACGATGTGGAATGCAGGCAGGAAGATCGTTTACATAGAGCAGGAATAAGAGAGGCCCCAGAATACTGCCTTGAGGCACCCCACTGGGGTTTACTCGCACTAATTCGCGTTATTTGCCTCCGGTCCACTAAGTAACTCTCTAACCATGTATATGCCGGCCCTCTTATACCATATTTCTCTAACTTTTTTAATAGAACTGTATGATTAACAAAGTCGAATGCTTTGCTTAAATCCAAAAATAGTCCAGCCACCATATCATTATCCTCTAGCACCTCAATTACACTCTTAACAAAATCAAAACCGGCATGTGTAGTTGATTTCCCTTTACGAAAACCATTTTGTTCGGAACACAGGATCATATTTTTATTTAAAAAATTTAACACTCTTGAGTACATTATTATTACCTTTTCAAATACCTTTGATATGACAGGCAGGAGTGCAACAGGTCTATAGTTACTTTTGTCCGTCCTTTTACCTTTTTTAAATAATGGTTTAATAATGGAAGACTTCAACGACTCTGGAAAATTACCCTGTTCCATTGATAAATTTACAGCATGAGCTAAAGGCAAGGCAATGTTCTTAGCAATGGTTTTCAGTATCTTTGCGTTTATTTCATCGAAACCAGCTGAGCTCGTGTTTCGCAGGGACTTTATTATTTTTTCGATTTCGTAGGGGTCTGTAGGTTCGAGAAAAATGCTTTTTTCTTGACGAACGAAAGGAGCAGGAATAGTTTTCACAATGACTCCTATTTTTGGCTACATCTATGAAAAAAACATTGAAAGCGTTCGCTATGTCTAGTGGTTCCGTTAATACCCTAGTATTATTTTCAATAGTATTAATTTCAATTGAGTTTCTGTTCTGGCCTGTGTTTGTTTTTATTATGTCCCAGGTAGCTTTCCCTTTGTTGTCCGCTTTCTGCAAAATGTTATTAAAATGTATTTTTTTAGCGGTATAAAAACAGTTTCTTAAAAATCTGGAATAATTTTTATACTGCAACTTGTGCTTGAATTGGCCAGACTTTTTAATATTTTTATAATACCGCAGCCGTAACGAGCACTTGGTTTTACAACTTATCCTCAGGCCTTTAGTTACCATTATTTAGGTATTCTTTTATTATTTTTAGATTTGCGAATTTTTATGACCGGAAAACATAAGTTGAAAAATAGTGTGAGTGTGACGGTATCATGGAGTATTATGAATGATTCTTCTGCATTTGTTGAGGCCATTACATCGCTAAATGATAAACTACCCATACATTTCTGAAATTTAGTAATGTTTTCCTCACAATAATCTCTCTTGTAAAAAAATTGAATGATTCTTTTTTGTAGTGGAGAATTTACATTAAATGTAATAGTTTGAGCAGTATCGTGATCGGAAAGACCGAGACTGTGTGTTTTCCCCGTGGCTTCCTTGAAATTGCTCAAAATATTATCAATACACGACTTTTGACGTGTGGGCTGAGAAATATGGAATTTAAAGTTATAATTAGAAAGCAGTTCTGTAATACGTGTCTTATCCTTAGTCTTACTTAGAAAATCTATTTTAAAATCTCCTGCTATCACAATTTTACCTCTGTGACGACTTAAGATTGTAAAAAGTTTGCTTAGTAGTTGGAAAAAGGTCTGGATATCTGAGTTGGGAGTACGATATATACACACTACGACAATATTTAAAACTCTTATTTTGATACCACATATTTCAAATACCTTCCCTTTTGTTAGCGGTTTTATCGAAGTTAAGTCTTCAAAGTCTAAATTATTCTTTACCAAAATGCAAGTACCACCTCTTTTATGCTCTATTTAAATGCACGATAGTTTTAACATTCTCTACACACTCTGCAAATTCACTCATTTTAGTTTTACCCATGTAGGTCCTGTGGCAGCAAAGAGTCAAAATTTACTGATGTGCTGACGGAAAGATTACAAAATTGAAAAGCTTTCCAAATGGAATATCTACATCATAAAATGGCTAAGTTTTCGTCATTTTTTTAACGCCCATTTATGTCGACGCAGTTGGCTCAATTTGTAAGCACCTGCCTACAGAGCCAGCGGTACCTGATTGGAATCCCAGCCAGGGCAAATATTTGTGTGATGAACTCGAATATTTGTGATTGGGTCATGGTTGTTCTATGTATTTAATTATATATTTATCTATATAAGTATGCATTACGTGGTCTAGTACCCATAAGACAAACCTTCTTAAGCTTAATTTGGGACTAGATCGATTTGTGTGAGGTTGTCTGATATTTTTATTTTTTTATTTATTACGTAACATAAAGCACACATATACCGCACTTTTAATGCAATTACATTTTATAAAACAAACATACACATCATTATAAACATCCAGGTAAATGTTGTTCATAAACATCTTTGTAGTATCTACACTCAATTGCTTATGTGAACTTTAACACTACAAAGCAATTTCCGACGAAGATTGCCTAAGATCTTCCTAGCAATCGAGCACCAGGGCACATTAAATCCAGCCGCAACATGTTGCGACAAAGGCTTACCTCCAAGCAATCCTAACCCGAATGACACCAGCAACTTCTTTCACAAATCCATATAAGGTGAGAACAGTGGTGAGAAGAAATTTGCGCAATACTAGTATTTATTTTAGCATCGCTATGAACAAACTGTTGAGTCATTTCCAGATTCTTTTAAATAAAAGTAAATGATAATTCCTTTGGTATATGGCAAAATTTGGTCAACTACTTAAGCCTGTAGTAAATTGCACTTTTTGGATAAACACCAGACAGCCAACATATCGGGCATCTTCTGAAACTGGTATCTTAGAGATACAAAACACGTGTTTTGTATCTCGAGACGTGTCGAGGGTTATACTGAATTATGGTGGCTTATCATACTTATTTACTTTTAATGTTTTTTTTTGTGGGGAGAGATACCTACACTTCACCATTTATTGACACACTTGTAACTTTGGCAAAGACACGTTTTTGGGAAAAATAATTATCCAGTAAGTAATCAAATATTAATATGAAGGAACGTAACATCTGAATCAACTTGTAATATTTCTTCAGCTAATAATAATAAAATGGGAAAGAATGAAGCTCTCGAAGTAGGTGACTGAGTAATAAACAAAGGTACTAAACGCGCAAAAGAAGCTCACTTTAGCTGTAGGTAAATTTAGTTCAGCTATAAGGCAGTTTACGTTTTTTTACGGTTACCATATATTACTTATTCGAATACCCTGGGGTTTTGGTGCACGGATGATTTGACTGCTACTGTCGGACAAATCATTTGTGCATCGAAAATCCCGGGGTTTGTGCTTATTACACAAAGAAATGTAACAGGTGACGTTTCAGTCTTGAATAACCTCCAGAACCAGTTTATTCCATTAATTTGAGGGTGTTCCAGTTGCATTCGCGCCATTGCGTGCACTTCAGCTCGTTTGTAGTGCGCGTGCCGCGGCCGCTCCAGGAGACCATCGCATGTGCTGATTTCTGGCCGAAAGGTGTCGTGTTTCGTCGGTTCCGGGGCAACCTACCAAATCCAACACCCGAGATGTCGGAACAACGGGGCCACGCCATTTCGCCATCTAAATAAAGACTATTCGGTTCATGACGCATTGGTGTAAACTGTAATGTTATGTAACCTGTAATAATAAATAAATAAATAAATAAATAAATAAATTTTAAATTTATTTCCTGATCTTTGGATAGAAAATCCATACTAATATTATAAATGCGAAAGTGTGTCTGTCTGTCTGTTACCTCTTCACGCTGAATCGATTTTTATGCAATTTGGCATAGAGACAGTTTAAGATCCGAGGAAGGACATAGGATAGTTTTCATCTTGGAAACTATCCCTAAGAAGATTCCAAAGTAAGTAATTCATGATGACATTGATGACCCTGTAGGAAATGTAATTATTAGACCAAAAGCACAATTGCTCTTACATTTGCTTAGGCACTTTTAATAATCCCTTTTATTAATTAAGGTGATTAGGTGGATATGGATATCTGTCGTGTTGTACGAGGTTGCTTCCATACTTCCAAGTTCCACGCGGACGTAGTCGCGGGCAAAAGTATCTAATAAAATAAACTTCTACATTGGTATTATGTAAGGACAAACTGGATATGTAAGGAAAAACGTGCGTGCTTTCTCAGAATTTGCTAAAATACAAAGCTAGGAAATTTCTGACCGGTTCCGTTAATGAATGGCTAGGTACATTTTTACTTAATGCTAAGGGAAATAGAGACGTGTCGATTTATCTCGGACACGAGTCGTAGGGATCGTGACAGAATTTTGCAGAATTAAATTATGCCGAAATTAGGTAAGTATGAAATTTTACTAGTGAAAAGTTTGCAAGAGTGATTTTCGGAATTTTGACAAATATATTTTCACTAAATTCTCATATTAAAATAAATACGAATTACGATGGAAAAACAGTCGACTGCGCCTTTTCTGTGTAAACAACACAGAAGCAAATTGATACTTGGCTTATTTGCCAAATTACTAATATAAGGTCACGCAAGTAAACCTTGAGCTAGGTCACGCGTCCCAGTGATGTGTTTTCGCAATTCGGGCAAAAAACTTCTGAGAGAATTGTCAAATGCGAATAGATAAAAATCTTCCCCAGCTAAAACATCCAGATATAATATTACAGGCCTCATCCAAATCACCCAAAGCACATGTATACCGCACGCATCCATCAAGTTCTCATGAGATTCACCAGCGGCCTATGATGATCTTGATCAGTGATCACGTTTATCACGCGATCGATAAATGACAAAGCATTGACAGATAGTTCGGACATGGAGGTCGCGCAGGGGTACACGGCTAGAACTACGGCTTTGTAGCTGAACCAGGCACGCCAGTGTCACTTCGCTGTGCGCAAGTTGAACACAACGAGTGCGCTGATGACACACACGACCAGACCACCCAGCTGTATACTTGCAGTGCTTGCTTCTGACATTGTCTCTTATCTTCTTCTTCGGTACACTCTTTACAGAGTGGTCGTGGCCATTATGTATTTGTGGAGTTTTGAGTGACCCGTTTGAGGACACGTGTCGTCACTTGTCTCGTTGAGCCGCTTTCCGTGAGTATTCATCGACGGTAGCCGACATTCTGGCTGTGCCTTATACGCCAACAGTAAAGTTCAATGGAAAATAAATCATTCTAAATTACTTACAGGATCACTATCATCAGCATCATCATCATATTAGTCGACATCCACTGCCAGGGCAGGTATAAGCTGCCAGCAGTAGACATATTCGATTTGAGAGGCCTTTGTCATGGTTCTCATCTACTCGTGTCCACCCTGAACTTTAGATATAAGTGCCCAATGTCATCTTCCACGTATCACCACCGTATGTAGGTCCCAACTTAGGGCTTGCAACAGAATTGGTTAGTATGGGCAGTACCAGAAAAACCGGAATTTTCGATACCTGGTCATACAAGCCAATTCTGGAATTTTAAGCCCTAGTCCCAACCCAACCCAGCTCCCATATAACTACAGAAGATAATGATTTATAGTCACTCACAGGATACACGGCCAGCACTACAGCCGCGTGGCTGAACGAACTGCGCCAATGTCGCTTCGCCGCGCGCAGGTTGAACGCGAACAGTGCGCACACAACGCACACCGCGAGCAGCGCGCACGACCAGATCACCCAGCCGTACACTTGTAGTGCTGGAAAAGAGATACTGTAATGTTTAACAGACTTAAAGATATTATAGATTAAGAATACCGGGTGTGGTCTGTAATAAGAGCAATAAATTAAAACATTTGAAACTGAACAACATTTGTTAAGAAACTTCTGAAAATAATGTGTATTAAATAAATGATATTTTGTAGAATAACGTTTAGACAACGAAGCAATGTATTGCGAAATGTCCGATATTAGTAGAGTGACAGCTATTTCAATGCTCAGGGAATGTAAATGTTGAACGACGTATATTGAATATACTATTTAATTTGGTTGAAATAATACAATTCGGAAAACTAACTTTTTTAAAGTTGCTGGACAAATGTTGTTCAGTTTGAATAGTTTAGTTTAGTTTATTTGTCTCAACAATATAATGTTCTTGTAAAATATAAAATTATGTCAGTTTACATTACTTATCATAAATAGTGATCGTCAATTTACATCATATACAAATACAAAAAAATAAAAATAAAAAATCTTAACAACTAACTTGGTAGTACACAATAGTATACATACCTAATCAAAATAAATAAATAAATAAATTATACTACCAATACCAAGTACAATAGTAGAATCTATGTTTTAATTTATTGCTCCTATTACAGGCCACACCCGGTATATGTTCGACGTTACCGATGTACCTTTGCTAGTTTGGGCTAATTAAACCACTTAAATAGTCATAACATAGTCGGTCCTACACACAAAAATTATGTCAAAGTGCCCGATGAAAAGACTTAGTCGCGAAAAATAGTCATGCGAAAATGACGACAGTTTTCAACTGTTGTTAGTGTCATCGGTCCCTTTTCCAGTACGAGATATCACCCTCTATAGTGTACGTGGTCGATTTACTCCGGTGATAACAGTTACTGTACCTAAGGATATGTCACTGGAACAGAAAATTAATAGTCGCTTTTGAAGTTTTATACTTTATAGATGACGAATATAACAAATCATCATCATCATATAAATAAAAGGCCTATGAATAAACAACAGGTATAATCAACTCAAGGTATTACGTATTACATTGTATAAGTAGTTAAATTCTATGAATCAATTAGTAATGACTACATTCTCGCTCTAAGACCAGTACAAAAGTGATGGCAGCCGGTTTTTTTTTTTTAATTGAATAATACAGTTCTACCTGGGCTGTTTAGCTCTCACTAACAGTGAGTCGGACTTTGTGTGGGAGTATAACTCGCTAATGGGATTATGTCCACGCCACAGGAGTGGTGAAGGCTGCCGGGCGCGTCCTTCCCTCTATGCCTTCGCTGCAGTGCACTAGCGCCACCAGCTCGGATGTGACGTCAACCAGTGTTGCCGTTACTTGGCGACAACAATCATAATCATAGAATAGAAAGCCAAAAATAGATGTACTTGAAGCATCGTCCGGAGTTTTCGACTCCGATCATACCGTCATTCCTAGCCTTGTCATATCGCCAAAAACCACCGGCGAAATAAAAATAAATGAGAAAATTGTTTAGCTCAGTTAAGACAAAGTGATTTACAATAAAGTTTTAGTTCAATACATTTTAATTTAGGGAGGTACTTATTATATATTTGTTTTATTTATTTTAGACATAGACCAAGTACCGCGAGTAGTGTTTCACCATTTTTAGGTGTTTAACCACCTTATAGTTTCGCCATGTCCGTATGTCCGTCTGTCCGTCCGCGGCTTAGCTCCGTGATCATTAGTAGTAGAAAGCTGAAATTTGGTATGAGTATGTGTATACATGTATCATGCCGACAAAACGGTAAAATAAAAACTAAAAAGAAAAACATTTTTTTCGGGTACCTGTCGTCCTAAAGTGGGGGTGAATTAATTTTTTCGTTTCAACACTAGTGTGTGGGGTGTCGTTGAATAGGTCTGTAAAAATAATAGGGGTCTCCAAATATTTTTTTCTTTTAAAGTTAGCAGTTTTGTAAATATTTGCTCTGGAAATTCAAAAAGTAGCCCCCCCCCCCCCTCTAACTTTTCAACCACGGGTCAAAAAATTATGGAAAAAATCACGAAAATGAGGCCTTATGGGTTTCTATTTAAACAAAAGTCAAAAGTCAGAACGGACAGAAGCTGTTAAAGTGGATCAATCACATTTCTCAGATTTAAATGCTCTTCTTTAAGGCTTCACAAGAATGCCTGATTGGTTCATATGTATTATTTTTTAATTTAATACTGATCATTTGGTCGTTTTATTACTGATCCGCGACTGTGGACAAGCAGCGTAAGGCTCGCGGGGCTTCTATCTCGAACAAAACTAGACAGTCTGACGTCAGTTACACTAAGTTTGCTTCGCGGGGCTCCTATCTCGAACAAAACTAGACAGTCTGACGTCAGTTACATTAAGTTTGCTTCGCGGGGCTCCTATCTCGAACAAAACTTTGCACGCCACACATATTAGGTAAGTGTTATACTGCATTAAAACATCCCGCTCAATCTGGTGCGTATAATCGATAACTTCCACAAGGTAATAAGTAATAACAGTTACTTTGGCGCTTACGACCTTTTTATAGAGCTAGAAATCTTTCTCGTAACTTAAATCTCGGGCTTAAAACCGCTGTTTTAAGCCCGTCTATTGTGATGGATGGGCAACTGATGGAACCCTACATTGAGCGTGGCCGGACATGCTCTTGGCCGGTTTTTTATAGACGACACTGTCATAGCGAGATCTACCCTATAGTGAAACCACACTAACTCTTCCAAGCAAAATTAACTGACAAACCATACAGACTGACCCACTTTGTATGGTGTTACTGTTCATTTGCTTGGAAGTGTTAGCGTAGTTTGAATGTACCTAACTATTACATTTCTTGCGCTTAGCTTAGCTTAGCGTATGTAGCTGGCAGCCATGAATTCGAATCCTGGAAAATCATAATTCGACAGTGTCCTCTCCTCTAGTTACAATCGCTATGCAGCGCTGAACTCGTGTCGTGCACAATAACACATAACCAATAGAACAAGCATAATATATATATATCTATCTGATAGATGAATGATAGTATCATTGTATTTATGGTAGTTAAGTTATATGATATGATATACATATATTCACTTTGTATCTTGGATGCTCTCCGAAAGATTAATTATCTACTCTGAACCCACGTGAAGCATCTCTGTTTGGCCCTATGGTTCACTGGTAGAGAATGCCATTAGGCATTAAGTTCGCCATTTTGTACTGACTTTTGTTTTGAACAATAAAGTTTAAATAAATAAACAAGCAAATAGTTACATCAATTTTAACTTGACATTGCGAGGAGCTGGCTAATTACAAACGCAAGACACATTTTTCCACGTAATGGTTCCCCGCTTGCACAAGAGACGAGGGTTCGAAGGTTAATCAACACTTTAGTGGGACATGGATAGGGCTGCCATCCGTCCGCGTTTCCCCGGATTTGTCCTAGTTTGGAGGCCGTCCGAGGCCGACCGGGGGGGTTTCTAGAAGTGTCAGGGAAAACCCGGACACTATTTATGTGAATGTAAAATAAAGCGATTGTTTTTTTATAATATTATTTTTGGACACGTTCGGGAAAAAAATGCGATTTACGGCAAAAATGTCCGGGTTTTTTAAGTCTTTGTCCAAGTTCGGCGAATTTAAAGATGGCAGCATTGGCAGCCCTAGACATGGATCAATTCACGAAGACTGACAATGCCTTTGTTCATATTCAAAATTAGAGATGTGTAGCTCGCGAGTGAGTGAATTAAACGAGCTATATCATTCGGTTTAGCTCAGCTCTTTCGTTCACTGAAGATTCAAATAGCTCAGTATCTCATCTATCATCTCAGTATTACTCGCTCACTCTCGCGTTTTTCTCGTCATTTCGTCTTTTAAATCTAGATTGCCTCTAGTTCTCTACTCAATCGTGAACGATATAGTCTTAAGATCTACAGAGCTAAATGAGCTTAATGAGTGGTAGGTACATATCTCGGTGAATTAAAGACACATTCATATTCAAAATGAAAATTCTAAATGTTTTTATTTGAGACAACAATGATTATCCTAGATTACTATCTAGGATTCCATGTAAAATTCATAATGTTAGGTCCCGGTTCTGTCATGACTCTTCTCTTTCCGCATAGACTCTAAAAATCTATTGTAACAAGCAGTCGCACGCTAATCATCTGCCTGAGGTTCAATATGTAGTATTTTTATAAATTCACTTCTTAACTACACATCAACGTTTTTATTATATTTTGATGCTTTACCAAACCACCTTTAGCCCTCAATGTGGTCATTACAATTCAATGCTGAGTTTAAAAACAGGTCTATGCAGTGGACCTTCAAAATATTAAAAGGTAGACGACCTTTGCGTTCATTCTTATTCTATTGAAAAACGTAAACAGGAGATTATATAAGTAGGAAGATATTTAAACCTAAGTTTGAATAAATATCATCCTATATTATTTTCTCTTGTGGTTTGGATATTTGGATTTTGGATGGCCAAATGCTTCCCGGCTGTTGTCGCTAAGAGGTCACATTTCTCAACCGATTCTCATGAAATTTTGTGAGCAGGTTCGATATAGTATTTTATGAAACCGTTTGTATAAGAGGGGGTAAAAAACGCGAGTGGCATGGGTTACGATGTGAGCGTAGCGAACATCGTAAGAAAGATGCCACGAGCGTTTTTTGACCTACTTATACAACGTTGCATGCAATACTTTTTCTACGACTCGACATTTCATAAATAAAATGCAAATCACCATGCAAATAAATAACAAAGAAAATAATCACATGTTTCCGCTCGAAATCAACAAAATTGAAAAAAAAATTGTGTTTGATAAACTTTTTTTTTATTGACGTCCATCTGTCAAAAAATATGAACTTATACATAAAGGTATATGTTCACTATACTAAACATCTGTCAAAAAAATATAAACTTATACATAAAGGTATACGTTCACTGTACAAAACATCCATGCACTGAACTAACTAACTAACTATTTTGGCTCAGTGACCCAAAGAGGATCTTGGCCTCCAAAACGAGAGTACGCCACTTGTCCCGATCCTGCGCAGTCTCTTGCCAGTTTTCGGCTTGAAGCTTACGCAGATCCACCTCCACCACACGTCGTCGACTGGTTGGTTGCCCCAAGTATGCTCTTTTTGCCGCACGATCCTCTTCCATTCTTTGTAGGTGACCGAGCCAACGAAGTCTATGGGACTTTGTCTCTCCGATAATATTCGGCTCGGCCACCAGCTCCTCAATCTCGGCGTTAGTTCGGATGCGCCACGTACATACGTCATTCCTTTTAGTAGGCCCCAGGATCTTCCGAAGTACTTTGCGTTCTGCTACCAGGAGCTGACTTTCCTCTTTAAGGGTCAGTGTCCAAGCTTCACAGCCATACATGAGGATGGGTCTTATGACAGTCTTATAAATGCGTATTTTTGTATTCTTGCTAAGAAGCTTGGACACTAAGACCTTATGGAGGGCTGCACTACACCGTAGACAATTTTGAATGCGCATTTGGATCTCTTCCTCCCTGGTGTTGGTGTCGGTAATAGTGCAACCAAGGTACCGGAACTTGTCAACTCCTGGATAAACGGTACCCCCAACATGAAGGCTATCACGTCGGGCACGTGTGTTTTTGTAGCGTTTCATGTGGAAGTATTCGGTTTTCGACTGATTATTAATCCTGAGGCCCACCCTTGACGCGTCTCGTTCCAGAACACTAATAGCTGCCTTCACCACTTCTTCACGGCTTTCCCCTAATAAAGCTAGGTCATCCATGCACTGAAGATAAAACTTTTTTTTTAAGTTGGCAGCAATGCCTTAGTACCTACAATAAGTTTTTTTTTAATTGCAAATTGTGTGAATGCAGCTGTTTTTCTTGTAAGCTGTGGTACTAAGTGATGCTTTTTTGGCGACATTATAACATCGTTTAGCAGTGTTTTTTTGGGCAGTAGAGTATAGACTTTTACAGACTTTCATAATTTATGTCTTTATATTAGAGTTAGTAACTATATAAATGCCAGAAAAAAGTACTGGAGTAGAAAAAGTATAATATAGTTTTGTTGTCGATTCAGATTTCGATATTTTTCGAAATGGTGGAGATGTGGGATTAAAAACATTAAAAAAAAACTTTATTTAAAAAAAAACGAGAGGTTTAGAGCTCACAGAACCAGTAATAGTAGGTGTACGGGAATCTTCGATAACTATTAGGATCTAGAATAAAAACGCAGCAGCATGACACATGAATATATTGACCACTCTAAAACAATATAATTTCAAAAATTAGACAAAGGTAAAACATAGACAATTTAACCTAATATAAAACCTCAACAGTAGGTGTCATAATATGTATGTAGTAGATAAACAAAATGTTTGAAAAGTTCCCTAGTTTTCAGATTAATTTACTGAATTAAAAACGAGCTTTACTCAGGCCAAAAGTATGAGAACAAGCTTCTATTACAATACAAAGCTGCGATTTACATACGGAACAAAATTACAACATAAAAATGTTTATAAAAAATTTAAAAGTCAACAACCCAAATTCTGTTTATGAAAATTGCCAGTTCAACATTTTGAAGACAGGCAATAAAAAAGACGACATGCAACTTTTTCCCGGAGGTAGGTAAGTAGGTAGGTATATATTTTTTAAAATATCATGATGTTTTAATAATGAACGAATAAATGTTTATAATATTTTGGGGATGGCCGAATGGTTACTGATATTTACACAATTAATAATTTATTGGAAACTTTAAATATTAAAAGAAACAACTTTGTTTCCATACTTTTGACTAGCGGTGCATGTACTGCTATGTACCTACTGCGTATGTAAGTTTTTGATTTAATTAACACATTAACCTGGAAAGCGCAGTATAAATCCAATATTTACTTGTCTTAAAACTTGTTTCTCGAATTCAAGTTACGAATATTTTTCAACGTAACCTCGTTGCCTAGTGGCCCGATATATGTTATGCACCTACTTATATGATTACGTGACGCGTGACGTCACAAATGCGGTCAAGTGCAGTACTTTCCTTTTGATTGTTTGGAGGTTATAATCGATGGTAGGAAAAAACTTACTTTCTGTAAAGGCCTATCGAGAGGTGGAAATTTATTTTCATTTCATCGAAAGCATTTTTTTTCTGAAACCATAAAATATTTTTGAATGTTATAACACAAACCTAACCTAACCTAACCTAATCTAAAGGTTGTAATTTACAAGATTTCTGATTTCCGAGGAAAAATTTGTCTACAAAATGAAAATTATATGTAAAGAGACATTCGGTGAGGTGCTTATTTATAAAACAAGTGAACACGATTGGGGAGGCCTTTTCGTAGAAAAAAACTGTTTCTGTCATAAAAAAAAGAAACATTTTTGTAACAAGCTTTTATAGCCGACTGTACTTTCCTTGAACATCCATCAATTGCTCACTGAGACGATTTTAGACCCCAAACTTAGTAGGATTTGCTTTATCTATTACAGTTTCTACGGCCACCTTCGGGCTCCATCATCAGACCAGCCCCATTGTACCATATTATTGTATTGTCATCAAAGTTAAGTTGGTACGCAAAATTGCAGCTCAATCGGTGCGGATGTCAAAGTTGTCATATAGGCGAAGGGTCACTTTGATAGGTACTGAATAAATTAACCGACTTGGTTTTATATTGTATCTCACAACTTTTTTCGGTAGTAGGTTGCGAGACTTGCAATTTTTTTACATGTAATGTTTTTGATGGGATCTCATTTCTTTTTGTAAGTGGTCGTCCTTATTTTTCCTTTAAGGACTACTAGCTGTGTATCCGCAACTGTCTTTCTTAAAGCCCACTCTCTGTCTCTGTGGGCTTTTCTCGAAAGTTTTGATGAAGCGATTTTTGACAAGCCAGGACGGTAATTACTTCTTAGTCTACTTATTATACTCCGAAATTGCGGAGTTTTGCACTTTAACACTACCGAAGTTGACATTAACTAAATGTAAACCACACAGACTTGTCACTCCCTCTCATGATCCATAATGACCCCTCTCATTATAGATAATGATCCTTCTCATGATTCCTCTCATGACGATGGTGATGATGAGGGTGGTGATGATGGCGGCGATGATGGTGGTAGTGGTAATGGTAGTGGTTATTGTGTTGGGGATGTGGTTGTGGTAATGGTCGTGGTGATAATGTGGTGAGGATGTTGATTTTACAACCATCGTCATCACCATCACCACAAGCATTACCATCACAATCGTCATCATCCATCACCACTATGACCATCACCATCTGAATCAAAACCCCCATCATCATACCTAATCACCATCATTGGCATCATCATCGTCATCGTCATCTTCATCATCATTATCACCATTAATCATCTACAACAACACCATCATCATCATCATCATCATCATCATCATCACCAATCATCATCATCATCATCATCATCATCATCATCATCATCATCATCATTACCAACACCTCCCTCACCACCACCAGTCACCACCATCTTCATTACCATCAATACCCCCATCATCACCACCAGTCACCTCCACTCCACCATCATCACCGACAGTCACCACCATCGTCGTCAGCATAATTATCATCATCACCAATCACCACCATCATCATCATCATCATCATTACCAACACCTCCCTCACCACCACCAGTCACCACCATCTTCATTACCATCAATACCCCCATCATCACCACCGGTCACCTCCACTCCACCATCATCATCATCACCAACAGTCATCACCATCGTCGTCATCATAATCATCATCATCACCAATACCACCTTCATCAGAATCAGTCACCACCACCACCATCATAATTATCATCACCAACACGCCCATCGCCACCACCAGTCACCATCATCATCTGAACAATCCAACACCCTCATTACCAACACCAGTCCCCAGCTTCATCATCATCATCATCATCACCAGCACCCCCATCACCATCACCGCCACCAGTTACCATCATCATCATCATCATCATCATCGCTACCATCACGATTCCAACTCACTGCCCCTGCGGGGTGAGGTAACTCAATTCGGTACGGCGATGAGCGTGTCCATTCTGTATGTAGGTATTTTAGGTAATAAGTATTCTGTGCCTGAGGTCTTAGTATCTAAACCGAAGGTTATATGAACCGCAAAGTTAACTTTGTAATCGTGTATTTTTTATAGGGTTCATAAGGAAATACAAATTTATCTATGCAGCTCGCATAACTGGAAAACTACACGGAAATTTTGTAATGTTTAGGTTTTTTAATGATTTGTACACCAAACCGTAATAGAGCACGAAATTTCAAGCTTGTGTGTCTGCTAGAAGTAACTTAGAATTCGTATGATCATATATCAGTGACAAAATTAAGGAACTTTGACTGGCAATAATTTCTAAACTACTGGTTCAAATTGAATGCAATTTGGAATATGCCTAGGTTATATCATGCTCTCCTGGTCATTAAAAATTCAGGCTTCTAGCTTTGTCCGTAATGAAATACTGGGAGTTTGAAAATGGTCTGAATGGCTTCGAGAAAAGGATGTTACGGCGTGCCGGCAAGCGCGTTTGCTCGACTTGGCGGGGGCACTGCCGTGCCCCCAGATCTTAAATGATAATTTGTAAAAAAATGTTTAGACAAAGAAGCAATGTATTGCGAAATGTGTGATATTGATATTAGTAGAGTGACAGCTATGTCAACGCCCAGGAAATATCAATGTCACATTGAGAATACTATTTAATTTTGTTTGAAATAATGAAATTCTGAAAACTGTTTTTTTTTAACACGCTCACTGCGAAACAGGTCATTTTGACCCTGTTCTGAACTTTCGCCTGGTGCGCCGACCGAAATACTCGACTTTGCACTGGTGCGAAGGCCATAAAGTTGTGATATTTAATTTTTTTATATATAGTCAAGTATACATTTAGATTCGTCATTTTACAATCTACCCGACAACATATAAATTAATTAACAGGTCACATATAACCTGTTCGCACCAGATTAAAACTTTTGTTATTCAGTGCGGAACAGGGCATATATGTGACCTGTTGTGTAGGGCCCTGTACAGCACTGCACGTAAGTGCAGAGTGCATTAGTGTTGTTACCCTGCTATTAGTACGCACGTTTGTTTCTGTTTATACGTAAACATGAATGGGTCTAAAATACGGTCTCGTAGAATGTTGGACAAATTTTTTAAGAAGCTGGAACAAAGACAAAGTTCGCATATTGGAACATGATTCGGTTAGATCCTCCACGTCCCCGAGTGGCAGTCAACCATCGTCGGCGGTTCATCTAAGTACGGAGAACGAAATTGAAATACCCTCAAACGCATCAAAAAAATGACGTATTTACGTGAGCCCATCATCTGGTTGCACATGTAACAAATGTAAAAAAAAAGTAATACATTGTTTCGATATATTTATTTGGTTTATCTTTCCCATCACTACTAAATCATCGACATTTTTATCTGTGCCAGTCCTGGCTGTGCGTTACAAGTCAATTTTGACCTGTTAATTAATTCGTCTATAAAATCTCAACGAACAGTCATCAACTTCGGCGAAGGCAGTATAAGGTAGACTCATTATTAGACTACACATTGTTATAATTAAATTTCATATATATGTATTTAGTAAAGACATTTTAGGTAAAACAAAGAACCCTTCTTACAGGCTGTAATTGACTTGTACCGCACAGCCAGAAAGTTCAATACAGGACTCTCATGGGTTGTAACGCACTGAGAGCGAGTTCACAAAATGAAGCTCCGCATTGAACGTGTTAAGTTGCTGAACAAATGTTGTTCAGTTTGAATTAGATGAGGACCGAGCGAAGCGTCTCTGTTTCAGCGCTAAAATTTATTTCGTATGTCCGGATGGATGTTTGGATGTTCGAATTTTTGGATTTCCGACTGTTCTCACAGATTTTTATTTTTAATGCCAGAGATATGGGGTTTGAACAACTAAAGAATACTCAATAATTTTCAAACAAACACACGAGATATAACTCCAGGACCACTAGTATTAGTTAGTTCTGAGGCCCATATGTAGGTATTGTCGCCATTTAACGGGATTGATTACCATCGATCTGCTAACCACACGTGCGTGTCAGATAGATGTTAGAGGTCAAACGGATGAATCCAACGCGAGCTTTAAAATTAAATTACGAGTATTTCGAGCACTATCCGAAATCACGAAATTAACTTTAAGCCTTTAGCACAACTGTAACACGCGATCATAATTATGTCGAGATTGCCTGTAGGTACAATTCCTTTGAATACCCTCTTGGTTATACAAATCGGTCATCAATTTATAATAATAATCATAATTGATTGTAACCAACTTAGAACTAATAGGTACGAGGACCCTGCTAGCAGCAATTTGTAGCAAAATGTGAGGAATTTTCAAATCGTTAAGTAATCTATAAGCTCCTGCCACAGCCTCGATCGTGCATAAGTGAATAATTTTTATCGTAAAAAAGTTCGTTCTAATCCTAACTAGGATGACTATGGTAGAGCTTATGCGGAAAATGGATAAAGTTTTAGTACGTAAAATAGAAAAATAAAAGATTGACTTGAGACATAGTATGAATGACATTACATTCCTGTCCCAAAATAATGCTTCCCCTGTTACATAAACACACATGTCCAATTTATTTCATGCAGATGTTCCTATTTTTAATGCTTCCGTAAAACCATTTGTACTCGTACATACGTATGCTGATCAATCATCAACTCTTTAGATCAATCAATCATTAAATCTTTCGATTAATGTTTGATCTAAAGATGCAATATCATCAATTTTCAGGTTCATTTAGCCTAAAACTAAATTATCATCACAGTCTAAAGACAACCATCGGGGAAGTCTTCGGGCAAAGGCAAGGCAAAGGGCTTACCCATTAGATGATAATTTTGGCTGGTCTTGTGCTATCTAGAGAATTAGCAGTAATTTTGGCTTTTTGAATACGTATCGGGCCAAAACAAACTGTGTCCGGCTTTTTACATTTCGCAAACGAGCGAGCGCCGAGCGTGGCGTGATTTTATATATATATTTTTTTGTCGTACCCTAAATTAAAACTGGCACACAAATTCCTCAATAATGTAGTGTCCGGCATTTTTACCCAAATGTCCGGCCTAACTGGCTGGCTATAAGGATAAGGTTCGGCGACCTGGCAACCCTAACCGGAACTACAGATCTGTTCTAGTGTTGACATGTGTTGACATCCATACTAGTCCATACTAATATTATAAATGCGAAAGCGTGTCTGCCTGTCTGTCTGTTACCTCTTCACGCTTAAACCGCTGAATCGATTTTGATGAAATTTGGCATGGAGATAGTTTAAGATCCAAGGAAGGACATAGGATAGTTTTCATCCTGGAAATTATCCCTAAAAAGATTGAAAAGTAAGTAAGTAATTCATGATGACATTGATGACCCTGTAGGAAATGTACTTAATGATTAGACCAAAAGCACAATTGCTCTTATATTTGCTTAGGCGGTTTTGATAATCCCTTTTTATTAATCAAGGTGATTAGGTTCCACGCGGACGTAGTCGCGGGCAAAAGCTAGTAGACTATAAATTTTACTAACCCGTGCGTTCGAGAGATTCACAACAGTTACCTTATAGTATAAAGTCTGACATCTTCTCAATTATTTACGACAATAATTTATAGTCAAACCGCGCCAACTCTTCCAAGCAAATGAACTGTCAAACCATATAAAGTGAGTCCGTTTGTACTTGACTCTATTGCACTTACGCGGCTATTACACTTTCCTAAATTAGGCACTAACGAGAGGGAACTCCATCACACTCCTTCGTATTGCTGCACTTAGGATGCTAAAATTAGCCAAGCCTTTTAGACTAAAGTTTTCTCGGTTACTATCCGAGAGTACCTAAGCGTTATCCTCGAAATAAAACTATGGTCAAATCCAGCTTTACTTGCCTATCAATATCTTTATTTCTATATAATATTGTTTTCATTCAATAATCAGTAGGTAATCACCATCCATTCGCCAGTATGTAGCTCAAATAGTAGATGGGTCATTGTCAGATTTAGGTTCGTCCGGTGGACATAAGCGAAATTAAGGATTCCAGGGTCTAATTTTCTGATAAAACTCGTATCACAAATAAAGAACGTTCCCTCTGCTATAATCAAGCTCATTACATACAAGCGCTTAACTTTTGTTTTTACCGCAGGAGAGGACAATGACTCAGGTATTGATAGTTATTAAAAGCTTTCGTCAGTAGGTACATAAAGAGTTTCATTTAAACCGTTAGATCTGTACTACTATTTGGTGTATACACCATAGCAAGACGGTCAAGGTAATTGAAACACGTACCATTTTCGCTCTAGGGAAAATAAGGGTAAAAATTTGGAGTCCGACTCGCGCATGAAGGGTTCCGTACCATAATCTATAACAAGTTTGTTGTATGGGAGCCCCCCTTTAATATTTATTTTATTTTATTTTTAGTATTTGTTGTTATAGCGACAATAGAAATACATCATCTGTGAAAATTTTAACCGTCTAGCTATCACCGGTCTTGAGATACAGTCTGGTGACAGACGGACGGACGGACGGAAAGACAGCGAAGTCTCAGTAATAGGGTCCCGTTTTTACCCTTAGGGTACGGAACCCTAAAAAGATAAGCGTTTCAGTTTCCTTTTCTGTACCTTCTAAACTTTAGGTAGCCGTCTCTTAACTAAAATTATGATTTTAAGTTTCATGTCATTATATGTATGTTCGTGGTGGTCTCTCGCTTTACGGTAGCTTCGCTTTTAGGGTTCCGTACCCAAAGGGTAAAAACGGGACCCTATTACTGAGACTTCGCTGTCCGTCCGTCCGTCCGTCCGTCCATCCGTCCGTCCGTCCGTCCGTCCGTCCGTCCGTCCGTCCGTCCGTCCGTCCGTCCGTCCGTCTGTCACCAGGCTGTATCTCAACAACGGTGATAGCTAGACAGTTGAAATTTTCACAGATGATGTATTTCTATTGCCGCTATAACAACAAATACTAAAAATAAAATAAAATAAATATTTAAGGGGGGCTCCCATACAACAAACTTGTTATAGATTATATATATGTATAGGTACGGAACCCTTCATGCGCGAGTCGGGCTCGCACTTACCCAATTTTTATTATTTTAATCGCAACGAATTCCATTCAAAGCTGTTAAAATATATTTTGTTATTAAACGAACTTCATATTTATGGGTAAACAAACCAACAACAAATCCATAACCCAATAAAGTTTGCGTTTAAAATAAATTGAATAAAAATCGGCCAAGTGCGAGTATGTATATACCTACCTCTTTGAGCAGGTTTCCGTACCATCAAATAAAACAACAGCAACAGAATCACTTTTGCTGTATGGGAGCCCTACGTAAATATTAATTTTATTCTGTTTTTTGTATTTGTTGTTATAACGGCAACAGAAATACACAAGCTGTGAAAATTTCAACTGTCTAGCTATCACGGATACAGCTTGGTGATAGACAGACATACCGACGGACTGTGGAGTCTTACGATTAGTAATAGGTCCCGTTTTACCCTTTGAGTACGGAACCCCAAAAATGATGACGTAAACCTCTAATAAAGGTGCACAAACGAAATGCATACGTTAGAAGTACAATGGCATTATAATAAAACTACCATAACGATATGTTTGCCAACATAATTATTAACCACCCAATTTAAACCGAATGACCTCCCATCGTAATGATACATAAATAAGTTTAAACTGAGAAAGCCAACTCGAAGAACCCTAATTAAGCAAGCCTACGACCGCCCTTGAACTATTCTCCCGGAACATACTAAAGGCAGAGGAGTTGTCGAAATAAACCAACGATAATTGCTTCCTTCATTGCATTACCTTCCACATACGTTCGGAAATCGGGTTGAAGGGTGTAACTATGGCACAAAAACGTTGTATTCACTGCATTGTTCTGATCAGTAAGTGCTTTCTCAGCACTTATATGCCTAGGTATTAGAATCCTCGTTTCCCGGCTCGCCTCACTTTGTAAATCCATTTTACCGTCTGATAATTATTAAATCTGTGGCTCTTTTTCGTTTTAAAAACCAAATATTAAAAACAGAACACTTTTGTTTAATTCGATCGGCGTTCGAATTTTAAAAATCGCGCGTTTTTAAATGTCATCAAACGAGTGTCGGGGCTACCGCGTCCGACTATACTGCCATGCCGGGCGGACTGACGCTGTTTGCGTTCACTTTCTTTCGTCATTTTGGTTCGTTTGCGCAACACCCGTTTACGTAGAGACGTTACGGTCAACCTATGTAGCTCAATGGGTAGTTTACTACGCCCCTATTTCTTTATGCAGTAAATATAAGAAAAGAATGTGCGTCAATCACACAATTGTCGATGTAGGTAAATTACAGGACTTGTGTAACTAACGCTATAGAAAGTAGAAAGAGCGGCAGTAAGGAAATGATTCATTTGTTTTTTGTTTTTTTAACTATGTCAGGGCTGTTTAGCCCTGACTTTCATTTGTACAATATCTAGTGGTTACTTAATGCTTATACTATTATGTCCTAAAATAACTGGCCAGTATTAATTAATTACAAAAATATCAACTTTCAACTTCTCAAATGTAAGTTCATAGGTACTTACATTGTATGTATTCTAGGATTCTAGGAGAGGTAGAGATAGGTGTGTAAAATCGTATGTTCCATCCAATAATTCATTCATAATTTCCTCGGTGGATGAAAATCAGAACATAGTTAATTACTGATTCATAAATAAGTACCTAAATTATCAATAATTGTAGTAAATACTTGATTGTTTATTTATAGTTTTTATTAAATATGCTAACTTATATGGATCCGATTTATCGTAGAACCCTGTTGGTGACGACATCTAGTAACGAATTAGTCAACTCATTTACATTTCTGATTTATCTACTCAGCCAGAGGTAGCGCTAGTGTCGCTACTTTGTATAGCTTTTTCTATCCGACGTAAGATGGCGCTGCCAACTACTAATTTTTACATACCGTTTCTATTATTATTATCGGGCCAAAAATAATAATATTTTATGTAGCGTCCGGATGCGATATGCAGTATAAATATTATGCTACGATAAGTAATCTTGATAGCTATATAGTAAATCTAGATTATATGTAACTTACGATTCCTGTTTAACCAATAACTAATCATAATAATTATCTTTTTAACTGTAGATACGTATCTATCTGTCTATCGGTGGAGAGGATTAATATTTTTCTGTAGTTAAATGATTAATGTAAGTTATTTTTTCTGTAGTTAAATGAATAGGTAGTTAATAATTAAAAATACATACAACGTGCTTTTTACATACGTCACGCAGTAAATAGGTATATTGTATTTGTTAAATTTACAAACACGTGTTAGTACGAACGAACACAGGGTTAATGAATCATTAAAATGTCAGCAGCAGATAGGTAACTGCGGCGGCTCGGGTAAATCCGGTCAAAACTCGCTACACGAGACGCTCTATACCTACCAGACCAAATAATAACACGTGTTATCCTTTTTTTATGAATTGACAGCAATATTTGTTATATACTTGTGTATCTATCCCACCTAACATTTTGAAATGACCACTTTGATGAAATCCGAATTTTTAAACGTGCTTTTGTATTATAAGCTAATCCATATAAACCAGTAAAGTGGCCTTGATTTCAGTATCATAAATAAATTTATTTATAACCTTACTAAAACCACATTTTGTTTACCATAACCGAATAAGGAAAATATCATCCAATAGTACAAAAACAAAGACGTATGAACTTAACATAAATTTGTAATAAAGTGAGACCAATGAACGTGTTTATAAACGTTTAGATAACAATAAAAGGTTTTGATAAACCACGCGTGTGACTAACCTACTATATAGAATGTCGTGTCATGAAAATCGTTAACTTAGCAATCATTTAATATCAGGTACATGGGTTTTTATTCGTCGAAAAAGAAAGAAGACATGCCTACATTAGTAATGTTGATTTTAGAGACAAAAAATAATGAGAAAAAGGTGTACTTGCAACGGTCGCACTATTTAGAAGTCGATGACTCCATCTGACGTATCTAACAAGCTACCTGCTTTCATGTACACTAGTTTACAAAAAGTTCCAGCTAATGGCCTAAAATAGTCTATTGGGATGGGAAATCACCACGCAATGTCCACGCACGTTATTTAAAATGTGCAAATTTGTATAACCTTGACTACGGCTGTACGTGATTTTGAGACTACAGAACAATTTGATATAAATCGATGTGGTATCCTTATCATATTAAACCGTTAGTTAGATACCAACGCACGTTTGATGATCTTGTCAATTCTGATTTATTAACGATACCTGAGCGTTCAACTTTCTTTAATAGAGTCAGTACCTATACCATACGTTTATTTTGCTTAAACAATTCACTCGAGGATCAGACATTTCATTTAGTCTCAGTAATAGTTATGTTATTTATTCAAGAGTAAGGTGAGCAAATGCAAGCTTAGCTCAGTTTTACGAGGACAAACCTACCTAAATAATGCAATGTGTGCCACCCACTTAATAATCATTACAAGCCAAGTAGTATTGTAGATACCTAAACTTTCTCTAAAGTGAAGGATGATGCAATTTCTGCAAGCGTGATGACAACGTTGCAAATCTGGTTATTATTTGGGACATGTCAATTAAGGACTATAGAGTTTAACATGTTACGTAGTGATTTGTTATCTGAAGGTGAAAAACGTCAAGGAAAAGTATTCTATAATCTTTTATAATAAACTAGCTTTTGCCCGCGGCTTCGCTCGCACAGGTTCTGGAAACGTTATCTGTGAAACTTTATACCCGTTTTATTGTTTCTTAAAATAATACAACTAATAGAAATCAGTGCGCATATGTACATAAATTTTAGGGTAGTAGATTTATATATTTCTAGATCACGTCGTGTGTATATACTCGTACACACATGGGACAATTAATTTTCCGATGAACCGAACAGAATCATAGTCAAAAGTTTAATCTCCTTAAGGATAGGAATTTCCTCTAACGTTAAAATCAGTATTCTCAGTTAATACAAATAGCCGGTCAAGTGCGAGTCGGACTCGCGCACAGAGGGTGCTGTACGAACTATGATAAAACGTACTAAGTTGCAAATTTAACGTTACCGTTGGAAAACTGTTTTACGTACTTTAAATACAGACTACTTTTTTATTTAATTAGTAATGTATAGTTTCAGATTACTCCCTATAAGTACTTGTAGTAATAGAGTAAGACATGGTATTACTTTCCAAATTCATTGTTGTAGTTAAATACCTAAGTGCCTAATAAAATTTGATTCCCTTGAGAGTATTGACGTTTGTTGTGGCATAGGTAAACAACCGGATCTTTTTTTACTTTATAACTTAGAAGTTTGGTTTTTTAACAACTTCAAAGGACTATAGTCATGAGTAGTTATATGGTTTTAATTTCCATTTTATTCGATAGACACAAACAACTAAGTGATCCTTTGAGGGTTGCATGTTTTCCTTTTAAGGTACAGAACCCTTTTAACAAAGCAAATTGTTTTAATACAAAGTTTTGTCACTCAATCCTACGTTTTGCATATAAAGTTTTTAACCTCTTCAGGATATAACTTTCCAAAAATGAATGCAGAGTTTATACACGAAAATATTCCTCACATGAACTTTCATCTTCCCCCTTTACTCAGACAATACTCGTACATTTAAAACATTTCTGAAAGTAGTATTTTGACACACGGAATACGACCACTTACGAAAATATCTCATCCTTTCTCATCCAAACTTTTGCCTCCCATTAGACCCATTTTGTAGATGAATTTCAAAAAAAAAACTTAAGTTTATTTTCTCAATTTTTAATGAATATTCTACAAAAAACCCGCATACCTCTTTTTCATAACATAAAATGTTGTCACCTTCAATTTGACATGCTTAGGGGATGAATATAAAAAAATGCATCTCTTACTTTTTAACTTAATTTATGGTGAAAAGTTATTTTAATAATTAACCTATGCCCGAAATATTATCACTCTTACTCAAAAAATTCCAAGCCCTTTTTACAAACTATCACCTCTCAGCGTATCCCATTAGGGGTTGAAATTTCAAAAACGCTGAAATCAATATTCTCAGTTTTTGATGAAGAGTCTACCCGCAAAATAGTGCACCTCTTACTCAAAGAAGGCCCGATTCTCATACAAAGTTCCATTTCCATTTAACCCCATTCGGGGATGAATTTCCAAAAATGCTGAAACTTGTTTTCTTACTTTGTATAGAAGAATCTATACACGTAATGTTACTCAAAAAACCTCAAGGTCTTCATTGAAACTCACCTCCCTCTTTACCCCAAGGGGGGTTGAATTTTCTGAAACGCTGAAATACATGTTCTTAGTTTTTAATGATCAGTGTACACAAAAGATAATGCACCTCTTCCTCAAAAAGGCTCGATTTTCAAATAAAGTTTCACTGTCCATTTAACCCTTTCGGAGGTCATTTTCCGAAAATGCTGAAACTTGTCTTCTTATTTTGCATAGAAACACCTATACACGAAATATTACCTACCACTCCCACTCAAAGAATCCCATGTTCTATACAAATTTTCACCTCCTACTTAACCCCATTAGGGGTTGAACTTTCAAAAACGCTGAAATCAATATCAGTTTTTGATGAAGAGTCTACACGCAAAAGAATGCACCCCTTACTCAAAAAAGTCCCGTTTCTCAAGAAAGTTCCACTATCCATTTAACCCCTTTCGGAGATGAATTTCCAAAAATGCTGAAACTTGTTTTCTTACTTTGCAAATAAGAACTTGTCCACGAAATATTACCACTCCTACTCAAAGAATCCCAACCTCTTCATGGAAACTTTCACCTCCCTGTTTACCCCATCAGGGGTTGAATTTTCAAAAACGCTGAAATACATGTTTTCAGTTTTTGATGATCAGTCTGCACGCAAAAGAATGCACCCCTTACTCAAACAGACCGAGTTTTTCTTACAAAGCTTCACTGTGCATTTAACCCCTTTCGGGGATGAATTTCCAAAAATGCAGAAACTTGTTTTCTTACTTTGTATAGAAAAAGCTGTACACGAAATAATACCACTCTTACTGAAAGAATTCCCAGTTCCTCATACAAACTTTCACCTCCTATTTAACCCGTTTAAAGGATGAGTTTTCAAAAATCCTGAAAGTAGTTTTCTTGTTTTTAAATCAAAAATCTATGCACAAAGTTTTATTACTCTAACTCAAAAATTACGTAAGTTCCATACAAACTTTCAACCCCGATTTGACACCCTTAAGGGATGAGTTATGAAAAATCCCTTCTTAGTGCTTACTTGCATCGTATACTTGATCTATTCTAGAAATTTGAAGTTCCTAGGTTCAGTAGTTTCGGCTCTACGTTGATGAGTGAGTCAGTCAGTCAGTCAGGACTTGTCCGTTTATTATGTATAGATAAATAAATATTTTTATGTTATTTTCTTCAAATTCCGGGCTTTTAGTACTCAGAATCAAAACAAGACCTGTTCTTATTATTAATCTATATATATAAAAGAAGAAGTCCTGACTGACTCATCAACGCACAGCCGAAACTACTAATGTAAGAGATTTGATTTTTGCACAGTAGGTTACTTTTATAACGTGGGCTAGGGATAAGAAGGGATTTTTGGAAATACCTCCCCTAAAAGGGTTAAATAGGGGTGCAAAGTTTGTATGGGGTAAACTTTTTTTTTGGAGTTAGAGACTTGAAACTTTGTAGAATGATTATTTATTCAAAAACACAAAAAGTACTTTCAGCGTTTTAGAAAATTTCACCCCTAAGGGGGTTAAAAAGGGGTGCAATGTTAATATGGGAGAAACTTTTTTTTTTTAACTAGAGACTTGAAACTTTGTAGATAGCTTACTTAATCAAATACAAAAACTGTAATTTCAGCGTTTTGGAAAATTTCACCTCTAAGGGGGTTAAAAAGGGGTGCAAAGTTTGTATGGGGAATACCGCTAATGTTGTTTATAAGGAAGTGTTACGCTAAGGTTATCAGTTTATATATTTTTTATTTCCTGTCTACTACCCAGTGACTATGTCCTTTTTTTAAAACAAACTTGCACCCCCTTTTCTATGGTTGACTGTCAACAATATTTTCTTAGTGCTGTCTCTTATTTATTGTGTTCCAAACTTTATGTGTTCCTACATTTAGTGAGTTGTCTATCAGCACATGAATAATTTATACTTTATATACCTATTCTTACTTTATTTAGCTTCTTGAGAAATATAGAGAACCACCATATATAGAGAAGCACCAGAATATATTGAATCACTCTTCAAACAATACTACTAGCCTGTAGACCAAAATAGTAATCGCATCATTAAATTCGCTTATGTGCATTTAGTTTTTAATGGTCACATTTCAGCATTTTCTTTAAACACTAGCCTTTTTAATAACTGGGATACCTGCTAGACCATTTAGAAACATTTTGGCCAGCCTCGGGAACTCCGCCACACCACTCTTTTCGTTTAATAGGCAGGCCGGCGTGTACAAATACCAGTGCTGCCTTCTTATGAAAAGAGGTCATTATTTATTATTGTTATGAAATAAAGTTTATTATTTATTATTATTGAAAGAGATACTCTTCATTAAACTGCCTCCATCTCTCAATTTACAGTGAGTGCTGAGATTAAGATTGTTTTAACAGCCTTACGATATTTAACATTTTTTTTAAATCTCACTCATAATAACTAAGATCCCCATTTTCTAACTCCAAATCCATGCGTCGCTCTATATCTTGCAGTCATTTTTGCCAAAGATTAAAAGCATCAGGTAACTGACGGAATAAATATTAAGCATCCCGCAAACAATTCCCGTAATCTAATTGGAAAATCTTCTAAAATTCTTTAACAATTGCATATCAGTGTCTGCCACTGTTTGAAATGTAATATGTCTAGACCATTTTAACTAAGAATAAAATTTACTTACCTATTTTAATATCTTTGTCATCATCAAAAATCTACGCGGACGAAGTCGCGGGCGGCCGCTAGTACTTACTAAAAAAACCGGGGCTGTTTGTTTATTTAAGTACCTTTAACAATAACCACCGGGCCTTTGTTGGGAGCAAAATAAACTTGAATACCCTATACTTCGGGGAAACCACTTTTTCCCTTTTAAGCACACGCCGACCAAATAAACTTTGCAAGGTGGAATAAGAATAACCAAATATACCTATATTTTATATGATACTGCCTATATGTACTTTTACATAAGAATGTAGGTACATATAGTATATTATGATAATCTCGTAGTATATTTTTACTCCATATAGATAGTTAATCTTTAGCTTGTCCATTTTAATTAATGATTATAATGATGTATATTAAGTTATGAGTTTAAAATTTCATCGATAGTATAATTATTAGTGTACCTTCGTATGTTCAATCATTATTTGGAATAATAATACGAAAGTACTCATTAAATTATGCGTTTCGTTCGATACAGACTCATTTCATATATGAAATCTAAGTTATAAATATTGTTTTGGTATATCAACAATGCTAAAAGGCAGGTAAACTGACGAGACGGTCGCACCATAATAATGAGCTGGGTGTGATCACTGTCCAAAAAAATTTGGAGCCGAGGGCAACGTCCGTTTTTAGTTCAACGGAACTGGCAGAATTCTACCACTACATGCGAATCATCACCTACACACCGACTCATGTTAAACAGGTAATGGAAGTTTTAATCAGAATGTACTTTTAGGAATGCTTGAGTGTGACTTGAAATGACTCAATGTTGTAGATGACTTTCTTGGCCTGTTTATGTATTTCTAATAGGCAACTTTGTTATCTATTCGTCATCCGATAGGAATAATGTATGACATTTTCCTGATCATAATATTATTTGAATTATAGGTAGTGTTACCTTACAGTACAGCTATGTCTAGGAATTATAATATCAAATTTTATTTTAAATACTCAATCTAAGTAATCTTGAATTGAATGAGATGATTTAACCGAAGTATATCCATCCAACAATCATGAAATATAGCCAGCAAACAAACATGTAAAGTTAGAAAATGGTCTCGAATTTAGGACACATCTTAAAATGAAGCCTTGCTCGGAAAGTAGATCACCTGTCGTCTGTGTAAATCTAGACGCTGCGGTAAAGATTTTAGGAAGCTACAGCTAGCTGGGCTGGGCCAGTCGACCAGACACACTAACACATAGACAACGTTCACGTACAGGCACGACGAGGCGGTCTTGTGTTTATTTACGTCCATCGTATTGTTTGTATACATCCCGGCACGACTGCGCATAACTGTCTACGTCACTCCCCTCCCGCACCGATAGCCCCGCGAGTGCCGGAGGCAGCTCACTCGCTCTCGCTCATTCATTCGCAAACGTTGTTGCGTGCCGGTAAGGTCTCTGCGCTCCTCCATTACCAACTTATACACTAGCTCCGACAGTGTTGTCATTCACTATGCTGAAGGAACCTTCAAGATATAACAGTCGTCAAAAAACGGAAGAAGAGGCTCGTCCTCTGGCCTCGAGCAGATTACCGGCGATCGAGGAACTCACCCTTGGCCTGAAACAAAAGCTTCACCTGCAAGCTCGAGCCAGAGCAGCACCTTATTACATTAGAAAGCAAGAACCTGTAAACCTCGTCGAGAGGCTACTAGAACAACGCGCCCTTGTAGCTGAAGCCGTTCGGAGATTACAAGAAAAGAAACAATCGTGTCACGAAATATCGGTAGACTCGTAATTTATATAAAAACAAAACATTTAATCTGTGAAAGTGTGGAGCGTGTTGTGAAATCGCTTGTGTGTAAGAAACGTGTCGGGTTACAATGGTGCTATATGCGGAGAGCGTGCGAGAACGGGACGGCCGACTATGACGTGTCACGCACGAGTCACGAGAACGAACCAAAATGGCGGCCCAGACTCTACAATCATAATATTTATTCTTCGTTTTATAGTGACCTTAACTGAGCAAAGTACTAAATGACGTAACAAACGATACATTTTGTTACTCATTCCAAATTACCTTTTACTTATTAGTTGATAACTATTGTTTAGGTAAATAAAGGAAGGACTGTTAATTTTATTAATGTTATTAGCATTGAGGCATTTCCATATAAAACCATTACATAAATCTTTTCCACGATTTTCTTAAATGTATTCAGTGAACAGCTTTAAATCTTTATGTAACATACCTCTACGTGGTTACTGCCAGCGGGTATTTCATTGGCAGTTTTATGTAATTAGCAATACTTATTCCATTCGATATCACTGTAATACTCTCATAACCTACCTTCGAAATAAATAGTGTATCTACTGTCGGTGTACCTAGGGAATTTAATACTATAAACATGTTTATGTTTAAAACAACATGTTTACTTGCAGATATTGCATCAGCTTTCAAAAAGTGATTGCAAAAATACCGCAGCAATAATCTCCATGCTGTTATTTTAGGTCTTTTGTATCTGTCAGTGTCAAAATGTACCTAACGTTACCTATGCAATTTGTAGGAAATACCTAGATAAATTTTGATTAAGTAGAAAGTACATGAAGTAGGAACTATGTACAACAGAACTGTACCAAATCGGGTATAAAAAACATTGTATTACATGTGTGCATGTTTTAGTGCATTTTGTGATTTTTAGATAGTTTAATTTATCGTCGATCTTGTGATTTAGATATGTAAAAAAATAATTCAAAATAAATAAAAATAAAATGAACCCAGTTTTTTTATCCCATCAACGGCAGAAAATCACCTTTCCATTAAGTTTTTTTTTAATATTGTATGTTTGATCATACCTTTTGAACACCTTTCTATTTTCTTTCGCTAGATATCTAGTTCAAGCATTTGCCGTACCTACAGCCAGCGGCGTGTTACTGGGTCAATGTAAAGTGACCACATTATTCATGATAATCTATATAATACTGCAAGTTGCAACGCGTCAAAACAATATTTTCGTGCAATAACACAAACAAAACAGTACGAAAAACGTCAACAACAAATACAAATCTGGTTCTAAAGAATTGTCGATGACTAAGCAAAGAAGCTTTTGGAATTACCTATTGTCCGTAATACTTAGCCGGGAAATATTTTCCTGTTTATAACCATTGACATTAATTTTAATTTAAAAGACGAGTTTAGAAGTGTACTCATCTGTACCGTTTATATTTTTCTAGAAAAAATTGCACTTTCATTAGAATTCATGAATCAGATATTATTTTAATCAGATAGTTTTTTTATCCTATTTTAAATAACCAGGCTATATTTTAAGAAAATATTAACCCTAGAAAAAAAAAGAGTTATTGAATCAAACTATTAAACCCATTTACACTTTTTATAAGATTGTGTTATATAATTTCAAAGAATTATGCTTTTCTAAAAAAGTTGATACGTATTAAATCATTACGAACTTTGTATTTTGAAATCTTTGTAAGACCCAAGTTTTATGTAGAAAAAGGCATATAATGTAGGTACCTATTAATCAATTGGAATTTGAAATAGTAGTCCTAAAAATGAAATAAATGTTCTAGTTATTTATCTGTTGTCGTCTGCCATCTCTTGAAGAGTAGGCGAGGTAAAAATCACTTCCTTATTATTGCCATCTAGTGGTGAATAGCTCAACCACCGCTGCATAGAGCAAAGGAACTTATGTTTGTTAAATCTATGATTAAGTTTATAGACACGATACTATTAAATGTTTATAATGAAGATAACTTATAATAATGTATTGCTGCCATGTTTTCCATGAAAATTTTATTAATTTTATGAAGTCACTAACGCCATCTGTTTTATTTAGTTGATTGTGATGTCATAATAATGAGCTGTCAGCTCAGCTGTCACTGTCACCGTCAAAACATCAACATTTGTCATTTACACGGTATTTGTCGTATTGGGCTCGTATTCTCTGTGTATTTTATTATATTTCTTGTATATTCAACTTGTTACAGTACGTTTTCCTTCAAGTTTGAGAATATCGAAAACTGATCTAGTTTTTTGAAACTACTTATCAAAGGTAGGCTAATGGTTCGGTTCTTTGGCTGCTAAGTTCTTGTTATCGTAAGATATCAATTTAATTATTTATGTTATCGCTGAAATTTTCTATATGTACTCTTGATTGTTTCATTTATTCGTCGTAGTTGAAGAGAAATGGCGGCGTCGTGGTCTATGGGTCCTGGCACTCTGGAAGTGCCTTTGTCATTATATGCCAAGAACAGAAAAAGACTGGCAGAGCAGTTGAAACCGGGACAAGTCGTAGTATTACAAGGTGGGGAGAGTATTCCTCATTATGATACAGACATAGAATATGTATTTAGACAAGTAAGTAAATTGCCTGTTGTACCTTTTTTTACTGTGCAATAAAGTTTCATTTCAAATATATAATTACCCAAAAATATTGTTAAAGGAAAGTATAAACATTTACAGTATACATTCAAAGTTTAAACATTATACTTTTGTGTAATTTGAAACTCTGACAAATAAGTAGGTGTTCAAATAATAAGTAGATATTAAGGTGAATTAATATTACCTATTTTAGAACTTTGTCCAGTATGATTTGTTCTTTTTATGTATTGTAAAGCTTGTAAACAACATTAATTTTGGTGTCCGACAAGTAATTTTAATAAATAGTGCATTTAATTGATATTCTCTATAGGAAGCCTATTTCACATGGGTTTGCGGTGTTCGCGAGGAGGGTTGTTTCTTCGCTCTGGATGTTGGAACCTCAAAGTCATACCTGTTTATACCCCGTCTCCCAGATGAGTACGAGATCTGGATGGGTAAACTGCATGCCTGTGAGGACTTTAAAAGGATGTACGCTGTTGATGAGGTCCATTATGTAGATGAGGTGCGTATTTATCTTCAGATACATTTTGGCTATCTACCCTAGGGTAGATTCAACCATCACAACACAAAGCCAAAAATACAGACATAAGTATCCTATCTCCTTTGAATATCCATTCAATAACTCAAAGGTTAACTGAAAGAGATCCCTAATAGGGTAAGTTCACCTTTGTACATGTAATATTTGTTATCACTGTATTTATGAAATGAAACGAAATTATTTCCATATTTTTGGTGCAATGATAATACTTAATAATAAATAAATATCAGACAACCTCACACAAATCGATCTGAGTCCCAAATTAAGCTCAAGAAGGCTTGTGTCATGGGTACTAGACGACGATATACATACTTAGATAAATAAATATATACTTAAATGTATACTTAACTTGAATATTTGTGCTTGGGTCATGGTTGTTCGTGACCCAAGCACAAATATTCAAGTTCATCACACAAATATTTGCGCTGGCCGGGATTCGAACCTGGGACCGCCGGCTCAGTAGACAGGTGCTTACAAACTGCGCCAACCGCGTCGTCAATGATAATAAAATACATTCAGCCTGTGTTACATGAAATTGTTGCTTTGTATGCTGATGTAAGTAGGCTAGCTAAACTCTAAAGTGCCAACCTTGTTGTGTCTTGTATTTCTACCCTGACTAATAAAGGCAGGCAGCAAGATATTCTCTCATTTATAATCTGGTTGGGCTTGGGAGATCACACAAATTAATTTTATAAAAGAAACCATAGGTACATACTTTTTTTTTGGTTCCAGATTCAAAAGGTCCTTAAAGGACTGAATCCAGATGTCCTACTAACTCTGGTAAGATTTACATTAATTCTAATTAAGACTAGAAATAAGATGCCGCGGCTTTCAGAAACAACAAGAATCTGTTTATCTAAAACATTGTACCCAATCCCCTTACAAAACTGTTGATGTCACAAGTTCTACTATGCATCAGTAATGGGATGTGACTCCATAGTGAAATCAAGGATTCATGGTATGTGACTGGGTATGGTACTGTAAGGAACTCATTGGTCGGTGACAGTCGAGCTGGCAAATGAGATTTTATATTCAAATAATATCTGAATATTATTCAAAATGATAGCTGTCTCTGTCACTCACCAAAGCCGGGCATTCAACAAAGGCCAGCAATGAGTTGTATTGAAGTCCAAATATAAAATATACAAACGGTTCATTATTTAACCACCACTGAGCTGCACTCCCACTACAGTACCTACCTACCCCGACAGAGAACCTGTTACATAGAAAAGATATTTGTATACACGATGATTTTTAATCGGTGATCAGGTACCAACTTTTCTAACTCAGTAAATGATGGCGGTCACGTTGAAGTCGTAATTACATGAAAACAAACTTTTTAATTTTCTATGATAATTTTTTAGGGTTCCGTACCTCAAAAGGAAAAAACGGTACCCTATAGGATCACTTTGTAGTCCGTCTGTCCGTCCGTCCGTCCGTCTGTCAAGACCTTTTTCTCAGGAACGCGTGGAGGTATGAAGCTGAAATTTATATCCATTACTCAGGTCTACTGTCCCTTGAAGCTGTGAAAAAATCAAACTTCTAAGCCAACGCAATCAAAAGATACAGCCGTTTATGCCGCAAATTTTCGACACTTGCAAGGGAATCAAAACCTACAGGGTGCTTCCCGTGAACTCAGAATCTTGAAATTTGGTACGAAGCAACGTCTTATAGCATAGATAAAGGAAAAATTACGAAAACCATAATTTTTTTTTTTAATACCTAAATTTGCACCTAATTTATATGGGGCGCTATACATACCAGGTGCAAACTTAACTTAACCACTTAGGGATGGAAAGTGTTTGTACGGAACCCTCGGTGCGCGAGTCCGACTCGCACTTGGCCGGTTTTTTATTTTGAAACCAATTTTGTCTTAAATTCCTTGTCACCCAACTAATCTGTATCTGTAAGCTTACAACCTTTTTAATAATTTAATCGCAATGACGTATTTATGAGTAATAACTTGTCATTGTCATGTCATTACCTATACAAAGTCGTAGAAAATTTCGTAAAATTTCCCGCCAAAGCGATGACACTTGACGTAGGTGTATCGTACTTAAATAATTTATGTAGAATGACCAGGTATCTAGTGGTTATTAGTTTTAATTATGTTTCAACTTTTAATTGATTAAACATTGAGGTAATTGCGTTGGACCTCGCCTATTAAGTTTAATTTTAGCTGGATATTAATAATTTTCTACTCCTGATCACCGATTAAAAATCATCGTATGTATACTAAATAACAGTGGCGAGACGTCAAACAAAAACTCAGTGCAAGCTGATTTCATTTTGAAGACGCGTTTGGCTCGGTTGGTAGACACCTGCCTACTGAGTCGGCGGTCCCGGGTTCGAATCCCGGCCGGGGCAAATATTTGTGCAAAATATTTGTTCTTGGGTCATGGATGTTATCTATATATGTATTTATATTATTATGTATATCGTCATCTAGTACCCATAGTACAAGCTTTGCTTAGTTTGGGACTAGGTCGATTTGTGTATGATTGTCCCTTAATATTTATTTGACATATATGCGGAGAGCGTGCGAGAACGGGACGGCCGACTATGACGTGTCACGCACGAGTCACGAGAACGAACCAAAATGGCGGCCCAGACTCTACAATCATAATATTTATTCTTCGTTTTATAGTGACCTTAACTGAGCAAAGTACTAAATGACGTAACAAACGATACATTTTGTTACTCATTCCAAATTACCTTTTACTTATTAGTTGATAACTATTGTTTAGGTAAATAAAGGAAGGACTGTTAATTTTATTAATGTTATTAGCATTGAGGCATTTCCATATAAAACCATTACATAAATCTTTTCCACGATTTTCTTAAATGTATTCAGTGAACAGCTTTAAATCTTTATGTAACATACCTCTACGTGGTTACTGCCAGCGGGTATTTCATTGGCAGTTTTATGTAATTAGCAATACTTATTCCATTCGATATCACTGTAATACTCTCATAACCTACCTTCGAAATAAATAGTGTATCTACTGTCGGTGTACCTAGGGAATTTAATACTATAAACATGTTTATGTTTAAAACAACATGTTTACTTGCAGATATTGCATCAGCTTTCAAAAAGTGATTGCAAAAATACCGCAGCAATAATCTCCATGCTGTTATTTTAGGTCTTTTGTATCTGTCAGTGTCAAAATGTACCTAACGTTACCTATGCAATTTGTAGGAAATACCTAGATAAATTTTGATTAAGTAGAAAGTACATGAAGTAGGAACTATGTACAACAGAACTGTACCAAATCGGGTATAAAAAACATTGTATTACATGTGTGCATGTTTTAGTGCATTTTGTGATTTTTAGATAAGTAGTTTAATTTATCGTCGATCTTGTGATTTAGATATGTAAAAAAATAATTCAAAATAAATAAAAATAAAATGAACCCAGTTTTTTTATCCCATCAACGGCAGAAAATCACCTTTCCATTAAGTTTTTTTTTAATATTGTATGTTTGATCATACCTTTTGAACACCTTTCTATTTTCTTTCGCTAGATATCTAGTTCAAGCATTTGCCGTACCTACAGCCAGCGGCGTGTTACTGGGTCAATGTAAAGTGACCACATTATTCATGATAATCTATATAATACTGCAAGTTGCAACGCGTCAAAACAATATTTTCGTGCAATAACACAAACAAAACAGTACGAAAAACGTCAACAACAAATACAAATCTGGTTCTAAAGAATTGTCGATGACTAAGCAAAGAAGCTTTTGGAATTACCTATTGTCCGTAATACTTAGCCGGGAAATATTTTCCTGTTTATAACCATTGACATTAATTTTAATTTAAAAGACGAGTTTAGAAGTGTACTCATCTGTACCGTTTATATTTTTCTAGAAAAAATTGCACTTTCATTAGAATTCATGAATCAGATATTATTTTAATCAGATAGTTTTTTTATCCTATTTTAAATAACCAGGCTATATTTTAAGAAAATATTAACCCTAGAAAAAAAAAGAGTTATTGAATCAAACTATTAAACCCATTTACACTTTTTATAAGATTGTGTTATATAATTTCAAAGAATTATGCTTTTCTAAAAAAGTTGATACGTATTAAATCATTACGAACTTTGTATTTTGAAATCTTTGTAAGACCCAAGTTTTATGTAGAAAAAGGCATATAATGTAGGTACCTATTAATCAATTGGAATTTGAAATAGTAGTCCTAAAAATGAAATAAATGTTCTAGTTATTTATCTGTTGTCGTCTGCCATCTCTTGAAGAGTAGGCGAGGTAAAAATCACTTCCTTATTATTGCCATCTAGTGGTGAATAGCTCAACCACCGCTGCATAGAGCAAAGGAACTTATGTTTGTTAAATCTATGATTAAGTTTATAGACACGATACTATTAAATGTTTATAATGAAGATAACTTATAATAATGTATTGCTGCCATGTTTTCCATGAAAATTTTATTAATTTTATGAAGTCACTAACGCCATCTGTTTTATTTAGTTGATTGTGATGTCATAATAATGAGCTGTCAGCTCAGCTGTCACTGTCACCGTCAAAACATCAACATTTGTCATTTACACGGTATTTGTCGTATTGGGCTCGTATTCTCTGTGTATTTTATTATATTTCTTGTATATTCAACTTGTTACAGTACGTTTTCCTTCAAGTTTGAGAATATCGAAAACTGATCTAGTTTTTTGAAACTACTTATCAAAGGTATGGTTCGGTTCTTTGGCTGCTAAGTTCTTGTTATCGTAAGATATCAATTTAATTATTTATGTTATCGCTGAAATTTTCTATATGTACTCTTGATTGTTTCATTTATTCGTCGTAGTTGAAGAGAAATGGCGGCGTCGTGGTCTATGGGTCCTGGCACTCTGGAAGTGCCTTTGTCATTATATGCCAAGAACAGAAAAAGACTGGCAGAGCAGTTGAAACCGGGACAAGTCGTAGTATTACAAGGTGGGGAGAGTATTCCTCATTATGATACAGACATAGAATATGTATTTAGACAAGTAAGTAAATTGCCTGTTGTACCTTTTTTTACTGTGCAATAAAGTTTCATTTCAAATATATAATTACCCAAAAATATTGTTAAAGGAAAGTATAAACATTTACAGTATACATTCAAAGTTTAAACATTATACTTTTGTGTAATTTGAAACTCTGACAAATAAGTAGGTGTTCAAATAATAAGTAGATATTAAGGTGAATTAATATTACCTATTTTAGAACTTTGTCCAGTATGATTTGTTCTTTTTATGTATTGTAAAGCTTGTAAACAACATTAATTTTGGTGTCCGACAAGTAATTTTAATAAATAGTGCATTTAATTGATATTCTCTATAGGAAGCCTATTTCACATGGGTTTGCGGTGTTCGCGAGGAGGGTTGTTTCTTCGCTCTGGATGTTGGAACCTCAAAGTCATACCTGTTTATACCCCGTCTCCCAGATGAGTACGAGATCTGGATGGGTAAACTGCATGCCTGTGAGGACTTTAAAAGGATGTACGCTGTTGATGAGGTCCATTATGTAGATGAGGTGCGTATTTATCTTCAGATACATTTTGGCTATCTACCCTAGGGTAGATTCAACCATCACAACACAAAGCCAAAAATACAGACATAAGTATCCTATCTCCTTTGAATATCCATTCAATAACTCAAAGGTTAACTGAAAGAGATCCCTAATAGGGTAAGTTCACCTTTGTACATGTAATATTTGTTATCACTGTATTTATGAAATGAAACGAAATTATTTCCATATTTTTGGTGCAATGATAATACTTAATAATAAATAAATATCAGACAACCTCACACAAATCGATCTGAGTCCCAAATTAAGCTCAAGAAGGCTTGTGTCATGGGTACTAGACGACGATATACATACTTAGATAAATAAATATATACTTAAATGTATACTTAACTTGAATATTTGTGCTTGGGTCATGGTTGTTCGTGACCCAAGCACAAATATTCAAGTTCATCACACAAATATTTGCGCTGGCCGGGATTCGAACCTGGGACCGCCGGCTCAGTAGACAGGTGCTTACAAACTGCGCCAACCGCGTCGTCAATGATAATAAAATACATTCAGCCTGTGTTACATGAAATTGTTGCTTTGTATGCTGATGTAAGTAGGCTAGCTAAACTCTAAAGTGCCAACCTTGTTGTGTCTTGTATTTCTACCCTGACTAATAAAGGCAGGCAGCAAGATATTCTCTCATTTATAATCTGGTTGGGCTTGGGAGATCACACAAATTAATTTTATAAAAGAAACCATAGGTACATACTTTTTTTTTGGTTCCAGATTCAAAAGGTCCTTAAAGGACTGAATCCAGATGTCCTACTAACTCTGGTAAGATTTACATTAATTCTAATTAAGACTAGAAATAAGATGCCGCGGCTTTCAGAAACAACAAGAATCTGTTTATCTAAAACATTGTACCCAATCCCCTTACAAAACTGTTGATGTCACAAGTTCTACTATGCATCAGTAATGGGATGTGACTCCATAGTGAAATCAAGGATTCATGGTATGTGACTGGGTATGGTACTGTAAGGAACTCATTGGTCGGTGACAGTCGAGCTGGCAAATGAGATTTTATATTCAAATAATATCTGAATATTATTCAAAATGATAGCTGTCTCTGTCACTCACCAAAGCCGGGCATTCAACAAAGGCCAGCAATGAGTTGTATTGAAGTCCAAATATAAAATATACAAACGGTTCATTATTTAACCACCACTGAGCTGCACTCCCACTACAGTACCTACCTACCCCGACAGAGAACCTGTTACATAGAAAAGATATTTGTATACACGATGATTTTTAATCGGTGATCAGGTACCAACTTTTCTAACTCAGTAAATGATGGCGGTCACGTTGAAGTCGTAATTACATGAAAACAAACTTTTTAATTTTCTATGATAATTTTTTAGGGTTCCGTACCTCAAAAGGAAAAAACGGTACCCTATAGGATCACTTTGTAGTCCGTCTGTCCGTCCGTCCGTCCGTCTGTCAAGACCTTTTTCTCAGGAACGCGTGGAGGTATGAAGCTGAAATTTATATCAATTACTCAGGTCTACTGTCCCTTGAAGCTGTGAAAAAATCAAACTTCTAAGCCAACGCAATCAAAAGATACAGCCGTTTATGCCGCAAATTTTCGACACTTGCAAGGGAATCAAAACCTACAGGGTGCTTCCCGTGAACTCAGAATCTTGAAATTTGGTACGAAGCAACGTCTTATAGCATAGATAAAGGAAAAATTACGAAAACCATAATTTTTTTTTTTAATACCTAAATTTGCACCTAATTTATATGGGGCGCTATACATACCAGGTGCAAACTTAACTTAACCACTTAGGGATGGAAAGTGTTTGTACGGAACCCTCGGTGCGCGAGTCCGACTCGCACTTGGCCGGTTTTTTATTTTGAAACCAATTTTGTCTTAAATTCCTTGTCACCCAACTAATCTGTATCTGTAAGCTTACAACCTTTTTAATAATTTAATCGCAATGACGTATTTATGAGTAATAACTTGTCATTGTCATGTCATTACCTATACAAAGTCGTAGAAAATTTCGTAAAATTTCCCGCCAAAGCGATGACACTTGACGTAGGTGTATCGTACTTAAATAATTTATGTAGAATGACCAGGTATCTAGTGGTTATTAGTTTTAATTATGTTTCAACTTTTAATTGATTAAACATTGAGGTAATTGCGTTGGACCTCGCCTATTAAGTTTAATTTTAGCTGGATATTAATAATTTTCTACTCCTGATCACCGATTAAAAATCATCGTATGTATACTAAATAACAGTGGCGAGACGTCAAACAAAAACTCAGTGCAAGCTGATTTCATTTTGAAGACGCGTTTGGCTCGGTTGGTAGACACCTGCCTACTGAGTCGGCGGTCCCGGGTTCGAATCCCGGCCGGGGCAAATATTTGTGCAAAATATTTGTTCTTGGGTCATGGATGTTATCTATATATGTATTTATATTATTATGTATATCGTCGTCTAGTACCCATAGTACAAGCTTTGCTTAGTTTGGGACTAGGTCGATTTGTGTATGATTGTCCCTTAATATTTATTTATTTATTATTATTATTTATTATTTACTTTTTCTTCAGTAGCAATAGAGAACGATACTCTAACTCAATCTTCTTAAAATTTATTACACCCCTGTCACAAGTAGCTGGTCATCATGAGACCTTCTTAAAATGAGTGATACAGAAAATGCTACTAAAATTGAACATAACTACAAAATTTCGAGTTCTTAGCTTCAATATTGGCTGACATCTTGTTACTTGTTCTAATCAAAGCTGTATATCTTGGAAAGTACTGGTCCTATTTCCACTAAACATAGCTAAGAACTATCTCGACGGACAAGTCTTTCGATTTAAAAAACCGCACTCAAATTGGTCCACCAGTTTGGGAGCTGTGATGTTAGGTACAGACAGATCTTTTTTCATCAGGGGTTAAAAACTAGTTTTATTTCCAGAGTGGTCCAAATACTGATAGTGGACTGACTGCAAAGGAGGCTGTGTTTGAAGGAATTGATGAGTAAGTCCATAATTGACACTATTTTCTTCTGATAACTATGATGGTGCCTTACACCAAATTGGAGTAACAAAAATTAAATTAATAAATAATGAGTAAATTTTTAATTTCAGGTTCAAGGTGGACAATGAAATATTATTCCCAATAATAGCAGAGCTGTGAGTATAATTTGATATACTTCATATCGCATTACATTTACATACCTATTCAATATTATGATGATTAAGATAAATTTATTACGCAACCTTAAATACCTTGAAAGCGTTTCGTTCTGTACCTAGGTACGAAATAAAATACAGTTGTTTAAATTATATAATAAAATATTGCAGCTTACTTTGCTGTAATTTTTTTTTCATTTTATCACTCAATTGCTTTCTGATAACAAAGATACCGTGAATAAGATAATAAATTATAGCACTGATTACAAAACGCAAATTAGGTATTTAACAGACTTAAACAAAGGAGTAATTAAATAAAAACGATCCGAATAAATAATTTTCTGTAGCTTATACTATATACTACAGTAAGATCTCAGTAGTAGTATGCTTTAGTTGTTTACAAACGAAAACTCTAGAATCGATAAAGCCTTAGTCATAAGAAACTCGAGTTTCTGATGACTAAGGCTGTTTCGATTATCATCATTGTTTAACAATAAACATGATTCATAATGACCTACTCTACAGTCATACTATGTACTATGCTGGCCACAGCTGTAAAATACTGGTTATTTATTTTAAGTGTGCCTACATAACATGTTTACACCAGCAGGCGTTACTGCTTTCATAAAAAAATAAGTGTACAATGTAATAAATAAAAATTCTCGTGGCTTCACGCGCGTATTAATCGTATTTTGTGTTATTTACACGGTAATGGTTACGCAGTGTGTAGGTATATTTGATATAACCGCAAACTTTACGGGGTGTTAGTATAGGCACTTATTAATATATTGATCAGTAAATTATTAAAAAAATCGAACTTTTTTTTCCATATAAAATAATTCAGCACGCAATGTATTTGTTTGTTGTTGTTTGTTGACATTAGTGGTGTTAGACTGGTAGAAAAATCCAAATATCGGCTTCCTTCACCGTCCTAACGGCATTTTGTGAGCCATTTTGGCAACATGACTTTTCCGATGTAAAAAAGCCTGCTGAATTCGATTCTGGATGTTGCCAAGCCGAATTTTGCCCCCCTCCCCCCATTTCCCCCCTTTTTACCTCAAAATATGTCCCTAATCACGGTTTTTACGGTTTTATACAAAAAGTATTACAGCTAGAAAAAAAGTGTCAAAGACAAGAATATTCTCTATAAATTTGTATATAACATGATATATAAACTTTTTTAGTAGGCCTAATGGTTTGTGAGCAATATCTTCCCGAACTTCATAGACTGGTAGAAAATTCTAAATATCGGCTTCCTTTACCGTCCTAACGGCATTTTGGGATCCATTTTGACAACATGACTTATCCGATGTAAAAAAGCCTGCTGAATTCGGTTCTGAATGTTGCCAAGCCGAATTGTGCCCCCCCTCCCCCCATTTCCCCCCTTTTTGACCTCAAAATATGTCCCTAATCACGGTTTTTACGGGTTTATATACAAAAAGTATTACAGCTAGAACAAAAGTGTCAAAGAAAAGAATGATTTCTATAAAATTTACTATAACATGGTGTATAAACTTTTTTAGTAGTCCTTATGGTTTGTGAGCAATATCTTCCCGAACTTCATTATTTAAAAAAAAATGATAAACATGATCGAGGCAGTGAAATACACTTATTTTGGGATTATTGGTATCGCACAGGATCCAGCCGCTCTGCAGCGCTTGACGCTGACATCCAGTTGGCGTGCTACTTATTATCTGTCAAGACTCACGAGGCTTTCAGTCATAAGCAGTCGTCAGATTTACACGCAGAACTAAAAGGGACGTAGAAAATAAAAATGCTTTGCTTCTGACCATGAAGTCATTCAAACTGCTCAGCTCTACGCCAGATTCTCCAGAAATGTGCCTTAGAAATGCAGTTTCCCAGGATCTTGCAACAGAAAAAAGCTAAGCAGCTTGGCTGACTCTAAGTAACGAAGTTTGTTTCCGAAAGGCTCACCAACAGCAGGTCAGCAACTGCGCTAAGGTCATAATTAACAAAGGCCCGACCTTGAAATCATCAGAAGAATCATTCATCAGAAACGGCGTGGCGTATAACTGAGCATTTAGAATGACTTCATGGTTAGAAGCATATTTATTTTCTACGTCGCTTTTAGCCCGACTTGGATACAGTTCTGCGTGTAAATCTGACGACTCCTTATGACTGAAAGCCTCCTAAGTCTTGACATATAATAAGCAGCACGCCAACTGGATGTCAGTGTGAAGAGCTGCAGAGCGGCTGGATCCTGTGCGATACCAATAATCCCAAAATAAGTGTATTTCACTGCCTCGACCATGTTTATCATTTTTTTTTGAAAATAATGTAGTTCGGGAAGATATTGCTCACAAACCATAAGGCCGACTAAAAAAGTTTATACACCATGTTATAGTAAATTTTATAGAGATCATTCTTTTCTTTGACACTTTTGTTCTAGCTGTAATACTTTTTGTATAAACCCGTAAAAATCGTAATTAGGGACATATTTTGAGGTCAAAAAGGGGGGAAATGGGGGGAGGGGGGCAAAATTCGGCTTGGCAACAATCAGAACCGAATTCAGCAGGCTTTTTTACATCGGAAAAGTCATGTTGCCAAAATGGATCCCAAAATGCCGTTAGGACGGTAAAGGAAGACGATATTTAGAATTTTCTACCAGTCTATGAAGTTCGGGAAGATATTACTTACAAACCATAAGGCCTACTAAAAAAGTTTATATACCATGTTATAGGAAATTTTATAAAGATCATTCTTGTCTTTGACACTCTTTTTCTAGCTTTAATACTTTTTGTATAAAACCGTAAAAACCGTGATTAGGGACATATTTTGAGGTAAAGGGGGGGAAATGGGGGGAGGGGGGCAAAATTTGGCTTGGCAACATCCAGAATCGAATTCAGCAGGCTATTTTACTTTGAAAAAGTCATGTTGCCAAAATGGCTCACAAAATGCCGTTAGACTTGAAATTTTTTATTTGAACTACCAGTCTATGTCCCAACTGACACTTAGTAATAACTACGCCGTACATTGCTGCTCAGAAAATTTTCATAAATTAATTACGCTATGGCAGTTAACGCTAAATTAATAATTTTTATAAATATCAGATAATTAGCACTAAAATCTCCGGCTGGCTTTATTAATTGGCGGTTATATCAAATATACACAATTACACACTGTATAAATACAGATAAGGATGGTAGAACTCACACCAAATTCATTTTTTTTCTTACAGGCGAGTCATCAAGACCCCCGAAGAGATAGAAGTTATGCGATACGTGGTCAAAGTATCATCTGATGCCCATAAACAGGTAATACTCTCTGATCCAGTGGCCTTTTGCCTATTCCTAGGACGCCCATAAATCCTATGGGGCACATAGGTGTACCTACACCTTTTAAACACCGAATCGTTGATAAATCACAATTTTTTCATTAAAAATTATTATACAATGGGAGACCACAGATAATATAAAGTATACCAATTCAACTCAACATCCTTTTGCAGTACAGATTTTTTCTGGCTTAATTGGGAAGATACAAAAATCATCGAATTTCTCATAAGTCATCACACAACTAGTAGGGTTGCCAACCGTCCCGCACTGCCGTGCTACGGGAAAAAGCCGTATCTTACTATGAAATCCATACAAAGATACGACCTTTTAACGTAGGACGGCAGCGCTATACGCCCGACGTTCCGTCCCAAGTAGCACGCAACTTAAATTAGCTGTATACAATGGCTGTATAAGCCCTTATAAGTACATACATGTATACTAATATTCCTTAGCCCTAGTGTTTCCCGTGTTTAGGCTACACTAGATTATAAGCACTGAAACGAACGTTCCGTTATGACTTCGAGGCATGATGTTTCTCTGAATATACCCCGACCTGCTCGCACGGCACTTCCCTCCGCCTTCTTCAATAATAAGTGGTAGAACACGAAAATGTTTATGAGCGCTTCATCCGCCAACAAACTGTCCTCAGTTGGCGGGATATAATTGTCTTACATACCACCTAAGTTTTGTTTATGATAAATAAATAATAATAAAAAAATCCGTGTCCAGGTCATGCTGTTCGCGAAACCCGGCCTCATGGAATATCAATGCGAGTCCATCTTCCTGGACCACTGCTACCGCGTCGGCGGTTGCCGACACGTCTCGTACACGTGTATCTGTGGGACGGGACACAACGCGGCCACGCTCCACTATGGCCACGCCGGGGCGCCTAACAGCAAACTCATACAGCCCGGAGATATGTGGTAAGTGGATAAAATTAAAAAAAAAGGCCTGACCAGAAACATTAAGGACGCACCATTGCGAAATTTCACTGGAAATAATTTCTTACACTGGCAATGATTTTATGGTAGTTTGTCAGCAATGTCAGTGTCATTCGTGATGGTTTGTTTAAAAGACAAATATTTAAAAATATCCATAGAAAATGCCGGAAAACATTCACAGTCGTGAACTTAATATTATAAACAAAGTGTACAAGTGTTTGTTTATTACACGAAATACAGTCACGAAAAGAGTGCATTCCATTAAATGATACCTATTACGAGGTTACCATAGGAACTGACAGGTATTTAAACTAATGTCATTTATAGTGCGGTTGCGATTGGTTGCAAAATTGTTGCCATATAAATCTTATATTTCTGGTCAGGCTTTAAAAATTAAAAATCATTTATGTCAAGTACCTATACTATTAGAATTTACACAGTAAATTAAACGTAAAATAAATTAAAACTTTATTTAAATCATTGAGGCATCAGTGGTTAACACATTGATATCCGTGATAAGCTATTTGTAAATATGAAAGAGAGATGTAGATATGCGATTTGGGGTTTAACGAATTGCCGCTCGTGGTTCGTCTAAAGTTTACGGCTTGCCTTGGCTATTAGGAAGTGAAATTTTCTGCCCGCAAAAATATGTTTACGACTACGAGGTTTTTTATTGTCTTATACCCTTTGTATAGCTCGACAAGTAGCTTTTTAGCCCACGCCATATTGCGGATTTTTAGTGGTAGGTGTACACGGTTTATTATAGATAACAGTAGTTTTCGGATTTACCCGCCATGCGGAATTAGCCGAGTAAACCCTACTAATTCATTTTAGTGGCAACGACATTTTTTTTTGTAACTGACGTTGAATATCCGTAAATATCACTGATGTAGACAAAGAGGAAACAGGATAAAATATTCCGAGAATTTCAAGTAATTTTCACATGATGCAGCAAAAACTATCCACATCAATAAAGATCCACAGTGATGATCAAGTTAGTTTCAACTTTCAGTACGATTCAATATTTATTTCAGAATATGAACGAAGGATTGAGCTGCATTCCGGTCTACAATATTTAGAATTCAGTTGATGACATACCGCTGTTGATATTTTATAATGCATATAAGTACTTATATAATGACGTCTGCACATTATTGCCATATGAAAAAGGTTTGTACCCAGTGCCGTATTTACCCCAAGGCCCACAAGACCCGGGCTTAAGGGCGCAGCCAGTCTTGGAGCCCCCAGTCCCAGAAGGACTTGCACCATGCTTATGTACTCTTTATGTATCGCTTAAAATACTACTACCTATTTAATTTGCTGAAAAGCACTTTGATACGGGAGGGGTCTCCAAAAGCCAAGTGCCTAAAGGCCTTGGCCCTCTAAGTCCGAGCCTGTTTGTAGCGCCACTATCACGGGGAAAGACCGACACTATACAATACAAGTACGCTTTATTGAACACCAAAAACATTTACACAAGAAATCACATATAAACAAATTAAAAACGGTAGGCAACAGGGTAACTATAGTTAGGCTATTATAGGTGATTTTTATCGGCAGCCTGTTCGACATGGGCGGTAACTACGCGGGCTACGCGGCGGACATCACCTGCAGTTTCCCCGCCAACGGCAAGTTCACCGACGACCAGAAACTCATCTACGAGGCTGTGCTCCTTGCCAGGGACGCTGTTTTAGAGTACGTATCCTGGTTTGCTTCTCTTTCCCATGAGCGTGACTTGAGACACCAGCGCGCAACTCTTCCACCTTCACCGACTGGCGCAACATTTTTATGTCAAATATGCGACCGAGCCTGTCGCTCTCGAATCGAACTATAGAGTCACGTTCGTAAGTGCCGCACTTTTATGGACGCTGCTTAAATCATCTTTTATGGATGAAAGAGGCCAATGATTGTTGTAATAGAATAAATAAGGTCGCCTGAGGCTATTGCGTCTATAGAGGCAAATGCGATTTTTAATGATATCACCAGAGCCCGGAAAATCGATGGCAAAAAAAAACAATGTCGCAATCCCACAGGAACATAAAAAAATATTAAATCGTAATGAAATTGATGTTTGGAACTTGGTTGATCGGAACAGTTATTTTGGCGGTTGCCTTTCAGATGTCTTTTTTTTATTATTTAATATGATAAAATATAGTTAAGATTTAGGTGAAAGAACACACAAACAATCCCTTAGTTTACTCCTTCCTTTGCACATTTTAAATTAACTCGGCATTATTTTTTCAAATACTCTCATAAACAAATACTCGATATCGAAAAATAAAAGTTTCTAACACTAATCGAAAATCGGTAGCAAAACAAAACACTGTCGCAATCTAACTGCGACAGTGTTTTGTTTTGCTACCGATTTTCCGGGTTCTGGATATCATAGATGCACAACATTTTAAGACCACCCTTACCGAAAACTGCCTAACGTTTGGCACTATTCATATAAAAAAGAGAGAGGTTATATTTATAGTGTTGCGTTTCTAACTTCCTATGATATCATCAAATCGCACTTGCCTCTATAAACGCAATAGCCTCAGGAGACCTTAAATAGTATTGGCAATAGGTTTATGTCTTTTATTAAGTGAATACGGAAAGAAGATAGACAAGCTAACACCGTGTATAAAAAGGAAAAGAGTAATATCACAAATCTGTCATTTCACGCAATACGATACGAGCACTATTCCATCTAAATAACTATATTTTTTACACTGCCTTAAAAATTATTAATGATCACGTGTCCATTTCATCCTCTGTATTGAATCTACTCTTTTCTCAAATATGCTTGGAAATGTTTTATTTTCTATTCGAAAATAGAGTAGGTACGCAAAAAGCCAGATTTTGCCATTTAAATTAAATAAAAAGAATATTTGCTTACCAACATCACACATTTATTTGTCCCCTAGAGAGCATTCGCTGTATATGTATATTTTTTAATTTAAATATCAGAATATAAATTAAACTAGATATCTAGGTACTTACAGTTTTTTTTTCTTGTTAATCCTATTAAATTACTGATTTTTGCAATTAGTGTATTTTTATTATTTCCTCGCATCGTTTGAGAAACGCACTGTATATACCAACCTCGGTGTAAACGGGGATTGCCTGACTCGTATCTTTTGCAGACCACCTCGTCAAGTAATCCCCTACTTTCCGGGCCTCGGTAGTAATGTACTTTTATTGATTTCAGGGCAGCTAAACCTGGAGTGATGTGGCCAGATATGCACCTGACTGCGAACAGGGCTATGTTGGAGCATCTGAAGCAGGGCGGGCTACTCAAGGGTGACGTGGAAGACATGATTAAGGTGAGGTGAGACAGAAGCAATGAATAACTGCAGGGCTAACATATCTTGTCGCGACTTCGGTTGTCGCGCGATCGGGAGTTAACTGTTATAATGCTGCCTGGGTATCCAAATGACTTTACCTTCTATTACTGTGTTTCAAAGTAATTTCACTTCGTTTTTATTAATTAGAGCTGCGCCCGCGGTGTTACCCGCTCATCCCACGGGGCATAAAAAGAAATCGGGATAAAAAGTAGCCTATGTGTTAATGTAGGATGTCAACTACTTTCATACCAAAATTTATCAAAATTGGGTCAGCCTTTTTTTTTTTATTTTTTTTTTTTATTTATTAAAAGGTTTGCCAACAGATACAACACTATACGAAATAACAATAAAAAACATGTGTACATAGAATACCAGAGTGTCTATCCAATGATAGGCAAACACGACATGCATATCTAAAAGCTACTTAAACAATGTGAGGAGATAACATTACAAAGAAAATAACAATTTTAAATAACTACTACATTAACATTAAGTACTAAGTAGTTCACAAAACTATCAACTACGTAACATGACAGTTCCGAAGGAATATCTTAAATTTATTTAGTGACATAGCCAATAAGTCAATCCTGGTCACCTTGTATATTTTATTATGCTCCCTGCATATTCTAGGAGTTTGAGCGTGAAGAAGTAACAAATATACAAACACACTCGCCTTTATAATATTAGTGTGACTAGCTGCGCCCAGCCGTGTTACCCGCTCGTCCCACAAGAACATAAAATCTTTTCGGGATAAAAAGCGTGAAGAATTAATAAATATACAACATACTCATAAACTTTAGCCTTTGTAACGTTTACGTCACCTTAGACCGTAAGTGAGATTTTCTGGGAGAAAATCTTACTTATTTACGAATTCACCGTCCGCCCTAGGTATGTAATGTAGGTACATTATGGGGCTTCTAAATGGGCCATATTTTACTGCAATTTGTGGCCGGCAACTATGGCCCTCCCTCTCTGACGCTAGAGCAAGATGCAAATAATGGCCGGCCACAAAATGCAGCAAAACATGGCCCGTTTAGAAGCCCCTACATGCTGCTGACTAGTAGGTACTAGTGTGATGAATTTGCAGGCGGGCGTGAACGGCATCCTGCAGCCGCACGGGCTGGGCCACCTGCTGGGGCTGGACGTGCACGACGTGGGCGGCTACCTGCGCGCCTGTCCGCCGCGCCCCGCCCCCCCGCTGGCGCGCCTGCGCACCGCGCGCGCTCTGCTCGCCGACATGCTGCTCACTGTGGAGCCCGGCTGCTACTTCATACCGAGGGTGAGCATCCTCCAGCACGGGCTGGCCGCTTGCTGGGGCTGGACGTGCACGACGTGGGCGGCTACCTGCGCGCCTGTCCGCCGCGCCCCGCCCCCCCGCTGGCGCGCCTGCGCACCGCGCGCGCTCTGCTCGCCGACATGCTGCTCACTGTGGAGCCCGGCTGCTACTTCATACCGAGGGTGAGCATCCTCCAGCACGGGCTGGCCGCTTGCTGGGGCTGGACGTGCACGACGTGGGCGGCTACCTGCGCGCCTGTCCGCCGCGCCCCGCCCCCCCGCTGGCGCGCCTGCGCACCGCGCGCGCTCTGCTCGCCGACATGCTGCTCACTGTGGAGCCCGGCTGCTACTTCATACCGAGGGTGAGCATCCTCCAGCACGGGCTGGCCGCTTGCTGGGGCTGGACGTGCACGACGTGGGCGGCTACCTGCGCGCCTGTCCGCCGCGCCCCGCCCCCCCGCTGGCGCGCCTGCGCACCGCGCGCGCTCTGCTCGCCGACATGCTGCTCACTGTGGAGCCCGGCTGCTACTTCATACCGAGGGTGAGCATCCTCCAGCACGGGCTGGCCGCTTGCTGGGGCTGGACGTGCACGACGTGGGCGGCTACCTGCGCGCCTGTCCGCCGCGCCCCGCCCCCCCGCTGGCGCGCCTGCGCACCGCGCGCGCTCTGCTCGCCGACATGCTGCTCACTGTGGAGCCCGGCTGCTACTTCATACCGAGGGTGAGCATCCTCCAGCACGGGCTGGCCGCTTGCTGGGGCTGGACGTGCACGACGTGGGCGGCTACCTGCGCGCCTGTCCGCCGCGCCCCGCCCCCCCGCTGGCGCGCCTGCGCACCGCGCGCGCTCTGCTCGCCGACATGCTGCTCACTGTAGAGCCCGGCTGCTACTTCATACCGAGGGTGAGCATCCTCCAGCACGGGCTGGCCGCTTGCTGGGGCTGGACGTGCACGACGTGGGCGGCTACCTGCGCGCCTGTCCGCCGCGCCCCGCCCCCCCGCTGGCGCGCCTGCGCACCGCGCGCGCTCTGCTCGCCGACATGCTGCTCACTGTAGAGCCCGGCTGCTACTTCATACCGAGGGTGAGCATCCTCCAGCACGGGCTGGCCGCTTGCTGGGGCTGGACGTGCACGACGTGGGCGGCTACCTGCGCGCCTGTCCGCCGCGCCCCGCCCCCCCGCTGGCGCGCCTGCGCACCGCGCGCGCTCTGCTCGCCGACATGCTGCTCACTGTAGAGCCCGGCTGCTACTTCATACCGAGGGTGAGCATCCTCCAGCACGGGCTGGCCGCTTGCTGGGGCTGGACGTGCACGACGTGGGCGGCTACCTGCGCGCCTGTCCGCCGCGCCCCGCCCCCCCGCTGGCGCGCCTGCGCACCGCGCGCGCTCTGCTCGCCGACATGCTGCTCACTGTAGAGCCCGGCTGCTACTTCATACCGAGGGTGAGCATCCTCCAGCACGGGCTGGCCACCTGCTGGGGCTGAACGTGCACGACGTGGGCGGCTACCTGCGCGCCTCTCCGCCGCGCCCCGCCCCCCCGCTGGCGCGCCTGCGCACCGCGCGCGCTCTGCTCGCCGACATGCTGCTCACTGTAGAGCCCGGCTGCTACTTCATACCGAGGGTGAGCATCCTCCAGCACGGGCTGGCCGCTTGCTGGGGCTGGACGTGCACGACGTGGGCGGCTACCTGCGCGCCTGTCCGCCGCGCCCCGCCCCCCCGCTGGCGCGCCTGCGCACCGCGCGCGCTCTGCTCGCCGACATGCTGCTCACTGTAGAGCCCGGCTGCTACTTCATACCGAGGGTGAGCATCCTCCAGCACGGGCTGGCCGCTTGCTGGGGCTGGACGTGCACGACGTGGGCGGCTACCTGCGCGCCTGTCCGCCGCGCCCCGCCCCCCCGCTGGCGCGCCTGCGCACCGCGCGCGCTCTGCTCGCCGACATGCTGCTCACTGTAGAGCCCGGCTGCTACTTCATACCGAGGGTGAGCATCCTCCAGCACGGGCTGGCCGCTTGCTGGGGCTGGACGTGCACGACGTGGGCGGCTACCTGCGCGCCTGTCCGCCGCGCCCCGCCCCCCCGCTGGCGCGCCTGCGCACCGCGCGCGCTCTGCTCGCCGACATGCTGCTCACTGTAGAGCCCGGCTGCTACTTCATACCGAGGGTGAGCATCCTCCAGCACGGGCTGGCCGCTTGCTGGGGCTGGACGTGCACGACGTGGGCGGCTACCTGCGCGCCTGTCCGCCGCGCCCCGCCCCCCCGCTGGCGCGCCTGCGCACCGCGCGCGCTCTGCTCGCCGACATGCTGCTCACTGTAGAGCCCGGCTGCTAGTTCATACCGAGGGTGAGCATCCTCCAGCACGGGCTGGCCGCTTGCTGGGGCTGGACGTGCACGACGTGGGCGGCTACCTGCGCGCCTGTCCGCCGCGCCCCGCCCCCCCGCTGGCGCGCCTGCGCACCGCGCGCGCTCTGCTCGCCGACATGCTGCTCACTGTAGAGCCCGGCTGCTACTTCATACCGAGGGTGAGCATCCTCCAGCACGGGCTGACCGCTTGCTGGGGCTGGACGTGCACGACGTGGGCGGCTACCTGCGCGCCTGTCCGCCGCGCCCCGCCCCCCCGCTGGCGCGCCTGCGCACCGCGCGCGCTCTGCTCGCCGACATGCTGCTCACTGTAGAGCCCGGCTGCTACTTCATACCGAGGGTGAGCATCCTCCAGCACGGGCTGGCCGCTTGCTGGGGCTGGACGTGCACGACGTGGGCGGCTACCTGCGCGCCTGTCCGCCGCGCCCCGCCCCCCCGCTGGCGCGCCTGCGCACCGCGCGCGCTCTGCTCGCCGACATGCTGCTCACTGTAGAGCCCGGCTGCTACTTCATACCGAGGGTGAGCATCCTCCAGCACGGGCTGGCCGCTTGCTGGGGCTGGACGTGCACGACGTGGGCGGCTACCTGCGCGCCTGTCCGCCGCGCCCCGCCCCCCCGCTGGCGCGCCTGCGCACCGCGCGCGCTCTGCTCGCCGACATGCTGCTCACTGTAGAGCCCGGCTGCTACTTCATACCGAGGGTGAGCATCCTCCAGCACGGGCTGGCCGCTTGCTGGGGCTGGACGTGCACGACGTGGGCGGCTACCTGCGCGCCTGTCCGCCGCGCCCCGCCCCCCCGCTGGCGCGCCTGCGCACCGCGCGCGCTCTGCTCGCCGACATGCTGCTCACTGTAGAGCCCGGCTGCTACTTCATACCGAGGGTGAGCATCCTCCAGCACGGGCTGGCCGCTTGCTGGGGCTGGACGTGCACGACGTGGGCGGCTACCTGCGCGCCTGTCCGCCGCGCCCCGCCCCCCCGCTGGCGCGCCTGCGCACCGCGCGCGCTCTGCTCGCCGACATGCTGCTCACTGTAGAGCCCGGCTGCTACTTCATACCGAGGGTGAGCATCCTCCAGCACGGGCTGGCCGCTTGCTGGGGCTGGACGTGCACGACGTGGGCGGCTACCTGCGCGCCTGTCCGCCGCGCCCCGCCCCCCCGCTGGCGCGCCTGCGCACCGCGCGCGCTCTGCTCGCCGACATGCTGCTCACTGTAGAGCCCGGCTGCTACTTCATACCGAGGGTGAGCATCCTCCAGCACGGGCTGGCCGCTTGCTGGGGCTGGACGTGCACGACGTGGGCGGCTACCTGCGCGCCTGTCCGCCGCGCCCCGCCCCCCCGCTGGCGCGCCTGCGCACCGCGCGCGCTCTGCTCGCCGACATGCTGCTCACTGTAGAGCCCGGCTGCTACTTCATACCGAGGGTGAGCATCCTCCAGCACGGGCTGGCCGCTTGCTGGGGCTGGACGTGCACGACGTGGGCGGCTACCTGCGCGCCTGTCCGCCGCGCCCCGCCCCCCCGCTGGCGCGCCTGCGCACCGCGCGCGCTCTGCTCGCCGACATGCTGCTCACTGTAGAGCCCGGCTGCTACTTCATACCGAGGGTGAGCATCCTCCAGCACGGGCTGGCCGCTTGCTGGGGCTGGACGTGCACGACGTGGGCGGCTACCTGCGCGCCTGTCCGCCGCGCCCCGCCCCCCCGCTGGCGCGCCTGCGCACCGCGCGCGCTCTGCTCGCCGACATGCTGCTCACTGTAGAGCCCGGCTGCTACTTCATACCGAGGGTGAGCATCCTCCAGCACGGGCTGGCCGCTTGCTGGGGCTGGACGTGCACGACGTGGGCGGCTACCTGCGCGCCTGTCCGCCGCGCCCCGCCCCCCCGCTGGCGCGCCTGCGCACCGCGCGCGCTCTGCTCGCCGACATGCTGCTCACTGTAGAGCCCGGCTGCTACTTCATACCGAGGGTGAGCATCCTCCAGCACGGGCTGGCCGCTTGCTGGGGCTGGACGTGCACGACGTGGGCGGCTACCTGCGCGCCTGTCCGCCGCGCCCCGCCCCCCCGCTGGCGCGCCTGCGCACCGCGCGCGCTCTGCTCGCCGACATGCTGCTCACTGTAGAGCCCGGCTGCTACTTCATACCGAGGGTGAGCATCCTCCAGCACGGGCTGGCCGCTTGCTGGGGCTGGACGTGCACGACGTGGGCGGCTACCTGCGCGCCTGTCCGCCGCGCCCCGCCCCCCCGCTGGCGCGCCTGCGCACCGCGCGCGCTCTGCTCGCCGACATGCTGCTCACTGTAGAGCCCGGCTGCTACTTCATACCGAGGGTGAGCATCCTCCAGCACGGGCTGGCCGCTTGCTGGGGCTGGACGTGCACGACGTGGGCGGCTACCTGCGCGCCTGTCCGCCGCGCCCCGCCCCCCCGCTGGCGCGCCTGCGCACCGCGCGCGCTCTGCTCGCCGACATGCTGCTCACTGTAGAGCCCGGCTGCTACTTCATACCGAGGGTGAGCATCCTCCAGCACGGGCTGGCCGCTTGCTGGGGCTGGACGTGCACGACGTGGGCGGCTACCTGCGCGCCTGTCCGCCGCGCCCCGCCCCCCCGCTGGCGCGCCTGCGCACCGCGCGCGCTCTGCTCGCCGACATGCTGCTCACTGTAGAGCCCGGCTGCTACTTCATACCGAGGGTGAGCATCCTCCAGCACGGGCTGGCCGCTTGCTGGGGCTGGACGTGCACGACGTGGGCGGCTACCTGCGCGCCTGTCCGCCGCGCCCCGCCCCCCCGCTGGCGCGCCTGCGCACCGCGCGCGCTCTGCTCGCCGACATGCTGCTCACTGTAGAGCCCGGCTGCTACTTCATACCGAGGGTGAGCATCCTCCAGCACGGGCTGGCCGCTTGCTGGGGCTGGACGTGCACGACGTGGGCGGCTACCTGCGCGCCTGTCCGCCGCGCCCCGCCCCCCCGCTGGCGCGCCTGCGCACCGCGCGCGCTCTGCTCGCCGACATGCTGCTCACTGTAGAGCCCGGCTGCTACTTCATACCGAGGGTGAGCATCCTCCAGCACGGGCTGGCCGCTTGCTGGGGCTGGACGTGCACGACGTGGGCGGCTACCTGCGCGCCTGTCCGCCGCGCCCCGCCCCCCCGCTGGCGCGCCTGCGCACCGCGCGCGCTCTGCTCGCCGACATGCTGCTCACTGTAGAGCCCGGCTGCTACTTCATACCGAGGGTGAGCATCCTCCAGCACGGGCTGGCCGCTTGCTGGGGCTGGACGTGCACGACGTGGGCGGCTACCTGCGCGCCTGTCCGCCGCGCCCCGCCCCCCCGCTGGCGCGCCTGCGCACCGCGCGCGCTCTGCTCGCCGTCATGCTGCTCACTGTAGAGCCCGGCTGCTACTTCATACCGAGGGTGAGCATCCTCCAGCACGGGCTGGCCGCTTGCTGGGGCTGGACGTGCACGACGTGGGCGGCTACCTGCGCGCCTGTCCGCCGCGCCCCGCCCCCCCGCTGGCGCGCCTGCGCACCGCGCGCGCTCTGCTCGCCGACATGCTGCTCACTGTAGAGCCCGGCTGCTACTTCATACCGAGGGTGAGCATCCTCCAGCACGGGCTGGCCGCTTGCTGGGGCTGGACGTGCACGACGTGGGCGGCTACCTGCGCGCCTGTCCGCCGCGCCCCGCCCCCCCGCTGGCGCGCCTGCGCACCGCGCGCGCTCTGCTCGCCGACATGCTGCTCACTGTAGAGCCCGGCTGCTACTTCATACCGAGGGTAAGGCCGGCATCCTCCACCCCGTGCCACCTGCTGGGGGGTACCCTGATAACGTCATCTCGGACATAGAATTAGAGAGCGACCCCTCCGTCAACCATGACGCGGCGGACTACCTAAGTACTACTTTGAGAGGGACGAGAGAAGACGACAGCGACACGACAGAGACGACGCCTCCGCCGGCGGGGGCGCCTACTGCGATAACACACACCTTGCCTCCCACAAAATGTAAACCAGAGCTAGGTATTTTTTACAAACTGACAAGACTAGAGACCAGTTGCTTCAGCTTGGTACCCATCCGTCGTCCGAGCGCCCGCGCGCGACAGCACCCCACACGTGGTGCCCAGGTTTATGCTGCGGCAAGCTTACCACTAAAATACAGCGACTTACGATGAACACGAGTTCATAATAGGACCACACAAGTGTTTTAACACCTAATTATAATACAGTCCGCGGAGCAGCGTGCTCACGGGCGTAATTTGTCGGGTGTAATGTAGATATGGTAGTTTATGCAACTGCTACATAATGAGACACTCGTGTTATCCTATATACCTAACTCGTATTTTGAGATCAAATTATTTGTACAGTTACGTACTCTAGGTACTTTATCTGCACACATATTCATCATCATTTCACGATGCGTTTGGCTCGGGTTGTAGACACCTGCCTACTGAGCCGGCGGTCCCGGGTTCGAATCCCGGCCACGGCAAATATTTGATGAACTCGAATATTTGTTCTTGGGTCATGGTTGTTCTATGTATTTAAGTATATATTTATCTACTAGCTGTTGCCCGCGACTTCGTCCGCGTGGAATCTTATCTTGAACAGTTTACATCTTTATTGTATTATTTTCAGATCTAAACAATGTTGAAATTACTTTTCTTTTTTTGCAAGTTGATGATTTTGATGTTGGTTACTGTAATTCAACAAAAAATAAATAATAATAAATATTGAAGTGCTGCTCCCATACAATGAACGTTTTTAGGGTTCCGTAGCCAAATGGCAAAAAACGGAACCCTTATAGATTCGTCATGTCTGTCTGTCTGTCTGTCTGTCTGTCTGTCTGTCCGTCTGTCCGTCCGTATGTCACAGCCATTTTATTCCGAAACTATAAGAGCTATACTGTTGAAACTTGGTAGATAGATGTATTCTGTGAACCGCAATAAGATTTTGATGCAAAAATAAAAAAATAATAATAAATATTGGGGGCTCCCCATACTTAGAACTGAAACTCAAAATTTTTTTTTTCATCAAACACATACGTGTGGGGTATCTATGGATAGGTCTTCAAAAATGATATCGAGGTTTCTAAAATATTTTTTTTCTAAACCGAATAGTTTGCGTGACAGACGCTTCCAAAGTGGAAAAAAGTTGGTCCCCCCCCCTCTAACTTCTAAAATAAGAAAATGAAAAATCTAAAAAAAACATATGATGTACAGTACTATAAAAACTACCAACGAAAATTGTTTTGAACGAGATCTAGTTAGTAGTTTTTTTTTTATAATTTAATACCTAACTTTGCACCTAATTTATATGGGGTGCTATACATACCAGGTGCAAACTTAACTTAACCACTTAGGGATGGAAAGTGTTTGTACGGAACCCTCGGTGCGCGAGTCCGACTCGCACTTGGCCGGTTTTTTTTTGCCATTTTATACGTAATGGTACCGAACTTCGTACGCGAGTTCGACTCGCTCTTGGCCTCTTTTTAGTTTTGTTTTCGGCTAAATTGCTCTAATTACGCGGAATCATTATGAACTCAGGTTTCAAGTCCCGCACTCAAAATAAATATTTGATCTTCAAACAAATTTTCAACCCCTTTTTCACCACCTTCTGGGCTGAATTTTCAAAAACGAATTCACTTTTCTTGTATTCTGATAATATGCCCTTATACAAAGTTTCAAGTCCTGCGCTCAAAAAAATGTTTGATCTCAATACAAACTATCAACCTCCTTTTTACCGCCTCAGGGGTTGAATTTTCAAAAACGCTGAAATTACTTTTTTTGATTTCTAATTATATGCCTTTATAAATACAAAGTTTCAAGTCCAGCGCTCAAAAAAAGGTTTGATGTCCATTCCATTCCAAACATTCAACCCCTTTTTAGGGTTCCGTACCCAAAGGGTAAAAACGGAACCCTATTACTGAGACTTCGCTGTCCGTCCGGCCGTCCGTCCGTCTGTCACCAGGCTGCATCTCAAGAACGGTGATAGCAAGACAGTTGAAATTTTCACAGATGATGTATTTCTATAGCCGCTATAACAACAAATACTAAAAATAAAATAAAATAAATATTTAAGGGGGGCTCCCATACAACAAACTTGTTATAGATATATATATATAGGTACGGAACCCTTCATGCGCGAGTCGGACTCGCACTTGCCCAATTTTTCACCATCTTCAGGGCTACATATATTTTCAAAAACGCTGACTCACTTTTTTGTATTCTAATAATACGCCTCTATTTAAAGTTTCAAGTCCCACACTCAAAATTTTTTTTAATCTTCATACAAACTTTCAACCCCTTTTCACCACCTTCAGGGCTGAATTTTCAAAAACGCTGAAATTTCTTTTCTTGTATTCTAATTATATGCACTAATACAAAGTTTAAAGTCCTGCGCTCAGAAAAAGGTTTGATCTCCATCCAAAGTTTCAACCCCTTATTTACCAGTTTCAGGGATGAATTTTCAACAACACTTAAATCAGTTTTCTTTTAGTTTATTTTAATACCTATTTACAAAGTTTCAAGTTCCTAGCTTAAAATTAAAATTGAACCCCGAGACAAACTTTCATCCCCCTTTTAACCCTCTTAGAGGTTGAATTTATAATGACGTTAAATTAATGTTATTTTGTTATTATTATATATGCCTTAGTCAAAGAATTTGTAATGGAATCAAACTTTCAACCCTTTTTAACCATTTTAGGGGACGAATTATTGAAAACGCTGAAATTACTTTCCTTGTATTTTAATTATATGCCTTTATACAAAGTTTAAAGTCCCACGCTCAAGAAAAGGTTTGATCTCCATACAAACTTTCAACCCCCTTTTTACCACCTAAGAGGATGAATTTTCAAAAACGCTGAAATCACTTTTGTTCCATTTTATTTGCATAACTTTTTACGAAGTTTAAAGTTCCTAGCTTAAAATTACATTTCAACCCCAAGACGAACTTTCATCCCCCTTTTAACCCCCTTAGAGGTTGAATCTTTGATGACGTTAAATTAATGTTATTTTGTTATTATTGTATATGCCTTAATAAGAAGTTTCAAGAAATTTGTAATGGATTCACACTTTCAACCCCTTTTTAACCCTTTTAGCGGACGAATTTTTGAAAACGCTGAAATAACTTTTCTTGTATTCTAATAGTATGCCTTTACACAAAGTTTCAAGTCCCGCGCTCAAAAAAATACTTGATCTCCATACAAACTTTAAACCCCTTTTTTACCCTTTTAGGGGTCGAATTTTTGAAAACGCTGAAACGACTTTTCTTGTATTCTAATAGTATGCTTTTACACAAAGATTCGAGTCCCGCGCTCAAAAGAATACTTGATCTCCATACAAACTTTCAATCCCTTTTTTACCACCTTAGGGGATGAATTTTCAAAAACGCTGAAATTAGTTTTCTTTTATTTTATTTTAATATCTTCTAACAAAGTTTCAAGTTTCTAGCTTTAAAAAAAACTTGTATCCCATACAAACTTTGCACCCCTTTTTAACACCTTTAGGGATAGAATTTTTCAAAATCGCTTCTTATCTCTAGCCCGCGTTATAAAAGTAACCTACTGTGCAAAAATCAACTCTCTAACATTAGTAGTTTCGGCTCTGCGTTGATATGTCAGTCAGTCAGGACAAATCCGTTTATATATATAGATAGATATAAGTACGTATATCGTCGTCTAGTACCCATAACACAAGCCTTCTTGAGCTTAATTTGGGACTGGATCGATTTGTGTGGGGTTGTCCGATATTTATTTATTTATTTTATTTATCTCTCTATTACAGCTCCTGGAATCTGCTAAGAACAACCCGGAGCAGTCCAAGTTCTTCAACTGGGAGGTGGTGGAGCGCTTTCGCGGGTGCGGCGGCGTGCGCATCGAGGACGACGTGCTCATCACGGAGACGGGCGTCGAGAACCTCACCTTTGTGCCGAGGACGTAAGTCGCATCGCCTGGTCACAACCAACCACAGACAACCCCCACTAGACGGAGCATGTAAGGCGACCCGCGCGCACCAACGATATGGTACGGCAGAACATTAAAGTATCAACACGGCGGCCACCGTTTAGTTGCGTCCTTGTTTATGTTATGATCCATGCGTACGTCAACGAGAAAAGAAATTAAATAAATAACATGGTAAATTGTAGTGTTAAGTGGTGTAGAGAGACCTCATAAACATGGACGCAACTAAACGGTGGCCGCCGTGTTGATACTTTAATGTTCTGCCGTACCATATCGTTGGTGCGCGCGGGTCGCCTTACATGTGCCTTACATGCTCCGTCTAGTGGGGGTTGTCTGTGCAACCAACTCACTTAAATTGACACACTTGTTCTTCAAGAGTTCGTATCTAGTTTGTAGATTGATACTGAGATTCGAGCTTTGTTTTAGGTAAGTATTTGTTACTTAGTGAGTTTTGGTTGTTAACAGACGATTTGATACTAGACGATTTGGGGGCACTATTTTTTTTACTTTCGGAGCGAGAGGTAGGTACCCGAAAAAAAAATTTTTTTAGTTTTTATTTTACCGTTTTGTCGGCGTGATACATAGGTACACATACTCATACCAAATTTCAGCTTTCTAGTACTAATGATCACGGAGCTAAGCCGCGGACGGACGGACAGACGGACATGGCGAAACTATAAGAGTTCCTAGTTGACTACGAAACCCTAAAAAGGACTTTACGGGTATTCAGATTTCTCCCATAATAATGAGATATTTAGAAATTCTATTGGACAGAAATAAAGACCAAACACCAAGCTACATTTTATAAATTTTCACGGGAATTGCACGAAATTTAACCACTTCAAAACACTTTGAGAATAGTGTCATTTTTCTGG